>CAKNEU010000001.1:682471-1282471 GCA_930272665.1 Mariannaea elegans | reverse complement strand
CTACACTCTCCTCCGCCAGTCCTCCGTTCTGGTTGCTACTGGTCAGGGCAAGAAGTCTGACAACCCTCCCGCCTCCGAGGCTGACCTTCAGAAGGCTGCTTCCTTTGTCTTGCTCTCTGCTCTGGCCATCCCAGTCATCAGCACCTCGCGATCCCGCGGTGCCATGGTTGATTTTGACGAAGCTCGCAAGAACAAGAACTCTCGCCTGACTCACCTCCTTGGCATGTCCCAGGCCCCCACCCGTGTCCGTCTCTTCCGTGATGCCCTGTCCAAGTCCCTCCTTCAGCGCGCTCGCCCTGAGATCCGGGATCTTTACGACATCCTCGAAGTGGATTTCCACCCCCTGTCTATCTGCCAAAAGATTTCTCCCATCTTGACTAAGATTGGCGAGGACCCCGAGATGGAGAAGTATATTGTTCCTCTCCAGCAGGTCATCCTCACCCGTCTTTTCCAGCAACTCTCGCAGGTGTACGAGACAGTTGATTTAGCCTTCGTCGAGAGCCTGGCTCAGTTCCCTGAGCCTTACCAGGTCTCTCGTGGAACCATTGAGAAGTTCATCATGAATGGCAACAAGAAGGGCGATCTCGCTATCCGCATGGACCATGCTACTGGCGTTCTCAGCTTCGACAGTGATGTCTTCTCTTCCTCCAAGGCTAGTCACAGTGGTTCCGGTGCCGGCTCTGCCGAGTCGGAGACTGGTAGTGTCCAGCGGCTCCAGAGTACTCCCTCGGAGATTGTGCGCTCTCAGCTCACCCGCTTGGCCAGGTCCCTCTTCACTACCTGCCACTATATTGACCCCAGCTTTAACAAGGAGCGCCTTGACGCTCGCAACGCGGCTCTTGTACGAGCCAAGGCTGGTGCTGAGCAGGAGCACCTAGAAGTTCTCGCCCGCAAGGATGTTATCCAGAAGCGCAAGGAGGAGGCTTCCGAGATCCAGGCTCGCAAGGAGAAAGAGAATGCTCGCCAGAAGCGACTCCGCGAGCAGGCCCTCCAAGAGGCCGAGGACAAGCGGCTTGCTGCTGAGCAAAAAGAACGCGAGGCCAAGCGTATGCAGGCCGAGCGTGATCGTGTCCGAAAGGAGGAACTCAAAAAGCAGATTGCGGACCTGAATATGAGCGACAAGGCTCTGGGTATTGACCTGGGTGATCTGGACAATCTCGACAGCAACCGTCTACGTGCCATGAAGCTTGCCCAGTTGGAGCGTGAGAAGAACGATGTTAATGAGCGTCTCCGCATCACTGGTAAGCGGCTCGATCATTTGGAGCGTGCCTACCGTAAGGAGGAGGTCAAGAAGCTGCACGAGGACTATAGCAAACAGGTCGAGCAGGACCGTGCTATCTACGAAACGGTTAAGACTCAGACCCTCAAGGATGCTGAGCGGAAGCATAAGGAGAGCGTTGAGCTCAAGCATCGTCTTAGCCGTCTGGTGCCTTTGTATGAGAACTTCCGAGACTCTCTACATGAGCGTCGCCGTGACGAGTTTGAGAAGCGTCGTCGCGATGCCGAGCGCGAGCTTGAGAAGCAGATTGCCCAAAGAAAGAAGGAAGTGCGCGACCGACGACTTCGCGAGAAACGGGAGCGCGAAGAGAAGGAGCGCGAGCTTCGTGAGGCCGAGGAGCGCGCTGCCCGTGAGAAGGAGGAGCAGCGTATCCGAGATGAGGCCCGCAAGGAGGAACTCGCCAGGCTCAAGGAGCAGCGAGAGAAGGAGCGACAGGAACTTGCTGAGAAGGCAGCACTCCAGCAGCGGCGTGAGGAGGAGGCTCTGGCCCGTCGCAAGGCCGAGAGAGAAAAGCCCTCTGCTGGTGGATTTAGCAGAACCCCTGATGCCGCTAGCGAGACCCGGAGACCACCAGTCATTGGCTCTGGTAAATGGCGAGAGCGCGAGCCAAGGGGCGATGCTCCTCGTGATCTGCCAATGGAGAGGAGTGACTCCAACGACCGACCATCTAATGCTCCTCCACGAATTCAGCTTGCCGGTGGCAACAAGCCCAGTTGGCGTGACCGTGAGGCGGCTAAGCAAGCGGCTGGTGGCAGCGGGAGTCAAAACAACGCTCCCGCTCCTCGCACCTTCGGGTCACGGGCTTCCCCCCCGGAGCGCACAGGTTCTGGTCGCGGTGATGTTG
Organism: Mariannaea elegans; assembly: GCA_930272665.1. Taxonomy (NCBI): domain Eukaryota; kingdom Fungi; phylum Ascomycota; class Sordariomycetes; order Hypocreales; family Nectriaceae; genus Mariannaea; species Mariannaea elegans. Next base: position 1,280,348 of record CAKNEU010000001.1, on the reverse strand, counting down.
AGCGCAAGGAGTCTCCCGCACCAACGGAGACTCTACCCACACGTGCACCTGGCAAGTGGGTTCCTCCTCATCAAAGGAACAAGGCTTAAGGTGAGAGGGTAGGGAGCAGCGCAGACGGACACATTGTTGCGATTTGCATCGGCGTTTTAGGGATCAGGTTGATTGCACCAGGAGATGGTTGTACTCTAGAGCTCAGTCTAATCTCCGTCGATCTGAGGGTATGAGCACACCAGAATGGGGAGAGAAAAAGTATTAGCAAGTACGTATCTGTGATGAGTTGGCCTGAGCATTAACGAGTTTCGATTGTTCGAATGAGTTTATACGAGTTCCTGGATATGATTTGATGTTTGAGTTGATACGGCTGTCTTACGTTGGTGCGTGACCTGAGTGAGCTCTAGAGAGAATAAGGCCAAGTGCCACGAACACATATTGTAAGTGCTGTAGGTCATCTGAGCCTCGAATGGATATGGACGACGCCGCGACCAACAAGTTATCACTGCTTATACATCCGGCACAGGGGACAGACAAGTCCTGTCCATCCATCATATAGAGCGATTTAATGGCAAGGATCAGCACGTTAGGAGGGATCCAGAGGCATTTGATCGATCTGTTAACCAGCTGTCAGTGTCTACCGCCTAGAGTCGAACGGACTCGGGCTTTTCTTTGTTTATTTCTAGCAGGCTACTTTTTTCTCGTTCGTGTGTCGAACATGAGCTTCGAGCCATCCGTATGGATCGGACTTTCAAACAAGAACACCTAATGGTAGGAAGTCCGGTTTGAGATATCGACTAGAGATGACGGTTGTTCCGTGGACAGGAAAGTGGCTAAGGCAGGCAGGCCAAGGAGCTTAACAGGTTAGGTAACAGGTTAGGTTCCTGCTGCTGCTTGGGTCCCAATCAGACGGGAGTCCCGGGATAAGGGACTGTAACCATTTTCTTATTAGCTTCCACATTTCCTTGGACTGCCCTTGTTGTGGCCACTTGAAGTGGCATCTCGCGCTGAAGGCCAAAGCTAGACGGGTCGAGATGGATGGATGGAGACGCCCAACACTGCAACAGAGGGGGCATTTTGGGCTTGTTCCTGGCAAAAGCGTTGAACACCTCTTCGAGGGGCGTCGGGCTTCATAAATGGTCTTGAAGGCGACGCCGGGTTCCATGTGTTGAAGTCCATATCCCGGCAACGTCGGCTGCCAGGCATGGCCCCAATCAGGGACTAGACAATCCCTTTGTTCTCTCTTATTCCTAGTCTGTTTCATCCTTCTCACACTCATTGGCACTAACTAACTTGAGTCATAGTGGCAATTTTGCTCAGGATAATTAAGCCATGTGGTATGAAAAGAAGCTATTCCAAAAACGTTGTCAAGAATTCCATTGTAAGTCACCACTCAAGTGCAAATGGAGTTAGGGTGAAACCTTCCGGCCTCCTCCTGAGACAGCCTCCTCTATAGCAACGGCCAGGCGCAGTCACAGTAACTGACAAAGCGAAGATGATCATTGTCTGCGGTCTTTCTGGGGATAGAGAACCATGGTTCCGTGAGCCTCAAGGTTGCCTGTGCATCGAGGAGTTTGGAGCTGAATTGATCTCGAAGCCGGCAGACCAAGATGGTCTCACGAAACGATCAAAGTAGAATATTCCTAACACATATAAAGGCCGTCTACGGAGAAGTCTAACGAAAGGGACTACTACACTGGAGGGGATCTTCCGCCTGTCAAAGAAGACTGACAAGGCGATCGAGGGAAGCTAAGAGGACGACAAGGTTCTAGAACCAGAGGCGTTTTGTCGTTTTCAGAGTGGGCACAGAAAAGCGTATCCGCCTCTGCATTTGCTTTGCCCTGTTAGCGTTAGACATGCTTCAGATCTCAGATCTGTCACATTGCCCAGATCTTGCGCGACCCGATACAGTTAAAGCATGCCTATTTCGGGCATGAGATCTGTGTTTCGGGCAGTGAGCTTTGCCCGAATGGAGGAGGGCCGAACGCGTTCTGGGGATCGTCCATGATCATGCATGTCCCATTGAGCCTGTTCTCGTTCTGCTATAATCAAGACGTCTACAGAGATTATCGTTCCATCCTCAAGCCTCGACCCTCGCTCAGTCTCGTGGGATTCAGGATGTAAGTCAAGAGAAAACCTGACAGTAGGAGTCAAATCAAATGAGGCTGGCCATTGAACGGGTAAATCTCACAGCACATACATGAGCCTCCCTATCTCTTCATGTTTCTGAGCGAGGGAGGGATAACAAAGGAAGGGCCCTTGAAATCAATTTCATCGCCACCGTCATGCTCCATCTCTCTATGATGGAACCACCCCAATCGTCATTGAACACCCTCCTACCGGAAGAGTAACATCTCCCTAACGATCCGGAGACAACGATATCTACCGATTCATCCGGCATCTGGCCTCGTGGCCATTAGCCCCGCAGTGGCTCTCGGAGAAGTCTCCATGGTGTCGCCTCTCGCCTCTCCGAGTCGTTCCCAGGTAGCTGGTTCAGGCCCATCCATATCGTTCCTCCACTTCGTCCGCTCAATACACTTTACATCTCTCGTCATGAAACGTGGCCAAAGTCTTTTTCTAGCCCTCTCGAGCTTCTTGTGGCGCTTGGCCATGCCCTGTTTCAGCTTCGCACCTCTCTCACGGAGTTCGGATTTCCACGTGGGGTCGATCTGGGCGGTCATCCATTACTAAACATGGCGTCTGTGAGGGAGACGGTGATCCCGGGTCCCTGGTTTCTGACAGTTGAATTCTAATGCTCGAGATCGCCATGAGCGTGATTCTGGAGGCTCTGGCCAAGGTTAACGCTCCAATACAATGTTGTTCAGAAGGATAAATATTCTTCTCCTCCCCTGTCCAAGAGCCTTTCTCTTCTTCTCATCAACACACAGTTTCTGACAAGCAAACCACTCTGTTTCGCCCCTCATTCACTCTCTTTCTTTCCCTCTTTTCCTTCCCGGGTTTCTACCCGCTACTTTCACTAAATCTTCATTCGCTGGCTGTTATCATTCTTTCCAACATGCCTTCGTTTCGAACTATTGTCGCTGGTGCGGCACTGACTCTGGTATCAACCTCTCAGGCTTGGAACATCGAGCTTCCGTCTTGCCTTGATCCCTTCCAGCCCTTTGTGTACGCTGGTTGCTTCGACGGCCGCCAAGCCTCTGGCAGTGACACCCTGATCTACCGTTCAAGCCAGGACACCCAAAACATGACCGTTGAGAAGTGCGTCGCTGAGTGCAAGGGTAATGGTTTCCGATATGCCGGTCTCAAGTACTATGGCATCTGCTTCTGCGGCGCCACTGTCAACAGCCAGCAGCTCGACGAGAGCGCTTGCAACCTCCCTTGTACTGGTGACAAAACTGAGACTTGTGGTGGTAATTCTCAGATGTCTGTCTACCAGGATCCCACTTTCTACACTGGTATCCGCACCATTGCTGACTACAAGTCCCTTGGTTGCTATACCGATCAGGGCAGCTACCGCGCTCTCTCCTATCAGCAGAGCCTCAGCAGCTCCTCCATGACGCCCAGCACTTGTCTCCAGGCCTGCTCAGACGGTGGTTTCCCCTTCGCCGGTCTCGAATATGGTGGCGAGTGCTGGTGCGGCGTTGTCTTGGCCAACTCGACTTCGGCTGCTCCCTCCACTGACTGCAATATGCCCTGCAATGGTGACGGCATTTCAATGTGTGGTGGCAGCAACCGCCTGAATATATACGTCGCCAACGATCTCCTGTCTCTGAAGCCTTGCGGTTACTCGGCCAGTTCGTCCAGCATTGTTATGTCGACTAACAGCACCACAGATGGTGGCTCCTCGACCTCCACCATTTCCACCACCACTGGTACTACTACTACTACCACTTCTTCAACAGGTAATAACGGTGGTAGCTCGTCCAGCTCTAGCTCGTCAAGTTCTAGCTCTTGTAGCACTTCTACCTCTTCAAGTTCTAGCTCTTCCAGCACTTCCACCTCTTCTAGCTCCAGCTCTTCAAGCACTTCGACCTCTTCAAGCTCCAGCTCCTCCAGCTCTTCTAGCTTCAGCACTTCTAGCTCCAGCACTTCTAGCTCCAGCACTTCAAGCACTTCCACTTCTTCAAGTTCCAGCTCTTCCAGCTCCAGCTCTTCTAGCTCCAGCACTTCAAGCACTTCCATTTCTTCAAGTTCCAGCTCTTCCAGCTCCAGCACTTCAAGCACTTACACTTCTTCAAGTTCCAGCTCTTCCAGCTCCAGCTCTTGTAGTACCTCTGCCTCTTCCACTGTTGCCCGCACTACGACTACCTCATCTACTACTACCTCCAGCCAAATGGTGACCACCACCACCACCACTGCTGGGTCCATGTGCACTTCCACTGTCACTCTCCCCGATAGCTGCGAGTACAAGTGCGGTAGCTGGTGCGCTCCCTCGATTCCTGACTTCCAGACCAGTACCGACTGTGCTAGCGCCTACAAGACCTGCGCTAAGAACATTGCTGCTTGCTTCTTGTCTGCTGGCTGGCCCGGTGCACTTAACTGCTTCGATTTCTCATCCTGGTGCGACAGCATCAACACCTACTGCACTGCTGGTACTTCTGGCTGGAAGGACGGAAAGTGCGCCAAGAATGATTTCATCACCAAGAACAAGCCCCAGGGCGGAAACTCTCCTACGACCACCACTACCGTCTTCCCTTGCAGTGCTACCGCTTCCTCTTCCACTGTCCCTGCCAGTGCTTCCACTTCTTGCGCCCCTCGGCCCACCAACATCTGCCAGCAGCCTTCATCTTGGTGGTACGGGTATGGCCCCGGCAACCCTGCTGGCCAGATTGATCTCCCCCTGGTGGGCTGCAGTGATCTCAAGAGCGATTTCACTTCGGGCAAACCCTTCAAACTCTACACCGATGCCAACACCGCTCAGTGCAGCTCTTACAGCCGCACCCAGACTGGCAGCGCCTGTGGCGACGCTTGCAAGGCCCAGTACGACAGCTGCGTCAGCATTTACGTCCAGAGTTGTAAGAGCTTCGGTGGCAAGAACTACAGATCCAAGCGTGCCGCTGAGAAGGAAATGGAGAGCATTCCTGGCTTCCAGAAGCGCTGGTTCAACATCTGGGGTAGCGATACCGCTTCCACTGCTCAGAACAAGTGCCAATCTCAGTACAACGACTGTTTAAGCACCAACAAGAACGTCAATGCTCAGTCTCGCTGCGTCACTTGGGGCACTGGCTACTAAGTTGAGTTTCGGAGTCTCGGGGCAGGTATGGGGTACAGAATCTAAGGATAAGGAGTTTCCGAGGTCTCAATTTGTTTCTTGGTGTAAGATTTAGTTTGGGGGTTATTGTTTTAAACTTGTATTAGTATTGGGTTAATAAAAACTCACAGAGAAGGGGGGTTACAGATACACTCGTTTGATATAGACGGTTTGCTATTTAGGTCATTCATGACGAACACGAAACTGCATTTCCATTTTCAACCAAAAAGTCTCCGACTCCCTCGTTGCCTAGTAGCTTTCTAATATGTAATTTAATAGAGAGAAATCGAGAGAACCTCGAAGGACTCGGAAGGGGTCTAGGGTAATTTCAACCCGGAAAGGCTTAAGAGTCTCGAAAATGTTGCCGAATTTCGATTTGATCGTATAGACTCTTGAGTTGACTTATAGTTATATGCAATGTTTAAGCAGGCAGTTATTCGAGTGTTATAGCGCTCTGGGTATTGTTGCATCTTGAGTGATGTCAACCCAAGTTTTTTCACATGTGATCTTGTAACGCAGATTACTAGTACATATATACACTACAATGATGCGGGGACGCTTCTAGCTAAAACAAGTCTACTACGAAGAGTAAGCGTATCTCACCCCAAAGAATTGAATCCCATATATTTTGAAACCTCCCCCTTCGGGATCGAAGACTTCAACAATTTATTGATATTGGAACCGCAGGATTTCAAGCTGAGGGCTGACTTTGAGAAGAGGCTGCTGGCGTAGGGACTTCGCATCGCATCGGCTCCACACCGGAAGCCAATGACAAACTCGAAAATCGCTACAACCGGGTCGGGACCGAGGAATCGGGGGACCTACGTATTAATTACAACATGGAATTGACACCTTTCAAAACCTGACCAGACAGGCAAGATAAAGCCGGGATCAGCCAACAAAGTCAGGCGAGGCACACTGAGAAAGCACATGCTTCGTAATTCTTTCTGCTGTCTTGTCTTCTTTCTTCTGCGGACGTTCCTGGATAAATACTATAAATCTGGCTGGTGACAGGGAGGAAAAAAATACCATCAAATCATGGAGTCTTTGTACGCTGTGCTGCCGCTGGCACCGTCGCACTGGTGTCAGACCTTCTTCCTCCTCTCCGCGGGGCTCATCGTCATCATCCAGGCGTTGCCTAAGGATGTCCGCAGTGCTTTCATGAACTATGGAGCCCGACGACCGCAGGGCGCAGGGCAGACACAGGCGCAGAGCCCGAATGCACTTTGGGCTCTGTTGACCAGAATGACCGACTTTGGGCAAGTGCCTCACTCTTGGTTCCTCCATTTCTATGTCGTGTCCGTGTCTCTCTCTGGGTTCTGGGCGTGGCAGTATCTCGAAAAGGGCAGCTTGATGAGGAGCATGGCGCAGCTGCAGGACAGCAATGGTGTAGCATCGATGCAGCTGGGGCAGGTTTACGTGGCGTGGCTGTTGATGGCGATGCAAGGCTCGAGGAGGCTGTGTGAAAGCCTGTATGTGTCTAAACCTGGAAAGTCTCCTATGTGGTTTGTCCACTGGGCTCTCGGGCTTGTTTACTACATGACCATGTCCATCTCTGTGTGGATTGAGGGCTCTAGTATGTCGTCACGCCGTGCAAATTCTGTCTCCTGCTAACGGTTTCCCAGGTGCGATACTTGAATCCTGGGCATCTCCCCGGCAGGGCCAGCTGTTGACCAACAACATGGTGTTGCCGGTGGCCTTGTATGTTATGGCATGTTATAAGCAAAACCAGTGCCATCGATATCTTGCAAGCCTGAAAAAGTACACACTCCCTGATGAAGGATGGTTCCGGATCATCGTCTGCCCACACTACACCTGCGAATGTCTCCTCTACGTCGCTATTTCCTGGGTTGCCGCACCCCCAGGCCAACTCTTCAACAAGTCGGTCCTCCTTGGGTTCGTATTCGTCGCTGTGAACCTAGGCGCGACGGCGGTCGGAACAAAGAAGTGGTACGTGGAAAAGTTTGGGGTGGACAAAGTGGCAGCGAGATGGTACATGATTCCCTTTGTATTCTAGCATGACCTAGAGCACCTGGACTGGACTGGGTTGTTCAACGCTTGAGAAACATGCCAAGCTTACTTGCAGCTTTGGAAACCTCCAGGACATCTCGATACGTCAGGCTTGTTCGGGTCCGACGGACATTGCAGCCATGGGCGAACGTACCAGCATCTCGAAGGAGGGACCAGTTTGCAACAGTGTCAGCAGAGAGGTCAACGTCTTCTTTGATATCGGCAATCCCGTGGAGGTAATCCGTGTAGAGCTGATCAGTTGTGATGAGAAGACTACGAGGTTCTTGCAGGATCCTCCAAACGGGCTCTGGATCCAAGGCGCCGTCATCCTTACTTCGATATAGATTCAAACACAGGCTAGCGCCAAGGCTCACTGTGCAGACAACGGGCCAATATGCAGCCCCATCCTGTATTGAGGATGAGCATCCAGTGGTGAGAGGAACCAGCCACCTATCGTGTACTTAACTTATGCGGCATGATGCCAATTCCTGGGGGGTACTCGTTGATTAAGACATGATTAGGTCGCTTGTGAGGGCTGCCGGTGAAAATGTGGTCGGGCTGCGAGTCTTGAACGGGAAGTGACGTCAATCTTGAGACAATAGGGTTCTCGAGCCACAATGGTAGAGGGGCATCGAGGAGCTTGTTTTTGACAAGATCCGAGGGCCAGGTTTGAAGTCGTCGATGCGTAAGCTGTTTCCATCGCGGTCTCGGCGCAGATGTGATCTGGCGAGGACGGTTAGTGATGACAGATCTGACGCGCTGAACCTAAAGCGCGCACTTTTTCTAAGATCATCTGCTCCTCTTCCTCACTGATGAAATTTGGGATGTAAAATGCATTTTGAGGAAGGGTGGCGATCCTAGCCTGGTGGAGAGAGGAGGGAAGTGAGACGGCATTGCATATGTTGGAGCTCGTTTCGTTGGCGTCGTTGGTGGTAGGGACTGCGACTGTCTGAAGATCGGGGGAGTCCATGTTGAAATTGTCCCGACAGGCGAGGTGGGCGGGAAAGTAATATTAAAAGTGTGTGCCCGGATTGTGCGCTATGCTGACGACTGTTTCATGGAGATTCAGAGCGTGACCGATGATCACGATTTGCACTTGCAAGGGTGGCGCGTGGGAGTAAGCGACAAAGAAAGCTGAAAGCGGGAATACGACGCGTTAGTCAGGTGGCACACGTGCCGCGAAATGAGCCTTGGTCTCTTTGATTGTCCTTTGGTTGTTCTTTGGGGGCGGAATGGCGGGTTCCGTGTTGCGTCTGCAGGCAGCAGCCGGCCAAAGGACATGATGAGAGACAGCTTCCAAGGCCAAGGTTACTTTGGCGAAATGCCGACACGAACTACGGATACCCGGACCTGGTTTTGTTTTTGATGAAACGCGGGCTAGGGCATGGGCACGAGGATATGATAGGATGGTGCAAGACGAGGAGACCATTCAGAGCATTGCGAGGGACTCCTCCCCCCAGAAAGGTCAGGTGAGTCAGCCAGTGGTCAGTGAGCGAGAAGGAGGGTTTGGGTTACTTCCATTGCTTCTGGATCATCAATGTCGAATCATGAATGTCGAATCATGAATAATTCATCATGCATCTAAGCTGCTGCATGCAAGGGTTGGAGTCGATAGTAGGTATTGGGGTGGGGATGGGGGGGTTTGCCACTGAGTCCGGGCCTCGTAGCGGTGTGAAGTCACTAAAAGGAAGCACTGGAGACCCGCCTACGGGCTGCTTACTACCCGCTTATAGGCCGGGCGCGCTCCCTGCGACTGTCCAGCCTTCCACTGGGCTGCTCACTGCTCGCCTTTGTGCCTCTGGCCCAACAGAAAGTTGCGGCTGGAGTCGCTGTGGGCCGCCGGACGCCCCCTCGCCACCGACCAATCACAAACACGTCAGCCATCAAAGCCACTGGCGAGGACAGACTTTGTCTTGCGGCTTTGGGTCTGAGAGTCCCGTTTTCATCTGCCATTCCCAAACAAGGTTTCGTTCAGCAATCGAATTCGAATCTTCTGCAACCAACATCCATTTTATCCCATCTCGCCTACGCCTTAAACCGAGTCATCGATCTTCTGTAACTTTTCCCCCGCTTCGTTGTCTTCGCGCTGTCCATTTTCCGTCTTCCACGCGCCGGCGTCCCCTCTGTCCTTTCCGATCCGCGCCTCACCCGTCCGCTGTCTCCTCGCCTCCTTCGCCTCCTCGCCGCCCCCCCCAACCACGCTCTCTCTTAGTGATAGGGGCTCGTCCTCTCCGACAGCCCACCTTCGTCGACGCGAATCAATCGCCTCTTCCTTCGCTGACAAAAACCATCATCTCCAGGATGGTAGTAGCTACTCGTCTTCCTCTCAGGTAAATGATATGGATGCGCAGAATGCTGCCCAGTCCGACCAGACGAGGCCCGCTGGCGCTTCCCCTCAGCGGCCGGGCCAACACCCTGAGACCACCTCTGAGCCCACGCCAGTGAGCCCCAAAACCGCCTCACCCGTCAAAGAGCCACGTCCGACCGCGAACGCCTCATCTGCTGCCGCCGTAGACCCTCCCGAAGACCGCGATTCCGATGCCGAGACGATAGTTCTTCCTGGTAAAGACGGCCATTCCCCCTCCAAAGCCCGCAAGGTGAGACAAGAGGACAAGAGCGATGGCGACGCAGACTCGGCCAAACCTTCAACCAAGACCTCTGGCTCCCATGACGCTGACAGAGCCACTGCCACCAACCGACTCGTCGATGCTGTGAAGAAAAAGCGCTTGTCAAGCCACTTGGACCGCGATAAACTGCCTCGAAGCAAAGACGTCTCCAGTGGTTTGAGCTCGGCACCAACGTCTCCACCCCAACTGCACAAACACCGTCGACGCTCCGATGATCCCCGCTCCTCCTCTGATTCCGAGCACTCTCATCCCAGACCTCCTAGAACGATGCTCCGCGATAAACTAAAATCGGGTGAACGTTTGGTTCCAAACAAGCGCAAGGTCCCTAAACATGACTCCGACGACGAGGCCGACATTCGCAAGGTGAGACGCCAACGTACCACCAGTGCAGGTGTCGACACTCGTTTGCTCAAAGAGTCCAAGGCTGTGTCTTCAAAACCGCACCATGACTCCCGGTCGATTTCTCCGCAAGCTCGAGCTCATCGACGAAGTGCATCATCACAGCTGCCCTCTTATTCTTCCAACGGCCTCAGCCAGAAAAAAAAACGGCTCCCAGCTCCCTTGCAACCGACGGAATACCATTCTGACGAGTCTTCTGCTAGCGGAAGCCCCCATCCTCGGAGTTCCAAGTTGCGTGGTCTTGCGGCACCCTCCACCGCCGAATCAAATGCCTCCCCTGCTAAAATGGCACCGCACAAGAAGCATCTTGATGCCCACGGCCAGACATTCCTGGCTCGCGCCTGTGCCAGAGGTGAATACGACGGTGCTAAGCAACGACTGGGTGAGAGACCAGAGGATTTGAATGTTGCCGATTATGCTGGAAACACTCCCCTTCAAATTGCCGCAATTAACGGCTGTGAGGATATTGTTAAGCTATTGATCGATGCTGGCTGCAACCTGGACTGTGTCAACTATGACAAAGACACCCCGCTGCTGGACGCAGTCGATAACGGCCACCTGGGAGTTGTGAAACTTTTGCTGGATGCTGGAGTCAACCCCCGCAAAGCCAACGTCAACGGGGAAGAGCCACTTGACCGGGTGAACGATGACACTGATAACGCTGACGAGATTCGAGCGGCTCTTGTCGAGGCCAAGAAGCGATTTGGTGGAAGACAACGCACGTCAGAAGACCGACATTCACATCATGATTATCACGAAACCCGAGACTCTCACGTGCCTGACAGCCCTCGACGATCCCCAGCTACTTTATCTGGTCACACTGCACGAAGACCTGGGACAGTACGAGCCACCAAGACCAGAAATGATTTACTCTACATGCCCCTTGATGAGAAAACTCTTCGACAAGCTGCTGGGCGTGGGGACGAGGAGACTGTTGCCCGAATCTTGCAGGTCAAGGAGGGCGTAGATGATCCTGAATCTATGGTGGCGGCCGCGAGAGGTGGTCATGATTTGGTTATTCAATTACTCCTTGGCTTAGGTGGAGCCAGCCCGGATCCGGCGCCCATAAAAAATATTCAGCCAGACGTTTCAACACCAATACTTGCAGCTATTGGACAGGAGAATATCAAAGTTATTGAATTGCTCTTAGAACAGCAGGGCTTTGATCCTACTAGGCGCTTTAAAGGAGAAACCTATTATGAAGTCGCCCGACGCAGACAAGGAACGAACTGGAAGGAGGAGGAACAAATGCTGAAGAATGCATACGACGAGTACAAGAGAAATCACAAGGATACGGCTAAGATGAAATCCCCTCGGCGTGAGCGAGAGCGGGATCGCGAAGAACGAGATGCAAAACGCGCCCGTCGAGCTGAGGTGAGAGAGAAGGAAGAAGTGCGCATGCTGAAGCGAAATCACTCTAGCCCTTCAGGGGAGACTGAGCCCAGGAAGAAGACCATCTCATCCAAGCTTCCTATCGCTAACGAGAGACGGAAATCCGATGCCCATAATCACAGGGACGACGTCCCTGTGAAACGTGGACCCGGCAGACCCAGGAAAGAGGACCGAATCCTTCCTTCGATTCACGTTTCCGATCGGGAATTGTCACCTACCGTCTCCCATAAGCAGCTCAAGACTAAGCGCGTTGAACCGGACGCGGCGGGTGTTTCTTCCGAGGGAGAAACTGTCAAACCAAGGAGAAAACTTGTTTCCAAGGGTGAGCTCCGAGGGGAGCGCGAAAGGAAACGTCGCGCCAGTATGGCATCTAACGCTTCGTCTCTGAAAGATCACCCGTCAAGTCCTCGCGACGTCAAACATGAAGATCTTCCCGAAAAGCACAGGAGCGACAAGCTCTCCGAGAAGTATCACGATCGGACCAAGGCGCTCAAGCGAGACGAGTCGAGGGATCGACCAGTCGTATCTGCCGATGGATCTTCCAAGAGACATCGTACTAGCACTACGCCGGACAGACCTAGCAATGGCGATAAGGACGATGGTGAAGTGACCATCAAGCGGCGACGTCTTGATGGCGAAGGCAAAGAGAAGCGGCAGAAGCGCTCGCTATCCGACGAGCGACCTCGCAAGTCAAGTACTGCTCAAGATTCATCCAAGCTTTCATCGAAGCCCAGCCAAAAGAACCATGATGATGATCGTCGTGAGGGTCGCCGTGGTCTTCATCGTGGTGACTCGATGCGGTCTAGCAGTAGCGAAAAACAGATTCATGTCAAGCACGAAGATGACGTGGAAATGAAGGATGTCGAATCAATAAAATCCGCAGAAGAAGCCGACACCAAGGCCGCCCGCGAAAAGGAAGCTGAGCTGGAGAAGCAACGTCTTCGAGAGCGAGAGCAAGAAGAGGCAAAGAGGAAGAAGGAACAACAGGAAGAAGAGGAACGTAAGCGCCTCGAGGTCGAAGAGAAGAAGAAACGTGAGGAGGAAGCTCGAAAGAAGGCGGAGGAAGAAGAGCAGAAGCGAAAAGAAGAAGAGAAGAAACGGAGAGAAGAGGAAGAGCGAGAGGCTGAACGAAGACGAAAGGAAGAAGCAGAGCGCAAACGACAAGAAGAAGAAGAGAAGCAGCGTCGTGAGGTTGAAGAGAAAGCTCGCAGGGAAGAAGAAGAGAAGCGAAAGTTGGAGGAAGAGAAGAAGAAAAAGGAAGAGGAGGAACGAAGGCAGCGCGAAGAAGAAGAAAGGCTGCGCCAAGAGCAGCTCGAACGAGAGGCAGCTGAGGAGGCCCGCCGACAACGCGAAGAAGAAGAGCGCAAGGAACGCGAGCGACGTGAGCGTGCTCACCGAGAAGAAATGGAAAGAAAACGAGCTGCCCGTGAAGCTGAACTTCGACGAGCTCGAGAGGAACAGGAAAAGATACGGTTGGACAAGTTACCTCCTCTACTTAGGTGGCTCGATACGTGTCCGAATCCAAAGCTTCCTAGTGTGACAGAGAAGTTCAAACGTATGCAAGGCGTTCGATATGACACAATTCAGCCTGAGGCAAATCAGAAGGCTGAAGGTCGTGAGCAATGGGTCCTGAACACTCATGTTGCTTTGCTTCTTGGCGAGAAGGACCTTGATCTTTCGCGATGTACGTTTTATGTCTCTATTAGTGTATTGGAATTATGCTAACTTGAAGGGCTCAAGATACCGCCTGGGAACGTGTCCCAGTCTCACCGCTGGCTAAGAAGTCACTCTGGAGAGTAGAATGGAAACTCTACTCTCTAGTGTCCGAAAAGCTGTGGGATCTTGGGCGTCAACTGCCCGACTATTATGGTGACGAAGACCCATGTTCTTTGCGCTTCCAGACGAAGGAACGTCTCAAGAGAGAGGCTTGGGAGAGGTTCCTGAACACCGAAATGTTTTTTGTCAAGGTACGATAACACTTTCATTTCTTGCTCTATGTGAGAGCCTCGCTGATTCGCATCCAGGTGTCGGATTTGATGTATACTGTGCCTAACATCCCACACCTTCGAAATGTTCAACTTGGAGTTGAATACCGTGAGCTTATGGAGACCGAAGCCCAAGGATTCGGCTGGAAGGTAACGCAGAAATGGAAGGCGGATCCAGACTCAAGCCGTTACCATGGTTTTGCTCCCCGATCCAAATACTACGTCAACGGACAAATGGTCGGCGAGGATTTGCCTTCGCTACATCAGACGAGCAATGTTCCATTTCCTGAAAACCGAGCTCCTCGGCGAGGTTTGCTGCAAGTCTATCCAGATGACCCAGATTACGTCCGGATTTGCCTTGAGCAAGGTCTTGGACACCTCGTCAACGGCCACACCAGCCCGCTTATCAACGGCATCCACTCATCACCGATCAGCCAAAAGTCTGTCACACCGGCCAGGTCGATTGCCAACGGCACAACAAAGAGCCTGATGGCTGTCCCTACAACCGATTCGGTGACTACGAATGGAGCTTTGGCGAATGGCTTGAACGGATCTTTGACTTGAGCTTAACACTGAAGCGATTACACAATAAGGCGACGATGGAGACCAAGTGTTACACTATATCTATTTGAAATTCTCTTTGTCAGGATAATGACCATGGACGGCGCAGGCACAGACAGACATGTGGACTTGTCTGGTTACTTTGTTGCTTTTTTTCTTTCTTCTTTTTGGCTCAGGATGGAATGTGGTGGATGGGAGAGTGTATCTTCTTGGGCAGGAACACAGGTTGGGATATGAAAAGGGAAATGAGGCGCTTGAGGATGACCTGATAGCATTTTGGATGACGCAAGACTTGCAAGGAGAGGGAAGGGATACGAAGGAGGAGGAAGAATACCATTGGTTTGAGAAGTGAATTCCAAACCAACGAGATACAATACCAACCAACAGCTGCGACCCCATGGCTTAGGACCCTTGTCTAGAGCTGAAAGCAACGCAATAAACCATCGCTACAATGGCGACCCCTTCACAAGTTGGTAGTCTGATATTCGGTCATGTGAAGCAAAAGAAGGATCAACGAAGCACTAATGAAACGCCGGAGTCGTAAAGTGTTTTGTTGGCTGTGTGATTTTCTGGTGTTATAGACTAGGAGATGAATGCTGATGCTGTTGGTAGGAAAGCTTAGGGTGACTGTCAAGGTGGTAGAAGGCGAACACAGGCCTCGAAACTAGGAAGAAAGGTGGGGCATACCACGGTTGACATCACAAATCGCACTTCTTAACTTTGTTGGTTCAAAAAATTTACCCCACCATCTCAGACAACTCACAAGCCACTGCACCACAATATTTTTTCTCTCCATCAAGAACACACGAGACATTGTCTTTTGCCAACGACGCCGTTGGGACCGACGCCTAAGCCGAGTGCGCCCGCATCCTCACCATCACTCTCGGAACCGAGTCAACGAGACACCCTTCGCAGGCCCCGCCTCATCAAGCAGCCGCCAACCGCCAACATGTCGACCACCGTAGACAAGGTTCGTTGAGACCCAGATTGCATCATGCCATCGACCGCTCGCCCCTTTGCTAACGTTCCTGCAGATTAAGGAGGTCGAGTCCGAAGTACGTTGAACGATGGGCATGGGCCCTTTCCGCTGAGTCGATACGAGCCAACACCCTCACCCCTCCCCCCGACTCTTTCGTTCGTCCTTGTCTAACTGGTTCATACAACAGATGGCTCGGACCCAGAAGAACAAAGCAACATCATATCATCTGGGTCAACTCAAGGCTAAGTTGGCTAAACTTAAGCGTGAACTACTGACTCCTTCGGGAGGCGGCGGAGGAGGCGGTGCTGGTTTCGATGTTGCTAGAACTGGTGTTGCCAGTATTGGCTTCATTGGATTCCCCTCCGTGGGTAAGAGTACGCTCATGAGCCACTTAACCGGCCAACATTCGGAGGCAGCCGCATACGAATTCACGACCCTCACCTCCGTTCCTGGTCAGGTCATCTATAACGGTTAGTACCCCCCTGACATAGGGGGATTGGGGGATCTCCTCCTGACTTCGAGCTCCTACTTCCACATCTCTACCACAGCTTGCAGCGAATTGCACCAGGATCTAATGAAACGGGGGCTTTTTACAGTGGCTAACTTTGGACTGCTGCTCAGGTGCCCCTCTGCAGATGATTGATCTTCCTGGAATTATTGAGGGTGCCAAGGATGGTCGCGGACGAGGTAGACAAGTCATCGCCGTCGCTAAGACTTGCCACTTGATCTTCATTGTCCTAGACGTTAACAAGCCGTTGACTGATAAGCGGGTTATCGAAGCCGAATTAGAGGGCTTCGGCATCCGCATCAACAAAGAACCCCCAAACATCACTTTCAAGAAGAAGGATAAAGGCGGCCTGAACATTACTAGCACCGTGCCCTTGACTCATATTGATAACGATGAGATCAAGGCCGTTATGAGCGAGTACCGGATCAACTCGGCCGATATCACTATCCGATGTGACGCAACAGTTGACGATCTAATCGATATCCTCGAGGCGAAGAGCCGAAGGTAAGAAGAAACTCGCATCATTCTGTCGGAACACGGGAGCATAACACGCTGACAAACTACCGCTAGTTACATCCCTGTGGTGTACTGCCTCAACAAGATTGACTCTATCAGCATTGAGGAGCTGGACCTCCTCTATCGTATTCCCAATGCAGTACCAATTAGCTCGGAACATGGGTGGAACGTTGACGAGCTGATGGAAGCTATGTGGGAAAAACTCAACCTAGTTCGCGTATATACGAAGCCTAAGGGCAAGCAGCCAGATTATTCGGCCCCGGTGGTTCTCCGAAGTTCCCATTGCACGATTGAAGATTTTGTAAGTTGGTTTCCGTTTGGCTATGATCCGTCTTTCCCGCGTTGTAGACGGGCTACGCATCGCCACATCCCACTGGTTTCTTGATGGCCGCTGATGGAGAAACCCTCTTCTAGTGCAACGCAATCCACAGAAGCATTGTGGAGGTTTTTAAAACGGCTATCGTATATGGAAAGTCTGTCAAGCATCAGCCCCAGAGGGTCGGACTGGCCCATGAGCTGTGTGATGAAGATGTTGGTAAGTAGTATAAACCCTCAACCAACAACAAGAGGACGCAGCAGGCTGGGAGGGGAGCGAGCGGTCAGGCACCGTACAGATCATGCTCCCGACGCATGCTTGTCCGGATGTTACGTCTCATGGCGGGCCTCAGCGTTACCCTTCCTAAATTGCCATGGAGTCAGCTGAACGTTAGCTATGCATATGTACTAATGGCTTCTTTGTAGTAACCATTGTCAAGAAATGATGAGACAGCCGAATTGAGATGAAGGAGGGGTGATAAGCCACTTCTCTTCCCGTGGATAGGCGTTTTGAGTCTTTGCCGGCTGAACAACTGTTTGAGAGCTGCGCCGCGTTAGATGGAGCATAACGAATGCCGAAGTCCAACGGCCAAGCAGGGGAGGGGTAGTGCTCGAAGTGCAGCATAACCTGGCTCTCGATGTTGTTTGAGGAGCAAGTGGCGGAGTTCTATGTAACCACATGGGGAGTCTGTGGCGCATCGGGATGACAGATACGCAATGTGAATGATGACAGGGCTGACACGCGATGCGCGGCTACGAGCAAGTTACGGCCGATGCGGAGACTCGACTCGGCCAGGCACGATAATTAATGATCAGCGCAGTTAGTTTCCGGGGGAATAAAGTGGCGTGTGTACTCACTTTTGTTGGAGGATGAGGAGAGAGACTCGGTGGGGATATCGCTTGAAGTAGCTAGAGGTCTGGAGAGGAATGAGAAGGGAAAACTGAAGACGATCTGACCGGGAACTAGGGATAGAGAGAGACAAGGGGACGGGACATGGTCATTGACAAGGGATGTAGGACATGAGTGAAAAGCGAGCAAGCAGCAAGTCAGCAAGCAAGTGTTGAGAGTGGATATTAGTTGGGTTGAAGCCTACGACAATTTCATAAGAGACATTTCCCGACAACGGACTCGGTTCATCAAGGCTAGGACACTCCATGTGCCGTTTTGCAGGTGCATTCCTACTGAAGGCCCATAGAGGCTCATCATTGTGGCTCATTACTAAGGATCCAGGACGAAGCAGACTGCGGATGGGCTGCAATAGGGATTTAGATTGAAAATTGACAATCTGCAAGGACATGGGGCAAATGTCAATGATGAAGAACATCACCTTGCAAGTGGCAACTCGAGGAGAACACAGTGGTTCGACCTGCATAACCGAGGGCCTCTCGATCTGCGGCCGTCTTTCCCAGCAGAAGCGTGGGATGCAGGCGGGGGTGAAACAAGCTTGGTTTGTATCGGGCGCTTAGAGAAGAAGTTGATGAGGCCACCCCTCGGAGGAGGAAGATAAACAGAGGAGGAAGGCAAAAAAATATGCCCTAAAAGGGCTCCACCCGTTTGGATTGAGTAGAGTTGAGTCGAGTTGAGTGGTGGATATGGGAAGGCTTCGGGACGGTTGTGAGAAGAGACCTTGAGAAGGGGAGGAGGGGGGGGGGCTCGTGTAGGTTCCCCTCCGCCTTTCACGACGCTTCTCTTGCCGCCGAGGAGGAGATGGGCCATGGCGGTGGTGGGTCGGCGGCGGCACTAGCGGGGACTACTCTCCACAGTAGGACGGGGTCTTATAGATCGCCGAGAGAGAGACCTGACTTAGCTAAATAGCGGTCGTTTAATGGAGTTGTCTCTCCATGACTTGCTGCAGAAGCCGAATCCGCGTCATCCGCAATTGCGTCTTAAACAGGGAATTTTAAATTCCCTCCCAAAAGGGAAAATAGAAAGAAAGAATCGTCGTTAACAGGAAGGGGTACTGGCGGGGAGAGGGTCAGTGACTGAGAGAGATTTGATTGGTTGACAGGGAGGAAGAGGAAGGGAGGGGGGTGGAATGATTGATTATGAGGAGAATGGGCTCGAGCTTCTTCTCTCGGCATGTGGATGTCGAACGAATGGATGAGACTACGGGAGAGGTGGAGGAGGGCGGTGGGCATGGTATGACTTGAGGAGGGGAAAAAGAAAAGAGAAAAAGAAAAGGAAGCGAAGCTTGAGCGCCTTCTCTATTCGTGTTTTTATTCTGTTTCCTGGTCTCCAATGTGCAGGAAGAGATAGACATCAGTGAGAGAGAGGCACAGACCTGAACAATAAGATATGGATACAGTAAAGAGAAACCTGACGAGACGAAGGGAAGAACATACAGTGGCTGACCCCACTCACTACATGTACCTGTACCGTAGTCCGTAGAACTGATCAGTGAAAGTGGCTGCAGGGGAGGATCCCAGACTGCATGGACGTTTGCTATGATGTCGCTGGGGGGCGACTGGAGTTTTGAGGCCCTAGCCTTGCATGAGACATGCTGCATACAATACTCTGTACTGAGCTTAGAGGGAGACGCACCAATAGTGTAGGAGGGGATCAGAGGAAATATACTTCGTACGCAGCAAGGAGTCCTGGTTTTGTATGGGAATAGCAACAGCAACACTCGGACTCGATGGTTGGTTAAACA
This sequence comes from Mariannaea elegans, assembly GCA_930272665.1. Taxonomy (NCBI): domain Eukaryota; kingdom Fungi; phylum Ascomycota; class Sordariomycetes; order Hypocreales; family Nectriaceae; genus Mariannaea; species Mariannaea elegans. The sequence continues at coordinate 1,261,202 of CAKNEU010000001.1, read as the reverse complement.
TTATCCTGACTTACACAATGATATACAACCAGTCATCGCGCTCGCCTTCACAACAGGAGGGTAGCTTTAGCTATAGTACCTGCAGTACATTGTCAAGTAGTAATCGCTTGCACACCACCACAGCACTCTTCGAAGTGAGAAGAATGGTCCGGGGTGCCGCCCACACCATGACGATTTCGAGATCTCAATCGGGCAGTATGCGCAAGGGCCGCCCCCCATGCCCATCCCCATGCTGCCTCCCCCCTTCTCGTTAACGACGTGCAGTACACAGTGCAGTGGTCAAGCCATGAGGACCATCAGAATATCCAGTTTAGCCAAGACGGCCCTCGTTTTACCAAGTTGATTAGCAACCATCGACATAGCTTCAGCGGTTGGAATGGCAGGTTGCGATTCGCCCGGTCACAGTAACACCGCTCAATCGCCTCGTTGCTTTTCAAGAAATCTAGACCACCATCACTTACTCGCTCCCCGCCACTCAAGGAACGAGCTCCGAATGCCAGTGCGGCGCCATATTTCGGAGATGGCTTGAGGCGCTAGAATCCGGGCTGACGCTTGTTGACTGACGGCAACCAGAGACAGTGAAGCAGAGTTTACGGGCCAAAGGCGTCAGACACACAGGCACACACAGGCACAGGTACACCCACACCCACACCCACAGACACACACGGGACGAATGAACCCCTGATCTAGCCTCCAGGTCGTGGAGTAATCCTCATTCTAATAGCATTCGAGACGGGGGATGGATGTCCGGAGGATGGCGGCTGTCAAAATCATCATCTTCTGCGCCCGTTCTGATAAGCTCCGGGAGCTATGAGGCTACTGCAAGACGGATTGGGGTTGGGGCCTGATGATCCTCCAAGTTTGTACTCAGTAAGAAACTGCCTTTTCCATGTGAGCTTGGTAAATGTCCTGAAGTTTGGAAACCGTGCTGCTGAGCACCGGACATGTCTCTCATGCATGCTAACATGGACCTTCTCCAATGACTGACTGCAGCCGACAAAGCAAGGAAACGCAAGGGAACATCAACAGCGCGACACAAAGTATGGATACATAATAAGCAAGTAGAAGAAAGCGGTGGGCTGCTCAACTGGGGGGGGGAGGGGGGGGAGGGAGCTGTAGCCATGTCCCCTGGCGCAGTCAGGGATCTTGATAGAACTGGCCAACGGGAACAACAGCCGGGAGGCTGAAAACGCGACTGCTACCTTTGGGCTTGAGGCTTGAGAGGTTTGGGGGACGTTTCCGTTTTTGTACACCCAATAGCGCGTGGCGACCGGTGGCCGTGCCCCTTCTTTCTTGACCTCTTTTTTTTCTTCTTTCTTTTCCACTTTGTTTATGAATGCAGCCTGAAACTTTGTAGAAGACAGTTTTATTGTTTTTATTATTTTTAATCTTTATTGAAAAAGAAAAAAACACCCAGTCTTTCTCCGCTCGGATTGAGGATGATGATGCCCAATGGGAGAGGGCTACCATATCGGAAATTAATTCGTAGTTGATTTCGCCGTTTCTGATAATCTAATCCGGATGTCGTACAGCAGAGTGTATTGCAACCTCACTCCAGACTCGACCGTCTTCGTCCCACGGTCTTTTCAAGGCCACGCTTGCTGGCTCGTGTTGCCGAGCTGGCTAAAAAAGAGACACAGGGGATGAAAGTCAGATGAATGAAAGTGAGAAAGCATTCATGGATGAGGAATTTACATGGGTCTGCGAGGCAAGGGCAAAAAAAAAAAAAAAAAGTTAGAAGCAGCACGCATGGGTTGTTTGTTGTTAGTGGATGGGGCGGAATGGCTACGGCGGCAGGCGGCTGTCAAACCGCTCCGAAAGGGCCGTTCCACTAGTTTAGATCTCTCAGACTCGGCCTCACTAATGAGTGTTTAGTACGTGCTGTGTTGCTGTATGTATGTATCGGTCCAAACGAGGCTGAGAATAGATCATCATCTGTGAGAGACCCAGATCTTGGGCGACGCCAGAGCGAATAGGATACAGAACTGACAACGCCGCCCTTGCGCAGGATAACGATAACACAGCATGCCAGACGGACTGACTGAATGACGAACCGACGGAACACAGCAGTGCCAACATGAGAAAAAGGATGTCACACTGAGCAAGAAAAAAAAAGTTACTCCCAGTCAAGATTGGGAGAATAGGATGGCATGGCATGGTAAGGACCAGGACCAATTGACCATCGACCCACCCTCATTCCAGTTGCGGGATCCCGACGACCATGCCCATCTACCGCGCGCGTCACTCCGTGTACTGTTACATATGTTGTTGAGTGTGGTATACCTTGAGGTTCGGAGGAGGATGATATGATTTTTGGTCAACTACCTTAGTTGCTTTGTAAGGTAATTAATAAATAAATACGGAGTAGTTTGAGGTATAATCAGTGAGCTTCTTTGTGAATGTTGGGGAAGCTCAAACTGGATCTCTGAAACTGCCGGCACATTTGAGAGAGGCAGTGCTCATCAACAAGACTCCAATCCTTCTAGACCCCGTACACACAGACTGGCATGATGAAACATGATAAAGCCCAAAGATCTCATAGCTCAGGCCGTTCCTAATTATCGCCGTCTGCCGACGGAGCTCACGGGACATACCTTTGGCCCCGACCAGCCCATCCAGTCAATCAACCAACTAGCCAGCCAACAAATGAACAAACCGACTGCAGCATTGGGTAGGAAGGCCTCACAGACCGACCCTTTTTGCCTGGATGAAAAAAAAATTTATACTCCCTGGTCCAGGTGGGCCGCATCAAAATCGACGTGCGCGTACGGAGCAGTGGCTGCCAGTAAGACGTTGCACGAGAAGGTAAGCAAGTACGTACCGGATGTAGGTGTGTCGGTCAACGAAACTTCCCTTTTCCATCTCCATCAACATACCTAATTGAATGTGAACTGTGTGCTCCGTTTGCGCATACCTCATGATCGAGATTGACGGATGAAAATACACTTCCCTCTCTCTTACTACGACACCAAATCACCAGCATGTCAATCTACGGATATATACCGCGCTAGTACATCCTCATCCGTCAGCCAAGTTGCTCGCGAGGCTTGCTCCGACCAGGGGTGTGTGGGTGACCAAGACCAGGAAGAGCAAAGAGCCAAGACACAAGGTTTATCCTCCACCCTCTCTTCGGTCATAGACCCGTCGCTCCCTTCATCAAAGAAGGAACAAAAAAACGTGCTTCGGCAAGCCCTGGCTACTTCCTGGCCATGGCGCAACCAAAAGCCCGGGGTCCCGAGGGCAAAATGCTACACACCAATATGGCAAGAGGCGAGGCGAGGCGAGGCGAGAAGAGGACGAGATGAGACGAAAAAGGTCCACGAGGTGACGGACTGATTGAAGGACGAGGCTGAGGCTAGCCGCGGCATCCATGGTCGAGATCGGCCCTGAAGCCTTGCTGTTGAGTGGTCGTCAAAGCTGGCTGCGTCCGGATCTTCACCATGCCGGCCCCCAATGTACTGTACCTGGAAGCATTGATCTCATGGAGCCCCGTGAAAATTACGACGACAACAGCGCCGTAATTCGACAACATGTGTTTCGGAAACTACCAAAAGAGGAGATGGAAGGTCTCGAGGCTGACGAATGTTTTCGTTGCTGTACCTGACCCAGAAGGCGGGTTGGACAAGCCAACAGCGACATTCTTCTCCTGATGGTCCGTGGCAGCTTCACTGCGAAGCCTACGCTTCTTCCCCCACCCCTTTCCCTCGAACAAAGCCTTCTCACTCGTCCACCTTGGTCCCATTGTGCTGGCTTTATCCCTGGAACCGGTCTGATTATGATCAAGGGGCGGAGGCGGGTGGAGGAGAAACAGAGTAAAAAAGACCCTTGGCTAACTGCGCGCCGCCGGACTTCCCGTTGCCTGTATCTTATCCATGATCATGGCCCGTTAGTCGATCTCGCCGGGGTTCCTCTACGTACCTCTACAACCATGTAACTGGATGGGATGAATATGTATGTTGGCGGGAAGTAGGAGCAGGCCTCACCGTCCCGTCCCATGCTACTCTGTTGAACCCTGCCACATGCTGGCCCTTTTTCGGCCCCCTGTCTCTGCTGCCATCATCCATGCGGCCTTGCATTGTCCGCCGGGGCTTTGCCGTCACTAACCCCAATTCGCCCAGTGCCTGGCCTGACCTGAACCTGGCTTGGACCATCAAAGCAGCACACAAGGCGGGATTTCGTATCTGGGGAGGATCTGGGCTAACAGGTGACCGGCCCACCAGGTGGACTCCTTGTCTCTCGGGAGAGAGGCCCTCCCCCGCTCACCAGCATTTCCTAGTCATCGAATCGCATGTCGTCGATGGCCCTGACGAGTTTCGAGCGACTGGTCGTAGAGACGGCACCTCGTGCGGCCAGCGACCGCGAGCAGGTGGTTTGGGCAATCTGAATTATTAGCCTGCGCGTCTCTGGTTTCCGCTCAGTCAGTCAGTCAGTCTCTCGCTCTTTCGTTCGTTCTGTCTCCGACGCAGCCCCTCAACGGAATCTTACACGCCTGTTACCTTCCGAGTTCACCCCTCCCCACCCCCCCTGGTTTCTTCCACACGCGCGCTCGCCTCTGTCGAGATGAACGAAAGGCGCAACTTTGGCGAGAGCGGGTAGTTCCTTCAAGCTCAATACTGGCTCTTGAACTGATCCACCGAAGAAAAAGAGATTTGGCTGTCGAAATGCCTCACCATGCTTCTCACTTTTCATGGGACCAACACGAACAGCTTATTGATGCTGGCGCTAGGTTTGCCTCCCGTTCGCTGTCCTCATTCTGCTTATGACTAGAATGGATCTCATGGGTCTTTACTGTCATCCATCCCAACTTTGCCCTGACATGGCTTATCGCCTTAGACTGAAAAAGAGGTTGTAGGTTTGGACGAACAAGAGAAGGAGCCCTGTGTAATAAAAGCTAGGCTAGCAAGACGGAAGCACGAAATTGTAAACTACGACGATTATTAGGGCAAGACAAGAACGTTTCGGTCCAAAGCGAAAACGGACTAAGAGGCGCCCGACTCGAGCTTGTCTCTCTTTTGTCGCATCCTGTCCTGTCATTGCTTGGCCATTCCCCATCCGCTGATCAACCGCTCGACGCTTGTTCTTGTTTTGGTCTTGACTCGGAGGACTCTAAGAAGCTCACCTATCAGATTGTTGCGGACCAGGGGGGGGCTTTCTCAACGGCTGATGATGAATCTCTTCCCTTTTGGCCTTTGCTTTTGGCTGTCCCGCCCTGGCAACCCAGTATGGGTAAGGATGACGGATAGAGAAACTCGGTCGACAGATTTCCCAGCTTCCATCTCCATACTTAGCATAACTAATCAGCATCGCACTCACATCCATGTCGTCCGGGCTGTTACCTAGCACCCAGTTGGAGTGAGCATTTGATCTTTCTTAACTTGTTGCTCGTGCTTCAACTTCTTCGCCTCCTCCTACAGTATACCTACGCCTCTTCATCCTCCACCTCGTTCTCGGCCTTGACACCCCTGTTGCAACCGGGCTTGCGAAGAGCGGGACGCACACAAAAGACATTGGAATGACGGCATAACTTGTGTGCCCGTGAGTGAAATGCGAAGCCGGTGTGCAGCGTGAGAGTAAGAAGAAAGTGCCTTGGCTCATCGGTCGGTCTTGTCATACCCATAACCCCATGCTCCAAGCCAGGTTTCCCCGTTAATTCTCAATCCGTCCACATTCAACCTTCATCCCCAACCGCACACAGACACTCTCACACACACCACACCCAGACTTTTACTCGATTCAATCCTACCCACCGCCCACTTCTTTCTCTTTTCTCACACGCTCTCACACATTGCACGCACGCACACACCCCTCCCCCTGGTCGTTGAGAGGGCCAAGCACCCCTGTCCCCGGTACTCGCACACTCGTGCATATATGTACATGGACGTCGCTGGCCTCGCTCATACATATGTAGCGTGGTGGATGGCTCATATTCCTGCTCGCACCGCAACATCTAGTCGAATATACTCCAAACAGCTCTGGCCTTTGCACTGGATTGCTATCATTCTTGGGTCTCGTCTATACGACGAAGACAACCGATCACCATCGCCGTTGAGGCAAAATCGACTTACAAACGAGAATCCACCATCTTTGACTTGGTGTCCGTCATCGCCATCTTATCCGCCGTTAACTAAACTAATGTGAGTATCCATCAGCCCGCGAACTCACCATTTGCACATTCCTTTCCGCTCTTGTCTTGTCTTGTCGCCCCCTTCTTCGCCTGCGTCCCCTTCTTTCGCTCCAGTCTCCGCAATACCCACGAGGGACGAGAAAAAAGCAAACCAAAAAGGACGGCTTATCTCCTGTGGTGTCTCAGAGCCTCGTGTGGAAAATAAGGGCCTCCATAATTGGTCTCATCAACGCGACCACCAAAAGCTTGCAGGATAAGGGCAAGTTGAGAAACAAAAGAGGCCGGCCTGGAACCCGGGAAAAGTCCCACGGCCCCGTCCCTGGGAGACCTGCGGACTGAGTGCGTGCGTTCGTGCGCTGTACGTTCGTGCAGGTGTGTGTGAGTGTGTTGTTATTGCTCGTTTGCTTGGCTTCACTGCAAGATCTCAAAACGCCCGGCGACACTCTGTCTATCCCGACGAACAGTTCCCTCCTCCACCACCTGTCCTTTTCCACCCATGGTCAGACATTTTAGAGAAGGATTTGATCGACAGCGACAAAACGAGAACCGCCGGTGTCACAGACTCAGACCGCGAAGCTTTGTCTTGGCGATTCCGTTTGGAAAGATGATGGCTCGCCTTGCTGGCCGGTGGTGTTCGTGAGGGCACTCCCAAATCATACCAAGACCGTCGGCGAGAAAAGAAAGGAGAAACACCTCCGCAACTACGGCTTAGTTCGTCCAACAACCTGGACTCTCACCTTATTTACACCCAGCAAGCACAGGTCTCGCTCCCCCTTGTTGTCTTTGACTGTCACAAACTCACCGAAGTCGAAGATTGTTGGGTTTCACTGGAGTTTCATTTACTTCTAGCTATCGAACAGCCGTTTTATTTATCAGCATCTTGTTGTTTTGGCCATTTTTCTAACTTATTATTCTCCAGTATTAGCTGGACGAGCCGTTGAAGATGAATAACGTCAGCGGGACGTCGGCGATGGGGCACGACACCACCATGGCCCAGAGCAATAATTATGGTAGCGATACCTGGACTAGTTTGAGCCCTTATAGCCAAAGTCCTTACAGCAATAGCCCGCTGACCGAGTACAACCATTTTGGTGCTTACGTTACTCATGGCCTGCCGTCAGAATCGATAAGCCGGATGCCTCCGCCACCACCCCAGATGATGCAACCTGCGCCGGCCATGGCTCATCATCAACTTCCCATGCTGAACACGACTTGGCCAAGCCAGTTGACGAATCCCTCCCCTTCAGGGAACTATTCAGCTCCTCACTCGGCTCCTCCTTTAACCATGCCCCCAGTGACGAGTGCGCCACCCGTGGATCCCCCGCGGTTGCCTGCGCAGCATGAGAAGTCGAGGAAGACGTTGACTACGGAGCAGAAGCGAGCCATGTGCCAGTTTCACGAGGACAACCCGGGAATTCGACAGGCAGATATTGGCTTTCGCTTTGGAGTGGAACGCAGGTAAGTTTTTCTACATTCAAGTTTTCCCTCGTTTTGATGTGGTACAGGACAATAAAATGGTATATGACTCTGACCACCTGATCTTTGTAGCACGGTTTCCAAAGTTCTTCGGCAGAAGGATCAGTACCTCAAAAGGGACGAGCCAGATCTTGCCGCTCTCAAGCGAGCCAAGCAAAAGCATCCTGATTTCGATCGGACGCTGAGCAACTACATCAGGAGACAGCTGAATCGTGGTTTCGAGGTCAGCGACGATGAGATCTTGGAGCAAGCAAAGCTATTTGCCCACGCTAGCGGCAATCAAGAAAACATCATGAGCAATCTAACCAGTAGCTGGCTGCAAAAGTTCAAACAGAAGCACGGCATTGGAGCCAACAAACTCATGCGGCGGGCCTCAGAGCCCAACATACCCGACAGCGCTAGAATGTCCAAGCTAGTAGTTAGGACTGACAAGAGTTCCCACGGCCTTTCGCCCTCATCACCCACCACACAGCTCTCTCCGCTGTCGGGAAGCAGGAGTGATGAGGAGACTCAAGCCGAAGGGCTGGGCTTTGATTTTAGCTACAAGCACCCCGAGTCTCACAACTCGACAACGTCTCTCACAAGCGACATTCGAACAGATACGAACAACTCGTCTTTTTCGGGAACCATGAGCCCGACGGCCCCCTTTACCTTTTCACCTGACCCCAACGTTGGTGGAGGCTTTCCGATGGACCAACTTCGCGGCCATCACTCGGATTTCCAACAGCATGGCCGCGAGAAGAGAAGCAACACATTCCCATCACTCAACATGGACTACGTGAACCAGGCAGCCTTGGCAGAACCAACGACGCCTCGGAACCAGCCCTCGTCTACGGCTCCGTCCTCGGCTCTGGACTCCCCTGCTATTGATCTGTCTGTGCCCTTTCCCCTCGATACAAACATGAACTCGCCACCCCGTCCTTTGCGTCGCAGCAGCAGTAACTCGAGCATGACGACCCGATCTGCGACGACTTCGGCAACGGCTAGCGGCATTTCCAATACCCCGGTTGATTCTTCGCCTGTGTCACCTTCTCAGGAGGACGCTCGTCGAGCGGCTGCCACATTACTCAGCTACATCCAGCAGACGGGCACGTTCGACACGAACGAATACAAAACCATTGTGCAGTTGACTAAGAAGCTGCAGATGCATCAACACCAACCTGGGAGGCCCTCGATAGGGGGTCTTTCGAGGATCCCTGAAGGCGACGTCGAGCTGCCTCCAATGATCGCTAGGATGGAGTCGATATAAATGCGCTTACATGTTTTTTCTATGGACGACTTAAGGGAGTGTTCTCGGATTTCTTTTTTCTGATTTATGTTTATACCTGGCGTTATTGTTTTGCTCTTACCTTGTGCAACAACGGCAAGATGCCCATCCGTGTTGAAGCATGGTGATCATATCTATCGACACAACTAAGGAGGATCTTGAATTAGGTCAGCGACAGGCAGTCCTTCAACAATGCTGCTGCATGGGTCGGAGACTATAGTGAGGGTGTCCCTCTCAGCTGCTCACACAGGTCAGAGGGACAAAAGAAGACAGTATATCTCAACGTCACACACAACGTCAGTACTTTGTTGGAACGGAGCTGCCATTAGGCATTTTGGACATAACACCTTGCGTCCTGAGTATCATCACATTGAGGCAATTGGATAGGACACCGATGAAGCCCGAAAAATAACGTCATCTCCAGACTACAGTCACTCTAACGACGGGAAACCCTTATCCGACACCGCGAACCGCGAACCGCGATCGATATCATTATTACAGTCGAACTATTTTCCTTCGGCAACGCATAAATACTTGGAAAGTACCTACTTTTATACCCGATACCAAACAACCTGGAAGACTTTTTCTCCCGCTCACGCGAACCCCGAAAACTTATTCATACCACCATTTTTTTTTTGAGGCAGTTTATCATATGCTCACCTCCTATTTTACGCTGTGTTTGCTTTATTGGAAGAGACACGAGGAATGGACAAGGAGAGAAGGAGAAAAGAAAACACGACATTGGGGAATGGACGAATGTACTATGGCGGGCAACACGCTCACTTTTGGCGAATACGCGAGAGCTCCACGACGAACGGGGGCAAAGCATGAGGCTTGTCAGCCTTTCAAGGGCTGCACACTCTTCCTCTTGCTTTTCTGTTCTCTCTCATCTTTTCCTATTGTTTTACTCCTTTGTCAATCTTTGCGACTTTTCCACCGGACAGCATTGAGGGGGGCATAATCATCTCTACTTGTGCGTGGTTTGCTAATCAAGTTATTGTCTCATTCTACTCTGTTTTTTTTCTCTTTATTTTTTATTTTTTCTTCTTTTCCTTTTTCCTTTTTTCTTAAAGACTTGAAGGGGGTGATTGCTGCAAGGCATTGGAAGGTATTGGGATGGGAATGTGGCATGGCAATGCATGGATGGAAAGGAGGGGGAAACAAAGGTGTTCTTGGACATTGTCTGGGATTTTGTAACGGGAAAGACAAGGAGAAAGGTTGTTGGCCTCGAAATATTCCGATAATTGAGAGCAAAAGAACGAAACGGGACCAGAATTGGATCTATGGAATCAAGCCTGGGCCCGGTAACTGTTCTCATCCCAAGGGACATTCCTTTTCACCGTCCGTATAGTTCCAAGATAGGAATGGGCGGCACTTCTGCATTTAGAAATGTCTTTGCTCTTGAAAAATACGCAACAAGGAAGAAAAGTATCTGTGTCTCGTGCATCGTAAGGAAACATTGTGAGTTTCCTTGATTAATTATCATTACTATGGTAGCTGTGGGTATTGTTAAAGCCTGTACAGACATGTATCTAGACAGAAATCAACCGAGTCTTTCTTCCTGCAATTCTACGACACCCCTCTCGCTCAGCTCCGGCATGAGTCTGACCAGGATCAACTCTAGGACGCTGTACATCAGGTGCTTGTTGCAGTACTCGTCATCTAGGACCAGGAGCAACTGCTCCAGCTCGTTGACGAGGGCGTCCTGCTCATCAGAAACGCCTTTGCTATCGCTAGGACGCGGCCACAAGCGACCCCCAAAGTAGAGTCTGCCCACCCCGCTCGGTAGGAGGGACCAAAGGGCATTAGCGGCCCTGCGACGGAGGGCATGCAGCTCCGCATCGGAGGTTGGAGGGAATAGAGTCGGTTGGCCAGGGGCGTTATTGGGAAAGAGGACACCTCGGAGGGTGCGTAAGAGGGGTGGGATGTGATCAGGGGAGAGGAGAGACTGGATGTGATGTGAGAGGATCCTGCCAAAAGAGTTAGCAAATGTAGAGCGTGGTTTGCGAGTGGCTGTGAATCGTGGGAGAAGAGGAATCTATGCAGTTACAAGGGGGCGTATGCGTGTGTGTATGCATGTGTGAATGTAGGTTGGTGAGCTGGGGAGGGGGTTTAACACGAGGCTGTTAATTGTCCCATTGGGCAACATTGGCCGGCGGGCTGAAGTCCGTCAAGAAGATAGGCCAAGGTGGGATAGTGCAAGACCGGCAGATCTGCAACGCAGAGTCTTGACGAGAAGTATCATCAACAGGGGGTTGCCCAGGCCAAGAGGACGTTCGGTGCGGGGAACCTTAGAGCAGCGTTTGTCTGCGAGATTACACAGCAGCCGATATGGATGTACTGTGACGGCAGCTGACAAGGTGGTGTGGGATGTTGCAACAATGTCACCACCAGGCCGCCCCCAATCTTTGCAGCAAGTCTCAGAAATGCATGCAACCAGACGTTAGGCGCATGCCGACATGGGGTATTGCCGCTTTCTAGTCCACACGCCTGACCCCTGCGTGCATCCATCTTCACGTCTGTCGCGGCACGCAACTAACAGCAACATCGCAAGCCATGGCGTGGACATGATGGCTAGAACACGCGATAGCTATGCCGCTCTTCCAAGGAACATGCTTGGCTTCGTCTTCGGGGTGGCACGGGACGAGGCGGAGGCTAAAAGAGAGTTTCGACGTTGTATCCTGGCCGTGGAAGTGCGCCGAGCCGGTGCCAGAAGCATGTGGTCCATCCCGAGTAGCTGACATCCGGTTAAGTCCGGGCGCGTAAACTCGACTTCTTTGTGGACCGCGTATTCGAGTCTGGTGCACCTTTTCGAGCAATCGGAAGCCAGAGAGCGGTTGGGGCATTTCCATTGGCTAAAGCATCCTTGAGCGCGGACCCATAGAGCGTCCGTTTGAATACTTCGAGTTCGGGTAGAGAGACGACCGGCGCCATTCTATCCATCACACGATCGCGACAATGCGTGAATAGACTCTCCGGCAAGAGTCCGAAGTCGAGATACGCTACGAGCCGTTATGGAGACAAGGCGGCCCGAATCCTAGCGGTGTTGTTGGTGATGGCCTGGTTCGAATCGCTCGCTTGAGTTGGAGGGGATCCAGTGACTCTCAGAGTATGCGAGGTGACAAAAACAATGGAGTAAGTGTGCGGCGTAGGGGGGTGATGAAGGAACCAAAGAAACATGCATATCTTACCTGTCAACAGGCCCATCGAGACCAGCTATTTGCCCAGGTCCATAGAGTGCTCCGAGCTGTAATAATGACAAAAAGCCATCAAGCCACGGCATTCGTAAGCGGACTTCGGTCAGGCTCCCCAGACAGGTCCAGATTCGAAAAGAGAGGATGGGAGCTTTGACGAAACGAGAAGGTCCTGATACCGTTTGGGACTTGTTGAGCCAGTCCTGATCTGTCACATCTCTCATTTCATCAGAGGGTGTGGTTCTAGGAGGCAGAGACGAAGCCATAGCCAGAGTCGTAGTGATGAATCGAACGAATCCTACCAGCAGCATGCCGAGCTGAATCAGGCCAAGGAAGATGCCGCGTATGGACCAGCCGCGGCCGTAGGTTGCATGCAACTTGATCTCCGAAGGTTGCGTACTAGTTTCGGTAGCGTGTTGGGGCTTCTCTCGATTCTGTCGTTTCTCATGAATAACCCTTGCTGTGATGCAAATTCCCTCGTATAGGAGCCATGGTTGTGATGCCTTATTGGCTATCACATTACCAATAATAAGCTCGGAAAAGATCTGTTCGACGAGAGCGGTGAGACATGGGTTCTCTAGGTCCTCAGTGGGCAGAAGGGTCGCTAGCACGCCCTGAACGAGCAGCTGACGGTAGAGCGACTCATTTTCGCGCTGATCAGATGTCGCGATAGGATCGTCTGGATAAGGGACTGGTGCTAGATGAGGGAGTGGACATAGGACGTGATAGACCTCTCGGGGATCAGCGTCAATAGGCGGCCGCAAAATGGCATGATGAGCAGTCCGGTAGGCTTGGGATGGTCAGATGGCGTCGTGAATTATGCAAAGAGGCGCACCCACCAGTGATGTGTTTGTCCAGCAAATCAGGTATCTCGTCCAGAAACAGGCTCTCCAGGTCAACATCTCGAAGCCTCTGCTCCAGGGCCCGTGAACAGTGGGCGATGATGTGAATAATCTCAGCTACAAAGTTCTCATCCGTCGTGATCTTGCCATACCAACTCTGTACAAACTCTCTGAGGATAATGGCGAGAAAAGCGTAGAGCTGAAGGTCCATATCATTCCGGCTGGTCAGGGGTGGGAGAAGCTCATCGATAGGAGTCTGGGCATCGCGGCCCTTGTCTCCTAACTGTTGAGTACATAGTGTGCGGCGGATGAGGAGAGAGGTAGCTCTATCGGAGAGGGGATCGGTCGTAGGAGGACGGGCAGACCGGCGGGCAGCAGTACGAGGTGGCGCATCGGGGCCGGGGGAGGCCGTCTTTGGGCGTGGAACCGGCGTCCGAGTTGGAGCGGGAGCGGCGTCGGGGGCGGACATGGCCGGGATAATCCTTCGGCGCTACGTTCCCATGGCCTGGCGTCGAAATCGAAGTTGCAGTGAGTATATTCAAAGAAGGGAGTCGTGCCGTTGCTTCTGGAACAACAAATGATGGAAGAGTTGAAGTTGATATTGAGTCGCAGGTCAACCTGCATGCCGTCGTGGCAAGCTCTTGGCTCCTTGCGTCGGGTGCGGGCTGACCCGTGCGAACCGTGCGCTGCAGGCCTCCCCGCACGTGCATTAGCTTCCCAGCCAAGGTCAAACTTATCATACAACAATGCGTCTCAAATAACCCAAAACCAGAACGTCAACCAAGACAAGAGGAAATTTTATCAGGAGATGGATCTTTTTTATTGCTAAATAAGCAAGGCGAACCTGGTCTCGTAGAACCGGCCGCAGATAATACATGATTTTCTGTACAGTATAGCCACACCCAATACCTCCTCGTTTCCCGCCAGTTTCTATACACATCAAGCTGAGTTCTCGTGGGTAGTCGTCTCATACCTTACATGCAGTGGTTAGCTTCATTCATAAGTAATGGGTGACCAAGAAATATTATACCTTTTGCCTCGGAACGCCCACACACCCCAGTTGCCGCAGCTGACGTCCTGGGGGTCTAAATCGTTCAAGTCCCATCTGAGACTCCTGAAAGTGTTCTCGCCAGGTTTGAGCAGAATATCAAACTCTCCCTTTGAGGTCTTGTTGACCCAATCAACGTCACGCTCCATGTCAAATTGGGTATATCCTGTGCTGATGATGGGCACCTTGGTCTCCAGCAGCATTGGGAGGGTTTGCTCCCACTCATGACTGCTAGCGGGGTGACCTAGGCCGGGGTGGAAGAGAACAAAGCAGTCAAAGTAGGGATCGTAAGGCGCGAAGTGTCCGGTTTGGTGGATAGTATGGTAGTAGTCCACAATCGTGCTAATCTTCATCTTGTACCAAACCCGGTCTTCCACAACAGCTCCGAAGGGGTTGGAAGGAGTCCGCTCAGGGAGAGGGAACTCGTCATCTCTATTCGCCATGCTTTCAGGACCGATGAAGATGAGATGCAACCGAGACTCGGGGAACATATGGGCTAATTGGACCCAGGCAGGTCGTGGCAGCGAGGATTCAGCACGCGCGCCAAGGATGAACAGTCTCACAGGGGGTGCCTCAGGTCGAAGTTGATTGATTTTGGAACCAAGACCTGACTTGGGAGGATGCAGGTTGTATCGCAGAGCTGGTATCCGTTGTTAGTATAGTTAGGAACCCCTTGCATTCGTACATACCGCTGAAGCTCTTCAATCCCTCCGCGGTCAAGCGGCTGCCGTCCTTGTAAGTATAAGGGCTCAGTTCATGAAGGACACTGCCAATCGTAACTGGGTATGTCAAGAGGCGGGTAATCTGTCGCATCGATCGATCCGAGTTGACAGCATCAAACTCTCTCGTATACATGAAGGTATCCCAATTCGTCATGTTAATGGCAGCCTCAACCATTTGGAGATCGGGGAGGTTGCCCTCATGGAAGATACGCCCAGATCGAAGATCATGATCATCCTCGTTGATTTGTCGGAGAGTATCGCAAATCTCCAAATGCTTCTCATAGTCATCCATCCAATGTTCCTCGCAGCAGTATACAGGGAGACCACAGTCAGGACAGTCGAAATTGACATGTGCAGGCGCTTGTGTTCCAGTGGACGCAACGGTCTCGTCAGATTTTTCTGTAATTGTCGGCTGTTTGGTCGGTTGATGATCAGGATGAGGGCAGTAGGCATGCTGTCTCATGAAAGCAGCTCGGCGTCGAAACTCAGGGACAGGCGACTTGGAAAACGGATGAAACAGGTCATCTTGACCCAGTCGGATAGGAGATTCTGGGGCTTTTGCTGCAGCCTCGGATTTTGAAGCACCAGTAGTCGAGAAATCTCTTGTCACTGGTGCTGTCCGTTTGTGCTCCTGGGGTACAGTCGAGTGGAAGGTCCGGAGGTGATGGGCTGATGTCCTCGTCCAGGGCTTCAGGGCGGCGCCAGTGGCCAATTGCCTACGAACAGAAGAGGAACATCTTCCACAAAGGCTTGAAGCCGCACGGCGAAGAGTCGGCTCCATTTTCGCCAAGTCAGTAGAGATTTGTCCTCTAACTTATCGGCTTGTAATCCTCAGCAGATTACTCGTGGTGTTGTGCAGTGGGATATTTCTGGAGCTCGGGCCACACCGCGCTGCGCCGCAATATCATTCCTCCGACGTGCCCCAAAACTTTTGGCAAAGCTCTCACGTATCTTGAGGTCCAGTCAAATATCAACTTCGACGCGACACCCCAATCGACCACTACAGAGCTTGAAGCCGCGCAGGCGTGACTGCGCCCAGCCGCGAACATGGCGACCACATCGAATATGTTCCTTTATTCGCTGACGATCCAACCACCAACAAACGTCGTCCAAGCGGTATTGGGTCAGTTCACCGGCACCAAGGAGCAGCTAATTATCACTGGTGCTGGCTCCCAACTAACTCTTCTGCGACCCGACCCATCGCAAGGAAAGGTTATTACTGTCCTCTCTCATGACATATTTGGCATCATTCGCTCCCTCGCCGCCTTTCGTCTTGCTGGAAGCAATAAGGGTAAGTCATCCCAGCCACCTTTTAGAGGATCTCATAGTGATGATCGAAAGCGACGTTCCCGAGGCTTGGCACGCTACGCTATCAAGCACAAGATTCCGTAATCGAACGCTGAAAGCTAACCTCTTTCCTAGATTACTTGATCTTGGCAACTGACTCTGGTCGGATCACCATCATTGAATACCTTCCCGCCCAAAATCGCTTTCAGCGACTCCACCTGGAAACCTTCGGAAAATCTGGTGTGCGTCGAGTTATTCCAGGTGAATACCTTGCCTGCGATCCCAAAGGCCGAGCATGTCTCATAGCCTCTACCGAAAAGAACAAGCTTGTCTATGTTCTCAATCGAAACTCCCAAGCCGAGCTGACGATTTCGTCTCCCCTTGAGGCTCACAAGCCGGGTGTGCTTGTGATTTCTATGGTTGCTCTGGACGTGGGCTATGCCAACCCTGTGTTTGCCGCCCTTGAAATTGACTATTCCGAGATCGACCAGGATCCCACTGGCCAGGCTATGGAGGACCTGGAAACTCAACTCGTTTATTACGAGCTTGACTTGGGTCTGAACCACGTGGTCCGTAAGTGGTCGGACCCAGTAGACCCAACCGCTTCTCTTTTGTTTCAAGTTCCAGGTGGGAATGATGGGCCTAGCGGAGTCCTTGTTTGCGGAGAGGAAAATATCACTTACCGCCATTCGAATCAGGAGGCATTCCGTGTTGCCGTCCCACGAAGGAGGGGTGCGACCGAGGATCCCTCACGAAAACGCACAATTGTGGCTGGAGTAATGCACAAGCTCAAAGGCAGTGCCGGTGCCTTCTTCTTCCTCCTGCAGAGTGAGGATGGCGATCTTTTCAAGCTCACTATTGACATGGTTGAGGATGAAGACGGCAATCCCACGGGAGAGGTCAAGAGGCTAAAGATCAAGTATTTTGATACTGTCCCTGTGGCATCCAGCCTGTGTATTTTGAAGAGTGGTTTCCTCTATGTTGCCAGCCAGTTTGGAAACTACGCATTCTACCAGTTTGAGAAGTTAGGCGACGACGATGAAGAGACAGACTTTTTCAGTGACGACTTCCCGGCAGATCCCAGAGCGTCGTATGAACCTGTCTACTTTCACCCGCGGCCAACGGAAAACTTGGCTCTGGTTGAGAGCATACCTGCCATGAACCCTCTCATCGACTGCAAAGTTGCCAACGTCACTGGCGAGGATGCACCTCAAATATATACTGCCTGCGGTAATGGCGCTCGCAGCACATTTAGAATGCTAAAGCATGGATTGGAAGTGAACGAAATCGTGGCCTCGGAACTACCTGGAATTCCATCGGCCGTCTGGACATTGAAGTTGAACAGGAACGATCAGTACGATGCATATATTGTTCTATCTTTCACTAATGGCACATTGGTTCTTAGTATTGGCGAGACTGTCGAGGAAGTCAGCGACTCTGGCTTCCTTACCAGTGTTCCCACACTTGCCGCACAACTTCTCGGAGTCGATGGCCTTATCCAGGTGCATCCCAAGGGTATCAGACATGTTCGTAACGGTCATGTTAACGAATGGGCCGCCCCGCAACATCGATCTATTGTAGCTGCTACAGCTAATGCTCATCAAGTAGCAATTGCGCTAAGTTCTGGTGAGATTGTCTATTTTGAGATGGACGGTGACGGATCATTAGCCGAATATGACGAGAAGAAAGAAATGTTCGGTACCGTCACTTGTTTGAGTCTGGGTGACATTCCTGAAGGCCGATTAAGGAGCTCATTCCTCGCTGTCGGCTGTGATGACTGCACTGTCCGGATTCTCAGCTTGGATCCTGATTCGACACTGGAGAACAAGTCAGTACAAGCATTGACTGCGGCACCTACATCCCTATCAATCATTGCCATGGAGGACTCCTCATCTGGTGGCTCAACACTCTACCTTCATATCGGTTTACATTCTGGTGTTTATCTTCGAACTGTTCTAGATGAAGTTACCGGGGAGCTCACGGATACGCGTCAAAAGTTCCTAGGCCCCAAGGAAGTAAAATTGTTTCAAGTCACTGTCCAAGGAAGAACATGTGTCCTCGCTCTGAGCTCCAGACCTTGGCTCGGATATTCTGATCCCATTACAAAAGGTTTCGTCGTTACCCCTCTCAGCTACGTGGACCTCGAATGGTCTTGGAACTTCAGCAGCGAGCAATGCGAGGAAGGGGTGGTTGGCATTCAGGGTCAATCATTGAGGTACGTTAAAACTCCATTTTCTGGTCTTGGTTTTCTACCCACTGCATATGATGAGAAAAATGAGATCCTATGCCAAAGAGCTATGAGGCCTTTACGCATTTTTTCCAATTGTTCCTACTGAAATGCAAATCTTCGACACATTATTCTTACTTGTCAATCATTGCCTTTTATGATGCTAATGATTGTTTCGACAGGATCTTCAATATTGACCGGTTAGGAGAGACATTGATCCAAAAGTCTATCCCATTGACCTACACACCAAAGAAGCTGGTGAAGCATCCTGATCAGCCTCTTTTCTACACCGTCGAATCTGACAACAACACCCTTCCCCCTGACTTGCGTGCCCAGCTGCTCGCTGATCCGAACGTTGTGAACGGGGACTCGACAGTGCTCCCCCCTGAAGAATTTGGCTATCCAAGGGGAAATCGTCGGTGGGCATCGTGTATCAACGTGATTGACCCAGTCTCTGACGAGCCACGGGTTCTGCAAACGGTGGATCTTGATAATAATGAGGCGGCTGTGAGCGCGGCGATTGTGTCTTTCGCGAGCCAGGATAACGAGAACTTTCTTGTTGTCGGTACTGGCAAAGACATGGTTGTCAACCCTCGAAGTTTCTCAGAGGGCTACGTGCACATTTACCGCTTCCAGGAAGATGGCAGAGAGCTCGAGTTCATCCACAAAACCAAGGTTGAAGAACCACCTCTGGCTCTCCTACCATTTCAAGGAAAGGTTCTAGTTGCCGTTGGAAAGACGTTGCGTTTGTACGATCTCGGTATGAGGCAAATGTTGCGGAAGGCCCAGGCTGAGGTAGCAGTTCAGCAAATCGTCTCCCTGAACACACAGGGCAACCGAATTATTGTCGGCGACGTTCAGCAGGGAATCACCTACGTCGCTTACAAGTCAGCTACCAACAAGTTGATCCCATTCGTTGATGATACGATCGCTAGGTGGACAACTTGCTCCACTATGGTTGACTACGAATCTGTTGCTGGGGGGGACAAATTCGGCAACATGTTCATCGTGCGTTGTCCCGACAAGGCGAGCGAGGAGGCAGATGAGGAACAGTCTGGACTGCATCTCATCAATGCGCGTGACTACCTCCACGGCACTCCGCATCGAGTAAACCTCATGTGCCATTTCTACACCCAAGATATTCCCACAACGATCACGAAGACAAGCCTCGTAGTTGGAGGGCAAGACGTCCTACTTTGGAGTGGCATCATGGGGACGATCGGAGTTTTCATTCCGTTTGTTAGTCGTGAGGATGCTGACTTCTTCCAAAACCTCGAGCAACATCTCAGGGTCGAGGATCCCCCTCTAGCCGGCCGAGATCATCTCACCTATCGTGGCTACTACGCCCCCGTCAAAGGAGTCATCGACGGTGATCTTTGCGAAAGATACAATCTGCTCCCTAACGACAAGAAGCAGATGATTGCCGGTGAGCTAGACCGCTCAGTCCGCGAGATTGAGAGAAAGATTTCTGTGAGTATTCATTCCACATAACCAAACTATTTTTTCCCCACTGACAACATATAGGACATTCGTACGCGATCTGCATTTTAATGAGGGAATCTATGGTATCTTTGTGGCGATGTGTTGGAGCTACTTGTACAAATGACAAAAGCCATGTTTGATCAAGCGGTTGTCGGCGTTAGCGTTTCGGGTCAAGCTGTTCCCGGGTTGGATGAAGCACCCAGCAACAGGATGCGTGTGTGTATAACCCGCACGATTATATGAAGCATGAAATTCTAATATTCATCTCAAAGGGTCCCCATCGTGAGACTTTCAACATCATAGGCCCCTCCAAAAGGGACCACGGTTCTTGGGTATCCTAGATGTCTTGCGACCTTTCCCTCGTATATCTAGGGGATGCTCTGCTTCCCATCGCTCATCATCCATGTAAGCTTCAACAGCGGCCATAAGATCGTAACCGGACTGCTCTAGGTATAGAACAGCTTCATCGTAGTTGGAGACCTTGCAGGATGTCATGAAGCGGCGGATCTTGCCTTTGCGCAACTCTTCTTCCTCGCCTTCTATTGGTCGTGGAGAGAGACTCACGCCGCCCTTGTAATACTCGCCGGGTATCAGAATAGTCCGGCGTCCAACTAAAAGATGGTCGCTGGTGAGGTTATTTACTTGCCGTAGGGCCACCACTGGTACTCCGTAGCGTAAAGATAGAGACATGATGGTATCGTGTCCGTGATTGAGAAAGTGAAGAACGTCTTCAGTAGCCGTCTTTTCATCCTCGGCTTGCAACGCCGCCTTTTCGTCGTCCACGTTCGCCTCTCTCGTCCTTGAACTCGGCGTATACGGTGGCGGCGTATCCGATAGTTCCGCTGTCCTTGAACTCGACGACGGCACCGACGTGTAAGCCGGTGGGTCTCTCAACCTCTGGGGGAGGGGAGATGGGGTCGACGAGACCTGGCAGTATGGGCAGTAATCGGCGAATCGTTTGTTGTTCTACTGAAGTATTAGAGGCGGGCTGTTTGGGTTGCGAATGGACGAACATGGATGCATTTGCCACAGATTATCCTAGCGCAGCACTCCAGCCGACGGTCCTGGGAGGCTTCTGCTTTTTCGTCGTAGGGAGGCGTTGACGAGAGAATTGTTGCGCAGGTGCAGCAAGATTCCATTTTGAACATCGATATGTATTCGTGACGCGGTGTGAAGAGCGGGAAGTTGTGGGAGGGATTCTTGGATTTATACAATAGGTTTGTTAGTCTGGTAAGTAAGTACAGTAGGCAACGGCTCTATCGCCGCAATACATCATCGCTGTCGTGATCCCACCGATTCGGCTAGCGCTGTACTGGGTCCATTTGGGCCTGGCAGCACTTACAGCAAACTGGGGAAATAGGCTGCGTGAGAAATAGAAATCCCCCAAGATTTAAAGGGAAAGATTGGAGAAAGGCTTTGGACCAGGGACAGAATGATCTACCCGTTGTATTAAATGCCAACTCCAATTTGCTGCTGACCTGCATAGGTGTCATCGATTTTGCACGTCATATGGTGGAGTTCCTCCCATCCTGTAGACGAACTTGACGACAGATCCTTCGAATGGCCATTTACGCTTACTCACTTCACTATATATGTTTTGCCCCCAAGGCTTTCTTCTCTTTTTCATTGAGACAATTTTGGGTATGTGGAACAATATGGCTATCTCGGCGCTTAAGTACCCATGAATAATCATGTCGATTATGTATGTAGGTGGTCAAGTCGAAACTCCACTTGCGCCAGTGCTATTCAGGCGTCCACTTTCGTTCTCTCATCCAACTCAGTTTTGTAAACTTTGCGACCTCCAATCTCGAATCATAACCACCCACAATTGGCAAATCCCATCTCTATATTTTCTTCCCTCACGTTGTACGTCAGAGGCAGTTATCTCCTACAGGTGTCTCCAACATGAGCAAACCTCTAGCCTTTGGGCTTAACCTTGCCAAAAAGCCGGGCGCGTCAAAACCCGCCCCGCCGAAACGAAAGCCAATGTTTGGTGGCGACGACGATGATTCGGACAACGAACCCACGAACAAAGAACCTAAGGCGGAGGAAATTGGAGAGTTTGATGACTTTGGAGCCCCATCAGTACCGAAGCCGGCCAGCACGAAGACTTTCAAGTCCAAGAATGGTCCCCTCTCCCAGCCTCCCAAGCTCAAATCCAAGAACCAAGCAAACACCATGTTCGGCGACCTCTCCAGCTCACTTACAGCACGGAAGAATGCCGAGGCCGCGGCCGATATCGATGCCAGCGTTTACGAGTACGACTCCGTCTACGATTCGATCAAGCCCCAAAAAAAGGCTACCAAGGAGGATGAAGAGCGCAAACCGAAGTATATGCGCAGCCTGCTAAAGGCCGCAGAAGTGCGCAAACGCGATGCGCTCATTGCCGAGGAGAAGAAGATTGCGAGGGAACGGGAGGCCGAAGGCGACGAGTACGAAGGAAAGGAAAAGTTCGTGACGGAAGCATACCGCAAACAGCAAGAAGAAAATAAGAGGCTAGAGGAGGAGGAGAAACGCAGAGAAGAGGAAGAGGCAAAGAAAAACAAGGGTGGCGGCATGTCCGCCTTCTACAGGAGACTATTGGATAAAGATGAGCAGAGGCATGCTGATGCTGTCAAGGCAGCGGAAGAGACTGCCAAGAATGGTTCAAAAGAAAAGAAGGATCAGGCGGAGGAGGAACAAAACAAAGAGAGGTCAGAGGCAGATATTGCCAAGGAACTAAATGATAAGGGTGCGTCTATTGCCGTCAACGAAGAGGGTCAAATTGTCGACAAGCGACAGCTTCTCAGGGGCGGTCTCAACCTTGGCGCAAAGAAGAAGGAACCAACACAGCGCGAGGCGGAGCGACCTGCTGAGAGGTCACGAAGAGAAGTGACGGGGCAGCAGTTCGGTCGGAAACATGCGATGCGCGAACGACAATCACGCATGATCGAGGAGCAGCTAGCAGAATCCTTAAAGCGATCAAGAGAGACCGAGGAAACCGAGCGCCAGGACATTGAGCGCGCAAATAAGAGCCGCAAGACGGAAGGCGAAATCTCAAGTGCCAAGGAACGCTATCTCGCCAGAAAGCGAGCCGCAGAAGAGGAAAAGAAAAAGGTCGCTGTGCAAGGAAATTAGATACCCAAGTAGAAAGAAAGGATTTTTCTCTGATATTCTGGCCGTTTAGACATTATAACTCCCGTACAGCTCCAACTCTACTCCGTAGCTTTGTCTATCTTTCCATCTAAACCTCCGGCCTTTGATACAAAAGCGCTTTCCCGTCAGCTAGCAAACACCGGCGCCTTTGGCAGAACGCAAAAACTCCCGTCGTCACTTTCAAGGACACTGTCACAATATGATACAATCCTTGTGGTCCACGTCGTACCACAAAAAGAGGAGGCTGTCGTCGTCGTCGTCGTCGTTGCTGTGCCTGAATAGGCCCGCGGCGTCATATATCTCGGGGAATTTTAGTGGCCGCTGGCCTGCTCCTGTCGCAGTCGGGCAATGTAGGCCGAGTTGACTTGGTTCCATGCGGCCATGTACTTTTCCATACATGAGGTCATGCAGGACTGTTCGCCGCTGGAGAGGGTGGATCCGGGCTTAGGGACGCACTTATCGAAGCAGGTTTCCTGGAGGTTCTATTGCGGCGCAAGTGCATTAGAATATCTTCGACTTTGACTTAGCTGCCGGAGCTTGCGCTTTTCGATCAACACAGACAGCTCAATTGGATGGGTGTGCATACCTCGATGAGAACGCGGGCATTGGCCATATTGGCCTCAGCCAAGACCTGCTTGATGACGGCCTGCTTGACGGCGTTGGAGTCCATTTTTGGCGACTTTGGGGGATGGTGACGGAATATACTTGACTTACTTCCTTCCAAAGAAAATGAACAATCGCAGATACCGATGTCCCGATTCGGCCAAATAGATTACCCGGAATCCCGATGTAGTTATGTAAGCTAATTACTCACATCATATCGCCACCAGGTTCGATACATGGCAAGACTCGAAGAGATTCTTAAAGATGAGCTGCCAAATAGTCAATGATTCACCCACACACCGTGTCAAACACTTAAACGGAAAATCTTCCTCAATATAACGCTTAGGACGTATACTTATCCCTCACTTAGGCTTAGGGTGATGCACTGTGGCAGCCTTGCGTTGGTGTACAGTAGGGTATCGAGCGACATTCAGATTGGTATTTCCGGATCAGCATCATATAGCCGGTTCGGTGGCATCTGAGAGCCCGCGTATTGCCAGTTCCCAACCGAAAAGCAACGTTATAGCTAGGATTTGAAAGCTTTGCCCCGCATGCCTTAGTAATGGCAGCTTGGCAGGTGTATGATGCCATACCTACCGATCTACGAACTTGTGTTATGACATAAATAAGTCTTCTCGTCTAAAACCTTTGCGTTAAGTCGGACACCTCATTCCAATTGTTTTCACTTTTGTCTGAAATCTTTCCTCATCGCTACATTGCTGTGTACCTCCCGATCTAAAAATGGTGCAAAGCAAAGCTCTTGTAGTTGAGGTTCCTGAGGGCGGGTCACCAAAGTTGGTACAGAAGACGACCCAATTACCAGCTCTGGCGTCGAACCAGGTCTTGGTCAAAGTATCTGCTGTCGCTCAGAATCCAACCGACGGCGAGTTCAGAGTCCAATTCATTCATCTCTAGCTAACACTTCAATTAGTCCAGGCATTTGACACCAATGCTTTCGGGGATGGAACTGTTCTTGGTTGCGACTTCGCGGGCAAGGTAGAAGAGGTCGGATCTAGTGTTACTCGTGTGTCCAAGGGTGATACCATTGCTGGGCTCATCTGGGGAGGTACGCTAACTCCAATTCTTCCAGTACAGCTCTTGATCGAGTATTGACTGAAATAAGGAGAAACGAAGGGCCTCGGTGCTTATAGCGAGTATACTATTGCAGATGAGCGCATCTGCTTCAAGGTGCCAGACAGCGTCTCGCTTCCCCAGGCAGCGACAATTCCTTTAGCGTCATTGACCGCGTACCTGGCTCTTTTTTCAAAGGACTCTCTGGGCATCGACCAAAAGTCAGGGTCGAACACAAGCATTCTGATTTGGGGCGGGAGTTGTGCGTCAACTTGATTGCTAGAAGCGCATCTGTTTTGGTACTAACGTGGTCCCAGCAAGCGTGGGCCTTTACGCTGTTCAGATCGCAGCGCTATATGGGTTTAAGATTGTGACGACTTGCAGCCCACGGCATTTTGGGCTAGTTGAAGCTCTTGGAGCAGCGCATGCCTTCGATTATCGTGATCCAGAAGTTTCTCAGAAGATCGTAGCCACAGTCCCGGGGATTCAATACGTCTTTGACACAATCGGTAACGATACATCGTCTGTACTTGGGTCTCAGACAATCGATGAAAATGGTGGTACGCTTTGCACTGTGCGACCTGGCAAAGTATTCACCGAGAATGTAACCAAGCAAACCAAGGTCACCGATGTGCTAGTCTGGACGTCTTTTCTGAAAGACCATCAGTATCGAGAGTTTCACTGGCCGGTGGGTTCTCTGAGGAGATAAATCTCCAAGATTGAATACCAAGCTGACTTTAAGATAGCGAAACGAAGGAGACCACCAGCTCGCCAGCTCTTTCTGCGAGAGCCTACCGGTACTTATTCAGGAAGGGAAAATTAAGCCAAATGCTGTAAAAATTCTTCCGGGTGGGCTTGATGCCGTCGAGAAAGGATTCCAGGAGAATCGAGACGGAAAGATTTCGGCTGTTAAGCTCGTGTATGAGTTGTAATAGGTGCTTTGCCGGTTTACCGGTTTGGCATATAACTAGGTCCAGGTCCCACCTGGTTGTGAGGAGCACACAAAAGTGGTATGGACTTGGTTGCTACATAGGTTCGAAAACAAAATTGATATGATTGCAAAAGTTTGAGACAAAGTAACAAATGCTCACTCTTGGGAGTTTGAACAGTCCAAACAGCGTGTCGTGTGTGGCACCTCAGGCAGTAACTAAATAATTATAAGGAGGATTTAAGCGTGCCCCGCCTTCCCCCTGTGCCCCTAGCGCGAGAGCTCGAGACAGGGGGTAATGAGCCGCTGCCAGCTTCGCCTACAGTGGAGAGCACCTTAAACGGATGTCGGCCAACGTGAAGAGGACACTTGTGCTAGCTGAGGCCAGTTATCCCCTACCCACAACGTCACGAAGACGTCCAAACCTGCCAACAACCAACTCGCGACACTACGGTCACGCTGATCGAGACGGCGTGCACCTCGAAATTATCCACCGAGTCACGACCCGGACTAGGACCTCTCACTTTGTACGGACGAGCTTGGAACCAGCCGTCACTAAGCCACCATGCGGCTGCCTTCGTTGTCGGCCGTGCTTCTCGGCGCGTTCGCCTGGACTGCGAGCGCCTTGAGTCCTGACGATGATAATATTAAGAGCATTACGGTATGGGCTACGACGGTTGCACGAGCTGTTTATGAATCGGGTTTTGCTAACATGGTCACCTTTTCAGCTCAGGACACATTCCCTACAGCAGGTCCGTTGCGACGCACGCGATCACCTCGACGAAAAGTTTCCTTAGCTAACCCTTTCTCTCGACAGCCCTATCTCGACTCCGATATGCAAAGTCGATGGTATGACTTCGGCGGGGATACCATTGTCCGAACCGACTCGTATGTTTCGTTATACCCCGACTCTTGGGGGAGCAATTGGTTGACTAGATACCTAGCTACATCCGACTGACATCGGACCGCCAATCGCAAAGTGGATGGATGTACTCACGAGTGCCCCTCACGGCCACTAACTGGCAGATCGAGGTCGAATTCAAGATTTCCGGCAAGAACCAGTTGTACGGTGATGGTTTTGCCATGTGGATTACCCGCCAGCGCGCGCAGGCCGGCACCGTCTTCGGTGGCCCTGACAAGTTTGAGGGTCTGGGCGTCTTCATCGACACTTACAAAAACAACCGCCCTGGCGTTGTCTTCCCCTACATCAGCGCCATGGTTGGTGACGGCCAAACCTCGTACGATAAGGCCCACGACGGCAAGAGCACCGAGCTCGCTGGTTGCTCGGCTCGCGGTATCCGACACGCCAGCGTCCCTACAAAGATGCGTTTGACTTACTTCCAGGACAAGCAGCTCAAGCTGGAGCTTCAGTACAAGAACGAGGACGAGTGGCAGCTGTGCTTCGAGACGGAGGAGCCCCCAACGATCCCCAACATTGCCTACGTCGGCTTCACCGCCGAGACGGGCGAACTGAGCGACAACCACGACATCATCTCGGTGACGGCCAAGAACCTGTATCTCCAGCCTGGTTCCAAGTCCGGTCAGTCTGGTAGCAAGTCGCGGGCCAAGAACAAGAAGAACAAGAAGCAGTCGTCGGGTGGCAGCTGGACCTGGTTCTTCACCAAGGTCATCTTATTTTTCCTCGTCCTAGGCGGCGGATATGTTGGGTACACTGCCTGGCGCGCGAAGAGCCGGTCGCACCGATTCTAACAAAATCTCCAAATCGATTTTCTTTTGGTAGACGGATGCACGAAGAAACTCACGATATGGGACGGCTTATCACTTTCATTATATTTTTTCCCTTTTGTTATTGTGCATTCTTTGTCTGAATACCTGAGGTAACGAAGGAGAAAGGAAAGCCAGGGAGAGAATGTCTGTTAGTTGCCAAAGGGAGGAGGAGTTGTGATATGCGACATAGAGAAGAAGAAAAAAATCTGGGCTAGGAGTCGTTGCTGTATGTTTCCTTATCTAAGTAATGGCTGGACAAATGTGGTGTTTGTAAGTAATTCAAGAATGGTTCCTTGTATTACAAGGCCAAGTTCATGGTTACAATTTGACTTTGAGACCAACACTTGTTTCGAAGCCGACACCTTAGCCCAGCTTATCGGAGGCACCCGCCTAAAGAATTGAAGAGGGGTCGGGAGACGCCCATTGACTTTGGTTAACAAGGCAAGGCTAACCTTTGGATACCTTTATAATTTTTTTACGCCCGTAAGGAGCTAAAGTAGTTGATGGTCCAGCTAGTCGGCCTCGTAATCCAATGGCTCAATGCGGGAGTCAAGGCAGATGATGGGACTTTTATGTGTAATTGAGCAATGTAAACGGGCGTCTCTGGGTTACCAGGAACCGCGCAAGGGTACACGAACGGGGAAAGTGATGCCGAACATGAACTAGATTGCGTATCAAGGATATTGATTGCATGCTTCTTG
Source organism: Mariannaea elegans (assembly GCA_930272665.1). Lineage (NCBI taxonomy): Eukaryota > Fungi > Ascomycota > Sordariomycetes > Hypocreales > Nectriaceae > Mariannaea > Mariannaea elegans. The sequence goes on along the minus strand of CAKNEU010000001.1, from coordinate 1,233,367 downwards.
TCAATTAGTCAAGTCGTCATTGTTCTCTCCCTACCCTCCGTCACCCTCGGGACCTGCCATGCTCCCACGTTGTTAGGCACTAGGCTGGAGACGGGAGGCGATCGGCCGGACCCAGCGATCGGGGAGGGGAAACTTGATAACTATGACGAGATGGGATGGTGCAGTATGACGATGAGAATAGGCGAGAAACTAATTTACTCCGTAGGTTTGTCCGCTCTGTGTTAGATGGGTTGAAATACTCAATTATCCCCCTCATCCAGAAATTTATTATTAGCTGACTGCGTAATACTGCAAATCAACCACCTGAGAGCTCAGAAGCAAGCTTGATGAATCTCGGCTGTTGGATTCCCCCAATTGATGAAGCATCCAGGAACAGGAAGGCTGACAACTTCAGCTTGTGTTGATGAATCAGGCTGGGTGGAAGCTTCCGTGACTCTCCCTTCCATTCCAATCCGTGCCATTGTTGTCGCAAATCCAACTCTCGCAAGTCTTGAGATGAACAGTATTTTTTTCCCTCTCGGTGTTGTCCTAGTATCGATTGTGTGGCGTCCCTCTCCTCCAATCTCTGCTCTTGCATGTCGAAGCTTTAAAGCCACCTGCTATTAGCCAAAGGACTTGAGGAACCATTGCTACCCTCCTCATCTCTGAGCCCGACTCTCTTTTGCTTTCTGCGTCATTTTGCTTCTGTTGTTCGCTCCGGCGTCTTGCTAGAGCTGCGAAACAGGTCATATGTAGTTCACTCCTCTCTTATTACGTCTCCCCCTCACCTATCGCCGCCATTGAGCATTGATCGCAAGGCGGAAAAAATTAAAAGAAAAATGCCTTGACTCAGGCGCCTTGACCTGAAGCAGCTGAGCGAGTCCCGCAGCTTTGTTCGGCACCATACGAAGTCCACTACTAAATCCCCCAGCCATCAGCCCAGTTTGGCTGCGGAACACCGCTGGATCCGGGCGGGAAAAGACAGGGCAGAAAAGGGTGGCAAAAAGTTGGAGCTTGGAAAGCTTCCTTGAGCTAGGGTACTGCTAATTTGCCCGTACCTTGTCCTTGAACGTCGAGGATAATATAAACACTCTGGTTTATTGCCTCAAGCAGGACCTCAGCTCGAACTCTCCCAGGGGTGATTTCAAGCTTTGGGAGACAGTAGCCATCCAATTGTCTATGTAGAATGTGCCAAGTCCAAACGGTCTCTGTTCGCCGAAGCACAGCATCAGAAGCAGCAGCATCGACGATGCACACCCGCACGTACATCCACAACCCACACCATCCTGCACCTCGACACCAACGCCCCAAGCTGCAGCACATGAACAGCAGAATCGATCAATTCCTTCTGCCGGTTGCAATTTGCGGCGGGAGTACTGTTCCTCAGCAATTCTATTCCCTCAAGCTTAGCCCAGGCGTCGAAAACAATAAAAACACAGGAAAAACTGGCAGTTCCAGGACCTTTTGCGGTATTACTGTACCCAGGTGATTCCGTCTTGCACCCACGCCTGTTTGCGATCTGAGCGTCTGGCCCAAGTTCCCACAAAAAAGGCCTCCGCTATCCTACCTAGAGCCTTTCCCAGCCCCAGGTTAAGATACCTTGCGAAGTCTGTTGCTTTTTGTGTCTTGGTGGCGGGGAGCTCACTGAAAGCCGTAACACTAGAACCCCCCTCTCTTCGTCCTCGGCTTCAGCCAAGGCAACGAAACAAAGGTCGAGTCCTCCCTCCATCCACTTTCTTCTCCCTTGATCCTCCGCGTCGAAACATTATTATCTGTACATTTCGTTGCTTGTTTTTAACCAGAGGCTGCGCCGTCTGGTCCCCCACATCAACCTGCACCCGTGGACTGCTGCCCACCCATCTATTCCTATTACCTGGTCTACGTTCTCTCACTGGACAACTTGCAGGAGCTATCTCTACCTACTGTTGCTGCCTCTTTGCGCAGTAGTATTCAGTTAGCAAGGTGCTGCACATTTTCATCCATCATTGCTTGCCCACGCCGCATATCCACCGACCGACGGATCCGGCAAACGGCGCGATCTACAAGGGCTGTCACTCAATTCGGATCCTCTTCTTGCTGCCACCACCCAACTGTGGTCTCTGCCATCTCTTTGGATATTACCGGTCATCACCTACTATCCTGCTTGGCTCTGACACTCAGAGCGAGCAACCTCCGCTCCCCGCTTCTCTACCACCTACCCACTCCCCCCCTCACCTCCCCGCCAGCTGCTCCATTCTCTCGCCTCTCCTTCTCCTTCTTTTTCCTTTGCTTCCGCTTCACTGATCGACTCCCCTATGCCTTCTCTGGGGTTTCTAAAGAAAAAGCGGACCAGGGAGGGCAATTCTGACACTTCGGCCTCGAATCCTACTAGCCCCGTCACGCCCACCTCGTCCGCAAGGTCCTCATCCATCTCTAGGCCCTTTAGCTCGCTACTGCCTCGCTCGTCTGGTACTTCGAATACCACATCTTCGACCGGCCAATCCAAAACCCAAGCAACCCACGCAACTTCCCAAGTTCAATCCCAGACACAGGCGCAACCCGGCCTACCTCCTTCATCCGTTCCGGCGCAACAACCTACCACGGCCACCGAGGCTGAGCGCCAACAGCAACAGATGAATCCCGTCAACGTCCACCCTCCCACATATCAAACGGGTGCTCCAATGCCCCATGATTCTCAAAACCTCCCCAGCATAAGCAACCTCATCAACCCTCCTCAGCATGAAGCTTCGGGCAACCTCTATTCCAACTCCAACAACGCCCAGTCCCATTCGCCCTACCCGATAGACTCTCGACCTCAAACCGTCAGCCCCGGTACCGATCCCGTTCTTCTTCAGCAACAGCAGCTACAACATCACCAGCTGCCGCCCCAGCCGCCCCAGCAGCAGCAGCAGCAGCAGCAGGGTCTGACTCAAGCGACAATGCAGCAAACACAGCATTCCGACCAGCAACAACAATCATCATACCAGCAGCACCAGCATCAGCCTAGTAATGGCTCCCAGATGCGTGTTACCAAGGGCAAGTACTCGTTAGGTGACTTTGAGATTCTGAGAACCCTCGGTACTGGTAGTTTCGGGCGAGTTCATCTGGTCCAATCGAAGCATAACCAACGGTTCTATGCTGTCAAAGTGCTCAAGAAAGCCCAGGTCGTCAAAATGAAGCAGGTCGAGCACACCAACGACGAACGGCGCATGTTGAGCGATGTCAAGCATCCCTTTCTCATCACCCTCTGGGGAACCTTCCAAGATATCAAGAATCTATACATGGTCATGGATTTCGTCGAGGGAGGCGAACTCTTCTCTCTTCTCAGGAAATCGGGCGTACGTTCTTGCTATTGCCCAAATTTGCCATATCCTTAACACAGGCGCATCATACTAACATTGGTACTTAGCGGTTCCCGAATCCCGTGGCCAAGTTCTATGCCGCAGAGGTTACCCTTGCGCTAGAATACCTACACTCAAAAAACGTCATCTACCGCGATCTAAAGCCCGAAAACTTGCTTCTTGACAGGCATGGACACCTGAAGATTACCGATTTTGGCTTCGCGAAGCGAGTACCGGACAAGACTTGGACGCTCTGCGGCACCCCCGACTACCTGGCACCCGAAGTCGTCTCTAACAAGGGATACAACAAGTCTGTGGATTGGTGAGTTTGCATATTGGAATGTGGCATTAAGTGTCCGCTATAAACTAACACCTGAATGTTAACTAGGTGGTCATTGGGTATTCTAATCTACGAAATGTTGTGTGGTTACACCCCCTTCTGGGACAGTGGATCTCCGATGAAGATATACGAAAATATTCTCAAGGGCAAGGTCAAGTATCCTGCGTACGTCAACCCCGACGCGCAAAACCTGCTCGAACGATTGATCACTGCGGACTTGACCAAGCGACTGGGTAACCTGTACGGTGGCCCTCAGGATGTGAAGAACCACCCCTGGTTTACCGAGGTCACCTGGGATCGCCTGGCTCGAAAGGATATCGACGCACCATACACACCTCCAGTCAAGGCAGGCGCAGGCGATGCTAGCCAGTTTGACCGGTATCCTGAAGACCCCGAAAAATACGGGCAGACTGGAGGATCTGATGAGTACGTTTCATAAGTCGCATTTGAAATTTTGAGACAACTAGCTAACCAACTTGTAGGTTTGGACACTTGTTTACGGAGTTTTAAAGGGAATTCTTTTCTTTCTTTTTCTTGGAGATTATGATGTTTTTGGGACTCGGGATGACTTGATGGGAGGTTAGAACCTGGTAAAAATGGGTTGGTCTATGAAACGGCTGGCTGAACGGGTGGTGTTCTGTCTGAAGCCCGCCATGGCGCGGGGCACAAAGCTCAGCAAGAGGAGGTTTGAAGACTGGTTTCTGGATGCTCGCGAGTCAAGGCAACATGCATGAGTTGAGTTAGAGAAGTGACCTAACTAAGCAACCTTACCTACATGATGATAATATCAGGAATTCCTGCAAGCAATCACTCCGCACTATGAGGTGTGTGGTTGTGATTATTTAAGACAGTTGTCGCGAGCCCGCACAGTAGGAGTACCGACCAGCTCTGCACGTGAAGATTGTTCGATTATACGCGCACCGCTAGGTTTATGAATGCTACGTTGATAGTGACTCCCCAGGGTTGTCGTCCTGGCTGATTTTCCCGTCTGGTGGGCTAGATCTGGACCCGATACCTCATCATTATTGTCATCATCATTAGTGGTCAAGGTCTCGATCTAAAACCCCTTCGATGGGATCCATGGTAGGCAAGCAACAGCAGTTTATTATAAAGCCAAGATGGACGGACGGACAGCAGCCATATCCTAAAATAATTCAGTAAGTACGAATTAACATTGCTTTGAATACGAAAACACCCATTTTGACATGAAGTTCTTGACCACGTCGTACTCCTGTTGGCCCCTTGCAGTGGAAATAAAGCAGGGCCCGAAAATCAGACAGGAAAATGGCGAGGCTGGGTTGCAGTCTAGACTCGAAAGATCGACCAGACCAGGCTCAAAGGAGAGGACAATGCAATAAATTGGCTACAAATATACTTAGTGCCCCTCGGTGCTGCAGCTTATTTTGATGTGCTCTCTAACAAGCTGTATGCAGAACGGAGAACGGAGTGCTACGCAGTTTGGGTACTACCCTCCCTTACCTCTGACCTTACCAATCCGTGTTGGCGCCCTCCGAGATTGGCGACCACCAACAGAACAGGCAGGGAAATCTGACCAGGATCATCGCATTGCATTCTTTCTCTTTTCTCACACACCGTTTCCATCTCGCTTTCATTGTCAGTGCTCGCAAGAATTGGATAGACTACCCAACGCTACAGAAGAAGTAAAAACCCGACGATAGAGGGAGGGCTGCGGCCATTATCAACGCTCACCATGGAGGAGTACATGTTCCGCACCTACGTCAAAGAGTGCCAGGTCGTCGAGGAGAACACGGGCTATCTCGAAATGTTCAATTACTCGGTATGCCGCACATATCTGGGGCCGACGCCGTTGATGCCATTTTGGCGGGAGGCCGTTTGCTAATGTGCCCATACCGTCCTCCAGGATCCTTTCTACAACTCCAGAGAAGAGCATCCCCTGACCGACGACGAATTTGACAACTTTCTGCATCGACGAGTAAGTCACCAAACAGAAAGCTTACAGTTGCTGCATTGATTACTAACAGTCTCCTTTACAAAGGGTGCTTTTGCACCTCCAGATAATCTTCGATCAGGCACGAAGCTGCTCAGCGGCCTCCGTCTCATGTAAGTATCATGAACACCGACATCAATGTTTCCCATTCATCATTGATGCATAGCCCACTGACCCATCGCAAAGAATCCAGAAGAATGCCAAACACAAGGACACCTTCAAACACAAGGTCATCTCTCTTCCTCATGAGAAATACCAGTCCATGGTTCGTCACATGAGGCTCCCTCCTCGTACTATTGAGACCACTGCCGTCGTTGGACCCTTCTTCTGGTGCTCATATGATGACGATGATCAAGATCCTCGTCTACGTACGCCTAACCTAGACGAATACCTTTCAGTGGCATTTCGCTGACCAATTGCATCTAGAAATCATTCATCGCAAGTCAGATGTCCGCAAAAAAGGCAAAACGCGAGGTTGGGAGATGATGCTCTCCTACTCCTTCAAGACCAACATCACCACCGGCTTCATCAAAGGCACCCCCAGCTCTGATGTTGAGAAGGCTGTCGATCATCTCAAGGAGTGTGCTCATCAGATTGGCCACCCCATGCTTCTTCCAGTTATTATCCTCTCCCATGACCTATCCCCCATTAATGATCAGAAGCAGCGCGACGCCCGAGACTGGCTACGCCGCCTCGAGAACGCAGTCAGTCTCCGCAATGAAGTAGAGGAGCATGAGCAGTACTTCCAAGACGGGCGCATTGAGGTTGATAGCCTGAACCGCGACTTGGTTGAGTGTCATGGTCATGTCTTGTGGAAACGACCTCAGGCTTATGTGGCCCTCGCGAATGAAATGGAAAAGGCCATGGGCAAGTTCCGTTTCAAGCTGACTGTCCCCAACGAAGATTTGCTTGATCCGGCTGAGCGCGCTCAACGCAAGGAGGTTGACAAGCTGCATCGCACCATGCTCTCCCGCATCGACTTTTACAAGGTCAAACTGACAGGATTGCAAAACTATATTCACATTACGCTTGAACGCTTGAAGGTCCAGCGTGAGGCGGTAAGCTGGTCTTCTGTCGAGGGATTCACCTCGCTTGTGGACTAGTACTAATGGATACAATTTAGCTCTACAACATTATGTCGCAGCGTGAAGCAAGATTGAATCTCGAGATTGCTGGAGAGCAGCGAAGAATAGCACACGCGAGCAAGCGAGACAGCACAGCTATGAAGACGATTTCGTTGATGGGCGCCCTCTTTCTCCCAGGAACCTACCTAGCCTCCGTCTTCAGCATGACATTCTTCAACTTCCAAGATGGTAAGTCACCTCAATCGAAATAATATCGGCTTCCTTCTATCCAGCGCGTGCTCGCTAACATCATCTCTAGGTGGCAGTCCCGTTGTTTCCGTCCAACTATGGATCTACTTCGCCGTTACCGTCCCGGTCACCGTCCTAATTGTCGGTGCCTGGATATGGATGGATAAGCGTCGCATGGAGCAAGCTAGGAAAGACGATGAGGATCTCGAAAAGAACATTGAGAAGATGGAGAATGAGATCATGTTCCACCTACGAAAACGCACTATGAGTAAGGCTCACACCTGGAACTCAGTCAGCCCCAACCCACGGCCCTAAATGCGCAAATGGCGTGTCGATTACGGCAAAAAACCACACTTGAAAATTTGACGAACAAACCTGGCGGCTCGACTATCTTCTCAAATTGGGTGGCACTCTGATGTTCTACGATACGACTTATGACTGATGAACCTCACCCCCCCCCCCCCAAAAGGAACTATGTGCGATGAAATGATATAATTTGATCCAGGATATATACTAAGCTAAGGAATTTTTGGCTACTGAAATGGCTAGATATTAATACCGCCCAGGCTTCTTCATATCATGAGACCTGCTTCTTTTATAATCATGGGCCTCCTGTGTCATATTCCGTACAATTACTTCATGGGTTCGACTAAAGTGATGAACCCTCTCAGCAACCTATCTTGCTCAAAAACGCCATAGTGTGTGTGATCCCTTGAAACGGGGCCACTGCCGAGAAAGATGAATGTCCTAAAACTCCATAACAACGTTCCCGTCCGTGCCAACTCTATTGGAGGAATGTCATTTCGGCATATCCAAAAACCCAACAAGACTGAATAGAAGAATCACAATCGCACGGGTATGGGCTTAAAGCCGGATTTGGCCTTCTCCACCTCCAAACCATCTTCGAAAATCTGATCCAGTACGGTTATCGCTCGGCTCCCCAGCATTGTCACCGCCTCCCATCCATTTGGGCTTCTTGACGCCCTGCCCAAAATCTTGCATCCACTGTGGCGTTTCAAGAGTATCGATGGTGTTCTTCATGCGATGGCCCAGGATCTGGAAGAAATTGTCATCTTCAGGGGGGTCCTCATCTCGGATATGTGGTCGTGTAGCTACTCCGACACGACGTCCGGCATTAGGTAGGCGAGCGGGGGATCGGGCAGGTGACGAGGATGAGCCGCGAGCAGAAGGGATAGAGAGAACTGGAGCAGAGTTGCCTCCAGCTAATCTGGAAATTGCCTCTTCACGGCGGCGAAATAGAGTATTGCCGCCGAGTTCCCGATTGATAAGATCACGGCCTTCGCGCCATGAGCCAGTGCCGTAGCCATTGGTGTTGTCCTCATCATCGTCGATAACATCCATCCCAACAAATAGACGCTTGACTTTACCATAGATACCAAAGAGAGTCGCGAAGACAGGGAAAAGGACGACGATGGGGAATAGGTCATCAAACCAGCGACCCAACGGTGTCAGGTTAATGAGCTTACCAAGGAACTTGTAAAAGATAGTCTTGTTATACACCTGTTCGGAGAGGAAGGTCATGAAGTTGTATGAAAGTGGAATAGTGAGCTTGGCGACCTGCATCGCGTACCAGAATGCCGACTCATGGGCCGTATTCCGCCTGACAAGGGCACGACCACGCCAAACCTTGACCTCAGTCATAGATGTAAGTGCAGCAGCACACATGTAGCAAATCCAGAATGATGAAATAAGTTGACCGGCGAAACCGACCTCTGCCCGATCACCAACCCAATGATGGATGACGGTGAGTCTGATAACAGAGAGTTTAGGGAATGCCACTTTGACAACCTCGGACCAAACAATACAAGCCGAAGCAGCCGCTAAGAAAACTCCCAGGAAGATTCTTGCATAGGGCAGTGCGTGGTAGTAGAAGAGGTATCTGGTGTATGGGGTGAGAATGGTGGGCTTTTTCCACCACACACCATGCGAAGAGGCTTCGCCAAACTCAAGTTTCTTCGAGGCGACAGAGTCCAAGATGTTCTGTGTATCAGCAGCCTCTGCGACGAGTCGGGTCCAAGCATTGACGTATCGAGATCTAGCATGTTTCGCACGAACAAGCTTCCGGGTCAAGTCGGCGAGGTACTTTTCAGTGATGACGTGAGGTATGTTGGCAACGTCGGCATCGCCGCCAAATCGAACACCTCGTGGTTGGGATTCGGGGATATTAGCAATCTCTTGCAGCTCTTCAATCCAGTCTTGATATTTCATTGCGCTACCCACTTTGCGGCGGGCGAGCTCGAAAACCTGGTCTTCGATATTCTCTAGGTTCATGAGCGAGTCCTCCATCTGCTCGTAGACCTTAGGTGCACTACTTTGAAGTCGGCGCAATCGGCCGCTAATGCTCGCGCCTCGCATTAGACGCCTAGGAATCGAGACTAGGCCATGGCCCATGAGATAAATGGCCAGAATCAACCCCCAACAGTATGCCAAGGCCATAATCAGGGCCTTGACTGATTCAAATTTGAACCCGGAGGTCACAAAGAAGTAAACCAAGCCGACGGAGCCGAAGCCAAGGACCGTGACATGGAATTGAGCGTTTCCGCGTAAAGAATACAGTAGCTTGTCTTTTGGTTCTCGGTAGCCCGCGTCAGAGTATTCGGCGAGGATGGGCAGGATAAACCTAGGTATACATATCAGCAGAAGCACAATCATTCCTCTCATCCCGCTCATACCAAGTCAACGCAAATGTAAGCCAATAGGTTATTCTCCAGGAGACCAGAAGAACCCTTTCGGGCAACCATATTCCGCGTGTAGCATCATCGCCGGGGGTTGCGCTCGAGGCTAGGTCGACGGGGACCAGGATAATGACGATCGAAGGAAGCCAAAGAGCGAAGAATATCGGTACGAGATAAAAGGTCGGAGTCGTTCGAAGAGGGAGATAGTATCGTAAGATGAGGAGGACAACCAGGGATATGATCAATAGCGCAAATAATGAAAACACCTCGGAGCCAACTGGCGACGAACTGCTTGCGATCCGAATCATGGCGAAGACTCAAGGCGCAAAACTTAAGCCATCAGCAATCGCTCGAAGGAAGCCTAGAAGGAAAGGTTTAACCTGCGAATAAATGCGTCCGGCATTTCCTGACTTGACACATGCGACGGCAAAGGCACAGGCCACCTTCCGAGTTAGATCAAAGTAATCCGTACGTACGTAATGTACGTACCGTAAGAGTTAAGGCGCCATTACATCATCCCGAGAAGGGCAAGAAGCACCTAAAATCTTAGGCAACAAGAAACCCTTAATTGAATCGCGAGAGAGACGCGGGCTAAGTGCCTAGTGCAGGCTAAGCGCGTTTCTGCGCAACGCACCTTTCTTTGCGACGACACACACAACCAGGCACAGTGCATTTCACAGCCAACTTCGACTCGTGATCTATTTCTTGCCCTCGCATAGTATCAGATCCCGTCGCGTTGCGTCTCAGATCAGCTTGGGGGATTTTCCCAGAAGCCAACACCATGGATACCATCCCAAACGTTGAGGACTGTAGGCACTCTACCGCGGCGCTGTCAAAGATCCAACAACGCTAACTCCTTCTCAGGGCTCGCCAACGCCAACGATGCTATCAAAATCAGCCTCCTTTCTCCCTCCAAGACGGGTCTCCAGAACATCGCGACCTTTAATCCCAAGTTTACCTACCCAATCTTCGGCGACAATGAGCAAATCTTCGGTTACAAGGATCTCAAGATCAGCTTACGCTATCGTGCTAATGACATGCGACCTCACCTGAAGATCTCATACAAGAGCAAGTTCAACCCAGTTGGTGATGCAGAGCCCACAGACATAACCGGAATTTTGAAGGAAGGCAACCATCTACCCAAAAGTACGTTTGGGAACCCTGGAATCTGTAGTCACCGTCGCTAACATGACCAGTTGCCTTTGTAAAGGCCATTGACTTTGAGGAGAGCTCCAAGCAAATCAGCGAGAACTGGACTCCTCCCGGCACCCTTCACTCGACCATCGATACCCCGGATGGCCAATACGAAATTTGGCGCGCAAATCTGGCAGACCCAGCTGTGAAGCAACTGAACACACGCCTCCAAATATTTGTCCCTTTTTACATCGAGGGAGGCAGCTACATCGGCCATGACCCCGAATCAGACGAACTCGATCTCTCTGACGCAGATCGATGGACGTTTTTCTTTTTATATCAGAAGCAGAAGGTGGCGGAAGACCCTACGAAGAATTCTTATATTTTCGTCGGTTACTCTTCCATCTACCGATTCTTCTATTTTCAACCCCCAACTCCACCAGCATCCCCTAGAGACGAGTGGGAATTGCCTGCGGGTGATATGGACTTGGCTGAATTGCCTTGTAGAACGAGACTTTCCCAATTCATTATCCTACCCCCCTTCCAAGGAAAAGGAAACGGCGCCCGTCTCTACAAGACTATTTTCGAGCACTACCACAAACACCCCCAGACTCATGAATTCACTGTCGAGGATCCCAATGAGGCTTTTGATGACTTACGAGATATCTGCGACTTGGAATTTCTTCGTACCATGCCCGAGTTCAACGACCTACGTCTTGACACCAATATTACCATCCCAAAATCTGGTCCCGTCCCTCAGCTTATTATTGGAGGAAAGAACCTTGAAAGCATCCGTCTTAAGGCTAAGATTGCTCCCCGTCAATTCTCTCGGGTTCTCGAAATGCATTTGATGTCGAAGCTGCCCAGCTCTGTGCGACCCAGCATGTCCCAAGATGAAGATGTCCCAGCTCCTACAAAAGCAGACAAGCATCAGGAGCGACTATTCCAGCTGGTTGTTAAGCAGCGTTTGTACCGGCATAATAAGGATGTTCTGTCGCAGGTCGAGCCCGCCGAACGAATCGAACATCTTGATAAGACTCTTAGTAGCGTCGAACTGGAGTATGCCCGGATCATCGCCGCCGCCGACCGAGCTTCGAGCTATGCAAAGCCCCCGGCGATAAATGGAAAGCGAAAGCTTGAGGAGGTCAGCGAAGGCTCCAGCAAGAAGGCCCGTGTGGAGGATGCGTGAAACTACGAAGATCGATAATATAGAGAGGAGCATGTAATCAATGGCAATTGGGGGGCTTTGGCGCAACTAGCCAGGAAGAAGGCACTTTGTAAAGGTAACGTGTATTATGTTAATAAAAATGTAACCTAGAACACCGTCTATACGCAAACTAGCAAAAGTGTGTGTTGTCTCTAAAAACCCGACGCAAGCCCCGCAAAGTAGAAAAAATCCCAACCAAGTTGACTCCGGGAGGAAGAGCAGCTAACTCAAGCTGAGAGCCGTCAACTAGATTTGGTTCCGACTCTGCAACCATCGCTGGCTGGGTTTGATATACCAGTTCAGATTGGGACTCGTCATCTTTTTCTGAGTAAAGCTCAAGCACCGGTGTCGCTTGAGCGTCAGTAGTCGATTCCGTCCCATCTTGCCGGTCGTTGCTATATCATTGGTAGCTAGGAGCGCCAAATCTGGTACCATTCACCTGCTCAACACCCTTTCCAAGCTGACTTGCCACCACGGAGGCTTCCCGCACCGCACGGGCGACAGTACCTCGGACTCCTCCCTCCTCCAAGACCAGAACACCACCGATAGTGCAGCCACCAGAAGTACAGTTCTTTTCCCGAAGGAGTGCCGGGTGCTCGCCGTGCTGTACAAGGCCAGTCATGCCTCGCATAGTCTGGGCGGCCATACGCTGAGCGTCAGGACGAGGGATGCCCATAGCAACAGCACCATCAATAGCAGCCTCGAGAACAAGGGCGAAGAAGGCGGGACCAGAGGCGCAAAGGGCAGTTGAGGCATCCATGTTGGAGGCTGGCAGATAGACAACGTCACCAATGCGCTTGAAAATCCAGGTGACGAGGCTCTCGGTGTTATGGTCCAGGGGAGGATTGGTTTCAGCCACGACAGTCATCGACTCACGGATCAGAGCAGCATTGTTGCACATGGCACGGACAATGCGGCATCGACCGTCCTCAGCAGGGTCCTTGGAAGGAACAGCGCCGTGAAGAGCGATCTCGATATCGTCGACAGTCACACCAGCACAAACACTGATCAAAAGCTTGCCGTGCAGAGCCTTTGAAATACCAGGTTCGCTAAGGATATCCTTAACGGAAGAAGCCTTGCAAGACAGAAGGACAACCTCAGCCTGGTTAACGGCGGATAGGTTATCGTTGTGGAGGACCTTGAGAACAGACGAGTGTTCCCAAAGGCTCTGCTTAACTCGCTTGGCTCCGGCAGCAGTGCGTACAGATGCAATGAAGCGCGAGGGAAGTCGCTGGGGCACCTCCTCCATCGGGGTTGAGGCTCCGGACCTGGGCGTCTGCAGGGGCCTGGGGCCTTGCATCTCGGAGAGCGAGTTCAAGATGCCGCTAAGAATGGCAACGCCCATGGTACCTGTGCCAAACGGCCCAATGATGAGTAACCTAGCCCTTGCCACCAACATGGGGAAGAAGAGAAGAAAAACTAGGGGAAGATGAAGATGGGGAAGATATGAGATGGTGTGACTACGGTACAGTACTACAACATCTACACCAATACGGCGGACAGTACTTATACCGGAAACAAAGATTCCATCTCCATATCCAAGGACATGGGGGAAGACTTACCGCAGCCGATAACGGCCATAGTGAGGTCGGTTGACCCAATAGAGCCATAAGGAGTGAGAGCCAACATCTTGAGCGTTGAAAAGCTGTTTGTTTGTTTGTGTGTTGATTTTTTTTAATGGAGCAAGTTTGTAGAGGTGAAAAGGGGATTGGTGTAAACAGTACGTAGCTACGTATAAGAAAAGCGAAGTACTGAGACTAAGAATAGCGGTTCAAGAAAACGTAATGGGAATAAGCGTAGTAGATGGGGGAGATGGGGCGAAATGAGAAGAACGAGGAGGATAGGGGGAATAGTGGAAGAGAGAAGATGAGGAGAGGCGAGAGGTTTTATTTATGCTGATAGAGGATGGAGAGAAAGAGAGAGATAATCAGGAAAAATGCTTTGCAACTACAGTATGAGGGCAAAAAGAGACGGAATTCTGCCCAAAGCAGTGACTTGTTTACCACATTGGAAAATTGCTAGGCTACGGACAGTGCCTCTGCTGCCCAATGCACAACGGTGTCCCCGTATTATACCACGTACAAAGTGGACTGAAATGGATAAGGGGGAGTGAGGCAAATGAAAGTGAGAGCGGCGCTGGTCAAGTCTCACCACTTGGATAAGCCCGTCAGGAGATGATGAGGCCTTGACGATGCGTTTTATTTTCGCCCGGTTTCCGATTCCTTCCAAACGAAGCAGCTGGCCCGCCCCGCGAAATCTTCTGGGCTGTTACAGGCTTCCCCGAGCCGCCCCCCCGAGATGGATGATAGGGTAGTTGTGTGGGCGACGCCCTTGATGCTACACCTCACCGGAATCTATATGTGGTTAGTTAGCTGTACTACACCGTTCGGCACACCCGGCCCGATGTCTTGGGTTCCGGCACGCACGCGTTTGCAGCAGGCACGACAAGGAAGCAGCATGGCAAGGTATCAAGGTGTCAAGGTGTATACTTTTTGTCGTATATGTCTCTCCCCGGCCCGAGACCGCGTATCTTGTCTTTTCCCCAGTGGGGGCAGATATTGGTCAGATACCGGTATTGGTGAAAGAGCAGCAAGGGTTTCTTTTTTGTTCCTCTTCTATGTTTTTTTTTGGCCATCCCTAATTAACTATGAGTGGGGCGATATCACACTGCCACACGAGCCACACACGAGAAAAAGTCTCCCTGTGCGACGAAGGTGGCGCACTCACGCTTTACGAGCCACCACTCAACGGCAACTTCCCTCGCGTGCCCCACTGTCAACGTCCTTCCATTCGCCATCATCCATCCATGTACCTTGGACTTCCCAGGTTTCGGTCGTGAGAGCTTCTTCATGCGCCAGCTGTCGCTGAGCAGCCGAACTTCCGAGACAACTCCTGGATATCGGCACGGTGTCTCTCGCAGGCCACCTGTTAACGCCTGCGCAAACCCGCACAAGAGTAGCGACACAGTCTGATCGAGTGCCGCTCACATTTCACCCTCACCATGGCTGACCCATTCGAAGTGCGCATGCGCTTCATTAACCAGTTGCAACACCTCAACGCCTCTGTCTCTTCCGCTCAAAAAGCCGCCCAGTATGCTCTCAAGTACAGAGACATGGACGAGGATCTGCATTCGTGCATTCTTGAGCAGCTCGAGCGAGTAAGTACCTTGTCCGTAAAATATTACTGGGCGTCATCCTAACAAGGACGGCAGAACAACATGAACACACGAGCCAATATTATGTACTTTATTGAGCATTTTCTCGATATGGCTCAGCGGGATGGTCATGCCGAATACATCAGATTCATGCAACGCGACATTATTCGCGTTGTGGATGCTGTTGCCCCCGATGATGGTTCCGGCGCAGTCAACGTTAAAGTCGTACGTAAGGTATGTTGTCCCATAGACCGAATAACGATCCTACCGTGCGTGCCTCCGCTTTAACATCCCACTGACCTCCCACACTAGGTGCTACACGGTCTTCTCGGGAAGGGATATTTAGAAGCACAAGCTGTCACCCAGATTGAAGATGTTATCAAGGAGCGAGAGACCAATGCGGATGACCTTGGTCTGGCTTCACCAAATGGCGACGTCAAGATGACAGATAGGCCTCCTTCCCAGACGATCCCTAAGCCGAGTCGACGGACGGCAGCTCAACGCCTTGACAAGCGCCATATCGAGCAACGGATCGAAGAGGATCGTGAGCGTCACAAGCGTGAACGTGAGAGCATCTGGGCCATTCCCAAGGTTGAGAACGCGGAAATGAATAAGTTGTGGGAAGAAACAAGCGATTTCGGAGAAGATGATGACGTTCTTCTGACGGAGGAGTTGGCTGATTATGACAAAGAGATGGAAATGCAACCTTGCCAACATCAGAAAGCTTCAAACGGCAATCACCATTGATCATGGCCAATGGTACTTCAGGCGGCGTTTAGGTTTGAATTTGTTTAGAGGCTTCAAGACTATCATCAGATACCCAGGGCTTATGATAATGGATAAGGGAGGGTTAAAGCAAGGAGGGACTCATCACATATATCGAGTTTTCGATAGCAGACCAAAAGTTGAATATCCCATCAATGCACCGTGTGTACCCACGTTACATTGTTTGAATAGGGTGATTGTTGTTAGATACTAGTACACATAGTTTTGTACATACAATGACAGTCATCTATCGTGCCAACTCGACCGCTTCTCGCTATTCCGGGAGTCCATTCCCTTATTCCATCACCACGGTGCCACCAAGCTCCTTCATGGTTGCAATAATCTTATCAGCGTCCTCCTTGGGGACATTCTCCTTCATCATCTTTGGTGCACTCTCAACGAACTTCTTGCTGTCGACCAAACTCAGGCCGAGCATGTTCTTGATTTCCTTGATGACCTTAGCCTTAGAGGAAGCTTCGAAAGCTGTCAGCTTCAGGGTGAAAAGCGACTTTTCGGCGGCGGCAGGTGCGGCCTCCTCAGCCTCCTCGGCAGCGGTAGGAGCAGCAGCAGCAGGGGCAGCAGCGGCGAATCCCCCAATGGGCATGTCGGGAATGTTGAGCTTTGTCTATCGACAAAAAAAATTATCAAATCAGTCGTGTCCAACGTCAATTGAGACACCAACGACATACCTTGAGGCTTGAAACGAGGTCGGCAGTCTCGAGGAGGGTCAACTGGCTGATCTGGTCGACAATGGTCTGGATCTTGGGGTTGACGGGAGCTTCAGCGGCCTCAGTCGAGTTCCATCTCCTTGAGGATGCGGCGACACGGAACATCTGTGCGGGAGCTCGGGCGGCGCTGGTGGATCGGAGCTGGCGAGCGCAGCTCTGCGCGGCGTACCGGCAAGACATAGCCATTGTTTCTGGGGGGATTGGGCTGGGAGGTGGCTCAATTCGTGGTGGTGAGGGTCCTCGCGTGCGGGCGTCTGAGGGAGCGTCTTGAAGTTTTTCGAAGCTGTCGACAATCCTCGGAGACTAGCGGTGCTGTCACGTGTTTTCGCTTGGTCCGTGCGAGATATCAGACGGAGTGCCCTTAGGAGTATAATGGACTAAGTATATCATGCATTGGCACAATACACAAATCTCTGCTTAGGAAATTTGGAGGTTTAGTCTTTAAAATATGTCATCTTAACACGTTTGGATTGTGGTTGCTCGATAAATGTCAATCAAGCTGCTACCAACAATAGAGGTGGGAGAATGTAGCCAATCGCTAGCAACCTTTAGCAAGCAATAGAAGTAATACGCTGGTTTATACGCAACGCCCATCTCTTTGGATTTTCTAGGAAAATATAGGGTCGATGATTTTACATTGTGCAGTTTTATTTGTACCAACTAGTACGTTGTTATAATTGTCAATGTTATGTTCTCTAGTGGGACGGCATTGCTGAAAAATTCTGACGTAGTCTATGAGGAAAATTCGATGTCAACCCGGGAGGAATTGAAATTTAACATTAGACAATAGTTTCACGTCCCGCTCACCTGTAGAATCTGCATTAATATCAATCAACTTTCCCTCTCATCCAAATACTGTAATGTACTACTTCGTTCTCTAGGGTAGTAGGAAGTATATAAGTGCTTCGGCACGAAGTAGGAACAAGTGGGGTCTGAATTGGCCCGGAAATTTGTGGCGCCAGCGCCGAAAAAAAGAACCCTGCCTTTAGAAAAAAAGTTCCCAAGCAGAGCGGCATGTGAGTTGAAGAATCAACAGCTACAGCAGCGAAAAACGTCGACATTGACGCAATCATAGCTATGGTTGACGTCTCAAGGCAGAGGAGGTCGCTCCTCCAAGATGCGACTGTTTTGGAACATCTGCCTTCAGAATTACTGACCATTATCAAGGACCAGTCGTCGACAAAACTGCTTGATGCTATCTCACAGGCGGCTCTCATTCCGCCACTTACAGAGCGAATCTTTGTGCATTTTGAGCAAATCTTTCCCGACGTCTGCGCACGTTGGATCCTCAACCCTGGAAACGAACAACAAAGAATACGAGTATTCTCTGCACTTTCCAGGCTATTACCTCTTGCGCCATATCTTTCGGCCTTCCTTCAGCATTCCTCTCAAACTCCAACTTCATCAGCCAATTCACCTTCATTATGTCTTCCACCACTTAAACTCGACCAGGACTCAGCGCCCCAAAATGATATCGATCTGTTGCGAAGTCTTCTGACTGCTTGGAGACTGATCAACTTCGATTCTCGAATTTTTGCGCCTCTTACTTCCCCTGCGCTCATGCAAACCCTATTCAGTCATGAGAGTAGAGCTGTCAGATATGTTGCTATCAGAGTTTTCACACAACTACTCCATGGGTCGGACCTGAAGTTGGAATCTCTCATCCAGGAGCACGTTGGAAAAGACGAAGCTATTATTGCAGATTTTGATGGTAGATCGATTGACTATGCATTTCTATCCTTGCATGAACAAGCCCGAGTAAAGTCTGCTATTACTCTCCGCCAACAATTCCACTCAATGCAGGAGAATGGTGCCCCCGACTCTCCATGTGTCCAGTCCCTCACACCGTATGTTGTCTCCTATGGCAATGTCATCCTGCCTCGTCCACTTGGCCCTACCGGAGAATCCTCAAATCTTGTCCTGACGCCCACAACAACCGATAACCTGCAGCGCCTGGCGAGCATGCTTCGGGATTCCGATCCAATTCTACTCCATGGTTTGCCGGGAGTAGGAAAGACTGCGCTCGTCCATGAAATTGCCAGACAACTTGGCATGTACTCGAACATGGTGACACTGCACTTGAACGAGCAAACGGACGCAAAGATGCTCATTGGCCTCTACTCAACAGATTCAAAGCCCGGAAGTTTCCAGTGGCGCCCTGGCGTCTTGACAACCGCAGTACGAGAAGGCAGGTGGGTGTTAGTGGAGGATCTCGACCGTGCGCCGACTGAAGTGTTGAGCACGCTTCTCCCGCTCATTGAGCGAAAGGAGCTCATCATTCCTAGCCGAGGAGAAAAGGTCCAGGCGGCAAGCAGTTTCCGACTTTTTGCAACTGTTAGAACATCGCGAGGGATGAATGGACGAGAAAATCTTCCGAGCCTCGTTGGCATGCGTTTCTGGCAATCCTTGTACACCCAACCTCTCGAACCCTCGGAACTGGAAGATGTTGTGGTGCAGACAAACCCAATTCTCCGAAAGTATATCCCTGGTATCTTAGCAGTCTACAATCGCCTCTCTCACCTTAGCAGGAATCCAGCATCAGTGTCGAGGAGTCGCGGAGTTATGGATCGCCAGATGACATTACGAGATCTTCTAAAATGGTGTCGCAGATTGCGGGAATGTCTTCTCGCAGCCGGTGCTATATCGGGTGAGGAGGCAGTCAGCGAAACCACTCGCGACTGGATGTTTATGGAGGCCGTTGATTGTTTCGTGGGAAGTTGTCCAGATCATGAATTTGGAAAGCAGTTAATCTATGCGATTGCCGAGGAGATGCAACTTTCCAAAGACCGGGCAGAACATTACATCTCTGCCAATATACCCCCTTTGGAGGAGAGCGAAACTCAGTTCAAGATCGGCCGAGTAGTGTTGCGGAAAAAAAAGCTCTCCAATCGAGTTCAAAAATCGAAGCGGCCTTTTGCAAGCACAGCTCATGCCAAGAAACTACTGGAGCAGATTGCTGTGGCTGTCAAACTGAACGAGTCGGTATTATTAGTTGGAGAAACTGGTATTGGAAAGACCACCGTTGTACAGCAGCTTGCTGAGTCCCTTGGGCACAAGTTGATTGCCGTTAACCTTTCGCAGCAGAGTGAGGTGGGAGACCTCCTTGGTGGCTTCAAGCCAGTCAATATGCGAACCTTAGCTGTGCCGCTAAAGGAGGAATTTGAAGATCTCTTCTCTGCCACAGGCATATCTGCCTCCAAGAACCAGAAATACCTCGAACAGGTTGGGAAGTCTTTTGCTAAGGGGCAATGGTCGAGAGTAGCAAAGCTTTGGAAGGAAGCTCCGAAAATGTTCAATAAAATCGTCAAGGAGCTTGAGCGAGTACACGCCGAACAATCTGAGGCGCGGAATGGAGATGAGCAACCGACAAAGCGTCGGAAAACCCAATCAAAGCTTCAAACTCTCCTCGACCTCCGACCTCGGTGGGATACATTCGCTCGTAACCTTGAGCAGTTTGAAGTTCAAATCTCAGGGGGATCTGAGAGCTTCGCCTTTTCCTTTATGGAAGGAAATCTAGTCAAGGCTGTCCGCAATGGCGACTGGGTGCTTTTGGACGAAATCAACCTGGCATCACCCGACACCTTGGAAAGTATTGCTGATCTCCTGACAGGACCAGAGGAGAGGCCATCTATCCTTCTATCAGAAACAGGAGATATCGAGAAGATTGAGGCACATCCTAATTTCCGAATTTTCGGAGCGATGAACCCTGCAACAGACATTGGAAAACGCGACCTGCCAATTGGCATTAGATCTCGGTTTACTGAGCTCTATGTTTCTAGTCCAGACAAAGATCTCAAAGATCTTCTTACGATAATTAAGATCTACCTGGGAGGGAGCAGCAGCAAGAATGACCAAGCGGCAGATGATATTGCTCGTCTTTATCTGAACACGAAGCGTCTGGCCGAGGAGAAGCGACTAGTCGATGGAGCGAACGAGGTCCCTCACTTTAGTCTCCGAACCCTCACTCGTGTCTTGAGCTATGTCAATATGATCGCCCCATACTATGGCGTTCGGAGAGCTTTGTACGAGGGTTTCTCAATGGGATTTCTGACTCTTCTTGATCGGGATTCTGAGAAGATGCTCGTGCCACTCATCTCTCATCATCTGTTCGAAAGATACGGTAACTCTCAATCATTGCTATCTCAAGCGCCAAAGCATCCCAATGATGGCAAACAATATGTGCGATTCAAGAACAAGAGCCGAGACCGCCAATACTGGCTTTTCCAAGGAGAAGAGATTCCTATCGAGAGAGAAGACTACATCATTACACCTTATGTAGAACGGAACCTTCTCAACCTTGTCAGAGCGACTTCAACCCGGCGTTTCCCAATTCTCATCCAAGGTCCAACTTCTGCGGGAAAGACTAGTATGATCGAGTACTTGGCCAACTTCACTGGCAATAAATTCGTGCGTATCAATAACCACGAACACACAGATTTGCAGGAGTACTTGGGAACCTATGTGTCAGGGGCAGATGGGAAGCTGCGTTTTCAGGAAGGTATCCTTGTGCAGGCAATGCGAAAGGGTCACTGGATCGTTCTTGATGAACTCAACTTGGCACCGACTGATGTATTGGAAGCTCTAAACCGTCTTTTGGATGACAACCGAGAGCTTTTGATCCCAGAAACCCAGGAAATTGTCAGACCACATGAGAACTTCATCCTTTTTGCAACTCAGAACCCTCCTGGTCTATATGGTGGAAGAAAGGTGCTTTCTAGAGCTTTTCGAAACCGATTTCTTGAATTGCACTTTGATGATATCCCCGAAGACGAACTAGAGTTCATTTTGCAGCAGCGAAGCCGCAAAACCTCACCTCCTGATTGTAGGCGAATTGTGACAGTCTACAAGGAACTGTCACGGCTTCGACAAACGAGCAGATTGTTTGAGCAAAAGGATAGTTTTGCTACTCTTAGAGACCTGTTTCGTTGGGCACTGAGAGAGGCTGATACCCGTGAGGAAATTGCCGCTCATGGTTTCATGCTGCTCGCCGAGAGGGTTCGCGATGAAGAGGAGCGAATCGCTGTGAAAGAGGTCATCGAGAAGGTCTTCAAGGTCAAGATTGATCCTCAGGAGCTGTACTCCGCAGACGTCGCACCAGAGCTCAAGCATCTTACTAAGAAGGAGAATAGCCAAGGGGTGGTGTGGACCCACGCTATGCGACGCCTGTACGTGCTTGTATCGCGCGCTTTGCACAATAACGAGCCTGTTCTCCTTGTTGGTGAAACTGGTTGCGGAAAGACTACAGTCGTTCAGCTTCTCGCAGAAGCGTTACAAAAAGAGCTTCACATCGTGAATGCGCACCAAAATACAGAGACGGGTGACCTCATTGGTTCTCAGCGGCCTATCCGCAACCGTGGAGCTATTATCGATGCGTTGGATGTAGACCTGAAGGCTGTTCTCCAGCCCTTAGGCTTGGATACGTCTGGCACTGTGGAAGACCGACTCAGCCGCTACAAGGCACTTGACCGACCTATTATTGATCAGGTTCCTCAGCACATTCGAGAAAGAATTTTATCAAACGAGACTAGAAGCAAGGCGCTGTTCGAGTGGGCAGACGGTAGCCTGGTGGAAGCAATGAGAGAGGGCCATTTCTTCCTGCTTGATGAAATCTCTCTTGCAGACGACTCGGTTCTTGAGAGATTGAACTCAGTTCTCGAGCCCCAGAGAACCCTTTTGCTAGCAGAGAAGGGAATTGACAATTCCTTTATCGTGGGTGTAAGTGGGTTTCAATTCTTTGCCACTATGAACCCCGGTGGAGACTTTGGCAAGAAGGAATTGTCGCCTGCTCTACGAAATCGTTTCACTGAGATTTGGGTTCCTCCGTTGTCTGAGAGTGAAGACATCTACGATATTGTTCGGGTCAAGCTTTCCGGCAAGTCTAAGAAGCTTGTGGATGTTATTGTCAAGTTCGCTGTGTGGTTCGGAAAGACGTTTAGAGCGATGGCTACAACTCCATTCTCAGTTCGAGAAATTCTGGTCTGGGTTCAGTTCATCAACAATTTTCAATCTGATGACCCTGTTGTTTCGCTGGTTCATGGTGCTTCGACTATTTTCATCGATAGCATCGGTGCGAATCCTTCCGCCATTATTGCCACTGATCCCAAGTCCATCAATGAGCAGAGACAAACCTGTATCGCAAAACTCAGCGAATTGGTTGCAAGGGATGTGTCCGAAGTGTACCAGACACACCCTGAGTTGTTTATGGATGACAAAGCACTCACAATTGGGCATTTCAGCATTCCGCGCGACTCATCAGGTGTGGCAGATTCTGGCTTTGCCTTTCATGCTCCCACGACACGCCTCAACGCCATGAGAGTCCTTCGAGCATTGCAGATGCAGAAGCCAATTCTTCTGGAGGGAAGTCCTGGTGTTGGAAAGACAACACTAGTTGCTGCCTTGTCCCAGGCATGTGGCCGACCATTGACGAGAATTAACCTTTCAGATCAAACAGACTTGATGGATCTATTTGGTACTGATGTCCCAGTAGAAGGAGCAGAAGCTGGAAACTTTGCATGGAGAGATGCACCATTTCTTCAGGCTATGCAAAAGGGTGAATGGGTTCTCCTAGATGAGATGAACCTCGCTTCTCAGTCTGTGCTGGAGGGCCTGAATGCTTGTCTCGATCACCGTGGGGAGGTTTACGTATCTGAGCTCGACCAAGTCTTCAAGCGTCATCCTGATTTCCGACTTTTCGCCGCGCAAAACCCTCACCACCAAGGAGGTGGCCGTAAGGGCCTACCTGCCTCTTTCGTCAATCGTTTCATCGTCGTTTATGCGGATGTCTTCTCCGATGACGATCTCAAGCTCATCGCGGCGCACAACTATCCTCAGACTTCCCCTGAGGTGATCGACCAGTTGATCAATTTTGTGTCGAATCTTGAGCATCACCTCGTGGTTGAGAAAACTTTTGGAGCCCAGGGTAGCCCCTGGGAGTTCAACCTCCGTGATATTCTTCGGTGGTTGAAGCTTCTGAACTCGTCCGACCCTCTTCTCCAAACTGCTCAGCCTGATAACTTCCTTGACATTATTGTCAGACAACGCTTCCGAACAGAGCGGGACCGAGAAGAGGTTAACAAGCTTTTCACTCTTGTTTCTAGCTTGTCGCCTCAACGCCACAGTCTTTACCATGATGTGAATTCTGCCTTCAGCCAGGTTGGCCTTGCTCTTCTCACCAGAAATCTGAACTCTCAGCCTGAGAGGTTGCCCAACATTGACATAGTTCCTCGTCTTCCTGAGCTGGAATCTCTGATCATTTGCGTGAAACAAGATATTCCATGCATTCTGAGCGGCCCTTCGGGGTATGGAAAATCTGTTCTTCTCGAGCATGTTGCTGCTTTGGCTGGAAAATCGCTTGTGATTTTCCCCATGAATGCAGACATCGATACTATGGACCTTGTTGGTGGGTTTGAGCAGGCCGATCCCCTGCGAGAAGTTAACGCTGCACTTCGAAGCTTGCAGGTTGAACTACAGGATTCCATTATGTCTGTGATTCCAGGAGCAGTCCCTAACGATGCCCTGGAGCTGCTCCATTTGCTGGATGCCTTTGTTGGTGATGTCGAGGCCCTGCCCACTATTTCTACTTGCATCAAGTCTCTCCTGGTCCACATCCCTGAGGCCTCCGAGGTTGCAAGGGCGCTATCAAAGACCCTTGTGCTCCTTGAGGGCCCCTTGATTCTAGACAACCCACGTTTTGAGTGGTTAGATGGAGTCATCGTCAAGGCCTTGGAATTGGGACAGTGGTTAGTCCTTGATAACGCAAACATGTGCAATGCTTCCGTTTTGGACCGACTGAATTCGCTTCTTGAACCTAATGGGTTCCTCAGCATCAACGAACATTGTGGTCCAGCCGGTGAACCAAGAATCGTCAAGCCTCATCCCGAGTTCCGCGTTTTCTTGACAATGGACCCCCGACATGGTGAGCTTTCACGAGCTATGAGAAACCGTGCCGTTGAAATCCACATTCACACTGAACCTCCTGAAACCGAAGTTTGCTTCAAGAGGGTTACCTGCATCGAGAGCAACTTGCAACGATACAATACCTCTCAGAAGATCTCAGAATCTGTTCCCAAAGAGGCTACATCGCTTGAGACGATCCAAAGTTCCCTACAAATCTTATCCATTGCGGATGTATCTCTTCTCCCTCGTTATGCAAACAGCCTTCTGACTAGAGACGTTAACGGGTCGAAGTCCTCCCAAAGTGTGGAAGAGCTACTTAAATTTCTTAACTCATCCAATGGCGCCAGTGGCGTTACTGCCATCTCTCGCCTATATACTTCTCTCCTAGAGTCATCACTTGGCCTGTCTAACGCTCAGGTTAGTCTTAATGCTTAACTTTTACGATATTAAACTAACTTGGATGTAGCCTATGCACCCCTTGATCAATACTCTAGTCACTCAATTGCTGCCTGTCCCAAACCAGGCAAGGTGGCTAGGCGCTGGTCTTGAGTTCTACCATGGCCTTTACCACCTCCAAATGATGTTGGAGGATCATCACCGTCAGGCCCAAGCCAACAAATTAACATCCTTAAACCGCCTTCAGAGATCTCTGATCAGTGACCGTGTCGCTGCTGTATCGAAAGATTCCACTGTCAAGTTGGCTTCTTTCCTTACATCCGTTATTAACGCAATGCGAGAGTGGCTTGGGTTCGATTTTAACTCGTTTGAAACTTGGAAGGTTAGTCATTACCTCAAATCACCCAACATTTCTCCATTAACACGTCTTAGGAGCGAGTCCGGATCCTTCGAGCTGTAGTCCTTTACGTTGAACGAACGATTAGGCTGTCTTCTGAAAGCGACTTTGACGAAGCCAAGTTCCAGGCTCACCTTGCACAAGGTGCGGACCTCCTGCAGAAGCATTTTGACGCAACCTTTGACGGCCCTGAGCGTGATTTTGTTACTCATCTCATGGATAAATTGAGCAAGGACTTCACAAATGGGTTCAAGTTGTCTACTGGCTTGAGCATGGAGACCCTGTGGCAGATTTTCCGCCCAACCCCGATGCCAACTAAAACTATCCTTGACCGATGTCTGGAGTTGGAGAAGCTTGGAGTAAGATTCGATGCGCTTAGATGGAAGGCCGGGGCATCCGTCTCCGACTTATCAAAAGCTATGGTCACTCTTGAAAAGGCATCGGGTATTCTCAGAGGGGAGGTCCCGAATGCCGATGAGCTTTTAAAGGATCTAGCCGCTGAAATACAGTCTCTGGAAGCGCGGATTGGGACTGGAGAAATCGAGCTCAAGCCGTTCCTCGCCTCGGAATTCGAGGACTTGCGTCAGGTGACAATACTTTCTTCGCCGACGACTGGCTCTGGCCCCGATAGTCTCCATCAAGAACTTATGGTCTTATCTGATGTCCCAACTAGAGCTGGTATGATGCTCGCTAGCTCTAGCCAACAAGCTGCACTTCTTCAGTCCGTCGAAAACTTGGTTTACCAGAATCAGTTCTCTTGGAACGGAAAGTTCTCAGTCTCTCTGTGGTCCAAATTAGAGAGCTTTGGGTCAGTTAATTTGAACTCGCTGGCTTTGCTTGAGACGGAGTTGCCAATCATTGTGCGCCAGCTTGCTGAGCTCACACCAGACCTTTCTGCCGATCCGATCTCTAGGCTGAATATTGTTCTCTGGAAACTGATCGTTGAAGTTTTTAACGCCCACGGAGAGCAACTGAAAGATGCCGTCACTACAGCTTGGCAGCAGGCTTCTCAAGGCTTAGTCAACTTGAGCTCCGACTCGTCCATTTTTAGCGACCTCCTCAACACCATCGAAGCTGAGCATTTCCGACAGATCACCGTGGAACATTTCATCCCAGTCATCAAAGCCCTGGCTGCAGCTCAACAAACACCCCGGCAGCAGACGTATCTCTCTGCTTTCGCCTGGATTCATTTCAGTATTGGAACTGTCAAGCTCTATGTTCCTGATCGTATCTTCGACCCGCAGAGCAGGCCTAAGATGGAGCGAGAGTTTTTCGAAGAGATGCAGTATCTTTTGCAAGACCACCTTGTTACACTTCAAAGCTTCGAGAAACGCTTCACTGGCCAGGATACCAGTGAGCGCATTCAAATTGCGGGAGAAGAATTGGCCGCCATGGGCCCTATGCCAAAGGAGGTTCAACCAATATACAGACCAGAGCAATCCGAACTCAGCCGCCTCCATGCTGAATTTTCTAATGTTCTCAAGGTAGTCACTGGGCCTAGCCTGACAACAGCACTCCAGTTCATCGACTCCGACCAAGTGCGGGCTGCTGAAGAGTTGAAACTCGTAAAGGAGAACGTTCTCAGACTCTTGGACCGTCTCTCTGCACGATTCGAGGCCTATCAAGACATGACGCGACCAACTTCAAGCCTTTTACGCTGTCTCTTGGTTGGTCTCTCATTGTGCGACGCTACTTCAGCCGCCAAGCTCGCCCCTGCTTCCGAAGAACTGCTTCGAATCACACCCTTCTTCGGAGGAACGATGTGGGACCAGGCTACTGGAGCCTTTTCAGCAAGAAACTTTGAGTTCTTGAGCTATATGAGTGCGACTGTTTCCATCGAAGATATCACTACCATCAGCCCTAAAGCTCGCGAACTGGTCTTCGAATGTTTCCACAACTTCTATGATGAGTGGTCCAAGCGACTTGAAGCGGATCGAAAAGAAGAAGCTGCTCGAGGTAGCCTTTATCGCTTCCGAGGCAGCCTCGAAGACGAAGAAGAGATGGACGCAGAGGAATTCAATGAATTGTTCCCTACTTTTGATAATGACGAAGCGAACAACCTACCTCCGGTCAAAAAACGAGAAGAGGTTCGCGACCAGTCCTTGCGCGTCGCGGAGTTGCACAGCAAAATCTTCCTTGACCGAAAAGAGCCAGTTATGGCTCTTGAAGATCTGTGCCGAGTTGTGGGACATCGTATCAGCTCCGAAACTGCCGAGCATTCGGGCGTGGATCGCGCAATAACTGGCAAAATGCTCGCAAGTACTATGCTCCTGGCCAGCGACAAGATTGAATCACTTGCTTCGTCTTCCGTGGATAAGTCATACAACTTCTACACTGATGCAAACATTTCAGAGGCTCGCCAGTTGGTGACATTGGTCCATAAGATCAAGGCTCGGTTCAGAGAGCTACAACTGGTCGACGAAATTGGGCACATGCAGCCCCTAGTAGATGTTTTGCAGGCCTGTGATAGGCTCTTCGAGCTTGTTCATACCGAGCCCCTTGCTAAAATTTTACCGAAGTTAGAGTACCTTCATGGTCATGTTTATGAATGGCAATTCGGAGGGTGGGCCAGCCGTGTATATGCCGTTCTCCCTCTACACAATGCCCTCACTGACACTGTGATTCGATGGCGACGACTCGAACTCTCAACCTGGGCCAATCTTTTCGATATGGAGCAGAAGAAGTGTCAGGACGATGCCTATTCCTGGTGGTTTGTTGCCTACCAGGTTGTTATCGCCGTTCCTTTGTCGATGGTGGACGACGCAGAGGAGTTGAAGATTTACGCGGTTTCCCTTATTGAGAACCTGGAAACCTATTTCTCAACCTCTATTATTGGCCAGTTTAAAGCTCGCCTGGCTCTACTCAGACAACTCCAAGCTCACCTTCAACTCCTGAGCGAAGACTACCCCCTCTTAGATGTCATCTTTAACTCATTGGCCAATTTTGTCCTATACTATGCCCGTTACGAAAAAGTTATGGATGAAACAATCCAGAAGGGACGTTTGCCAATTGAGAGGAAGATGAAGGACGTCCTACTCATGGCTAGCTGGAAGGATACAAACATCAATGCCCTCCGAGAGAGCGCCCGTAGATCCCATCAGAAACTCTTCCGGATTGTGAGGAAGTTCCGAGGAGTTCTGGGGCAAGAATCAAAGCAGATTATCGAGCAAGGTCTTCCGGACCAAGAGGTTCAGCATGGTCAGCAGTCACCTGAGCTGCATGTACCTGCAGAAGTTTTACCTGAAGCTTTCTCTCTTGTAGAGGCGGCTATGCCTGGGTGGATAAACGGCCACAGACGGCTGGCCAATGTCTCTAAGACGGTTTCTGTCATGAACAGAGTTTCTGGTGCACCAGAAATGACCAGCGCAGTCCCTCAACTTGTTGGGGACTTTGTTTCTAGCTTGAATGAGTCAATAGCTGAGCTGCGAAAAGAGACGCCGCCTTTCTTGACCGACGAGAATAAGGACCAAGTCAAGCATTTGAAGACCAGGAAGCGCAAACTGTTCGCAGATACGCTGCGTGATCTTCGACAGATGGGCTTGAAGTACAACCTTGGCCAAGACAAGCTGGCTCAGCAAAGCACACTCTCTGCCGTTCTTGCATTGGCCCTGCCTGTCGAACTTCCTGAGAACAAGTCAATGGACGCTGTTGAATATTACTTCCATAAGATTCTCGACCTCGCTCCAAAGGTAAGAAACGCAGCTCGAGACCACTCCGAGGATCTTACAGGAGCCGAAATTGGGCGAAGCATTGGATTTTTTGAGGGCTTGCTCAATCTCCTTATTACCCAGAGGCATTCAATTTCATCAGCCGCCGAATCCTTGGCGTCACTTCGGGTGTCAACGAATCAGTTCCAGAACCTTGGTAAATTTTCGGAGAATGGTACTTTATCTCAGAAGAGTACCCAGTCTGACTGGAGCCGCCTTCTTCCCTGGTTGATTCAACTTCTCAAGTTCTCTACCCGGCTCATTCAAATTCATGCGAAGTTTGGAGAATTGAAACACGACAGTATTCTCGATCAGCTAAACTCCTGGTGTGGCCGATTCCAGACACTCCAGGTCTCTTACCTCGCCCTCAGCGAGTTGCCCACGGGCCTCGCTTCAGAAGGAGGGGTTGTGGCGGAGACAAACTTCTCTCGTGAACTTGAGAACTTCCAGGTTTCTCTTGAGGCAATGATCTTGGAACAACCTAAGCTTGAGTTTATCCTCCGACAGTTGCGAGGATGGTGTGAGGTCACCGTACAAAATGTTGGTGGACACGCACTTGATATTGAGTTATCGACTTTAGCCGACGCTGTATCTACCCTTTGCGACAAGGTTCTGGTAGCTGTGGAGGGAGTGCGAAAAGCGGCCAACGAAATTCCTAGAAAGGAAGATGAGCCTGGTTGGCTGGCTAAGCAGAGTGAGGGTTTCCTGTCTCTTATCAAAAAGCTTCATATTCGCGAAGTTGAACGGGGCATCGCGAACTGCACCGGAATGATGAAGCGGATAGACCTGAAGCAACCGCAGCTGAACCAAGCTGCGATGGGCATAATGGGTATCGCGACTCCCATTTTAACTCAGTATCTCGCCTTGTGTGAGCAATCTGTCACTCAAGCTGTCACCATCCATGGCACAGTGGCGCATATGTCGTATAACCTGACTAGATGCCTTACGCAGATTGCTTCTCAAGGATTCTGTACCCCCCAAGAAAAGTCTGACGAGACGTCAGGCGAATCTGGCAAAGTCGAATCGGGAACTGGTCTGGGAGACGGAGAAGGTGCTGAAGATATCAGCAAAGACATACAGCCGGACGAAGACCTCTCTGAGCTTGCACAAGAAGCGAATAAAGAAGAGAGTGGAGAAATAGAAGACGAAAAGGATGCCGTCGACATGGCAGATGAGGAACTCGAGGGTGACATGGGTAGCGTTGATGGTGCTGATGACGATGAGGAAGGATCCAAGAATGGAGAGGAAGAGGAGCAGGAGAATGACATGGATGAAGAAGCTGGCGACGTTGATGATCTTGACCCTACTGCTGTGGACGAGAAGATGTGGGACGGTGAGAATGAAGATCAGGCTGAGAAGGACCAGCAAGGTGACAAGGCTAAGGGCCAGAAGAAGGACGACGAGCAGATGGCAGCTGATGAAGATGCAAAGAAGCAGGAGGGCGAGGAGCAACCTGAAGCAGAGGACGCTGGTGAGCAGGAAGAAGAGGAAGAAGCTGGCGCCGAGGAAGAAGACGTCAAGGCACAAGAGGAGATGAACCGACAGGAGCAAACGGCGGAGGAGAATGACACCTTGGCTCTTCCAGATGAGATGGACTTGGATCTCGGCGACGAACACGAAACTGCTTCAGAGGGCGACGATTTAGACGACCTATCGGACATTGAGGAAGAGAAGCAAGAAGGCGAGGATCAAGAGATGGGCGAGGACAAGGAAGATGAACCTGACGATGCCGCGGCCCAAGCGCAGCTGCAGGAAGAAGCTGAAGAGGATGAGCCTGAGGTTAAGAAAGAGGAAGGCGAAGACGAACCAGAAGAGAAGATGGGAGCCGACGAAGTTCAGGAAGAGCCCCGAGCCGAGGAAGAGGAGGAGAAGCCTGATAATTCAGAGGAGCCGACGGACCAAGCGCAGCCGCCCCAAGACAGTGCTACTGCTGATACAGAGAATGCAGCGCCTAGCGATGTTAAGAGCTCTGGCCAAGACCAGAATGCTGAGTCAATGGACCTTGATGAAAAGTTCCAAAGCAATGCTGCTCAGCAGGAAGACGGCGAAATGGGCGACGGCGCTGCCGATCAAGATACAAGTGCTGGCAACAAGGGATCCATGTCTCGTTCCAAGGAAACCATGGATAAGGCCGAGCAGGACCAAGATAGCACCGAGTCAGCACGCAGCGATCCGTTCAAGAAGCTCGGTGATGCCCTAGAACGATGGCACCGCCAGCAGGAAGATATTAAGAGCGCCGATGCCGCC
Source organism: Mariannaea elegans (assembly GCA_930272665.1). Taxonomy (NCBI): domain Eukaryota; kingdom Fungi; phylum Ascomycota; class Sordariomycetes; order Hypocreales; family Nectriaceae; genus Mariannaea; species Mariannaea elegans. Next base: position 1,202,119 of record CAKNEU010000001.1, on the reverse strand, counting down.
GATGACAAACAAGACTCGAAGCAGGACCCAGAGGCAGACCAAAGCCGACGCGAATTCCAGCACCTCCAGGATGACAACGATGCCGCAGACACACAAGCCATGGGAACCGCAGATGATGACCAAGTCCAACCTATTGACGAGTCGATGGCTATTGACGAGGAGAAGCAGGATCCTTCCAGTCGCCTGATGGAGGAGGACAAAGACGAAGCTGTGCAAGAGGCCGATAAAATGGACACCGCCGATTCAGCTGATGCTCCCGATTCGAACAAACAAGACAATGAAAAGGATCAGGATGACACTCGCTCAGGAGTGAAGACGCGGCAAGGCAATTATAACCGCGAGACCACTCCCTCGGAACCTGAGGAACAGATGGCTGCAGACGACGATGAAGCCGAGATCCAAGAGACGTCAACACAACTCTCGATCACACATATCTCAGATGAACAACGACCACTTCGAGACTTTGGCGAGTCGATGCAGCAATGGACGGAGTTCCAGATGAAGACACACTCGCTGTCATTGGCTCTGACATCTCAACTCAGACTGATCCTCACACCCTCCCAGTCGACCAAGCTTTCTGGAGCGTTCCGTACGGGCAAGCGGCTCAACATTAAGCGCATCATCCCGTACATTGCATCAAGCTACAAGCGGGACAAGATCTGGATGCGACGAGCGGTTCCTACAAAGCGCACATATCAGATCTTGCTTTGTGTGGATGACAGCAAGAGCATGGGAGAGTCATCATCGGGCAACCTGGCAATGGAGTCTTTAGTCATGGTATCACGGTCTCTAACCATGTTGGAGGCTGGTCAAGTGGGCGTGCTGGGTTTCGGCGCTGATGTCTTTACTGCCCACGCCTTGACGGACCCGTTCGCCTCTGATGCGGGTGCCAAGGTGCTGCAGAAGTTCCATTTCTCGCAGGATCGGACGGACATTGGGCTTCTGATTCAGCAGACGATGGAGACGTTCCGCAGAGCACGCCAGCAGGGTAGTGGTAACTCAGACCTATGGCAGCTGGCGTTGATTCTATCGGATGGTCTCACCCCTTCGTCGGCACACGAGTCGATCCGCCGCCAGCTTCGAGAGGCAATGGAAGAGCGAGTAATGATTGTGTTTATCATAATGGATGATACGGACAAGAAGAAGGGAGACAGCGTGCTGGAATTGAAGGAAGCCAAGTTCGTGCGAGATGGAGCAGAGAGCCGGGTGGTGATTGAGCGGTACCTGGATACGTTCCCGTTCCAGTACTACCTTATTGTGCATAACCTAGAGGAGTTGCCGAGTGCGCTGGCTGGATTGCTGCGGACATGGTTTGCCGAGGTTAATGCTTAGGAGGAGAAGGTGATGATGATAGGACATGGAGGAAGAGCATATAATGTGGCGTTTTGGGGAGTTTTCTTTCGATTGCTTCTTTCGTTCATTTGCATTGCGAAGGAATGTCTATCTGGAATTGTGTACAGTGGCTACGTAAGGATTTAAAGTAAGATATAGAAGGGGGAGTATAAAAGTATGTTTGTTATCGAGTTCTTCTAGATGCTTGCTCATGGGTCCATGTGCGAGAGAGAGAGAGAAGATGTAATTACGTGTCAACAAGAGCACCGAGGTCCCTGACTTGGCAAAGCAAGGGCCTTTTTATGTTGGTGCTGATCGACGGAGGCATCGAGATCGGGGTGAACTACAGATGAATTACCGTATGCTGAAGTGAAGTGAAGTGAACTGACACAGGATAGTCTGATATCCCCAGTCTAATAAGACAAAAAGCAACGGATTTAGAGGGATAACTAACTCTTCCACTAATAAAATGAACCCCCCCTTCCCCCCTTCCCCCCTTCCCCCCTCCCCCCACTGCCCCGCCACCGGGAGGTTGGGCCGACATTTCCAAGTTCCCTTTTTCGTCTGGGACAAGTCTCATTCCCCTCGGCCGCAACTATTATGCTGTAGCTGCTCCCTCACTAATTAATTAACTTAACCACCATCTTACCTGACCGGACCTGACTGAATCCTCCTCCTCCTTCTTCTTCCTCGTCATTTTTTTACTAAAATTATTTTTAATTTGATGCTGTAGCCTTAACTCCCTTGTTTCCCCGGCAATGCGAATCCCCTCCTGCTCTGGAACCCTCCTCTCCCGACGTGTCCTCACTAGACCTGGCCCTCAGCCCGTTGGCCGCCATTTCGGTCTCATTCACCGACACCAACACCACCGGCTCTCAACCGCTCGCCCTTCTTATCCTCCTCGCCAATTCAAAAGCTGCGAATCCGTCAATTGGAATTCACCACTCCGGAATTCTCGTGCCATGTCATCCTCCTCATCGCCCTCGTCCGCTCCAGCTGAGCTGCGGTTCGGTAAGTAGTTTGTATTGCCCCGCCTTGCGCTGTGGCGATGACCGCATCAATGCTAACTGGCCATGGTAGCGAACCCAGCAATTCTGTATGTCCTCGTCTCCGCAGCGAATAAGCAATTGGAATTCTAATCACTGCCAATCAAAGTATTTGCGATATCCAGGAAAAGTTCCGCAATGCCATCTACGAGTTTGACAAGATGTACGAGAAAGCTACCCCGCCTCCGCCTTCTTCCAACACCATCATCACCATCACCATCGTCCCCAGTCTCACCATCACCACCACCACCACCACCAAAGACCATTAAGCATCATTATACTGATCAACCACTTCCCCAGCGTCCTCACCACTCAAAAACTCCTCCACTTCTCCAGATCCTTCTCCGTCCCCGTCATAACCACCACTCAAACCTCCGCCAAGCTCGGCCCGACCGTCCGCGATATCGCCGATCTCCTCCCAGCAGCTCCCCACGACAAGACGCGCTTCTCCATGTTCATCCCTCCCATCGTCGCCGAGCTGTCGCAACCGTCGCAAATCGCCCTCGTCGGCATCGAGTCCCACATCTGCATCACCCAGACTGCGCTGGACTTGCGCGACGCGGGACACAAGGTCTATGTCCTCGCCGATGGCGTGTCATCGTGTAACCCGGGTGAGGTCAGCGTTGCACTTGATAGGTTGCGGTCTGAGCCAGGGATTACTGTGACTTCCAGCGAGAGTTGGATGTATGAATGTGTTGGTGACGCTTCACATCCGGGCTTTAAGGGGCTCATCAACGTCGTTAAGGGGTCAATGGCCGAGACCAAGAAGGTTTGGGGGGCCTTGCCTCCTGGTCCCAAGATCTAAGAACATAAGACGACTAAAGAGGACAGAGCAGCAGGAAATAGGTGTCAATCTAGTTAGTTGTTCAGCAGCATGCAGTACGACACAGACAAGAATAATAAATTACTTGGGTAGGGCACATATCATAGACGCCTTTTTTTACGAACTTGATTCGCTTGTTTTTTTGTTTTTCCTTTTTTCCTTTTCTGTCAGTCAAGCAAGCTATACATTACACCGAGCGGTTGTTGTTGACTGCAACATCATTAGTCTCCATCGTTTTCTCGTCCCCCTTGTGGTTGTTGGTCGCAATGTGAATTTCCTCCTCTACTATTGCTAGTTGAATCCATGCCTACCGGCACTGCCGGCAAAATCTAGGAAGGAGTCCGTATTAAACCATCAAAATCGCACCAAAAACGTATGAGCAAACGTCCGTCGCCACTAGCTAGCTGCGAAGTTACTCCATACCCGTTGTAGTTCCCTTGGGCTTCGTTGATGGTGTCATCCACGAAAAGGCGGATGCAACTCCGACGGGGTTAGCAGATCGCGGGAGCGTGTTTGCGTTCCGGTTGCCGAGCGTTTGTGCTGGCTGCGATTTCGATTCCCCGCTGATGCTCGCTACCCGCTTCGTATCCCATCGATTGACAGTGTTCCCGTTCTCTCCTCCAAGACTGGGCTGGCTCTTGCGTCGGCCATCGCTAGATGACTTGGACGACGGAGGAGGCTCGTAAGAGGCACCGGTCCTGGCAGATGTCGAGCTCGATTTCTGTGGCCTCAAGACCTTCATGTTGCGGTTGCCCCGGCCTGCCGGCTGATATCCGCTTAAAGGGCCGCTCTCTCGCGAGTTGTCGTTTCCATTGCTAGTGCCGTGCCGCCAGGGTCCCCAGATCCCCGTGGTGGACTCTCGACGATGCTCCGAGGAAGATGATCCTGCAGGAATGTCTTTGTTGATAGAGTCTGAGCTATTGGCGTCTCCAATCGGTCTATCTATTTCGACACCGCCATTAGACACACGACTGCTAGTCTTAGGTACCTTGGTAGGCACTGCTTGGGATGCCGTGGGAGATACACCGCCTTGAGACTCGTCGTCTCGATGGAGATCGTTGGATCCCGATTCAGAAATACCTTGTTGAGTCTGAACCTGGGCATCGCCAAGGATGAACGGCGTAGCGTTGGCATTTAGCTTGTGCTTCTCAGGGACGAGGTTGGTTGTATGGATGTTTCTGAATACAGAATCGTCTTCGGGGCGCACAAACGGCACTTGTAAACGGTCTCGGTCGTTGCCATAGAGCGTCATCGTGTTTTGCGAGAAAAGTATGTCTGCAGAGTGTGCCCTCAAAGCATCACTGCCTATGAACACGCGAATCGGTGCCCGTTCTGTAGCATGAGTGACATGTTCGTTACCGGAGACGTCGAACGAGACTGTGATAGAGGGAACCGGGCCCCTAGGGCTACTAGAACTGTTTCCATGATGGGTGATGACAGCTTCGGCAAAGTAGACATTCATCCTGATACGGAATATCCCATCCACGTCACGTTGAACTTCATCGAGGAGATCAAGTTCCTTTAGAAGTGAAAGATCGACAGTAGACTTCTGAGATCCGGAGCAAACATCGGCATAGAGGAGAGTCGCATGCGCAAAATTGGTTGTTAGCCAGCATCGGACGATGGATGGAACTGTGCCCAGCACATAGAACGCGGGTGGAGGCTCTGGTATTTCGAATGAGGAATCGTCATCATCCCCAACAGCAAAGTTGTTATCAAGACCCAAGCTGCTGGCTCGGCCAGATGGAACGGAGTGGTGGGAATGAGCTGAATGGACTGAATGCCCGGCGGAGCTATGTCGCCCGTCCGATTTGTGGGAAAGCGAGCGCTCCATCATGAGGCCACTTCCGGGCCGGACAGGCCCAAACTCGCCGGAATGGCGGCTGCTTTGACCGGCCCAGCTGGAACCGTGCAATGCGCTCTCATCGAAGCGAACGCTATTGGCTCGAGAGGCAGCACCCCGACGGACTGGTTCCTCCTCCGCGGGTCCCAAATGAAGGGAGCCCAGAAGTTGCTCACCTTGCTCATCCAAGTCATCGAACACGTCAGCGTGTGGCATTTGAACAGGTCCTTTGATTACACTGTCAGAACTGTCTGCTACTAAAGCCGCGAAGGGAGGGAGATATTTACATACCTGTTTGAGGTGTGCCACTGAGAACGCCTGGAAAAGGAGAGTTCCAGACGGATTTGATCGAGGCCTCATCGGCCTGACGCTTTTCCAGTCTCAAAAGTCGCTCTGTATGGTTGCTCTGCGTGTATTGAACTTGTTTCAGTTCCATCTGTAGGTTGTACAGGTCTTCGCGACTGGCAGAGAATCGTGGATCCATCCCCAGTCAAGCGCGGAAAGACAGAAACGCCAGCGTACAGTTTTGAAACAATCAAAGGAAAACAAAGAAGGCGAGGAGTCGAACGTGGCGGGTATGAAAATAAGGAATATAAGAGGGCAGCGGAAGAGGAGGGGGGTTATGTCCAAAGGGAGACAACTCGAGGAGTCGTGATTATTCGCAGCGCCTCATGGAACCATAAGCTTCATTCAAATTCCGTTTTCTGAGCAAGGTTATGTGTTCTTGCGACCTCGATCCCCAGGTACTAGTTCACGAGGTCCACCTCCTCCGCCACATGGCCTGGTAGAAGCCAAGAGGTCCGGTGGCGACAAGAGGCGATCTATGACGAACCGCCTGGCCGTGAAGAAGAAAGCCCCGAGGTGCAGAAGGAATCAAGCAAGCAACGAATAAGCGGGTTTGGCGGAAGCGGCGATTAGGGTGGTAGGGACGACTCCAAAATCGTGAATGAGGGAGCAATGTGGTTGTGGTTCTCGAGCGGAGAGACGTGGTGGGATAATGAGTTGTTCGCTATAGTAATCGTCTGAGAAGACTGGAGGCGGGAGCTGATGATCCAAATGCAGTCGAAATAATTGCGAGATAGAAATTGAGTTGCGTATTCGTAGGAATTTTTCAAGGTTCAGAAAGGGGGAGTTAACGTTATTATCGAATGCGGGAGGGACAGTTGGCTGAATCGCAGGGCGGCAAAGGGGGGCGTAGAAACCGGACGAGGGGTAAGGGAGAAAGAATGGTCAGGTAGAAGTGGGCTTCTTGTTGTTATGTGATCGTCGAGAAGAGGGGGTTTGTTGGAAGAGGGACGGGCGTGGACAAGGGCTGTGAGAGTGCGGGATGAAGAATGATATACCGTCGGAAGAGTTGAACGGGATGAGCTGGGATGGACCTCCTTCCAATAGGTTTTGAAGATGGGGCCTTAAGTAAGAGTTGCGAGCACGGTTGCACTAACGTGGCAGTTGCTCTAGCGCCTGTGGCGTGTTGTCGCCCGCTAAGGTAGGCAGGGACCTAGTGGGGGAATTGGCCCCCTCTAGATACTGTGTACATACAAAATTAGATGCCGGATGGGGAACAGGCCTGGATTCCCGTGAGCCTACGTCCGTATTGGCATGGGCGTTGCTTGCAGTGTACCATTTTATTGATCAGACCGTGCGGAATTTGTAGGAATAGTTGGAAATAAAGGGCATGAAGGGTAGAAGCGATGGTAGGCATGGGGGGATAGTACCCCATATCTGCCTAGAGTTGGCTGCTGTTGGTGTTGTCCGTCATTTCCAGTTGCACTTTACCCCAGTTGACATAGATCTTCAAGATGCTGGAGTAGCACAACCGATTCGTTTTGTCGCCACAGGCTTGATGATTGGCTTCCCCAGATCTTTATCTTCAACCGAGTAGGTACTACCTTTCACTACTTTTACTTATCAGCACATCAATTGCCGAAATGCTGGATCTGAAATTATCCGCAGAGAGCCGCGAACTGTGCAGCGAGAGCCTTGCTTCGTTTCTAATTTGTTGTTAACAAAGCAGCCAGAACAAAGATTTCTCAAGGGCGATTGAATTTCAAAATCTTCGAGGCACACTTGAGTCATGACTGGCTCGATCTTATGTGAGATCGAAGTTAGACGACGTTGTTGCACAACTATGAACTAATAATGCTTTCAACTCCGTAAAGTTTCTTACGCCCTCTTAAAAATCTAGTTCTTGATGTAGCTTTCTAGTACTCTATCATATCTAAACAGCCTGAATGTGACCTATTGGGTGCATCGGTCATTTCTCGCCGGTCAGTTCCCTCCAGTCAGGAAGAATATATCCCGTGCGGTCGTCACCTGCAAGGGTCTGCCACTCCTGGCCAATATGGGGAACAAGAAGGTCAAAGAAAACCTTGTAGGCTGGTCCCGCCATGTGCAATCCATCGGGGAGAAGCTCATTGAGAGCTCCTGATTTTCCGTTTTCTGGTGATCCAAGCACAGGGCCACCAGGCTGGTAGTCGCCTGGGCTTAACTCGATGGCCTTGTCCATGAGGGCCTTCTGGAGGTCGATGGAGACGACGCCGGGATTTTCGCGAGCTACCTCACGGGCGACCTCAGAGTACGCGGCACTGTTCGCCGAGGTTCGAATGGCTTGGGAGTGGCCATTGGCCATGTTGAGCCCTGTTACCTTGATCTGATCTAGAGGGGGGGGAGTAACGATAAGAATTTTGGGCTTGTGTGCCGTAATTCGAGGATGATTGACGATCTTGGTCAAATTCTCCTTATACTGCTCGAGTGGCACATATTGAGAAGTTGTAGGCAGATCCAGAACCGCGTCATTAGCTCCGAAGAGGATGACCTTTGATATTAACTGTAAGACATGGAGCGAAAATGACTTGAAGAGTTGGGCAGCTTACAAGATAGTCCAACTTGGGGCCAGAATCGCCGTTGCGCTCGGGGAATATGTGTGAGACGTGCTGGAGCGCATGGGATGAGTTCCACCCAGAAAGACCGCGGTTCACCACATCAAGTCGCCGCAAGAAGTCTTGAATAGTTAGCCTTTTGGGCCTATGAATGTTCTCAATCGCTCCAACTTACAATACTGGAGGGCGGCCTGCAGCGAGAAGTCGCCAAAGGTCTCAGCGGCATGCTGGAACAGCGAGTCTCCGAAGAGAACGATCTGAGGATACGTCGACTTTTGCAGATACAATTTAGAACTATGTACTCCTAATAAAGTGAGAGCTGGTCATTCTCTTACCGCCATAGCGTACTGTGGTCACGACTGAGAGAGGGTTGCGGGGTTGAGTGCACGGTAGGGCGGTTGCGGGATATTGAAGAGGGGAGTTGCGAGAAGCCAGACCAATTGGAAAGAAAAGGCCCTAGATAGCAGTATCGTTGGTGCCGTTTTTTCATTTAGAATCAATGGGATGAAAATCGGCCAGCTTTGCGGCATCCCTCTCGCTTTACTTTGTTCCGCCGTCCGATGCGGGGGTTCCGAGCCAATAAGGCAACGTGAGACCCAAGTTTGCGAATATCTAAGTGGACCATGTAAACGGTTTGCTTCGGACAATTTTGGCTTTGGAAGTTAGGGAGAACGGTAAAGGAACCACCGAGATTCTATGATAGCTTGCTCAATTCTCTGTACAGTATATATTCCGTTATCAGCATTGTCTACGTGCAAAGAACAGAGCTATGGAGTAGTCTTTCTAGCAAGGTAGCGTACAGATATAAAAGATAATTTTCGCTCTAGACCAATAGGGGCATGTAGCAGACGTTAAGGTAGATGCAAAATGCCCCTGGACTAAGGATGCCTCATCTGGCAATGCACCTAAACCCTCTTAACTTGTAACCCTCAGAGAGAACACTCTGCGACGTACGTGGTATATATAGTACTCATAATACTCAGTGGTAGGAAATTGAGTTCGCTTCAAGAAAATACAAAGAATAAAAATAAACAAACTTGAACACGAAACAATATAAATCATGCCTCATTTTCTTTTCCGGAACAAACACTGTAATTATTCAGGCCATTCGATTTTCGCAAATCTTGGTGGATGGATCTATGGTGGGGGTGGCCTGCACCAAACACTAGCTCGCTCAGGATCTGGTTGGGCGTCCTTATCGATAACAAATTTCCAAATCCTCCATCTTTTCCGTGCCAAAAAATTTCGGCGCAGGCTTCACCTTGATATTTGCGAGAGCGAAAGTTGCATCGACATCCCCGCCATCAACCTCCAGCAGCCCGAGGCGCCGCGCCGAGCCTGTCATCATGGCGTCCTCTCTTGCTGCCCAATTGGCGCAGGTGGCCGCTAACTCCAAGTCCACCCTCAACGTCAAGGCGCAAAAGGCTGCTCACTCAAAGTCTCTGATCTGGGAGCCTCGAGTCGCCGCAAGCCAGAGTTACCAGACTCTCTATACAACATGTTTTCAGGGCTTCGAGGAACTCTGCCAACTAGACCCTCGGTTTGCGCAATTTCAGTTGACAATCTTCAGCGAAGAGAGTCAGAATGAGGACCGCACCCAGCTTACTGCGGCCGAGAACCAAGAGCTGGACCGTCGGGTCGAAGCATTCCTTCGCCTTGCCGGTAGCCGACTACGACTAATGCCCGCCATTAAGGCTATTGAGTGGCTGATCCGTCGATTCCGGTAGGTTTTGGATATTCTAAGGTTTTGCAATATCTCTAAGTTAACATTCATGGTAGAATTCACGAGGAAAACACGAACGCCCTCCTCCTCGCCTTTCTTCCCTACCACTCTATCCCGGCGTTTGCGACTCTTTTATCTATCCTCCCCAACAAGATACCTCATGACTTTAAATTTCTCGACCCTTACATCCGATCGGTAACCTCTCCACCACGATCCGTCCTGGTGCATCAAGCCATTCACCATCCTGCATTCCTTACTCTCATTTCTCAGTACACCCTAGAATCTTGCCGGATCCAATACAGCTACCCTGGGCTGGTCTCCTTCTGGGCTGGTATCATGACTGAGGCTGTGAGCGGGATTTTGGACAAGTCGAGGTCAGGACGATCGGCCATACAGAGCGAGAACGACCAGGCATTGCTTCATCGGCTGGGACCCATCTTCGCGGAGTCCTTGATCATGAAAAAAGTTCCCAGCATCCAAATTGCTTCGTACATGGCAATATCCGTGTTTGTGGCAAAAGGCAACCTTGAAGACGTCGCGGTTACAGCATTTATGGATCAAACTGTTTACGGCTGGACCAACGATACTGTCAGACCTGCACTCGTGTGTCTGGCTATCCTTGCGCAGTATCGATCTGCTAAGCAGATGAGCAGCAAAACTACTAAAGCACTGATCAAGGTGTCGGATATCGGGAATCTTCTTGTTGAAATTGGCCAGGAGCGCCGAGTTGATAAGCTGGCCAACGGTCTTTGCCTAGCCTTGATCGAGCGACTGACTAAAAAGGGCGACTCGCGCGGACTTGCAACCATCATGGCCGTACTCAGCAGCACGATCCTGAAGGAGAAGCAAATAGCTGTCATTTTCAAGTCTCTGATTCTAACTGCTCACCGATTAAACGACAACAATGACGAGGATGGTGCACTTCGAAGAGAGCTTGGGTCCACCCTCATTGCCCTTTCTCAGAACACTGGACAATCTGGCGATATTATCCAATCCGTGCTTGAGGAAGTGAAATTCGACATTGAGGAATTAGAGATGAAGCTTGACCTTTCCTTCCGGTCCCGCAGACTGCCAGAGGCCGCAAAGGACGACAAGGTGGTCGACGATGTAGACAAAGCCAAGCCAGCCCAGGATATTGGAGTTCTTCTGGACGAGATTTCTGAGCAGTCTGAGAATCTATCGCCCTGTCTTCTGCCCCAACCTACCGAAATCTTCGACGAGTTTAGCCACATCTTCTTCACAATCGTCTCTGAGAAGTCACAGGATGCTGATCTGCTCGCTAAATTCGAGCAGAGTCCCAAGCTTCACCGACAAGCAGCTTTCGAAGACTGCACCTACTTCAGCTTTTTTATTCGGATCTGGTGTGGGCCTTATCCAGCATTGGCTCGTGTCGCGGCGCTGGACATGGTTAAAAGAAGGCTTAAGATTGGCGATGCTGGCCAGACCGACCTCCAAACTCTAATTATTTACTGTATCGCGGCTCTGAGTGATCCATCGAAACGAGTGAGGCAATCTGCCGCAGATTTGATCACTGTTCTTTCCAGCCTCTACACTCCTCCGGTTCCCTCCAAAGCCTCAGCTACCTGGGGCGAGGGTACCCTTTATGGAAAAGGCAAGGATGTGGCAAGCCTTACCCCTGATGTGGCTGCCAGAATCCTCCATTTACAAATCCTACCTACTGTAGAGGAATGTGTGATTGATCCCGAACACATTTCCGCTGTCCTCAAGAGGTCTATGGAACAAGGAAAATATCAATCTAAACCTGATCCTGCTTTGGACAAGAAGGATCACTTGTCACAACAGGGACGACTCTCTCTCCTTACTTTCCTTGCTTCTCACATTGTCAACACGCCTATTATCTTGGTCAAGAATCGACTTTTGAAGTCTGTGAATGATGTTCGAGGGGTGCATACTACCACCAGGACACAGCTCCTCTTACCCGTCTTGCAGTGGTGGGCTGATCTGGATGAGAATTTGGCTACTAAGCTGTGTGCATCTGAGCGTGTTGATAAGGAGGAAATGGACACTCGGTTCGTCGACGTCGTTGTCCCCAACGATATTGCTGGTCTAGAGTTTTTCTTGAAGTTCCTTCGGGACGCCGAACAAAGGGAAAAGTCAGACCTCATTCGTGCCATCTTCATTCGAATCCGGAAAATGTGGTCTTCCATGAAGGCTGACGTCAAATTCATGGCTGCCGAGCAACTACTGGAGATTTCTCAAGAATCGTCGGGCTCTGAGGACTCTACCTCAGTCGTTCCCGCCGAAGCCACTGATCTGCTGAGAAACGTTCGTTTGACCACGGATATCTTGGCATTCTTCCTCGACTCTATCCAAACTGGAACCAAGATGATCACCGAACCTCCGCCCAATAAGAGGCGACGCACTAGCTCAACGGAAGGCAATCGGGGCTTAATCACACAGGTTACGCCTGAGCTCAGCCAGGCACTCCGAAAAGTCACCTTTGTGCTTCAATTGGTGGAGAGTTCCGAGCCCGTCGAGCACCCCGAACTTCTGGAGGGTCTGTTCACGGCTCTATCAGAGCTTCAACACTTTAGAACAGTGGTGGGATCTGAGCTGGGCTACTTGCAGAACTTGATTCTCAGAAGTCTTCTCGCAATGATGCCCGCGTACAAGTCCAACAAGAAGCTCAAGATTGAAAGTTCTGGTGGCTATGGAGATTTACTTGTTAATTGCATCCAGAAGTCATCCAGCCCCGTCGTCCAAAACGCTGCCTTGCTTTTGATCGCAAGCCTTGCCACCACCGCCCCCAACCTGGTGCTTCACAGCGTGATGCCTATTTTCACCTTTATGGGTACCTCTGTGCTTCGCCAGAGCGATGATTACTCTGCCCACGTTGTCTCCCAGACCATCAAGGAAGTCATTCCTCCCTTGATTCAGTCTCTGCGCCAAGGCCAGCAAAGCCCGCTTGCTGGGGCTTCCGACATTTTGGTCAGCTTTACCACCGCCTATGAACACGTCCCTGCTCATCGACGACAGGGCTTGTTTGTTGCCCTGGTGGAAACCCTTGGGGCCCAAGAGTTCCTTCATGGCCTCATTAGTATGTTAGTTGATCGTTATGGATCGAGTGACGCTCTCCTTCAGTTCATCATCGAGTTATTGAATAACTTTAGCACGGAAGCGCAGCTGGATACCCTTGTCAAGTTGCTTGACATCATTGCTGATCTTTTCAAGACAAAGCCTGGAATCTCATTTGTTCTTCTTGGAATTAGCGATGACAGGAACAGGGACCTCAATGAAGTTGCTCTTCGTCAGCTCTCAGCATTTCCAATCTTCTTATCCAACAAGAAACTGAGAGCTCAAATCGGAGAGGTCATGGAGCACGATGATATGCATGCCTCGAGGGCTCGTGAGCTCTACGCTACCCTCCTGGAAAACATTTTGGTGCTGGCCGACACTGTCAAAGAGACTAAGAGTCTGCATAGCAAGTGCGGTCAATCTCTTCAGAACCTCCTCAACCTCCTATCCATCGGCGAGTTCATCAAGGCCGTCGAGAACCTCCTTGACAGGCCCGACATGGGTCTCCGACAGAAGGTTCTGAAGGCCCTTGAGGTCCGCGTTGAGCAGGAAAGCAACACCGACCCGGCCTCGAGGACGGCCCTTTTGGCTTTCCTGCCTCAGCTCACTGCTGGTATTCGGGAGTCTAGCGACATCCGCTACAAGCATACTGCCGTTACCTGCGTGGACAAGATTGCTGAGAAGTACGGAAAGAAGGATATCGAAGCTGTGGTGGCAGCCGCAGTTACTATTGCTGGCGAACACTGCCTGGGACAGTCTGAGCAACGTCTCCGAGTGATGGCCTTGCTGTGCCTGACGTCCCTTGTAGATGTGTTGCAGGATGCCATTGTGCCTATCTTGCCGACGGCAATTCCCCAAGCCGTGACATATTTGAACAATAGCATCGAAGGAGAAGATGTGGATGAAGAACTGCACGTGGCTACCTACGGTTTCATCAGCGCTCTCGCGGAACACCTTCCCTACATGCTGTCTACGTATATTGATCGTATTCTGGAGGTGTCAAACAAGTCGGCTGAGCTCGAATTGGATGTGGAGACGAAGGAGAGTCGGGTTGATTGCTTGCACTTCTTGGCTAAGCAGCTTGAAGCAAAGGATATCTTCTCAAGTCTCGATCGGAACTGGGAGAGCGCCAAGACTTCCGGATTCTCCGTAAGTCCATTTGTCTCACTTAATTTGGAATGTTTACTAACTATGTATAGGCTATTGCAGAGCACCTTGATGTACTGGGCCTGGCCATTGATAAGCAGCCAAAGTCTAGCATCTCCAAAAATGCAACACTGCTTTCAGGCATCCTCAAGAAGGCTTTCGACCTTCGACGCGAAGCTCACGCGGATAACCAGTTGATTGAACAAGAGCTGGAGAAGATCAGTGCCATTGAGGAGAGCGTGAACGAAAAGGCACTGAAGATGATTTACAAGCTCAACGATGCGGCGTTCAGACCGGTCTTTGTTCAGCTGGTTGAGTGGTCAGGAACAGGATTGGCCAAGGGTGACCGGGTTGGTCGATCTCTCCGGCAGTACGCCGTGTATGGTTTCCTGAAGACCTTCTTCGGCAACCTCAAGTCTATTGTCACCAACTACGCCACCTATATTGTCGAAGACGCCGTCAAGATCCTGAAGGAGACCGATCTCAAGGTTGCTGAGGAACAGGCGCTGTGGAATAGGACACTTCAAACTTTGTCACAATGCTTCGAGCACGACCAGGATGACTTCTGGCAGGCGCCAGCTCACTTCGGTGCCGTTGGGCCGGCGATGATGGAGCAATTCTCACATGCTGGCGATGTGGATGTGACGGAGGACTTGATCCCGGCTACGGTCGAGCTAGCGGCAGCGGCAGACTCTCAAGCCCACCAGAAGGAACTTAACTCTGCACTGCTGAAGCATCTGAGATCAGATCAGGCGGCCGTGCGGCTGGGCGCCGTCAAGTGTGAGCAGGAGTTGACGGACCGTCTCGGTGAGGAGTGGTTGGCCATGTTGCATGAGATGTTGCCCCGCATTAGCGAGCTGCAGGAAGATGATGACGAAGTGGTGGAGCGCGAAACGCATAGATGGATTGTTAAAATTGAAGGGGTATTGGGTGAGAGTCTCGATGCCATGTTACAGTAGAAGGCGGACCAAGGGAATAGAGGGTCTCTTTTTTTATTTTTTTTAGTTGGGCAGTCACAACATAGTATGACGCAAGTATCAGAGAAAAAGATAACAAAAGGTCAAAATAACAATAAAAGGATGCTAAAAAGAAGAAATGATGCCCAATCTAAGGTTTGCATGTGCGCTTTGGGAACTAGTTCCAAGCCTCGGACTCGGGCAACCGGGGACCACTTATGAAGCTTGTCATACGGGCATCCGGATAAGCCCGTGATGGCGATTTCCTTAGACAAGTTTGAATAATCAAGCCTCCGATGAATTATCGTGGCGATTGGAGATGAGATGCCTCGTGACAGAGATTACATATTGCTGGGCATTTGACGTATGTGAGAATTTTTTAAGAGTCACCGGCAGTGGAACCCACGACTATAATTAGGACGAACTATCGTTCTGAACCTAGTTGCTGGGTCCTGATGACATCAACAAAATAAATACGACGGGCAGAGGTCTGTCAGGTCTGCAAAATCCCTTTTTAATTGAAAGTTATTTCTTCAAGTTTCGAGAAATCAAACAGCCGTCATGGCTACCATTGCTTGTTCAGAAGCTCGTGTCTTGGGGCGATTGAGTAGGGATCCAAAACGGGTCCTTAGTCTCCGGGGTCGCAACTCGAGGCTTGCTAGTACCGTGGCAAAGGCGGCCCTCAATGGTGAGTCAACTGTGAGATGACTTTTTTTTTCATTTTTCGTCATGAATCAAATATTTCTGCCGTGATAAACAAGGGGTTGGTTGATATTGGTGATTGTCAAACCCCCTGGTGCTGAGATTTGGAGTTGTGTTAACCATGCTTCCCTCCAGGCTCAGACTCAGATAAGGAGCGCATCGTCGTTCTCGGCTCCGGATGGGCCGGTTATGCCCTCGCAAGGACTCTCTCGCCATCGAAGTCGTCGAGAATTCTCATTTCCCCTCGATCCCATTTCGTCTTTACTCCCCTCCTCGCCTCCTCAGCCGTAGGAACGCTGGAATTCCGGGCCGTGATCGAACCAGCACGGCGGCTCGGGTTGGACGAATTTCACCAAGCATGGGCTTCTGACATTGATTTCAAGCGCAAGGTGATACGCGTCGAGGCCAACACGCAAGATGATGTCGCGCGGACGGGCGCTGAAATTGTCAAGGGGGATGAGTTTGAGGTGCCATACGACAAGTTGGTGGTGGCGGTAGGATGTTACAGCCAGACCTTTGGCGTCGAAGGGGTCAAGGAGCACGCCAATTTCCTGCGGGACGTCGGGGACGCTCGAGCGGTGCGCCTGAAAGTTCTGCAGGCCTTTGAGAAGGCAGCAATTCCAACCATGAGCGACGCGGACCGGAAGAAACTCCTGCACTTTGCTGTTGTGGGAGGCGGCCCGACCGGCATCGAGTTTGCGGCGGAATTGCACGACCTGGTTCACGAGGATCTCTTCAACATGTACCCGGAGTTGAAGGAGCATGTGGCCATTACAATCTACGACATTGCGCCCAAGGTGTTGCCCATGTTTGACCAGAACTTGGCCAGTTACGCCACCGACATGTTTCACCGCAAGGGCATCCGGGTGAAGACGGAGCATCATCTGCAGCGGATTCGGCGGGAAGGCGACTTCTTGATGATGTCGATCAAGGAGGAACCGGAGGAGGTCGGGGCGGGAGTGGTGGTATGGAGCACAGGCTTGATGCAGAACCCGTTGGTGGGTAGCCTGCTCAGTCGAGATATCGAGGGGGTCGGCAGGATCGCCAAAGATGCAAAGTCAGGGGGAATCATGACAGATTCCCACCTCCGCGTGCAAGTTCGCTCATCCGATGCTGATACAACGACCACGCTCCCGGATGTCTTTGCCATCGGGGACTGCGCCGTTGTACAAGGCCAGTCGCTCCCTGCCACGGCCCAAGTGGCCAGTCAGCAGGCAGTATACTTGGGCAAGCGACTCAACTCGCGGACGGCAGCCGACACGAAGACGACACCGGCTTTCAAGTTCCGCAACTGGGGGACGATGGCCTACCTGGGCGGATGGCGAGCCATCCACCAGTCCGAGGCTGATGAGCTCAAGGGTCGAGCGGCGTGGATCTTATGGCGAACTGCTTATCTCACCAAGAGTATGAGCATCCGCAATAAGATGCTGATCCCCGTGTACTGGCTTGTGACTTGGATTTTCGGGCGGGATATTTCACGCTTCTAAGATGTATTCTATCGTTCATATGGGCAAGGAGAGCGTACGAAATGTCTGCCCTGGATGCTCGAAAAGAACAACTCGGCGACTGGAAAAGGAAATAAATATAGGGCGTTGCATTCTGCAAGTTGTGTATTAGTAATTAGGAGGGTTATTGTGGTGTATAGAATGATACCCCTCGGAACAGGGCATATTCTCTCTTTCCGAGCGATATTTTAACCCGCCTCTGATAGACTTGGAGCGTTGGAATTGGGATAGACATTTTGTGTTCTGCCTCTATATAAAAACAAGCCCATCCCGTCATAGGAGTCATGGATAATCCAGCTGTGACTGAAGAAATGTTCAAGTTGAGCTCTGATGTTGAAGCCCAAACAGTAACTGGCGAGATTTGCTAATAAACTCATTTTGCCATTTTTCGCCCATGCACCACCATTTACGTCAATTTACTACTCAACCCCCACTCCTCTTCTCCAACGCAGAGCCATAGGAGGAACCATTTCGAACACACCACCAACATTTAAAAAAAAAAAAGATGGCAAAGAGACCAGTAAACTACGGCGTCTACCTCGTCACAGATTCTACACCCGCCATCCTCGGTGACCGTGATCTCTGCCAAGTCGTCGAGGCCTCGCTGCGGGGCGGAGTCACAATCTTGCAGTACCGCGACAAGCACAGCAACCACAACGTCGTTGTCGAGACGGCCCGGAAGCTTCATGCTATTGCTCAGCGCTTTCACGTGCCTCTCCTGATAAATGACCGTGTCGATGTTGCCGTCGAGATTGGATGCGAGGGCGTCCATATTGGTCAGGATGACATGGGTAGGCTTTTTATATCTCACATAAGTTGACATCTCGGATGAGAGACCTTGGCTAACGTGAAATACAAAGCCTACTCTGAGGCCAGAAGACTTCTCGGTCCCGATAAGATCATTGGTGTGACAGCCAGCTCTAAAGAAGATGCTCTCCGAGCATGTGAAGCCGGGGCCGACTATCTCGGCATCGGCACTGTCTATGCAACAGCGACGTGAGTCGGCGCGGCCCATCTTATTCTTCCCCCGACTAACACGCTGTTTTCTCTGTCTAGGAAGAAAGACACTAAATCTATTATCGGCCCCTCAGGCGTTCGTGAGATTCTCTCCACCCTTGCATCAGCTGGCCACGGCTCCGTCCCAACAGTCTGCATTGGTGGTGTGAATGCCTCCAACATTGCCCCTGTTATTGCCGGCTGCCGCTCTCCAGTCAAGGCCCTCGATGGCGTCGCCGTCGTGAGCGCTATCATGGCCGCTTCCGATCCAGCTGCTGCCGCTCGTGACCTTGTCGGCAAAGTCACTACCGCCATGATCCCACAGGTTGTTCGAGCTGTCGCGGAGACGACGCCCCTGACGCATAATATGACCAACCTGGTGAGCCGCACAAGAGGTCCTGGAGAGAAGATACTAATGTATGAAACAGGTCGTCCAAAACTTCGCCGCCAACGTAGCGCTCTCCGTCGGTGCAAGCCCCATCATGGCCAACTACGCCGAGGAGGCTGCCGACTTGGCTAAGCTCGGAGGTGCCTTGGTCGTCAACATGGGCACTGTTACCCCTGACGGCCTGAAGAACTACACTCAAGCTCTGAAGGCGTATAACGATGCTAGCAGACCCGTCGTCCTCGACCCTGTGGGGTGAGTTCTCATCAATCGAATGCGAATGAATGCATATTTTTAACACACCGACAGAGCTGGGGCCACCACCGTCCGCCGCAACGCCGTAAAATCCCTCCTCGAAGCAGGTCACTTTACCGTCATCAAGGGCAACGAGGGCGAAATCCAAACCGTGGCTGGCGCTTCCGTCCTCCAGCGCGGTGTCGACTCTACTTCATCTCTCACCCTCCCCGAAAAGGCTCAGCTTGTCACCAAACTCGCCCGCCGCTTGAACAACGTCATCCTTTTAACAGGCGCTACAGACCTCCTCAGTGACGGCCACCGTACCGTCCGCGTCGACAACGGACACCCCCTGCTCGCCTCTGTAACGGGCACGGGATGCACGCTCGGCACTACGGTGAGTGCCATGGTCTCTGCGCACACGAATGATCCATTGTTGGCTGCCGTTGCCGGAACGGTCGTGTTCGGGCTCGCCGCCGAGATGGCGGCAGCAAGAAGTGAGGTCCGCGGACCCGGAACATTTGTCCCAGCTTTCCTGGACGAGTTGTACGCGATTCGAAAGGCGACTGGTGATAACGACTTTAGGTGGTTGACCATGGCCAAGGTGCAAGCCGTGGAAGTTAATGACGCCGATGAGGACTCATAAGCGTAAATTCTAAAATGAACAGGCTGAATGAGAGAAAAGACAAAGTGTCCTAGGGTTGAGTGGGATATCATGTTGAATAACATTATCAACATCTCAAAATAGACTATTCCTTGGCAACAACTTGATTATAATGAACCATTAATATGGTTTCGCCTCAGAATAGGCGCAATATTAACACCTTGATATCCAAAGGTGAACCCTAAACGCCGGTTGTTTTCCACTTGTCACATATCCTCATATTTACACATTACCACGGCCAGCTATTGCATGCCGCTATCCAGCACCGTTGGATCACCGACCACGTTCCACACCTCCATAGATCCCATGCTCTGCCACATATCACTATCAAAATCTCCGGCAAACATGTCTTGATTCAAGTCCATCAGAGGCATCGTCGCAGACCCAGCATCCTGGCGGTCCATCTCTTGCTTTACCATTTCGCGCAGTGCTCTCAGTTGACGCAATAGCCTTTCAAACGGATCCTCGGGAGGTATCGCACCCTGCGCTGCTGTACCGGGGAATAGACCATCCTTGCGGCGGGCAATGATTACCACGAGGTCGCGAACCTGGCGATCCATTACTTCAAACATATTGAGCTCGTCTCGGATCTGCGTGAGGTTCCAACCAGGTAATTGAAGCGTCAGAAGCTTCACACCCGTGATGAGAGCAAAAGCAAAGTCAGAGGCACTAAGACACAGGAGTCGAGGGCGTTCAAGCTCGCAATGAGCAAAGTGAATGTCGTAAAAAGATCGGAGGGAGCGGACACAACACCATAGAAGGTTGAGGCGGTCAGTTAGTGACATGTAAGACACATTAGTGTGCTGGTCCGAAATGGCGATTTCGTAGAGAAGCACTTGAGCTATGTGGACGTGGGCCTTGAGGGCATCTGCAGTTGAGATGTTAGCATCGATTCAGACTAAGAGACCAGTTTACGTACGATTCTCTGCAAGTTTGGGAGAGAGAGAATTGCTGAACAGATCCAGCTGATCCTGAAAGGAATGTACGATCATGGGAAGAGGTAACTTCATGGTTTGTTTACTGATATTGTCAATAGCCAATGTCAATGAGATAGACTGGGCGAGTTGCTGAATCCGGACGAGCTTGACTAAATACTCGTCAGATGGATGCTGCATCGTTGACTCGAGCACCTTGCAGCAAGTTTCGAGGAGCTCAATATTCATCAGGACATCCGGCCGTTTGTTGGCCGTGAAGACGCTGCAAGAATATATTAGCCGGATGTAGGATAGATGTGAGGGGTGCACTAACAGAGTGTTTAAATAATATGTACCCGCATATGCCCTCATGTGGTTCAAGTTTCTCTCCCGTTCATCACCTTGCAGCGACGGGTCATCCTTAAATCCTAAGTTGACGCACATAGCCCTCGCTAGGAACAGCAAGTTTGTCACTTGTGAACCCTTCAGTGCATAATGAAACCTATGCACCCTCATGTCAGCAATGCGTATTGTATCCAACAAATGCTTGACAACCTACCAAGCTACGAGCATCTGCAGCCCATGCAGAAGATCCAGGTTTCTCGTTCCATCAACCACCGCTGCCTGACCAATTTCTCCAAGCAGCTCCTTGCCAAGCTTAACTTGTCTAGCCCCATCCATAAAGCAGCCAACCATCATGACGGCTTTCCACATGAATGGTTGGTCCTGCCGAAGGTCAAGAGCAGATATAGTCGGTGCTAGGAGTATAAACGGAAATAAGTCAGCGTGGACCGTCCGGTAAGACGCTAGTAGCATCTCCGCCTCTTGGGGCGTTGGCCACCATGAATCCCATGGTTGGGGGCCCTCCGATGGAGGTGATGGCGCCTGAGTGACGTTTTTACCAGCATCCACCACAGCTGTCTTTAACGGAAACAAGTGCCTGAAACCCCATGGGTCTGCCCCGGAGCCAAGACACTCCGCCGACGGCCGCTCTTTCTTGGGCGGGATATCAGTGGGCTGCCCCGATCCATCTTGAACGTGTGACGAGAGCTCCTCGAGTCGTTTCTCGAGGGCCGCAATCTTGGACAGCTTGGGACTCTTCCGGACCCGGGGCGGAGCCGGAGTCTGCGAGAGACACGGCTTATTGAGACGAAGACACCTTATTCGCGAGTAAACGCACATTAATAAAACCGGTCCCTACTTACATGACCTTGCTTGTTCTGGGGGCCCTGCAACGCACACAGAGCCCACGGAAACGGAGTGAAGATGAACTCACCTATCGCATTTGAGGCTTCCCTCAGGTCCGGGGATACACCTCGCCTTTGCCTTAGCACATGTAGTGCAGGCTTTCGGACCCTTGTTCTTTTGCTGCACGATGCTAGGATTCAACATGTCCAGAACCCGACCGGTGAACAGAGATGCGATACACAACAGAAAAAGAATGAAGACGTGTAGCCAACATCCTTGAGCGGTAGAAGAAGTTGATCAGTCATTCGGTTCCGCGGAGGCCCGTTTACATCCAGAAAGTCGTTCTGCGAGCTGGAACGGACACGGAGAGTCAAAATTGCCCCGTCCCTCCGCCGGACACGGGCGCTAAGGATCAAGTCACCAATCAGTGCACGGTAGCCCAACCCGGTCAAAGGTTTGCCCGTCCCCCACTTTTTGGTCAAGTCATGTCATTTACACTATATGGACTAAGAGCGTCTTATGGACTACAGGGCTGTCAAGTTCGGCGCTGAGATTCAGCAGGAAGAAGGTGGCGCATACATTCATTCACTGTAGACATGGAGAACGGAAATAAAAAGTTGTGTGGTGGTATTCCAAAATGCCTTTTTTTTAAAGGCCATGGAAGAATAAGGCATTCAATTGTGTGGTCAGTCCTGTCAAGGATAGACCAAAAAGTATCTCTCAAAATGGGTTGCGAAGAAAGGAACTTGGTGGCTGCATCACGGCTTTCCCGGATCTCAGCAGACTGAAGGGCTGATTTTCAGTTTTTTAGGCAGAGGCAGCAACTTGGCTGGTCTGCTTGGCCTCCTGCTCAAGGAGGGCCTCAGTCACGGTGTTGGCATCACGGCCGCTCGCGAGAATTTCCTCGGTAGCCTGCTCAATCCCAAGCTGATTGTTGGTCCAGAGAGGCTGGGGCGTGTTGCCCTCCTCGCCGACGCCAATGAATCCTCCCTCAGCGGCCCATTCAGAGGTGCGCTTGATGCCCAGGCGGGTCCAGATCTCGTCAACAGCCTGCACAAGTTCATCTCGGTATTCCTTGGTGTGACCGGGAGTGGGAGTGATGCGAAGACGTTCCTGGCCGACGGGAACGGTGGGGTAGTTGATCGACTGGACGTAGATTCGGTAATCTTGAAGAAGCATATCGGACGCGGCCTTAGCGACTTCGGCATTTCCGACCAGGATAGGGATGATATGGGAGGGGTTAGGAATGACGGGGATGTCTCGAGCAGCCATTGCTTCCTTCACAGCTCGGGTATGGAGCTGTTGCAATCGTCGATCGCCATCGTACTCCATTTGATACTCGATGGATGCCTTTGCGCCAGCCATGGTGGCCGGGGGCAGCGAAGTAGTGAAGATAAATCCGGGAGCCAGCGATCGAATCATATCGACAAGCTTCGCGCTACCAGCAATGTATCCACCGACACAGCCGTATGCCTTGCCCAAGGTACCGGTAATGATGTCAATGCGGTCCATGATGGTTCCTCGAGGGTTTCCTTGGACATGCGCCTGCCAGTCCAAATGCTCCGCAACGCCAGCTCCATGAGGACCGTACATGCCAACAGCGTGGACTTCGTCCAGGAAGGTAATGGCACCATACTTGTCGGCAAGATCGCAGATCTCCTCAATGGGGCCAATAGAACCGCACATACTATAGACCGACTCGAAGGCAATGATCTTAGGGACGTGAAGGGGAAGGGAAGCTAGCTTGGCTTCAAGGTCCTGGATGTCATTGTGCTTGAATACAATCTTCTTCGTTCCGGAATGGCGAATACCCTGGATCATAGAGGCATGATTCAAGCTGTCCGACAGAATAACACAGTCGGGCATCTTGCTGCCCAGGGTGGCGAGAGTCGCATCGTTGGCGACGTAGCAAGAGCTGAAAACGAGGGCAGACTCTTTGGCGTGCAACCGGGCCAGAGAGCCCTCAAGTTCAACGGCATGACGGTTATGGCCAGAAATGTTACGGGTTCCGCCGGCACCAGCGCCATACTCCTCCAGAGTCTCATGCATCTTGCTCAAGACCCGAGAGTTGCGACCCATGCCTAGGTAGTCATTGGCGCACCAGACGGTGACTCGATCTTCTTTATTGGCCATGTGGGCACGAGGAAAGTCTTTGGCAAGACGGTTAATGTTGTTGAAGTAACGATAGGACTTGTCCTTGTGCTTCTTCTCGAGCTCGGTATTGTAAAAGGATTCGTAGTCGAACTTGGCCGAGGGATTGACGGGCGTGGCGGCAACAGCAGCTCGAGTGGGAGCGACATTCTTTCGGTTCAGAGAGACTCCCGGAGGGATGGGGGCTATAGCAAATGTTAGAATTCAAGGAATTGACTGCAGAAGAGTAGTGGTTGGGGTGCTGGTGTTGCCGACATACCTTGGTTGCGACCCTCAAAAATGGGACTGTCGACAGCGCGAGCCTCCTTGTTGCGGCTGGTGTGAATACCGGCCTTGCTAGTCTTCACATTGCCACAGAAGGCACGGAAAGCGGCGACTCCCTGCTTAGCAGACTGAACGGCCATAGCCTTGCCCATGACGGGGCAGCGGTGGCCGAGCAGCTGCAACCTGGACATGGTACCGCCGCAAGGCGAAGCAGCCTGGGGGCGAGCGGTAGTGGACAGGGCGCGGAGGGTGGCGGGGGAGGCCTGCTTGAGGAATGGGCATAGAGCCTTGGATTGACGAAGAACACTATCCATGGTGACTTAAATTGAGTTCCGAGGATGTATGCCGAAGTTGGTAAAGGTTGTTGAAGTTGTCAAGAAACCAACAAAGAAGCGGCGGCAACAACAACCAAAAAAAAAAAAAAAAACTGGGGGAGAGTCGAGGAGGGGCAATGCGATTATGACTTAATGCACTTCCCTGTTCACTGTGTTGCACTCGCGCGATTGCAAGTGAAACCAAGCAATTGGCGACACGTAGTTCGAGCGAAGGTTGATGTTGAGAGAGGGGAGTTGAAGAAATGGACAGAAGTGAGGAGTGAATGGGGGAGAAGAAAGGGGATGAGTCGTGTTTAGAAGAGAGAGAGAGGTTTTCGGTGTTTCGGCAAGTGGCTTGGCTTGTATTTTTTGCCCCATCGAATTTGTTCCGTTCTTTTCTACTAGTTACTGAGTACTTCGTACCTCGTACCTATGGCATAACCGTCAGCAAGACACACAGACACACAGGCTCATTCACCACCGAGACTCTGAATCCGATGGAAAGGGAATCGGGTTTTCAGGACACTTTCCCCTTCTAAGAATAGAGGGAGACCACGACATTTCTCTTGCCTTTAGAGGATGGTTGGCTGCACTGCATGATGGTGCAGCAACCCCCACCCATGCCGCCGTCGCCGCAGTGGCCGCCACCTCCGCCATCGTTCCTCGGAGTTTGCGCCGTTCGGAGGAGCGTGTGACCCGTGTGACCCGTGTGGTTACGCTGCATCTTCTTCTCGTCTCCCTCCGCCGTCGCCGATATTGCTTATTTTCTTTCCGATCCCATTGGACATTCAGAGTACGATCACGGAGCAGTTCGTCACCCGTGGAATACCGTAACTTATTCATCAAGCCTCATTCATCCGGGCTCCAGCCAGGCCCACGCTTATTAGCGCATAAAGTTGACTTCCCCTCCTTCTGGCCCCTCCGACAGAGGCACTAGATGAGCACATTGCCCTCTCGAAAGAAATACCTCGAATCCTATTGGCCCCCGCTGCACACCACGTACATACGGAGGGAAGTGCCTAGTTACCTAATGCTGCAGGCCCAGAACCTGAACCACACTTCAGACATTCTCACATTTCCGAGGAACAGGCCCACCCCGGACTGTCGGGCAAAGAGCGAATCGTTATTCACCCATTGACTCATTGGTCCAAGCAAGTTTCGCCGACTTTTTGCTTCCTTCGTCGTGTCTGACTGATAGTTAACGGCCTTCCCGCCTACCGAAACAAACTTAAAAAGAGGGAACAAGGGAACAGGAGGGAACTTCGCGGCCTCAATGTTGCCGCTTCAACAAGCGGCGTAATTCCACCGTTGCGACTCGCCATGCGGCGCTGGCACTGGTGATTTGTTTTATCTTCATTTTTATTCGTGCCGAGGCAGTTTCAAATCTCTTCCGGCACCGGCGTCATCTGCCCCCATCTCAACATCAATAACAAATACATTCACCTCGTACGATTCAATCCTATGTCAGCTGCAAAAAAAAAAAAAAAAAAGAGGCCATTCTGCTCTTTCTCACTCTCACTCTTTTGCTCACTGTGGATCTTACCAATGTCTTGCCGGAAGTTTCCGGCTACTCAGTGTGATCATTGAGAACCTGTTCTTAAGAATTCTCTTGCTCTCACCGACTATCAACCAATGCCATAAATAATCGTTACGTATTCCTCACTAATTTTTACTTTGATTTGATTGTTTTCTGCTCCGTACCGTGTTTACTCGATATAACTGCCCTTCAGAACTAGGCTCCATACTCAGTCTTTCGTACATTGACAATTCACTACAAATTAGAGCTCCGCGGAGTAGCCGCTCAACGACAGTCCACGAGACTGTACAAAGACATTAGGAAGAAGTGCAACGAATGGAATTGGTCATGGCTTAATTAAAATTACCATTCTCCCTCCTTCTGGTCGTCAAATTGTAAAAGCAATACGTCCTGTAAAGATGGCAGAACCTGAAATGGGTATCTCATGGAACTATGATATCGATAACGCGAAATGTTTCCCGTTTTAACTCTCTAGATTGAGTTCCTTACGCCATCTCAAATCTCAAGTCACTCTGCGTCTCAAATTCATACCTACCTCCACTCTTCTGGGATCTACTCCCTCCATCCCAATTCCGTTCGCTTGGGGCTGCTCTTTTCCCGGATCACTGGTCTTTTAATTAATTCATGGTTTCTTTAGCAGGAAATGTTCTCCTCTCGTCCACAAGAGGAGCTGGAGTTGCTGGCTGTGCCGGGTGCTTGCCTCGTCGTCTCCTATTCTCGGCCGCTTCCCTCATCACTTCCATGTCTTCGCGGGCGTGTAGCCCCCGTGACGTAGTCCCTTCCCGCACTCCCGATCGTTCAATATTTCGCAAATTCTGTGGCAAGGCAATGGTCAGCACAGCTCTCGATCAGTGTTACCAAATTTTCCTACATTGGGATCTGGAGAGGAAACCCGGCGACCAGCTTGAGCAGAAATCACCTGCCCTGGTAATCCAGTGGTTGCTTTAATCCGACCCTCAATCTCATTTTTATCCGCCATCGCCACCCATGTGGGCGTCCAGTGACCTGAAACCAGAGCAATCACAAATTGATCATAAGTGAGAAAGCTCTCCAGGTCCTTCCATCGTTGGTTGTCCGGCAGAAATCCGTGACCCATGTTCTTTCTAACCGCATCGATCTCATCTGTCAGGGTCCTTCCAACTTTGGTAGAGCCATTAGCGGCATCGAACGAGCCACGTTGCCGTAAGTCATTGATCCTACTTTCCAGACGCGTTTGGAAGTCAAATTTGGATTGTTTTCGGGGTTGACTGAACAGATTCCCCCCAGTGAAGGCCGCACGCTGCATAGTCGGTATCGGTGTCAGCGTCGGTGACCGTGTCAGTATAGTCTTGGGCGCTTGCGCTGAGGTTGGGGTAGGGATTACGGTCGGTGCTGTAGCAGTAGACTGCGAAACGGATGAGTGATTTCCGAAATACGTATTTGCTCCTGCAACTGGTAATGGGGCTGGCCCAAACCCCGAGTCAGGGGAATGGAACAAGTGGCGCGGGTACGATGCCTATTTCGCGTGAGTATCATTATTTACACAAGGCCTGAGGGGACTGCTCACCAGCGAACTCAGTCCTGGCGTTTTTGGCACGGGCTGTGAGGCGGTACCAGAAGGTGGAGGGGAATTAAGCGCATATCCATCAGAGGTGCGATCAGGAGGATCGAGAGCTCCAGGCAGTGACTGTTTGGTAGAGAGCTGAGGTGTAGAAGGATTTGAGCTTAGACGAATTCGCTTTTGCTGAGGGGGTTGCGAAAGAAGGGGTGGATTAACTTGTCGACCGATCTGGACGAGGCGATGATACTCCTCCTGCTTTGCTCTTTCTTGAGCTCTCGAGAAAGCAGTAGGGTCTTTGATGCGAAGCCGGTTCAGCTCGACCATGTTGTCCACGTCTCGACGTTCAACATCAGTCAGAACGACATCTAGGTCTTCCTCTTCAAATGTGTCCGTGGAGATAATGGATCGAATAGACTGGCCATCTATCTTGTGCTGAATGAGTTTATCCAAAATATGGTCCTGGCCTTCGAATTCCTTGAGACTCTTGGCCTTCGTTTCTCGAAGATTATGCACAATCCGGGCGCGACGGTGAGACCAGCTCAAAGGGTTCCTGCTGTCCACCACCCTAGACGCTAGTTGGGTTTTGAAAACGTGCCTGTTGTGTAGATCTTCCTCGAAACTCCCAGCTACCACGAATCGGTAAACGAAGACTGTCTTCTTTTGACCGATGCGATAAGCCCGCCCGATGGCCTGTTGTTCCTGTACGGGGTTCCATTTGAAGTCGAAAATCACCACCCGATTGGCACCGTGTATATTCAACCCAACTCCTCCAGCTGTAGTGGATATCAAGTAGACCTCTTGTTTGTCTTTGTTGAAGGTCTTGATTTGCTCTTGACGTTTATGAACTTCAGTAGCCCCAGTCAAGTGCGAAACAGTTCTCATTTGCATCTTGAATAAATTGAGGAGGAACTCGATCGTCGTTAGGGATTGACTAAAGACCAAGACCTTGTCTCCAACCTCTTTGGCTTCGTCTAGGATGATATTCAACAGCTCGACCTTCCAAGATAGAGACGGGAGACCTGGGTCGGGCGTCTTGAGCACCTTCAATGCTTGTGGAATGATGCTTTTTGGAAAGTGTGCAGTCTTCTTGTCGGATTTGATCAAAGCCTCAAAGCATCGAGGATGGTTACAAATGAGTCGAAGATGGTCCGTTACCGCGAAAATCTGAGCCTTACCTATCTTGTTCGTGTTGTTACTCACCGCGTCTATGTACAGATTGTAAATTCGGGATTGTGTTCGCGTAGGAGGCACAAAAATAACGAATTCCCACTTTGGAGGTAAGTCTTCCTTCAGACACGACTTGATAGTGGCTCGATTGACTTTGGGAGCAACCATCACTTTGAGTGCCTCTAGTTTCTTCAAAGCGGTTCTCTTTTGGGGACTTGTACTATCCCTCCAGAGACCGTGTTCAATGGGCTTTGCATAGATCTCGCGGAACTCCGCAAGCGGACCCAAAAAGTTTGGAGCCACCCATTCAATCATGGTGTGATATTCTTGCACGTTGTTCGCCAGAGGCGATCCCGTGAGTGCGATTCGACTTTCAGTTTTAAAGCGAGAGCAAGATTTGTTTGCATTAGTCGATGGGTTCTTCATAGTATGTGCCTCATCTGCGATAACAATGTTGGCTGTGTTGAGCAACAAGGATTCCATTTCTGGATATTTGGAAAGCATTTCACCAAGTATGTGATAACCTATGACGAGAACCCCACCACCTTGGGCCCATTGTTGAACTGCTTCGGGCCTCTGAACCCCTCTCATCGTGGCATCAATCTTACGAAACTCGCCGAGAATGCCATCCGGCACCCACATAAGAAGTTCATCTATCCAGTTGTTCACTAGAGAGGTGGGACAAACCACCGCAGTCCTAGAATTCCGAAGATCTTCTGGTATTTGAGCCCGTACGTTGGGATCTGGTGATATGGCCGCTTCTTTCATCACAACGAGGAGTGTGATGACTTGCATAGTCTTCCCCAACCCCATCGTGTGAGCCAGCAAACAGCCTTGGCGGGACTTCGAGTCAAGAACAATCTGGTTCCACATGAAGCGAACGCCCTCGAGCTGATGGTCCTTGATTCGTTTACCGATGTCCTCGTTCACGTATATGAACGGTTGGTCATCATGCTTGCTTTCGTTGACAATGAGACGGGCCCTATCTCGTGGCATTGATTCTAGTTGGGAAAGTTCATCTCGTAGCTTGTCTCTACGAGCTTGTTGATCGCGCACGCGCAGCTTCTCCAACTCTCTCAAATCCACTGCTTCTTTGTTTTGAATGATCTCTTTAGCGGATTTTTTCGGTATTAATTGGCTCCCCTCTTCCTCCTCTAACAATAGATCCTCATAGTCTGTGTTGTATTCATCGAAATCGTCGTCGGAAGAATCCGAGTTGTAGATGTGACTGGCTTGTGGAAATTCTGCGGCAGTACTCCTGATAAAGGACTGAAAAGCGGAGAACCATGGCATTTTAGATGACAGCAAGTTTTCCTTCAAGACCTCGTCGAGAGGTAGGAGAACCGGCAAGTCTTCTTGATAATCCTTAGTCTTAACAAAGCTTAGGAAGATCCGCGTAATGTCGAAGGAAATAGTCTTCGCTGTCTGCTTTCCAAGCTCTTGGATGTTTTCAATCGGATCATTGAAATATGAGATCGCCGAGTCATCCCAAGCATCATCCATCGACTTAACTTGGAGGAATTCGATCATGGCTGCTTGTCGAGAGTGAGGTAATTGCCAGATGAGACAAACGAGCAACTTCCACTTGTCATCTTTTTTGGCCCAGTGTTTCGGGGTTTCGCTTCCAATTTCTTGAAAGCTCCCAAGTTCTTCAGGGCTCGGCAGGGGAATCTTAATATTTGGCCCAGATCGGCTCTCCATGATATCATCGTCGTTTTGAGCCAGATTCAGAGGAGAAAGTTGCGACGTGATTGGGGTTGTGAGGTCGATATGCACGGTGCCGCCGGGAGTAGTTGGTCCCCAAAATGGTCGGGTAAGGTCAATAACCTCGGGAAATTCTGTCTTGACAGACTGTGTAGGAGTCTCTTGACCAGGAGTGGGTACCTCATCCAGCTCCATGGCGTCATGGTTGCTGAGTTTTGGGTCGTCATCAGGCACAATAAAGTCATCCTCATCAGAACTAGTCAAATCCTCTTCACCCAGAAAAACCTCGGTTTTTTTGGTGGCTTGGTTCTTTGGCTGAAAGACAACGTCCGGCTTGGGTGGCGAGATTCGAGATTCGAGCATTTCTGCTAGCCATTTGTTATACAATTTGTCCTGGATACTCTGTTTAAGACAATTTGCCTGGTTTCTAAGTTCAGAAGGCTTAATCCAGGTCTGGTCCATAATTTCGGTGCAGAGTTTCTTGATTCGTTCGTCAACATATTTCGCCTGCGTGTGAGCTTCCAGAATTCGCATCTTCTTGGTCCCTGTACGCAAAGCATCATGCCACAAATGATAAGCCGTCCTTTGGTGCTTGGGCAGCTTTTTCTGCTTCCAGATAGAAGACATTTCCTGTATGGCGTCATCAAGAACAGTTCTGACGTTCTCCGACGAAAGAGACAACTGGGCCACATTGGCTTCATGTTGTTCTCTATCCAATCTCTCGTCTTCCATCTCCTTCAAAGTTTGGTCGTCGAAGGCATCAGGTAAATCATCAAGATCAAGGATTGACTCCGAATCGCGGAGGCTCGTCGCGATAAAGCCTTGCTTCATGAGCATTTCAACCCTGCTGTTCTTTTTGAGAAGTTGCTTCATCACTCGGTGAACAACGAGCCTCCGGCCTGCTGGCATTCGATTAGGGGCAGTGATTACAAAGCTATCTTGGGACGTTTCGTGAAGCCGGGAGCTCAAAGACCCGGTTGAGGCTTTGATCGACTCCACGGGTAGACTACCGTCACCCAGATAAGCGCTGGCCAATGCTTTCTCCCAGGGAAGTTCCTGGGCTTCCATCTGATCAAGCGCTGTGGAGAAAGCGATCTTATCCGCCTCGGTCGAGATGAATGCCGGCGCCATATTGAGGGGTCTCTCTGCCACGGTAAGAGGCGCGATGCGTTTTCGCTTCATGGGTCGTGCAGGTTCAGGGTCATGCCGGGTGATTTGGACAGATTCTGTTTCCCGCGGGGAATTTCTAGACTTTAACAACATAACGCGGTCGCTCTCATCGAGATGATTCAATTTGGTCTCATTTTTGATGGCATCGATTTGGTTGGAAACTTGGGCGCTGGGGAAGGACTGAGAGATCAGATTGAACCCATCGTTCTCTTTTGGAATTGAGTGTACGCCGGCTTTCTGCTGAGACGGCGTGTCGGATTCATTTTCATTCGGCTGGAAGGTAGAGCTATCCTTGGTCGGTTTCAAACTCAAGGATAGTGATCTGTTAGGTCCATCGTCAAGGGACAGGTCGGCTTGGCTCTTCTCGAATTCGTGTTTCCACCTCCGATAGGCCCAGCTCTTGGATTTTAAGGCGAGAATAGCCTCTCCGAGGGCGACTTTGTGGCGAGCGAGTCTAATACCAAGGCATTGCATCAACTCCTGACGAGAGCAAATATGCTCAAACTTAAGAAGGGTTTCCCCATCAATGTCCTCCTCATAAATTTGGGCAGCGAGAGTAGCAGGATCCCTTGTCCATGGACTATCTGGTGCAGCTAACACGTTGGCCACAGTCGCAACATCCCAGTGGAAGGGATCAGGGTCGCTGCCCACAGCACTATACATCTGGGACAGCGCAGACTTTCAAAGGGCCGAATTTCTGGACGATTCTGTAAGTGGAGGTTAAAAACCTGGAAACGAAACTGGCGAGGCTGAACAGTTTCAGTGTCGCTCAAAAAAAGAAAGAAAAGAAAATGCGGAAATGATCAAATTTCAGCAAACGCGAAACTTACCATGTGGCACAAATGCATGAACTAGTGTGCACGCTGCGGAAAGGCAGAAGGCAAGCTGCACATAGGTGAGGAACGAGGTGTTGGCATAACCGCCTGCTGGCTGTTCGCAAATGACCGGGTCGTAGTGTCTCAGGTCAGGTCTTGGATGACCTAGGCAAGAAGGAATACTGGTAGTCGAGATGAAAGAGCGGCACAAAGTTCTGAACAAGGCTGCCTCTTCTTCTTCAGCCGTGAAAGTCGTATGCACAAGGCAGACCGGATACAGGTGCTGGATTTTGTGTTATCGCGACTATTGTAAGAAAACAAATGGAGATTTCGCCTCAAACGCGCATCTTCGTTATAATTTGCTTGAGCTGCGATTGGTAGTACAATGTGTGATCACGTGATCTTTGGTAAACAGTTTCCATTGCGTTGCGCTGCGGGTGAAGAAACCTCATACGTAAGCTTCACGCTACACAGGTGCCACCTAACACCTGCCGCCCCGGGATCATGGTTACGTGCTAATTATGGGATTGGATGTAAACAACCAGAGGCATTCATGATACAGTACGTACCAGGTCTGGTCGCACAAAAGTGGGCAAGGGAAGCCATGGCCTGTCTGTGCCACTTCCACTTGGCAAAGGGTTAGGAGAGAAACTACCGATACCGGTACTTCGTGAAGGATGCTTACCCCGGGAAAAGGGGAGAATGAAACATAAAAAGCCCTAGAGTTGGATAGGAATTATACACATGTACTTTAGGTACCTAGTCATCGTCATTCAGCCACTCGGATACAGTAAACTCATAATCCTTAGGTTATGTTTTTCTGTGCTTGCGACGCCAGAAACCAGTCAACTACCCCGCGCTGCCCCTCATTGCGTCATTCATGGGGATCATTGATGAAGGGTGATTAACCAAAAAAAAAAAAAACAGCTCCTAGAAACAATAACCGTCAAGAGACCAGGCTCAACAGATCAGATATTATACACAATATTGGATAAGAACGGAGCTAGCATGAAAATCGCGGCCGCTGCCGCTTCCAGACCATTCTGATACTTATTTTAGAACTAGGTATTTTGTCTCCATCTAGAAGCACCCACTC
This sequence comes from Mariannaea elegans, assembly GCA_930272665.1. NCBI lineage: Eukaryota > Fungi > Ascomycota > Sordariomycetes > Hypocreales > Nectriaceae > Mariannaea > Mariannaea elegans. The sequence goes on along the minus strand of CAKNEU010000001.1, from coordinate 1,168,989 downwards.
TGTGAATTATTAAGCCACGCTACTTCCGACTCCCGCAAAACGACTGCTTCCGAAGGGAAATATAACACAAACCGCCAAGCGTATGCACCTTGAATTCCTCTAAGCCCGCTTCCCAATATCCCAATCCCATCCACCGAACCTCCAGTCACCCTCAGCACCATGACATCTCTCACCAGCGGGGCTTACCCACCCAGCCTCAAGGCCGAGGAACAAGAGGCTCTCGTTACTGTCGTCAAGGATTGGTCGATAGGCAATGGCCTCGCAGTTCGGCCGCCGCCAACCGTCATTGCCGCAGAGGCTGATCCCAGGAGAATTGCGGCTGTGAATGTTCCTGTGACCCTCTTTCCTAGCCCTTTTCCGCGGCAGTGCTTTGCCCAGGCTAAGGCTGTCCAGAAGACTTACAACGAGCTGTATGCCGCGGTGAGTCGGGATGAGGAATTTCTAGCCCAAGTTGTCAAGGAGTATGTCATACTTTTCACCCGAGTCAAGTTAGGACTAACCTTTTGGGCAGGGTTGAGGATGGTGACGATTTTATTCTCAACCTCTGGAATGTGCATCTCAAGGTGAAGTCTGAGGGATATACTCAGGTGAGTCTCCGCACCAGGCTCATATGCCACCTCGGCACTGACCCAATCAGCCCTTGTCTCTAGGTTTGTTTAGATCAGACTACATGGTTCATCAAGACACATCAACCTTGACTCCTTCCCTCCAAGTGAAACAGGTTGAGTTCAATACAATTGCCTCCTCCTTTGGTGGATTGTCAACTTATACTTCTCTGCTACACAAGTGAGTTGTGAAGAAATTCTTATGGATGAATAAGGTTCTAATGTTGGTAGGTATCTTGCCAAGACAGAATATCCTCTTCTTGACGACTCTATTGCTCAGGGATCCCTAGGTCTCCCGGACAACTCAACAGCGCAGGGACTGGCTAGCGGCATGGAAGCAGCTTATAATGCCTACCCCGACTCTGAACTCGGCCATCAGAAGGCCATCATATTCCTCGTCCAAGGTGACGAGAGGAATGTGTTCGACCAGCGTCACTTGGAGTATCAGCTGGCCAAAGCATCGCCCAATATCCCCGTCTTCCGGCTAGCTTACGCAGAAATCTTGAAGCACACCACCATCGCCAACACTTCCAAGCGGCAACTCCTCTACCATCTCCCACGCAACCCCTCCAAGGTTTTTGAGGTTGCGGTGATTTACATGCGATCAGGCTATGGGCCGAGCGACTACCCCGACCAGGAGGCTTGGAACGCCCGATACCATTTAGAACGTTCATACGCCATCAAGTGTCCCACTGTCTTGACCCAGCTAGCTGGAACAAAGAAGGTGCAGCAGATCCTTGCTACTCCAAGGCCGTCCTCCGAGCCATCTGCCCTCAGTAAATTCATTAGGGATGACACAGATGAAGCCGCTGCTCTGTGGCGTACTTTCACAAATATATATCCCATGGATACCAGTAAGGCCGGTCTAGAGGCCAGGAAGAAGGCGCTGGATCCAGAGCTCTCCCAAACCTACGTGCTCAAGCCACAACGTGAAGGCGGCGGCAACAACATCTACCGACGCGCCATCCCCGAATTTCTTAAATCGGTCCCTGAGGCTCACTGGGGTTCGTATATCCTGATGGAGTTGATCACTCCCCCTCCCGTGCAAAACATTATTCTCCGAAATGGCAACCTAGAACAAGGTGGCGTCATCTGCGAACTTGGCGTATATGGCACGTGCGTCTGGGATCAAGCCTCTGGAGAGATCTATCATAATGAAGAAGCTGGGTACTTGTTGCGCACCAAGGGAGACAAAAGTGAAGAGGGTGGTGTTGCGGCCGGTTATGGCTGCATGGATAGCGTTGCCTTGATTTAGGCGAGGGCACAGCCATAGGGCGTTGAATAATAAAAAATTGCATGTGCCCATTAGCTTGTCCTTCATGGATCCATCCCTTATCCGTGGAACATGAAACTCGTACATATAAGGCGGCCGACCGGCGCATTCAACAGACCATAACACAGAAGCTGAGGGTATTTCCCGGATGGGAAACAACTCCCAATAACAATTAAGGAATATATTGCATATGGTATCGTACATCTCCCCGCAAGATTGTTTACAAGCCCAACTTTACACCCAACCGTACCAGAGATATCCGACAAACGAAAAACGCGTGTTATAGAGGGGAGAGAAAATAATAATCACACAGACGGAACTCTTCCTAGCGTGAAGCAAGACCCAACATCCAGGTACGACTTAGATAAGATGTTTACTGGCTGTGCTCGGAGTTCTCAGCAGACTCAACGTTCTGGGGGCGTCGAAGGACGTCAAGGGAGCCTTGGAAACATAGTTAGTTTGGAATTATTTTCATTCGATAGGTAGTTGGGGGACCACGGACGCTGAATAACGCTAATACCGGTGCGCTGGATACCGTTGGGATCGGTGTAGGAGCTGGTGGAGATATCGCCCTCGATGAAGACTTGGGTACTACACAAGAGAGTAAGCATCCAGTTCAATGAATAAGCCGTAAGAGAGCTTTGGAACTTGGCATTGCAAGTTACGCGAATGCGATAACAGCGACGGAGAAAAAACTTACCCTTTGGGAAGGTTCATGAGGAAATCGCGAGAGCCACCCTCAGCGAAGGACGTAACCTTGAACCAGCTGGTCTTGCGGTTCTCACGGCTACCAGAGTTGCTGGCGACGACATAGCGGACGAGCTCACGGCCGGTGCTAGTGGAATGGACCTCCGGGGTATCAGCGAGGTTGCCGATGATGGAGACGCGGGCGACGGAGCGAGGCGATGAAGTGCTAAAAGTGCGGGCAGCAGAGGCCGAGGCGGAGGCGGAGCGACGGAAGAGGAAGGAAGACATGGCTGAAATTTTTTGTTGTTCGTGATGCTAGAAAAGCAAAGTGGGATGTAAGAGGCGTCTGACGGTTGTTGGATCTACAGGTTGGTGATGGTGGGAGGAGATGAAGCTAAAATCGCATTGATACGTGATAAGACCTTGCGCGTCCTTAACGCGATGCTCTCCCTAAGCAAGCACCACACTTCTTCATTGGGTGTGCATAACTCACCGGGAGATTAGGGAGTCGCAGTTATGCTCCGCTGATTGGCTGGTTATGCATGATCACAGCGGGCGACTAGCCGTATACTGTGTATTTAACTAAGCCGTTTTTGGAGCTCGGTTAATGCGATATACGGTAGTAACCATCTATTTGTACGCTGAAAGCTTTCTAAGTGATTCGCATCGCCAAACACCAAACTCACTTCAATACATTATTAAGGATAGTTCAACTCTTTTTTTTTTTCTTTTAAACCCGTTCGCAGCGTTGAATATTGATCATGTGTTCCCATAATTCCCAAACTCTGAACTCCTGTCAGCTAAGCAAGGGTGAATTCAAGTGCCACACATTTCGCCGCCTCTCAAGCCGACGAATACTCCATCACACATGCTCACGCTCGCCGCTGTCCCCAAGTGACACATCTCTTCTTTACAACCCAAATACTCAGAACTCTTCGTATTTCTTCCTTTTTCTTTGGCTCGCGGAATGCTCTCTCCAGCCAGCCCCAGCGTTTTCTGTGTTTCCCCTGCCATGGTTTCACTACCCCTGCTATTGCAATTGCCGTTTTGGGGTGTCAATGGACGCCTCATCCTCTCCAAAGCCGAGTCAATGAACCTTAACAAAAGCATTTCTAACTATTCAAATACGATATACATGGTTATCCTGGCTCCAAAATCATAGTCAGAATTAGTACCGCGTCTAGATTCTTTTTCTCTGCCAATTCAATTCAGTTCTACTGCTCCGCTCGCCGCTTATTGATGCCTTTAGTATCAGAACAGAGTTGATATATCACTCTAAATCAGGTTTGCTATTAAGTCAGGGTTTAGCTTTTGATCCTCAATGGACTTATACATTACCCTAGTCATGACCCAGGCTCTATGATCTGGAGCTGGAAAGCTCCTTTCGCCCCTGGCTCCAATCTGCGTTTGAACAACACTCTGTAGATGTCAACTTCCTCCAAGATGTCCCTGGGTTTCCGACTTTGATTGACTGTCACACCGACAGTAGGAAATCTTTCACGACGATACCAACTTCCCCGTGATTCTTGAAGCACGAACCTGCTTTCGGCCAGTCTCACAAGCCATCCCCGCCTTTGCTCTATCAGCAAACTTCATCTCTGGGTAGCTCCTGGTAGAGGAAACTGAAACGATGGCTTCACCAACATCCTTACAGGCCCGGGACGGTGGCTCCTTCATCTTCGTGTTACCTGGTGAAGCGAACGTCAACCCAACATCACTCATGGTGAACCTCATCATGCGAGTCGTCCTCGGTGTCATTGCAATCCTCCTCTGCGTGGTCCCCCTGAAGCATCTTTACCACGGTGGCGAATTTGCTGCCGTCGTTTTCATCGTCAACTTGATGGTGGTCAATTTCAAGGCCATCGTAAACGCTCTCATATGGCGAAACGACGATACCGACAACTGGTGGCCTGGCTACGGAATCTGCGATCTCAATCCGTACATTCACAATATCTGCGTCTCCCTTTACGTCACCTGTCTGCTGGCCATCATCCGCAACCTTGCCCATCAGGTTGGGCTACTGCGTGCCAACCCTCTGACAGGGAGAGAGAAACGCCGACGAAACTTGATCCAGGCTTTGATCATGTTTCCTTTGCCCATTATCCAGCTAGCCTGGATTTGGCCGCTCACCTCCCAACGATTTGTCGTTGCTACCTTGGTCGGATGCGCTTGGTCTGCTTGGCCGTCGTGGCCGTACATTTTCTTCTTTGCTGCCGCTCCTGTTTTCATCTCAATAATCACAGCCGGCTACGCAAGTAAGTTATACTTCTCCTGACAGAAAAAATTTCTTTTAGAAACATCAGCTGACATTAAAGCACAGTTCTAGTCTTCATCCGCTTCCGAGAAGTGGCCCGAACCACCCAGTCCGCTCTCTCCAGCAACCGAGCGGCCAGCCTCCGAGCCCAACGGACCAAGCGCCGCCTCTATCTCATGGTCGTTTCTATTCTAGTCCCGTTCCTACCCATAGTTATCACGCTAGCTGTGTTGAATATTCGAGCGGCATCCCCGTTGCTGCCCTTCAACTATAACGAAATCCATAAGCATGTCTTACCAGCCCCCTGGAACACGATTATCTATTTCCCTTCTGGAAAACAGGAATTTGCCTTCCTCAACAACTGCTATATTTCTATTATCTCGTCTATCCCGGTGTTTGTCTTCTTTGGCATGACTAAAAATGCCATGAATGACTATCGTCGCGCATGTCTCCGTCTCGGCTTCGGTCATCTCTTCCCCATTCTGTATGAAGAGTACGACCCTGATCGGGATGCCTACGGCAGCAGCGCTCTCAGATCCAACGCTACAAACGCTACTAACTCTACAAGCACGTATGTTGTCCCTTTATCAGCACCCATGATTCTATTCATGTGGCTAACTTTGACAGAACGGCCTCAAAGATTCGTACACTCCTATCCAACAGTAAGGTCAACTCAAAGAACGCCTCTCCAGGAAGAGGTCCTCAGATAGCTCCCATGCAGTCTCCTGTTGTTGCCATATCTCCTATCGACGTTGAGCAAGGACACCCTACTACTCACATTTCAACACCAGTATCCACCTATGCTACGGACGACCATCGTACCCATGAGGGCCCAATAATTCAGCTCCCACATCGCAATCCTTTCCTCTACCGTACTCACATGAACTTCAGCGTTCCATTCAACATCATCCCGCCGTTTCTTAAGAAGAAATTGACCCGGTCACGGGAGAATTCAGATCTGCCTCTCGGGTCCGTTCCTTCTCGTGCTCCCGAATCTCACTGGGATGTTCCAACACACCCATCGCGCATCCAGACCCGCGTGTGGTCCGAAGATGAAGGACCTATCCTTGGCCGCACGACTCCTGAATCTGACCTGGTTCATCATGTGGTTCCCAGCCACACAGTCACGGTTGAAACGGAGGTCACTCGGGAGTCCCATCATCGCTAGAAGTATCGGTATTATTCCATGTCGACTTCTTCTTAATTTTATTTTCAAGCAAGCCTCACATCAGCGTAACTATCAACACACAATGGTTGGTATGTTTTGTCAATTTACAAGACAAACTCCTAGGCATAATCCTTAGAACAATAAATTTTTTTTCATTTTATCAAAAGTATATCTTGTTTATCCACACTACTCGTAACTTGCCTTTCCGGGTGAGACCCTTTTATGTCCAAACAACTGGCCACAAGGAAGATAAACCCCAGTCGAACAGGCTAGGGAGCATCAGATTGACTTCTTCCAGACAGTCTCCTGTCAACGCCGGTGATGCGTCTCATACGCTCACTCAGTCTATATGTACCTGTATGTCCTGTCATTTCCGACCCAATTACTCGTCCCTTTTAATTATCCCTTCCTAACCCACATTTTCATATATATAAATCAAAACCTGAAACCCCTGGTATCATAGATAGGTGATCAAAATGAATGTTTGAAATAGACCAAAAAAAAATATCGAGAAAGAAGAAAAGAAGACGCTATCGTGGCTAGGTCGATTAGTGCAGATCAGGATCATTCAACTAATCCTTGGCGTGCTTCTGCATTTTGCGCATAGCTTCTCTGTGAGCCTCGAGAAGGTCGCCACTCCTCATGCGCTCGTCAAAGGCACGGTCGGCCCATTCCTTCTGCCATTGTTCTCTCTCGCGTCGCTGGGCCTCAGCTTCCTTCTGGCCCATAAGAATGTTGCGACCCATCTCGATGTTTCGCTGCACCTCGGCCTCCCTACCGCCGAGTAAGGACATGGGAGCAAAAGGCGTTTCGCGCCCGGTGTTGTTCATCACAGGGGTGCCTGAGCGAAGCTCTTGAGCCACCTGCTGTCTGAAGTTGGCAAGCGCGGCTTGACGTGCAGCTGGAGTGGGCAGAGTGGAACCACGCTGAGGCTGATGAGAGTCAAAGGGCATCTCGGAGGTGCTCATCTCTGTACCACCACTAAGACGGGCGAGAGATGGAGTAGAAGCTGATGGGTTCAAGCTGTTGTGGCGTATGAGTTGCTTGCGTTGACTCAAGGGGATGTCGTCCGCATCCGCTCCGACTGCCGCAGCATACATAGGGTAGTTATTCAGAGAACCAGCATCGCTTGCGGTCTGATGAAGGTTCAAGTCAGATGGGCTAGCAAGCAGGTTACCCTGAGACTTGTTTCGGATGAGCATATCGCGTTGACCAATGAGTGTCTGGGGGCTTGAATAGGAGATGACACCAGGTGTTGGAGAGCGATGGGTTTCAGCAGGATGGGGGATCATCGACTCATTTCGAACGTCATCCTCCTCGGGAATGGGCTTGGCCCGGACGGCATCGGCTTGCTCCTCAGCAATCGGCGCAATTCCTCCTCCGGATGTCCTCCGCATCATGTTCGTCGAAGATGATCGAGGCATAGCAGCGCTGGTAGGTGTTGTGCTGGGGCTGCGGTTCTGACCATCACCATTGAGAATTGCCAGAGCCGCCGGGACATGTTGCTTTGTGCCGCGATGAGAAGCAGTATAAGACAGCATAGAGGTTCGAGAATCAGAGCGATTGACAGCGGCGGGTGATGGTATTCCTTCATCGGCAGTCTTCGTGAGCTCGTCGACGAGCACGGGTGCAGCACTTTCCCGGTTCTGGGGCACAAAAATGCGAAGCTCGTCTGGCTCGGGAGTCTCAGCTTGGCTAAGATGTTTTGCCCACTCATTCGTACGATAGGACATGGCAACTCGAGACATTGACCTCGGCAGACGATCCTTAGTTAAGCTAACGTGAGATGAAGCCGCAGTTGAGTTGACAGACTTCGGCTTGTCTTTGCCGTCTAACGGGTGGTCCTCGGAGGGATCTGCTCGGCTGTGGGTGGCAGGAGTCTTAGTCTCGCCATCCTGGAATTTGGGCCCTTCACTGATGGATGGGCTCAGCATGCCTCGATCAGAGAGCTGAGCAGTGATTTCGATGGGCTTTAATTCAGACGCAGGCATGGATCGTCGGTCGCAGCCGCTCATACTATCGTCGTCGATCGTTGCAGCAACAGAACCATCGTCATCACGAGGCCTGGATCTGGGGATAACTAAGTCCTCAGTACTTTCGCCCTCCTCCTTGGCAGCGTCGCTTAGAACGCGGCTTGGTCGGTGTGAGATGCTTCGGAGCATTTCCGCGGATCCTTGAGACAGCCGCGAGAGGCGTCTAGCGAAGGAACCCCGCAGACCAGGAGTGGTCGGTTGACCATCCTCATCGTCTGCAAAAGTAGCCACTGATGATCGCTCACCTTCAGAGCGGGCATCATCATCATCGGCAGGAGGGATAATGAAAGGCAAAGGAACGACTTCTGGTACCGTGGATTGAGAAGCTCGGGGTTTTGACAGGCGTCGCTCGTCGTCACCTCCAACAAATGTGGAAGTTTGGTCATCTGAAGCGGCTACTGTAGCCTTGTCGTTCATTTCCCGAGCGATCGGTGAAGGGGGGACATCATCCTCGGCGACTCGAACCATGACTACGCCTTCCATGTTGTTCTCAGTGGCCATTAAATTAGCGGCAGCAGGCTTTGGAGGCTCAGGCTCTGTCATGTCCGTCATTTCAATAACCTCAACTACCGAAGATTGACGTTGCGATGAGTCGGTGTTGCTGTTCCTAATCTTCTTCTCATTCACATCCCCAGTATCGGAGGGATGAGACTCGACTGTGCTCTCAACCTCGCCATTACCATATGCCCGCTCCCACTGGCGGCGCTCACGGGCATTCGTCTCTTCAATGTTTCGGCCCACGTTCTCCTCCTCTTCTGCAAGATTGCGTTGACCCTCAGCAAGTTCCTCCGCCCTTTTCTCACGTTGATCCCGCACAATCTTCCATAGCTTGATCTGGGAGATGACACCAATTAAGAAGATAATGATGGTTGCTGCCGTCTCTACCCTGATGCCTTTCGTGACGGGATAAGAGTCCGCACCAAGGGGAAACAAGTCATTATTGAGTTTCCATATCCAGGCCCAGAATTCCTTGAGGCCAGCTCGACTGAAACAATCAATACCCAAGACGGTAACGGTAGCACCTGAAAACGCGATCATGACGATGAGGGCCCAATCGCGAGTATAACGGCTAAAGTAAAAAACGAAGCCTGCAAGTGTGAAACATGAAATAAAGATGGCTCTTGCCACAACGGATCCGAGCAAGGCATCCGACTTCAGACACAAGAGCCACATACTGACGCAAAAGCCGCCGAGGGCACATCCTAAAACCTCAAGAAGCTCTCTGAAGAACAATGAGGCAGCGCCGAGACCACAACCAGAGATAACTGCAGCAACGACATAGCCGCCCTGAACAGCATCGCTGACTGGAACGCTCATGACGTAGACAATCAACACTGAAACACCCAGCGAGCCGACGAAGGCAGTCGAGAAGAAGGTGTGGATCCATTGGTTCCGAATGCCGATGAGGGTATGGGCAAGACCCGTGAGCAGCATGATGATGCCAGCAACGCCCCATCCTGGTGTGAGTTTGGGAGTGATTGGAAGTTGTCCATGGGGAATAGTGACTATGGCATGTTAGCAGGACTGGCGCAGACGGGCAATGTTCTCAACCGTACCATTGACAAAGGTGGAATTGTCCAAATCTCCATTGCTCGAAATAAATGTAGAGGTGGCAGTAGGTTCCGAGCTCTTGGTACCCTTCGCCTTTGTAGTGGTCACAGAAGCTGACTTATCAGATCCAGCAGTTCCTGTGGTCTTGTCAGACCCGTCGGTCGTCTTGGTGGCCTTGCCCTCGTTTGTGGCAGTCTCCGATCCGGTAGAGTCGACGGCGGTGGTTTGAGAAGCATTATCGTCTCGAACAACTATCCGAAAGCTCGCGGCGGTGGTAAGCTGGATGGCCAAGAATAGGCAGAGCAGCGCCCATAGTCGATTCCATCGGGGGAGCATTGTTTGTTTGTGTATGTTATGGAATAAGAGAAAGGAAACCGCTGAATTAGACGTGAAGTTGGTAAACTTAGATTTAAAGGCTCCTCGCGGCAGAAAGCGCGGGTCCAGGGAGCATCGTCGAGTTGAATGACCACGAAAGAAGCAAAAGATGGGAAGGAAAGAACTGGCGAGAGGAAAGTATGATGGCAGGACAGGCCGGCGGAGACTGGAAGAAGCAACACTAAATTACTGTCTTCCAAGGTCACGAATAGCGGCAGGATGTAAGACAATGTGATCAGCCCCGATCAATGGTGGGGTGGAGGACGAGACCAGCGGGACAGGGGGTAGGATATAGTTGCAGCCTTGTCTTTCCTAGGTAGAGACGACGATCGGCAGCACAACGGGGGATATGTCCCTGTGTGAGACAAGGCGAACCTGGGGTCGAAAGAGTCGAGGAACAGAGACGAGGACGGACGAGGACGGACGAGGTTGCAAGAAGAGAAAAAAGCAACTCGAAAAAAAGGAAGAGGGGGCGCCAAATAATGTGGTATCGTGTGCCGGGCGTGCAACCATGGTTATTTTAGCTTTCACAGAGATCTGGGTGCTGCTGGCGTTGGGATGATGGGCCAGGTTCCAGGTCCCAGCATCCCACCGACGAGGTCGATGGAGACGCGGAGACAACGGGGTGCACCCTGGCATCCGTGGATGAGTGGCAACGACACATGGCGTGGGCTTTGAGGCGTGTTTGCTGCTAGTAATCTCCCACCCATTGCTCCTATGACAGCAGAGTGGTGTACGGTCGTCGTGATGGGATGGAGGAGACGACTTAGACGCGGGCCGGCCGGAGCCACCAGGCAGGTTGACCCCGGTACCCTGCCAGCGCCGGTACGTACCCACTCTTCCACTTTTGAAAATCCACTTCGAAGGACATGCTAAGGCGGTACGTACTAGCTTTCCGCTTTGGGCCCTCCCACAAGGCACTCAATGGAATCGGCAGAGAAAGCATGAGACACCCACAAGCCAACAACACCCCCCTCCTCATCATACATCCAGCCAATGGCAATCCGCGTGTACCTGTCGAGCGGTACTTTGCGATACCTCTCTCCTTTCCACTGCTTCTGCCGGCTCATATCTAACCAATCGCGGATATAACCATGGCCAAGATGCCGCAATTGGACCATCTGGCTGGAAGAGGAGAGCTGAAAAAGATGACGGCCAGGCTGAATGTATGGCATGCCGCCTGCAAGTATTTCGTCTTTTTTTTTTTTGGTTTTTTTTTTTCTTGCCCAACCCCATGGCCCCAGCTAGCCAAGCGAACAACACTTGAGGCGGGAGCTATTGTAAATGGCTGTCTATTCTCTAACCACTCGGACGCTTCTAAACTTGCTCCGGCACAGGGCTCCCGACAGGGGGTTGTTGGCTGAGCGGCTGATGGGGATGAAAAATTAGCAAGGATTCGCACCGAAAACGGCACACGCCTGGCCAAAATCTCAGACAGCGATCACACATTTACAGCGTGGGAAGGATAGAGGCTGAGAGCAGAAGACGACGCATAAAAGAAAATCTGCACATTTTTGCACCGAGTACACGCATGCCCTTGTGAATGCCTCGATGATGCTACCCGGTGAACAAGCCTTGTTGACTATGATACTCCCCTGTATATCATGTTGAAAGAATATTTTTCAAGGCCGCGACCTGAGTGAGCTTGCTGGCAAGGTTACTTTGCCAGTGGAGATCCGCAGCCAGCTCTGGTGATCCCAGCGCAACGCCCAGCCAGTTCTGCGAGCCACTTCGAGCTGGACAAAGCCTTGACATGGTTCCATGAGCATACCGGCTGTGCGGCCAATGCACGGTGCCTGCAAGACCACTGCGGGATGCGATGTCCCCAGCCGATGTGATTGACACACGTAGCCCGCTAGGTCGACTCTGACCGGCAGTATCAGTGTGGTGGTGGGTATATTGTATATTATGGCTGGGAAAACAATAGGACGCATGCAAGCGGTCACCAAAAGTCTTGTCCGCAACGCCACGGGACTCAATGATAGGCCAATTGCTCTACGAGAGGCCAAAAGGCACACCGGTTGTCATCCCGTCCCGTGTTTTTGCCCTCGACCGCCTTTCGCTGTACATGTTTGCGTGTATGCGGTGGGCCGAGGCGTACCACTACTGTACGGTGAAAGCGGGCTCCCAGAATTGTGTTGCGTATGTCTTGTTATGCGAGGCGGATGAAATCACAGAATTCCAGTTCGAAGACATTTTACGGTATCCAACCAAACAACCCATCATACAACAAGCGTCATCTCATCTGATCTGCTTTCTTTGCGTACTCTCTGCAAACAGCCTTGGGTGTTCTATTCGTAGTACCCCTCTCTCCGGTCCCCTGGAATCGAAACCTAACCAGGAGTGTCTCAACTTAGATGCTCATGATCCGCCGCAATCGGGTACCTATAGAATCTAATTTTAATAAATTTTTACAGCGCTGGCGGTTGCGCTCATGAGATTCACCGCAGGGGGTTCCATTCCATGGGTTTCCCAGACCATTGGAAGGCCGGGGCGCCGACATTCTGGGCTTCTGGATGGAACTTGGAAGCGAAGACAGACACCAGTGAGTGACCTGACTGACTGATGAGCCGTTCCCGCCCCCTGTCCAGGTCTACCAAAAATTCACAAGGCAAGACAGGGGAAGAGAAAAGAACTTGATGAAGTGATGTGGTTGAAGCGCACTGCCTCCAGCCCATCAGCGTAAAACCATGATCCATGCAGGGAACCTGACGTCTCCACAAGTACTCGTCTGCTCTGTTCCTCGAATGAAAGGACGGATGACCCGCGCTCGTAGGTTTCCTGTCTAATTTTTTCTTCCCAAGCTTTGTCTTGCGGTGTTTCGTTGTCCAATATCCCCCAGTCCATTGGCATGTGGCCAGTCCGAGGGCCTGGGCTGACCTGGGCTGATCAGCCTGGCCAAGGCTTAGTTAAACAGGTCAACGAGTTGCCTCTTCCCGCCCAGGCCCAGCTGAATATGAGGGGCTTGCTATAATTAAGCTGGACCCAATTACGTAGTAGGTCCTACGTGCCGTCTCTTGGTACTTTCCGCTCTTCGCATCATTCCCCAATCGATCCAACTTTTTGCTTATTTCTTAGTGGACTCTAACTATGTCGCTTTGTCGATCTTCAATAGCTCATCCACCTCACTTGAGGGTACTTAACTCCGAGACCATTGCTCTGACTGCATCCATATTCCCAGCCACATATCACTGCACTTCCTGCTTCGTGCATACATATTTCGTACAAGTGCAGGCGAGCCTCCCCCTTCTTCTTCTTGTTGCAGATTCGGCAGCGTCACGCATTTAAACCCGGTTGGTAGGTGATTGACGATGTGCTGCGTAATCCATTCACTGCTTCAAGCTCTCCACGTTGTGGGCAAGAACCATAACCGCCTGATTAGAGTGCCCCATCTTTTTTCGGTTCTTTTTTTTTTTTTTTTTCCTTTTCGTTCCTGTTTCCCGCTCCGTGCCCGGGTCTTCGGGCCTCAAGGGACTTAGGGCACCCTCACCGTTTTCTCGACTCTCCTACTCTGGCCATTTTTTAACATCTCCATGCGACTCGGCTTGGAATTTCCCCTTACCACCGCCTCCGGGGCCAACGAATGTCTCGCCCCGGATGCGACTTGGCCACCTGGTCGTGCCATGAGGTCTGTATCCATGTCCATGTCCATGTCATTCAGGGACGGGCCAGGCAGACCAGGCAAGCCATGGCCTGAGTGAGATGAGGAACGGGATTTGCTATATGAACGATTTTTTTTCTTACTTTTCTTTTCGTGCTAGGGTATTTTGTACCTTAGATTTATCATCAACCAGGAACCATGGCTGCCATGGGGTTCTCTGTCAGGTCGACTTTCACAAAAACTGTCCATCCAGATGGCTTCGCCAACTCATTAAACAGATGCCCCGTGCAAGGACATCGGCGGAGGTAGCCCATTGAAGCCGAGACCTGCATATACTTGCTGCTCTGCCCTGCCTTTATTTGTTTTGTCTCGCTGCAAAAGAGCTGGGGCCAAGCCATCTCCCCCATCCTCTGCTCTGCTCCGCTCCAATGACTCCACGGTTCACGGTCTCTCTCTTCTCCATTAACGCTCCGCCCACTTAGACCAGAGGTACAGCGAGATACACGTCCACAGCGGCACACACATAATTTTTAGCCTTCTGGGGCCTTGCGCTACTCGCACCGCCAACGCAGCCTCACCGACGCGTCTGAGATTAAAGGATCCACACATGCTTTGTGCCAACAACGCGTCTCCTGTAATTAATCCGTCCTCTTGCATCATGGATTTTCTCGATCATTGCATCGCACAACTAAACTAAACTTAACACGCCCACAGTCCCAATCCCCAATCCCAAGCCTAGGCCTAAGCCTCCTCCAAGGTTTATGTTTCTATTGTTTCCACTCGCCTATCTCGCTACGGGAGGATCATTAGTCCCAATCCAAAAAAAGACGCGCAGCCCCTGGTCAATTCTTACATTCGATTGATTGATTGATTGATTGATCGCTCACTCACTCGCTGCCTCTGAATAATTCATCAACGCCTAACTTGAGTGCGTGCTTGGTCGCGTAGGACTCCAAGTCCTCCTGCCATTAATTAACTTACAACAACAACAACAACACCCCCCCAGCTCCCACTCATCACTGTCTTGCATAGATGATACTTTAATGCGGACGGACCAGCCAGCCCTGTCCGGCTTCGCCCCAGCGCATGAACCTGGAGAGTGAAATGGATGATATCTGACGCTCCTTCTTCCTCAGCTTGTTTTGGCCAGCTTCCTGCATATGCTGGTGCCGTACGGACAGGGCCTAGCTCTGGGCATGATGCGCTGTGTTGCGGTACGCCTGCGATGCAAGCCACACGCGAATGGACTGCTGAACTGCAAGACGTGAGAATGGAAGTGGGTAACTGGTGATCATCACGGATCGTCCATGCTCACCACTGTGCAATTCGTCCGTTTGGGGACACTCAGGTTTTTTTAGTAAACCTTTAGGGAAAACTATCCGAGATCATATCAGAATTATCTGCAGCGTGGTAGTACTTCGTATGTGTGTTGAGTGAGAGGTGCGCGCCCGTCATACCTTCGTCATCGCACAGAAAGCCCGTCGTGAATGGCTATGCCTGAGCCTCTCCAATCCTCTGGGGCTTGCGAGCACACAATGCTGTTCGCCAGATCCTTCGTCTGGAGTCTTAGTATCCAGGAATTGAGATCCTTCAAACCACGTGCGTAAAGATGACTTCACACAGCAAGGATTAATGCAACCAGGATGCAAAACTATTCAACTTTGTTGGTCCTGGTGGTGTGCACTGCTTTTGGACTTCGTGGCAACCCACTAGCCGTTTACTTACATCGCTTCCACACTTTGGCCCTCGATGCGGCAAGCCTATCGCAGCTCGCTCCCCACCCTCTCACCTGGACCCAACAAAACCGACGATTGCAACAGCCCGACTAGACCAAGGTAGTCGATCCGAAACATGAAGCTTGGGTGTTCGACCTTGACTAGCAGTCATGTCGTGCGGCTAGCTGAGTTGGCGGCGGCGTGAAAAGATCTGACACCGAAGTCAACCTGAGACAGGGAAACACTCCATGCACGCAGTCCATATTGCTCAGCCCGTCCCACTCCGACTTGATGATTATGGGCCTCCGTCTCGGCCGGAGGCCCTAGTTCGCTCTCGACAACAACATTTTGTTAATCAAGACAAAGCTCAGAAAAAATACGAGACAATAAACAGCCACGCGTAACGACACCAGCACAACAACAAGACGTGTCTCGATGAGACCGATCTCCGATTAAAGCTTAACTCTGTTTTTCACAGATAGAAGGGTGTTATTAACATGTATTAACACGAACCGGACCGAAAGGCAAGCGCCATTCCCTTCCATTGGCCCAACCACCATCTTCCTTGCATCTGTCGTGAAGCCATCTTCATGAGGGAGAATAATACATTAGGTATAATAGGGATATTCGTCTAATCTGGTATTGCTGAGCAAAATGATACTAGCTACCATCAGCTACCTCTTTGATACTCTAGTCGGCACACGATCTCCACTGTATCTTGCTTGCATCCCAGCTTTCCCACTACTCCGGGTGCTGCGCGACATCTTCGCCGGAGCTCCCTTCCTTTTGTTTCTGCTGGCTAGTGCCAGAAGTGTGTTAAACGGTAGTAACAGGATCCGCAAGAGAGCTTTGAAGGGCAAAAGGACCATGGCGGTGAGTGACCCGATGGCCCATACAAACACGTTAGTATGTGATGCACTATTCTTTGCGGCGCTGGCCGCAAGTGCTATGGCATCATCGAGTCTCGCTTCCATGCCGGCGAATCGCGACTCGGTCTGGAACTGAAGCAGTGTGGCCTTTTTCTCGTACCGACGTACCGCTCTATTGAGGGCATCGAGTTCAGGTTGGATAGCGTTTCGAACATCTCGGGTGATGGCGCTTTCTTGGCCCGTCCGACTAAAATCCTGTTTTCCTTCTTGCACAGCAGGGGCTTCTCCAGCCGTGATACGTGACTCGAGACGTTCCAGCCGCATGAGAACCGTCTCCATATGCTCTGCACCGTATGTCGTCGAGAATCCGACAGGATTCCCCTGCACGACTCTTTGTAAGTGAAGAGTCCGGGACTGTACCAGCTTGATCATGTGCGAGAACACACGGAGCTCAGACGCGAGCAGGAAGATGGTAAGGTTATAATTGGAAACGAGACCTTCGGACGGTCGACTAAGCTGTGACCGTATCGCGTGTAGGAGGTAGGCTCCTATCAGAGGAAGGATGAAGCAGGATATAAGGGCCAGAATCTCATAAACATAGAGCTCCGCCAGTGCCGATTGCTGATGTGCCGTGGGCCGGCTCCTCTCTGCCTTGTATTCAGTCTCGTTCTGTGTCGATTCCTCCTCTTCCGGGACATTATGAAGAGACGAACGTTGTGCTGGGGCTGGGGTGGCAAAGTCTGCATCGCTGTCGTCCTCAATGGCAGAGTCTGTGCTTTGTTCATGCTGGATGCGCACCTCTTGTGCGGAATGGTACCACGCCCTATAAGCAAAGTTTATTAAGATCCTATCGAGGCGCAAATAGATTGGTGCATATATTCATCCAACTCACCATGGTTGTGTTACGGACCAGTGCAGAAACACACCAGCCAGCCCCAGGAGCATGACATCTGTGACTACAGCACTGCCATTCTTGAATAGGACGCCAGCGAGGGCGGGCAGGAGGGCGAACGCCAGCGATAGAGACGCCAGTGAGGATGACTCCCCCGTCGCTATCCGTTGGTCAAGCCCATGGCCAATGGGTTGTGGATTCAATATGTCGCGAGCTTCGCTCAAACTAATCTCGGAAAAATTGGAGCTTCGTCTAGGAGGCCCTTCGATTGAGGGCGAGGACGATGCTTCGGCGGCCGATAAGGGACTCTGTATGTGGATGGAAGGTCGCGACATACGGCGTATGTCATCGACGGCGGCTGATGCCGTGAAGGAGCGCCGCAGTGACGCTGACCCGGGAGGCGGGGCAGCACTGATGCCGGAGCTTGCAGCGGGTCTCTGCCGGGAGGCGACCGGAGCTGGGGTCGGATTGTCGTCCATGATATATCTCAGGTACAGTTGCGATGGACTGGATCTACGTGGCGTCGCATGAGCAAAAAGAAGAGGGTAGGATGAAAGCAAGGGCGTGCACTACGAAGCAGTAGGCAAGACCGTGGCGGCGCGTGTAACCCAAAGAAAGAAAGGTCACGCGACGGTCGGGAAGGACGGGAATGGGGAGGCATGTGGAATGTGAGCCGCCTCGAAGGATCTGAGGGGTAAAGAACTTGGAGAAGTATGGATGGTTGGGAGTGCGGGCAGCGACGTCACGGCCCGTTCAAATGCCGATCTGACTTGCATGCATTGGGTTGGGTTGCTGTGGGAGTACAATACCCAATTACAATGGAACGGGTAGTTACCGTTTCCAATTGCCATGGTGTTTTAGTAGATGATTTCCTCGTGTGTAGCAATGTACCGGTATGTTGGCTTGGTCAATAGAGCTAAGGGGAAATCAGGGCTGGAGGCGTCCCGACTTGTGGAACACCGCGGCATTACATGGTTCCCCCCAACTTAATACACGGCGCTGGTGGCCCATATTGCGTCTCTCAGCAATTGAAACGCATGTCCACCACCATGGTGAATACGAAAATAAGGAAATCCAATGCCGCATGCGGAGTCGCCAAGGTTACATTATTCGGGCAATTTCAAGGTATCCCCCACATAGCTGGGACTTAACTATACCCAGTTGCAATTGAAAGCCAATATTCTACTCCGTGTTGCCGTGTCTGGTCGAGGCCTGCTGCGATGCGGGTAGTGGCTGCATGGTCTTACTGACGAGCTGCGCACATTGTAATTAAAAAATTGATTGTCTTTCTGCCTCGCCCCAGGGCGAGTGTAAAAAGATACAAACCACCTGTCAAGGCACGATGGGCCTAATCTACATAGTGGACACTGATGGAGTATCAATGGGGATCATTCATCTTCCCTTTTTGCATGACGTCAAGCTTCATCGGATCGGTGCTGAACCGGTCGGTGGAGAAAAAAGGGGAAGATGCGAGGGACAAGGCGCCGTCCAAGTCGGATGCCCGTCATCATCGTCGCCTTGTACATAGTAAGCTTGGATGGACACCACCCATCGCTAAAAGAACCTGGTCTAGGGCAACTTTTGACAGGTGCCAATCACTCATGTAGAGGTTATTTGTCCGTCAGGTAGGTAGGGTTACGTTCGCTTCACCAGGGGCTTTCCTTGGATGAGAGTCAGTGCCTATTGCCCCTGTCTTAAAGTTCCGGTTGATATATTAATATAGGAAATATCTTAGGGTGTTCATCTCGTATCAAAAGGAGTGACAGGGGAAGCATAGGAGTCCAGATATAGATGACATGTCAGTTTCTTGAATTTTCCCTGTTCCAGGCATTGCGGTGCTCTCTTACAAGCCTTATTAACCCCTCAACGTCTAATCTGCAATCTACCGTATGTATGTGGCCTTATATTACCATCATGCAGGGCGATGCACAGACAGGGATGGATGCAATCGTGAGGGCTTCACCGCCCACACAAACGTATAGTCTACAAGGTCCAAGCCTACAATAATCAGAGAATCCATTCCCCACGGACATGCAATATAGACGCACGGTGAAATGAGCGCTCACAAATAGTCAACTCGGATAGGGCGAGTCATGAGGCGGTCCCATGGCAGAATCAAGGATGTGACTTGCTTGCTGGCCCCTTTGACACTTTTTAGACTTAGGGGCGGGAGACATACGTCAGATAGTCTTCGGATAGATGGACCCTTAAGTCCCTTGTAAAAAGGAGAGCGCCCCCGAGAAAGAAGAGAAAAAGAAATTTTGCGCAAAAGAAGTCCCAATGTGGATGAGGCAACGATTATCGGAAGCTGTATAAGCTGTTTTACATCCTCCATCTGCTGCTGTTTCTGTTACAGGCTGCCACAGCGCAAGTCTCACCAACTTCGCTCTTCGGTCCCTGTTCCCCAGAAAACTCATCAGGGGATATTGATAATTGCAGTGTGCCCTTTTGTTTCCCGGCCCTTTTTTTTTATTCATGTTATTGTTTTTCTCTCCTCGCTCAAACCCAAGGCAGCAATTGGTTGACAATCATAATTTCTTTCACCCGCGAAGAAGCAAGGCACATGACTTGGCTACACAAGGACCTCGGAACTGGATTCTGAAAGAAAAAGAAACGAAAGGGAAAATATTGAGGGGAAATGGGACACGTCGAGGCTTCGTCTTTACACAATTTCCATCATTCATCAAAAATCTTGAGCACAGCCAACAACCTCTGCCAACACCCTGCCAAATGAGCGCATACACTCCTTCGCGGTCAGCAACCAGATACTTTACACACCTTACAATAAGCGCCTGGGCTATCCAATCGTGATAGACTCCCGCGCACTCACCCTTCAGTGGTCGAGTCATTGAGAGTTGAGAATGCTGTCCTTCAACACGTCGGCATCCAGCAGCAGCCCCTCACCCGCTAAACCTTTTGCGGACCTACCCCTGGTCTTTAACACGGAGCAAATTTGGCCCTTCCATTGGTCAGTCGGCATCGGCCACTTTCACCCCGGCGCCTCGTCTTCTTCCTTTGTCTCCTTCTCCTGGCTAACTCCTTTGCTCTTCAGCGACGACAGCAAGATCTGCCTTTGCTGCCCAGCAATCGACGCCCACGAGTCTACCAAATACGCCATCTTTTCTATCCCTAATACGCCCATTTTCTTCCCACCCTGCCCTGCTGTCACCACTGCTAGTTCTCAACATACGGTCCTACGCTACAGTCATCGCATTCCTTTTCATAACAAGTCCCCACGGCAACTGCCTACACGACGCCAAAGACAGCTCCGTGCGTCACCAACTAGTGTCTACTCACCGAGACACCTCGCTCACGTTCACGTGAGATTAAGGAAGTCGTCGCCATACTCTCCCAGCGCGGTCGTCCCGGCGGCCGTGCCGACAGTGTGTTTCCCACGGATCCTCAATCATCCCGAGTGCTACCCTCCACGATCCTCCCGGCCTCCCTAGATGCGGATGCGCCGGTCAAGTCTCGCTCTACTCCCTTCTCTTCTCCGAAGTCCACCCATCCCAGTACCGACAACTCTCCGGCGAACCTAGCCGCCGCTGCCGCCGCCACATTGAATCAATCTAATTCGGCCAGACAGTCTCCTGGTCGTCACGAATCTTCCAACCCCCCACTCTCTCCATTCCGACCTCGTGCAGTTGCTCCAGCCTTGCGTCGTGTCCGTCGACTCTCTGCCGCGCGTCTGTGGAATCCTACAAACTCGACGCCCCGTCCTCACACAGCTCGCAAGCGGCGCCCCTCAACGCCACCTCCTCCATCCGTTCCTCTCCGGCATCCCACCCTCGACGATTCCAAGTCGAAAGCTGATCCTGTGGGAACCGGTGCCTACGACTATCCCCTTCTCACACTTCCCGAACAACGACAGACGCGACATTCGGGCTCGACTCGCGCCAGTCTTCAAGTGGACCGCCAGGGGAGCAGTGATCATCGGGTTAGCCTTCCCGGCTCTGTTCGAGCATCTTACGACGGACAGCGAAGTCGCAATCAAATAGCCTCCGCAGCGTCATCAGAGGCTGGGCCTGGCAGCAGGGGACGTATCCAAGAAGGAGAAATATTGGACGAGATTCCTGTCAAGCTTGACAAGGGCAAAGGAAAAGCCATCATGACTTCTCAGGATCCCCCTGCGGAGTTCTTCTCCCAGGACTTGGAACGTGGACCAGATATCATGAATCCTAGGCTTTCAAATGTATCTGCAGATGGCATCGGATCCGCACTGTCTTCGACAGACTCCTCGATTATGGGCGAAGAGGTCGAGCCAGACGCGGCTGGAGAATGGGGTCCTCAGCATCCTTGTTACCCGCATCTGAACCCCCACGTACCCATTGACTCGCCCGAATATACAAATACCCGAATTATACGCATTCGAAGGGATTGGCTGTTGGAGGGTGACTTAGCACCTACCTTCTCCAATCTGTATCCCGAAATTCTGGACCCTGCTGGGTTATCAGAACAAGAGTTTCGACGTGTGATCGAGAAGCTCAACGGCGAGCTCATTCCAGCCTTCAACCCCTATGCCTGGAGAAGCATTGTAGATAACATGCTTGGTCTTGTGACAGGGTGGCTGTGGGACGACTTCGGCTTGACTAGTACTAAGTCGAGGCTGAATAATCTAGAACAATGGATTGAGAAGTGGAATCTCGAGATGGAGAAAACCGTTGGGTCTGAGGATGGAGCACCGGCCCCTAAACTCGTTTCTCTCCGACGGACCGGATATATGACTGTAAGAACACCAATTCTCCAAATGCCTGGATCTAAACTGACAAAGCCGTTAGCTGGATATTCAGATCCCCGACCCAGAGATTGCTCCGGCACCAAGCACCAATGCAGGCGGCTCGAGGACAACCCTGCCGTTAGAACCAATTCCAGCACTCACTCGATGATGCCATACCTAATCCGCCTTTCTTCCATTGGTTGAACGATCTACTACTCGTCAATCCCACTTTAATCAAGGTACACTTTTAATCCTTCTATGATGACCAACGAGGTGGCTCCTTCATGACCAGAGCCTCCTCTTCACGAGCTACACCCACCACCCACTTGTCATCTCGAGTTCTAGTTTCGAGAACCGTTCGTTTTCTTTCCAATCTTTTGATACCATCACCCATTGCATGGCGTTTTCGGTTCTTTGGTTCTTTACTTATCTGAGCGTGTTCTCCCTCTCTCTTCACTTTTTCGGTACACTCAAGTTTTGGGTACCTGTGGCTAGAAAAAGACGTGGCGGCGTTGGATGTGCCGGGAAAAGAGAGAGATGTATCTTTAGTTCTACACCAGAATCGTAATTGCTTGTCAGCCAGGTTGACTTTTAATCATTCTTCACTAAATCAACAGAGAAGCTTCTCTTCTCAATGGTGACATTGAGCTCCTCGGTCATGACAGCTCCACTCGTATGTATGTAGCTCAGCCCTTGACTAACGTCATAACGGTAATAGCCCGGCCTCACCCAAGTCACTGCTAACTAACTCAAAACCCGGCGGACGAATACTTCCCCGCCGGGATACATCCGACCGGCAATTGAACCGATTCTTCTCAATTTCTTCTGGTATTTTTCGCCCTTCCCTTCTCTCTCTCTTTCTCCTCGTCCATTTTGGGATATCAATGATGCCATCCTCACCGTTCTCGCAGACATGGCCAGCGCTGAGAGTCCGGATCGTGAGGTCTCGCAACCTAGGGTAGCAGTAGTTTGGGCCAAGAAGTTGGGCAAGTTGCTTCTCGCCAACTACCTCATCATTGGATTTGCAATTGCGTGCGTCTTTGGATATTTCTTCCCCTGTACGTCCCCCTTCTCTGATTCCTCTCCGCGAATCGAAAGCTGCAAAAGACCGCAAGTAATGATGGTTGGAGCGCTTATAACTAATGATCCAATAGCTGTTGCCGAGCACGGAGGCACCATTCGCTCCGAGTATAGTATTCTATACGGCGCCGTGGCTTTCATCTTTTTTGTTAGCGGATTGCAACTTGCGCCAGAAAAATTAAGAAAGAATGTCACGAATTGGAGATTACATATTATCGTGCAGGGAGTCAGTTTTGCTGTTATCCCAGCTATTATACTTGGTACGCTTTACTTCTTCGTTTGCCGTTCGGACAACTGGGTATAGTTAGACAAGCAGTGCGAATACGGAATGGCATCTAATGTCTTGAATTTTTAGCAATCATCCACATTTCCATAGCCGCAGGCTGTCTCAAATCTCAAACACCCTCACCCCCAGTGATAATCGGCCTTCTTATCACTGCCTGCATTCCCACAACCATCGCCTCCAATGTCGTCATGACACGCTCTTCCGGTGGCGACGACGCCGCTGCCATCATCTCCGTCGTCGTTGGTAACGTTGTCGGCGCCTTCTTGTCTCCACTGCTAATATACGGCTTCTTCCCCAAGGACGTCGTCTTTGAGAAGTGGCGTCCCGCGAGCCCAAGCTCACTCAGCCGCATGTACGCTGACGTTGCCAAGCAGCTTGGCCTCAGTGTTGTGCTGCCCCTCGCTGTCGGGCAAGCAATTCGTTGGCGATGGGAAGAGAAGACTGTCAAAGTGCTGAACCGGTTCAAACTTGCCAAAGTATCGACGCTTTGCCTTGTGTTGCTCGTATGGACGACCTTTTCGGGGGCTTTTGGCACCGGCGCTTTGTTTAAATTATCAACGAGCAACATCTTGTTTGACGTTTTTATGAATGTTGCGCTGTACTTTGTCTTCACCGTTATATGCTTCTACACCGCTCGCCCACCACAATGCTTGGTCGACAAAGTCTCCTCCTCACGCTTGGGAGGGTATCTCCCTCGGGCCCTGAGGCCTTACCGCATGTCGAAAGAACAGACCATTGCTGTGTGCTTTTGCGGCGCCGCCAAGACGACCAGCTTAGGCATTCCGTTGGCGAGCGCCATGTGGGCACAAGCCGATAACTTGACGCGCGCTTACATCCAGATTCCCGTCTTGTTATACACAATAGAACAAGTTTTCATGGCTCAGTTGCTTGTGTATGTGTTTCGAAGGTATATGCGACGAGGACAGAAGGACGAAGAAGATTACGTGGAAGAGGAGGCTGGACAGAGAGAGGTGATAGCGGTGGAAAGGGACGTGGTAACTGAGTCCGAGAACAAGGAAGGATAGAATTAAAAGGACCAAGAATGTGTAAATGGGTGATAATTTCTAAGGAAACAAACACCAGCAAAGGCGAGACGCTGTATGCATAGTCAGAATGAATGTAAGAAGATGTCATGAAATATCATAAAAGTATCTACACTAAACTCGCCACGACTAATTCTCTAGCATATTCCAACTCGTACGTAACGTGTTCAAGCTCATTTCCTGCCCTCAACATTAGTCGCGTACCGTAACTATGGCTGTACCTCGCAGATTTCAAATGTGGTGTGCTCGTATTTCAAAATGTTGTAGTGCCCGGACCTTTATAACTCTTAATGTCCAAAGATTCATTCCTTCTTGACTAGACTCTTAAACAGAGGGGCAAGATGGTGTGCGCTCTTCTTGGGGTAGCGCGTTTGACCATTTTCGTAATCAACAAAGGTGCTGCCGAATCGAGTCTCATATCCCTCAGCCCACTCGAAATTGTCGAGCAGGGACCAAGCAAAGTAGCCGCGGACGTTGACGCTATCATAGGTGGAAGCTTGGGCCATGGCCTTAACATAGTCGTCGTAGTATTGGAGACGGAAATCATCCTCAAGGATCTTCTCCTTGGGCATGTCATTCTCGCCCTTGATACTTGTGCCGTTCTCGGTGACATAAATCTTGGGAAATCCGTAACGACGAGACAGCCACACAAGGAGATCTCGGAAGCCAACCGCACAGGGGCGCAGCCATGTCGACTGGGTCTCGGGGCCAATACAGTCACCACGCTTGTTGACGAAACTGAGTTCGAGATTTCCGAGGTAGTCGTCCTCTGGGGGCTCACCATCGAGATGACGAACGTAGTTGGCTGTGTAGTGATTCATGCCGTAGAAGTCATTAGAGCCCTCCACCAAAGCCCTCTCCTCAGGGGTAAAGGTGGGTAAACGATCCCCAAGCTGAGCTCGCATTGAATCAGGATACTTGCCAAAGTAAATTGGGTCTGCAAACCAGGAGATTGCGAACTCAATCTTTCTATTGGCAGCCTCAACATCCTTGGGCTCTTTGGGATCCCATGGATATGTAGCGTCGCCATTGAGGGTTATACCAATCTCGCCTCCGTTGGTAGCCTTAAAATCCTCACGGTAGGCCTTCACAGCACGGCCGTGGGCAACAAGGAGGTTGTGACCCGCAATCCATGGCTCACGAGCCGAATCGCCGACGGGAGACTTATTGCGGTCTGAAGTGTGGCCTGGGGCGAAGGAGCCGTTGTTGTAACCCAGAATAGAAGAGCACCAGGGTTCATTAAAGGTGATCCAGTTCTTGCAGCGAGGAATGCCCTCAAAAACCACGCGGGCATAGTGCTCGAAGTCTAGCGGGAACTCGGTACGGTTGAGAAGGCCACCGTAGCGGCGATCCAGCTCGTCAGGAACATCCCAGTGGAGGAGGGTGATGAAAGGAGTGACACCAGCCTCGAGGAGGTCGTCTACAAACCTGCGGTAATGGTCAAGACCGGCCTGGTTGATGGGGTCCTCGCGGCCACCCTTGGGGATGATGCGAGACCAAGAGAGAGAGAAGCGGTAGGCCTGGGCGCCGAGTGACTTGAGCAACTTTACATCTTCAGCAGTGCGGTTGTATGAATCACAAGCAGTGACGCCGGAGCTTCCACCTGCAATCTTTCCCGGGATTGCACAGAAAGTGTCCCAGATGGAAGGGGCGCGGCCATCCTTGTCGATGGCTCCCTCTATTTGGTAGCTACCAAAGTGAATCAGTGGTGGTTCTAATAAGTGAAATCCAGGAAAACTCACGCGGCAGTGGCAAACCCCCACTTGAAATCGCTTGGTAGAGTGGCCATGGTCGTGATGTTTGAGAGTTGAATTGGTTCAGTAGTCAAGACAGAGACGGTCAGGCCAACAGTCGGATCCGGGCGATGTGTTAGGGTGAAAGGATAGCACCTCCGTTCAACAGCAAAGAAATTGCGAATAATGGACCAAGAAAAGTGCGGGAATAAGAGTTAGAATAGGGCGGTTAATATGGATTCATGAGCAAGAGAGAGAGTGTGTTTCGCGGAGATTCGGGCCTAAAGGCCATCTTATATACCTCGAGGACCTAGGGAATTAAGGCGCATGCCCTTGCAGCTCTTCTCGGCGGACTCGGCTGTTGTTTATTTTGACGAAGCTTGGCGGTAGATGGAAGACATTGTCTATCGGACCGTCACGACCGAGAGGGATCACCCGGTCATATGCCCAGGGTGCCGGGGGATTTCCAGAGCTTGTCCATGTTGTTGAGTAGCGTTGGTGGTGGTAATTAGTGAAGTTGAACGGGGCACAGTTGTAGGTGTAAGTGGTTGTTTGTGGGGCCACACCTTTCCCCGCTCCGTACCTTCCCCCCAAGCAAAGTTTACCATCTGAGAGCAGGAGCTCTGGCAGGGGTAACTGCCCTGGCTTGCTTGGATTAAATTTCCATTGTAAGTTTTTTTTTCTCCCTGCTTTCCTGTGAAAATCATCACAAGCCCTTCAACTCATTATTTGTTCACCTGAGAGAAATTTCCGGGAAAAAGTACATTCGTCTCGTCCCATACGGTTTTAGTTCTCTCAACTAACCCCTGGACTTCGCGACGTCCGTCAGCCGATTCCACAGCTTTAGGGCGACATCGACATGTCGGCCCGCCTCTCCGACGCCACGGCATCCGCCTTCGCCAGAACTTCGGACTTTCTCGTCTACAGCTTCTAGACGCATCTGAACTACAACAAATGGTAATGAGACCGCAAACGAGGCCAGGTCATGCATGAGCCCTTATTTTCACGTGGGAATGAAGTACCTCCGAACATTGAGCCTCTCTTACCTCGTCTTCAACCAATCTTTCAAGCCTCTCTAGGAAGCTGTATGTTTGATCCTGTCTTCTGTAAACTCTATCAACTTACACAGTTATCATGTCCAGGCTGGCGGCCCGAATGCAGATGCCCCGCCGTTCCCGAACAACAGGTTGCGCTGGCTCCAAGGCCCGAAACGCCAGATTGCACGCCTCCACCTTCCGAGCCAAGCTACAGTATTTTATCATGAAGTCATGTTTCGGGGTCTTTTTCGCACGGTTAATCCGATATTGTCGTTTTATTTTTTTATTTTTTTATTTTTAAAATCTCTATCCTTCTTTCTCACCATTCATATCTCCCGTACCAACCATTCCCGATCCAACCGTCCCAAATAAACTCGCCAAGCTTTTCAGACGAAAGTTGTCGAGGTAAGGCGGCAACCCTTCAACCAGAAAACGATGCCGACCTACCGCTTCATTATTAGGCCTGTCACGTAATAAGTGACCGCTCGAGACCCTGACGTACCAACGACCGAAGACAAAATATTCCTCGAAACTCTCTTGGTTTAACCACCCACTCAACACTGGACCTACATTCCCAAATAATCTGGCCTTTTCGTAGAAATACACTCAGCACCTCTTGATTGAACTTTTCAATGAGGCTCAGCCACTTCTCATAGTTTAGGCAGCGTTCTCTGCATCGTCTCTATCCTGCAGTTTTCGCTTGCCGAGGCCAGTAGACTCCATTTCCACGTCGGTATTGTCGTCCTCTGTGCCGTCTCCGGAGTATTCAACGATCTCCCATTCAATCTTGACTCGACCGTCTTGAGACCGCTGAATGCCTTGGCTGCGCCGCATTCGACCAAGTCTTGTCCCTTCAACCATCCCGTCGAACCATGGCACCCCGTAAGACTGCCTAAGAGCAGTGCTTCTCTCGATTGTGTCACCGCTAGGTGATTGGCTATGCCCTTCTTTCGCCTTATCATCCTCCTCCTCCGGGATCAATCCCATATCCTCGAGATCGCGTAGATCCTCTCGAAGTAGACTACCGAGGGTGAGGTGGATGTATTCAGCCTCGCTGGGTGGATTCTCACACCAATAAGACAACGGAGTCCCGCAATAACCACAAAATTGCCGTTTCGAGTGCTGGTGACTCGGGTGTTCGTAAACTCGGCGGATGAGGGCATGCGTTTCGTCGGGGAAGAAGGCGAAGGTGGTGCTATGATACCAGGAGAGTGGCACTCGAATGTAGGCAGCCAGTGGGGTAGCTAGGGGAACCTCTAATGGACGGATAGATTAGCTCATAGGGTCGTAGAAGAGGTAATTGGATAGAGATCACATGTAGCATCATTTGCTCATGGGGTACTTGAAGGATGTCACATACGGTGGTCGGACTCGGTGTTAAAGAGAACTTGGGCTTCATCGCTTTGCTCTTGGGGAATAGCGATGATGTAACGATTGCGGCCGCATTGGCAACCGCCCCGCAGAGGCCGTAAAGAAGTCATGACGGCAGACCTGAATCTGATACGGCAATGCACCCGAGTCTCCGGTGGACAGGTGGATCGGTGCGAATGAGGACGCAAGGAGGAGCTGGCGATGAGAGAGGATGGGAAGAGGAAGGAGGGGGGACGGGGGAGCAGTGTGATGGTGACAATGGAGTTGACACAGACACCAGGGACGAAAGCAAGATGACGCTCCGGTTGCAGTGAGGGTGACCTAAAACCTAAGGAAGTGGGCTTGAATTTAGTGATTTAGTGGGCTCTCAGTGGGCTGTCAGTGCGCACTGAACGAAGGTTCCACCGATAGACGTCTGAGGCTGTCGGTTGGGAGTGCTGGAACAAACCTGTGCAACAATTGTGCGTGCTGGACCCTATTGTAATATCCAAAAATCCCATTCCATCGCAGGCAGCAAGCTGCACCAGGTGCAAGTATGTTACGTGCAAAGGCAAACTCGCGCGGCGTGACTGATTCTTGCACTTACATGGACTTACATGGCAGCTTCTAGCGGCATCCATCGCCGAGCTTCCCTGCAACTTGCTCCATGCCCCATTCGCAGCTACAGGGACCACTCATTGCTCTGGAGGCATCAATAATTCAATAACATCCTTGGCAGTTCTGCCTACCCTGCAGCCAAAGCGTGCCCAACGTTCAATCATTAATTAACGGTCATTGCTAGCTTGGAATTGAGTCAATCGACTAGCTGGCCATTTTCTAATGGGTTTTTATTATCCCATTTACTAATTGCTTTTTACAAAAGACATTCCCTACTAAAGACTACTGAGATGTCCTCTTCATCCTCCAAACTCATGCCCCATGACCAAGTACCACTGCCTAACTCAACCACAGCCATCCCTCGTCTTGGTTTCGGCGTTTACAAGCTCCGTGGAAATGATTGCACAGCCGCCTGCCTTGGAGCTCTAGCCACCGGCTATCGTCATATCGACTCTGCGGACCTATACCGCAATAGTCATCTTGTCCGTGACGTTGTCCTACGCTCTGGTCTTGAACGGAGAGATGTCTTCCTTACTACTAAAGTCGGAAGTCCTACGTCCTCCTGGAGAAAGCCTCCCAAGGGAAATGCTGTAGCTGAGGATGGTAGTAGTGATGCATTATACCAGAGCGTCAGGGAGAGTGTGGCTCGTATTGCAGGAGACGATGAGGATAACTATGTTGACTTGCTGCTCATCCACGTCCCTGGTCCTTCCCGCGAACATCGCCAGAAGCTCTGGGCTGTGCTTGAGCGGATCCATGCTGAAGGGAAAGCCAAGAGTATTGGCGTATCAAACTTCAGCGTGCGGCACCTGGAGGAGATGCGCGAGTTTGCAACTGTATGGCCTCCTAGCGTAAATCAAATCGAAGTGAGCAACCAACCTATCCTTCTCCACCAATTGGTCTTGCCCATGTTCTGACATGATATTGAAAGCTTCATCCATGGTGCCAGCAGCGCAACCTCGTGTCGTATTGCCGCTCTCATGGCATCGTCATCCAGGCGTACAGCCCCCTCGCAACAGGCGCCCGCCTCAACGATGCCACACTATGTGCCGTGGCAGCAAAGCGCGGTAAGTCACCGGCGCAGGTGCTCGTGCGGTATTCGCTGCAGAAGGGCTGGGTGCCGCTTCCCAAGAGCGCCCATGAGAACCGCATCCGTGAGAATATAGATGTCTTCGAATTTGAACTCGACGCCGAAGACATGGCAAAGTTAGATGCGTTGGATGAGGGTGCGCGAGGTGCGAGATTTCCAACTCATGTACAATAAAGCGTAACGAAAGATGGTATATACAATCATAATAGTTATATAAGATCATGCCTTGAGGCGGGTTTGCTTCTGACATCCGGACGCCTTCGTCTGCATCGTGCAGCTCTACGATGTTATTCTTCACTATGTACATAAAAAAGTTCTCGACATGTGACGTCGTCTCTCCTCCTCCTGTGCTCTTATTTCCTACCATGCTTAGCCCACTCTCGCAGCACATTCTTTCGGATCTTGCCCGTGCTCGTCTTGGGCAAATCATCAACCACCTCGACTTCGCGGGGAACCATGAACCTGCTGATGTTGCTCTGGGTCTTCGCCCACGAGATGACGCTATCACCAGATAGGCGTTTGCCCTCTCTAGCGGTGATATATGCCTTGGGTCGCTCGCCCCAGTGCGAGTCGGGTATGGCAACGACACCGGCCTCCAGAATGTCTGGGTGCTTCGCAAGCATGCTCTCCAGAGCAACTGACGAAATGTTCTCGCCACCGGAGATGATAATGTCCTTTGCTCGATCAAGGATCTGTGCGCTACCGTCCGGGTGCCAGACGGCAAGATCTCCCGAGTGCAGGACGCCTCCGGCGAAGAGCTGACGGGAGGCTTCTGGATCCTTGTAGTAGCTCTTTGCACAGATGTTGCCGATGAAGACAATCTCGCCAATTTCCTTGCCGTCCTTGGCGACGTCGATGAGGACTCCAGAGGGCTGTTCGGGCTTGATGATGCGGATGGGGAGACTGGTGATGAAGCCATGGCCTTGACGGGCCATCTTGGCATACTTTTCCTGAGGAGGGAGGTTATCCCACTCGGGGAGGGTGTAGCACTTGGTGATTGGACCGTAGGTTTCTGGATAGTGTGAGTAACATACATATGCCATAGATAGATGGGATGTACGAACCAGTCATTCCGTAGACGTGGACGGGGATGAGATTGAGATTCGTCTGATGGGTAATCAGTATTTGGGCGTATATCATTAGGTCTGACAGAACTCACCATTTGCTCAAAGAGATGACCGGTTGGGGGACTGGCGGCGACAGTGACCTGCACTGGTTGAGACAGTCTTTCAGCCTCCTTTGAGGCAACCAGAAGAGTGTTAACGGTGGGCGCAGCATTGAAGTGCGTGATTCCCTCTTCCTTCAGAAGCTTCCAAATAAGTGGATAGTCAATCTTTCTCAGACAGACATTTGTGCCGCGGACAGCAACGATTGACCATGGAAAGGTCCAACCCATGGCATGAAACCTACAAAGGTCAATAACCCCAGGCGTTGGTAAGACTCAAATGGAAACTTACATGGGCAAGGTCCAGAGATATTTGCAACGGCCAATGTTGAGGCCAGATTCAATTACATTGGCCATGGCGGCCAGATAAGCGCCTCGGTGTGTGTAAACGACACCCTTTGGTCGTGACGTTGTGCCGGAAGTGAATGGGATCGCTAGCATATCATCTTCATCCCTTGCATGCGAATGGAGACCTGCCCAACCATGACTACCTGTCTCATGATCATGGTTCAGGCCCTCCAAGACGGCCTCATCAAAGGGACCGCATAGCTGTCCTTCAGTAGCATCCGTATCCTACGAATCACAAGTCAGCATATGGGCTTGAATAGAATGCACAGGTCAATCAGCCGTAACTTGGGGGTGGAAACGTACAACATCGACAATGAACGGGACATTCTTGTGCTTTTCCCGGAACTGCTCGAGCAAACCCACGAACTCTTCATCGACAACGATACAGTCTACCTCAGCAAAGTCAAAGATGTAGTCAATGTCATCCTGCTTCAAACGGTAATTGGCCGGGACCACGACGGCACCAGCGGCGACGATACCGTAGATAGACTCGAGAAAGGCGGGAGTGTTCGGGGCCAGAATGCCTACGCGCCGATAGCCATGTTTGAGTAGGTAATAAGCTAGGCCGCGCGCGCGATCGGCAAACTCAGCGTAGGAGCGGCGCAGGATAGCACCGTTGACAGTGATGTGGAAGATGGCCTCGGCATCAGGCTCAATGGCAGCGGCGCGCTCCAGGAAGAAGGTCGGAGAGAGGGTGTGATAGTGCGGAGGAGCTTGAGGATGTGGCCGCAGGTGGTTGAGGATGGAGCGAATGCGGGACGGAGGACCAGACATTGTGGGCGACGGCGATGTTGCTGAAAGAGCCGGGAATTCGGGATTGATGTGATGGGAATGAGATGGTGGTGAAGCTACACTACTACTATACTGCTCTCTGCCCTTTCCTACGTGCTGGGAATGTCGAGTCACCTCCGCGAGAGAGAGAGACAGTTGCCAAGGGGATATATAGACGAGAGGATGGCAAGGTAGTATCGGGGATAAGAGGCAGAGAACAGATACAGACAAGGTGTGCGACAACGATGCGTGGCTCAAGTGGAGGGAAGAGAGAGCAGATGGACATTAATTCATAGCTACGGTCTCGGTTGAGCCCGGCTATGAGTAGCTTCACAACCGTCCAGCTCGGCTTCCCCAAATTATCCCTCCCCACGGTTCCGCCATGGTAACCGATTTACAAGCGGCGCCAGTGACGTTTTGGGGCGCCACCAGTTTAGGGAGAGACGGGGGGGGGGGATGGGGGCATGGGTGGTGGTTTATTGGGCGCGACTGTGGGGACCCCGCATGCCTACAGGTAGTGACAGTACTACGTAAAGCCCCAATGCTCATTGCTTTCCAGGGGGACGTGATAAGTGGTCTAAGTGGATGGATTTCGATATACGGCATCACGGCAGTTGGCCTTC
This sequence comes from Mariannaea elegans, assembly GCA_930272665.1. Classification (NCBI taxonomy): domain Eukaryota; kingdom Fungi; phylum Ascomycota; class Sordariomycetes; order Hypocreales; family Nectriaceae; genus Mariannaea; species Mariannaea elegans. The sequence goes on along the minus strand of CAKNEU010000001.1, from coordinate 1,136,105 downwards.
ATGAGTTTGTGTGTGTGGAGGTTGGCGGAAGCGAGCGACAGGGAGAGAAACCTGGTAATCTCCTGGAAGAGGGAATTCCAGGAAACAGGATGAGCCCACTGTTGCGTGACAACTCAGCCACTGGTTCCTGGACGGACGGCAATTCTGGGAGAAGACCTCAACACGTTATGAAAGGATGAACGGAAGGATACCTCTTGAGTGAGATGTGTGTGTTGGACAGCTTTCACAACAACGAGACAATCTCGCCATATGCGGTCACAACATTGACTTAAAGACAATGGATCCCTGGTAGGTTGTCTCCAACTATTCACAGAGCTTCCAATGAACTGTCCTGCTTGCCCTGGTGCAGTCTCTCCTGGTGGTGTCCATCAGAGGGCTCCGCTTCTTCTGATCCTGAATCTGCGGGGTAACCAGGTTAGCAATGTACCGCTGTGGGGAAGAGAAAAGTCCCGGACCATCACCTAACGGATTAGCGAGAATGGTCAGCGCTGAGCATGCTGGGAGGTCGGTCTACTCAGAAGAATGGATGGATCCGAGGTGGTTCGGGAGATTGTAATGTTGGAAAAAGCTACAGAATACTGCTAGGTAAAACACTCTGAGCTCTCAGATAAAATGGTATGGCACAGTCAATACTTGGAATGGGAGGGTCGGAATGAACCATCCATTTGTTGGCCCCGGGGTGGTCAATAATTCCTTTCCTAGGCATCCATTGCTTCTCACCCTTGTAGTTTTGATGCCAGGGCTTTACCGAGGATAAGGATACACCTACGGAGTATTCGTACAGAGTACAGCACGTAATTAACTCTGGTGCTTTACACGGATCATGACACCAACACCGAGAAACCGGGACAACTGATGGAAAAAATTGAATAGCCCAGCAACGGTGCTCCCTGAACAAAAGTCAAATCTCCAACGCGCGAAGGGTGTAAATGCAGTAGTCAAGCTTGGAGAATTGGGGTCGCATGCTCATGGAGAAGATCCCTCCATTCCACCACCCTACTCTGCCAGAGCACCCATCTCCAAACCTGGCGTGCCCGCTGCGTGATCGGTTACGCTTTGCCGTTTCTGCTTCTCAGGTATCTTCCTCTTAGAGGCACTGCTGTCCCATCAGTTTGGGAATATGAGAAAGAGGTGGAGACTTACAGCCGCTAGATCATATTAGGCATCCTCGGCTTTCATGTTCGCGCAAGAATCGTACCAGCCATTACCAAGGATCGTTAACCGTACTTTTTGGACCACTGTTGCCATCCATGTTTAGTGGTCTCACTTTATCCGAGGATATTGCCGACCGGTGCTTGCTGTGAGGCTGAATTGGGGTGGCTTGGTGGCGAGAATCAGTAAAATCAGTGTGGCGTCCGAAGACCTAGCCTTCGCTCTTCGAAGTATTTCCATACTCCTGACCTTTCATTTAACTATGACAGCTGGCATTTACAGAAAATCTTCAATCCTGACCACAAGAAAGCCATGATACTTGAAACCTGGCAATGAGCTGGGACGACCGTTGATCTGCTGGGCTCCTGGGATAGATCCCTTGTACATGTTGACCCTGTTTGGGCGAAGATACCACTGATGTGACCGTGAGAGGTAGCATATTCTCTGAGCCTCACTGGCTGTGAACAGGCTACGAGAGAGAGCCCCAAAGTTGCCACATGCCAGCCGTGCAAGGACATTTGTGTGGTGTTTAGCTTATCAGCCAGTTCGATTAGACTTGTGTCAAATCGAACTGGTGCAAGCTTCTTCTCCTAATGCCGTCTTCTCTGGGAAGGTGCCGCATTTTGAGGCTGCTCTAGCCCGTGGTTAATTGGTCACGGCAGATTGGGTTTAATTAAGTCTTATGCTTCAAATTCCCTAGACCAAACTGATGCTCAGGAGCCAGGTCTTCTAGCCCCGTTCAGCGGGAGTAGAGCAAGTGCGGAAATTAAGAGGCAGAGGGACAGGCGGTTAATTACCACTCTGACTTAATAGAAAGAATCTATGTGAGGGACGGATGAGAATCCCAGGTTCCTGCAACGCTAAAATCAAGCAAAGGCTTGCTTCGCCAAAGAGTCGGGAGATATCTCAATCAATGAAACATCCATAAGCGGCGATGCTGACTAACCGGGCGGGAACGCGGCAGAGCTTATTCTAGTCTAGTTAAGGTCCAGGAGCTTATTCCCACATGTCCTTATCGTGCGTGACCTGGCCACCCTCCCCTGCCTGGTGTCCCTTATCGAAACACCATTCGTATCCATTACCTCCAGCTCCTCTTCAGCAACAGCCAACAGCCAACACCCTGAAGCTACCCAAATAGACTACGTAATTGCACATACACTCGTTTCTGTCGTTGTCGCACTCACACTGCCTCCGAGTAAGCAAGCAACTGGCTGGCTGCTTACGGAACCACCTTTTTTTTATCCTATGCTTCTCGGGCCATCGTTTTGAGTTTTGAGACACGCAGTCTCTTGCATCATTTTAGTCTCACCTACCTGGCCTTAGTTGTCTTGATGCTGCTGCCCTGTTAAGCAATCGGTATGTGCCACTCTCCTCATCGACCTCCCTTCTGTCGCCTTGACATACATAGTTGCCCTTGGACTGGCCCTGCAGAAGCTCACAATGATCGTTTACAGCTCTACTCAGAGGTTCATGGCTCCCCAAAGCCCCGCCAAGAGCTCTTCAGCTCGCCCGCCGGTCCCGCGCATAGCCTCCGAGTCCCGGTCTAAGCCTCAGACCTCGCAACCCGCCGCTTCCGACGACAGCGATCGCCTCCAGGTGCCCAAGAGAGCCCAGACATTTGCCAACGACTCTGCTACTGAGAATCCCTATACCCTTGGCCCTCATGCTTCCCACGGTCCTGATGCCTTCGATGCCAGCGACCACTCAGATACTGATGATGCCCTCGAAGCTACTCGAGCTTCGGTAGAGCTCGATATCTTGCCCATTGAGCTGATCACTTTAGTTGATAGGTAACTTGCCAATTTTCCAAGTCTCTGGCCCTCCGTATTCTAATTGTATCCAGCTTCATCGAGTCCCTATCGGCGAAAGTGCATCCTACCCCGCCCAATATCGAGAGACTCTCACAGACCTTTCAAGAATTCTACGCGACCGCATCCTCTCATATCAATACTCATATCAATGCCCTCGCGACAAGGCAGAGCCGGGATGTTTCTCCCGCTCCTTCATCGTCATCAATTTCCTCCGCCGCTAGCCGCCTGCGATCTAAGGCGAGCGCTCTGAACATGAAAGACAAGCCGAAGGACTCGGAACAACAAATGATCACTTCCGAAGAGCTCGCCAGGAGGAGACGCGCCAGGAAGGCCTTGGAGGCAAAGAGGGGGCTATTAGAAGAGGCTGTCGAGCGCAGGCTATGTGAGGGCATCTACGATCGCATCTATCAACATCGGAGCTCCCAGGATGAGGCCCAGGACGACAAGCTCCGCTCCAAGACGGCAGCACTCGCCCTTGTTGGAATTGGGCCCGTTGACCTAGGAATTGATCTTGGTGACGATGCAAACCAGTCTGCCGAGGCTGCTGCGGCGAAGTTGGATGAGATTAAGGAGCGACTTGAACATGCCAGGAGGGATCTTTCCATGATGGCTCAAAAGAGATACCCGCTTGGCAAGCTCAACTACCTCAAGGCCGCCCACAGAAGCATCGTGGATACCCTGGCGCATTTCCACCCCTCAGCTTCTGCGGATGAGATCATGCCCATGCTCATCTACACTCTCATCACCTTGCCTCCTGGAGACCTTCATGTCATCAGCGATACCCGATTCATCCAGTTCTTCCGATGGGAGCCCAAGCTTACCGGAGAGGCTGCATACTGCCTAACTAACCTAGAGGCCTGCATCAGCTTCCTCCAGACCGTCGATCTGGCCACTCTCCGTGCGGACGAGCACCCCTCCGGCCCAGCCAAGAGCTCAAGTCCCAGGACTGAGACTTTCCCTCCTGCATACTCGCAAGGATCTGCACCCCCAACTCAAAGCGCTCCAGAAACGTCAAAAGAAACTGCCACCGCTGGGAAGCCTGTTGCTTTACCGGGTGGCCTTAAGGCTACGACTGCTTTGCGAAATCGACGACTGAGCGATCTCGTAAATACGCCTGCGCAGGCATTTGGGGCTGCAAGCGACGCCGTTTTCAATACGGCTGACCAGGGACTGAAGACAATTTCTAACAGCTTAGGGGATAGTTATAAGTTCCTGGTCGGTAAGCTGCGGGAGCATCAAGACAGTCCCCGAGACTCCATCGTTGTTCCGAGGACTCTTGACGACGCTCGCAAACTCGTGAGCACTCCGCCTCCCGACGACGACGACTCAAGCGGAATCAACTCCCTCCTAGACCCGGACAATGTTGAGCACCAAAGACGCCCTGGCCAGCGCGAAGACCGTGTACTCAATCTCATCGGCGGTCGTCGGGATCACAGCACCGATAGCAACCGCAGTCAACGAAGTGCTAGCTCCTCTAAGAAGGTCCTTTTCGCCTCCGAGGAACCCCGTGCCACAGGCACCACTCCATCCCCAAGTCAGAACCCTGCCGTTCTTGAGCAGATGCGCAACTTGGGCAACTCATTTAACCCAATGGCTCGGCTACCCAGCATTAGTATGATTCGTGGTTTTGGCCGCACCAACTCGACGCCAGCTACACCTCCCCCCGCGATCAAGGAGACAAAACCTGCGGACGGAGGTGATCTCGCAGCCGTAAGATTACCACTTTCTAATCATACTTCATATCATGCTAACTAAGAAACAGGCCTTCCCCGACATCGCGGCGGCCTTGCCTCCCAAAGATATTCCTAAGATTGCACCGCCTCATAAACGTTTCATGGAGATTCAGACGCCTGGCGAGCTCAGACTTGGTGAGGTTCTCGATCTTTTGCGTGATTATCGCCGTCTTGCCGGAGCACTGAAGGACCTTGGAGCCTTTGAGACGAAGTAAGTGGGAGAAGTCGTAGGAAATTGCTGAGATTGTGCATACCAAGAGATGGTAAGAGAAATCTGAGTGAAAATGAATGATATTATGGCTTTGGAAGGCAGTGGCGTTGGCGTAGGTATTGACAACTTTTCTGGGCTATAGAATAATCTATCTCTGGGCATAGTAGTCGCTGATGATGAGGCCTGTTCGGATTAGAGCTTCATTAGTCTGTAGGGGCGACTAAGACGGAAGAAAGGGATGATAAGAAAGATGCGAGCATTTGGCGTTGGCTATGACCGGTGGTGGCCCTTTGTATTAGACTACCATTCTATCTTTTACTTATCAAAACGCAAAAAAATCCCGTCCTCAGTATTGTGACCGAACCATACCAACGGAAATAGAAATATCACTCAGGATACTGGATCCTTGCTCTTGTACGACGCCGAGCCTGTGGTCCCGGAAAGAAACATGATTCCGAGGAACAGGGAAACACCCATATTCAACAACTTGCTCCTCATTGCAACTCCTCTTTGGTGAAATCCGTCTAGTGAGAAATATCCTGTAAACTATTATACGCCGAGACTCCGTAGCCGAATCAGTTGATTGATCGACACATGCACTAGTAACTCCTTGGTTGTCGCTATGTGATGGTAGTAAGAAAATATAGATAAGAAGGAAAAAAATACAGAATCCGGACAAGCTAGGTCCCCGGGCTATCTTCGAGCTCATCCGTGGTTGAAAGAGGGATGACAGAATCTCAACCACGGACTCTTCTAGGGCATAGGGGAGGTTTCCGCTTTTCGTGGATGGAAGTTGTGGGACTCGATAGTGCGTAGAGGACCGACTTCATCCTTCTCCTCGCTCTGGCAAGGCTCGGTGACGGATCGTGGGAAAACTTCTTGTTGTTGCGAAGTTTCTTGTTGCGAGGCTCCTGACTGAGTCCGCTTGTGGCCGTGGATGGCATCATTGCGGATGACTGGACCTGGGTATAGGAACTGAGTAATAATGTGACTGTTGGCCCTCTCTCGGTCTCGGCCTCGACTGATACTACGACGACGACCGGAAACATTGCCATTGGCGGGATAGTCGGTGCCCGTGGTTGATGCCACTGTGTTTGCATTGACTAATATCGGCTGGTCCATTTCGGCTTCTTTCTGGAAACGAGCCTCGCTTGGAAGCAGAACAGCTCGGTCTAGTCCATATGGAAGACCGCGGTGTCGACCTCGAATCTGCATGGCAACGATGATGAGTTTGCCAACAACGGTGAACTGAGAGCAGAGAGCAGCATCATAGCCGGGGCCACCCATGCTCAGGCCCACAGTGCCGTAGGCACTAATGACTTCGAATAAGACACTAAAGAGATCGAATTTCCCCGCCTTGAGACTGTTCCCTTCACTGATCGCGAGGAAGAAGAAGCCTACAAAGACATACCACAAATCGAAAGAGAGCTGACGACGCAAATGGGTGCTAACGTAAGTGAAAGCGCTGGCTTCCATGCCTACACCCTCGTCATCCTTCTCGGGGTAGACACCCAGAGATTTCTCTTCATAGACATTGGTTCTTCGAATAGAGATGGCAATGGGGAAGATGGAAATGTACATCATGATCATGTATAAGACGGACATGGCGGGATGAAGTGATGATATGCTCAAGCAAGAAAAGCCTGCGGTTCGTGTCGACGCTGCCTGAAAGAGACCGTCTGCGATCCGTGTATGAAGGGGAAGGTCTTCGACAACGACGGAGTGAAGCTATTACAGTCAGCATTTTCAGTTAACGAGAAATGAATTTAGGAGAGTGCGTACATCGAGAACAATGAAGCAGACCAGGTCAATAACGTTGAGGCCCACGAGAGTCCAGAACAGCCACCAGTTGGCGCTTGACGGGAACAACAAGGTGAAGCATCGACGAGGATGATCGAGGAGGAATCTAAGTTCCTCCCAGACGCCTGAGCCCTTGGGTACAATCTTAGATAACACCCAAATTATGAACCGAAGCATCACAGGGAATCCTGTGTTTCCGATGATGACGAAGAACCATAATATGACCATGACGTATTCCGAGGTGTGGAATGAATTCATGCTGTCGGGGGTCAAAGTGAAACCCAAGTCCATGTAAGCAGAATTGGCTGTGAAGAACCCCCACCAAACTCTTGAGACACCTGCTTCCTCCACAATGGCGCCGTAATGGTCGTTGTTCAGGATCAAGGGTATTAAACAGACGGCAGCCAAAATTTGAAAACCCCAGAAATAGAATATCAGAATGATGGCCAAAGTTCTAAGGGAGCGGTACTCGATACCACCTAATTCCTCACGTTGTTCACTAGTTAATCCTAGGAAGTTGGAATTTCGGCCTATAGTTGGAGTGTAACTCAGATAGGGCATGTCATTTGAGGTGTTGTCGCGTGTGAAAGCCGTCTTGATGGTGTCCATAGTGCGGGTTCGAAAAGCGCTAGCAGGTCTCCCACTCTCGTTATCCTCAAGAACCCGCCCTTGGCCACCACGACTGAAAGTCCGAGGTTTTCGAAATCGGAATGCCGAGTTGTTGCTAGTAGTTCTCGCATCATCGGCAGGATCGCCTTTTACGGGCCGTTCGGGTTCGGAGATGACAATGGTCGGGCGGCGTTCGTGAGGTACTCGGGAGGCAAATGGGCCGCGACCTTGTCTCGAATTGTTGGATCGAGTCATGGTAATGTTCTCGTCGTCTTCCTCTGTCTCGCCTTCCTCGACACGCCTAGGTCCCATTCCCCTCTCAGCATCTCGAGGGCCAGGGATCCATAAAGTCTCGTCAGCATTGTCCTGGTTCCGCTGGCGCTCGAGAATGGCGATGTGTTCGTCGTGAGTCCGTCTTTGGGGAAATTTGGTGAGGTCATCGTCAACTCCATCGCTCCTCTTGACTGTATCTGCAAATGTGATTCCTGTCGGCGCAGTATGGTTCTGTTCCTGTGTATAAGGGTCGTTATAGCCGTCGTTCTGTACCTGTTCCTGTTCGGACTTTTCGAGAGGGCCAAGATCCATACTATTGGTCCGTCCACCCGACACAGTGGCTGTGTCGCTTTCGGAGCTATTGGCAGGAGTCGGCTTGGCGGGTAGGTAAGCTTCTTCATCGTCATCTATGATGGCCTGGGATTGGCTTCTGTCATTGCCGTCGAGTAGAATCCCATCGTTGGTGATCCTGGGAGGTCGACCGTGCGGAGGGGGAACCATAGTGATGTGGCGACCATTGACTCCTTCTTCCGCACTGCGAGTCTCATTGCGCGCACTTGACTTTGACTTAGACAGGGTACCACGTCGCTGTCTCGCATCTTTGACCCAACCCTGGAACCTCTTCTCAAACCAGTACAATCGTAGGAAAACCACGGAACTGTGTAACGTAATGGGGTTGGACAACATGGTGAAGAGGTAGATGACTATTTGCTGAAATGTGGTGAGTATGTTTAGATTGTCGGGGTTGAGGCCAGCCTGGGTGTTGGCACCGCTGGCGAACATCAGAGCGTCAACATATTGGACAGTATGGGTGGTCGAGAAATAAATGATGATGGAGGCCAGAAGTGTGGCGCCAATGATCCAAGTGTCTGCATCATTTCGAGTCAGTGGACTTCAGATAGCAATTTGGAGGTTCGTTCGCCACGTGGGTGAGGTGGGGGGTTTGATGCAGCTACTTTTGCTGAAGAGTAAATGGGTGGCAGCAGTTCGCACCAGTAGCAGCATTGGCATCATCCAATTAAGGAGCTGAATGCAGAGACGACTTACAATGAACTGATATGAAATTGAAATGCGGCGTCTTGGACACGAAGGCAGGCTTAATGGCTTTGAGCTGTGCCCAGCAAAACCGGAGCGCCTGGTCCAGCATGGCGCACGCGACGGAAGCGGAGGAGTCGAGGGCGGGAGATTCAAAGAACAGAAAGGAGGAAGAGTAAAGAGTTTGGGGCAGCAAAAACCAGCGGCCGGTCAATTAAATCAAAGAGGCATGGTGGAGGGAGGCGGAGGGAGGGCGGAGGCAGTGGCGGTGGCAGCGGCGGCGGTAGAGTGATCAGAGGTCGAGGTCGAGAGAGATGGAGGAGGAGAAGAGGTGATGGGAAGTTGACACAAAGTTTAGGGCCGACTAGGGTCTTGGAAAAGAGTACGAACGGGGAGAAGAATTAATAAATGCCGGGGAAGGGGATATGGATGATGAATGGGCGACCTTTAAAATGGCGGACAACGGGCGTTAAGTCGTGGTGGTGTGGTGGCTGAGATGAAGGAAAACGGATCAATACGCCGAGATTGACTAGTTGGCTAGCCTGTGGAAAGAGGTCTAGACTGGGGAAAAAATAAAGAAGCACAATGATTGGTGAGAACGGCGATCAGGTATCCTGAAAGAAAGCAGACAAGACAAGATAAGACAGGATAGAATAATAATAAAAACTGAAATAGGAGCACAATTGGTAGGCCGGAAATGGTTCGGTATAGGAGGGGACGGAGAAAAATTAGGATAAAAATAACACGAGCAGGGTTGACAAGCAAGGACAATAAAAGCTATTTCAACGCGAAGCGAGGTGATGGTGAGGTGAAGAGAGGCGAGAGGCAACGAAACAAGGGCAGAAAAAAAAAGGAAAAAGAAACACCTCGAGGCGAGCTGCAACAAGCAGATGAAATATGGCTCCCCGAACAAGTTCCGGACGGAAGGAGACGGGAAAGAAGATGGGGTAGGATACGTAAGAATACAAAGGCAAGGTGTGCAAAAGGGGTGGTAATAGGGCAAGAAAAGGCGGTATAATGGTTTGGTATAGAGAGATGGCTGTGTTGTTGTCTTGTTGTTGATGTTGGGTGTTGGTGGTGTTTCCTCGGCTCAAGGTCAAGTCCCGACTAGGAAGGGGATGGAGACGCAGCCGCAAGAGACACGGCGGGTGAGCTAAGAATGATATGAAAGAGCGACTCGGACTGCGCGATGCCAACACGAGGGCTCATACAACCGTTAAGACAGACCCCTTGCCGTACGGATTAGAGAAAGACGGGACCTGCAGGTAATAGGAACAGGGCAAGGGCTCAAGGTAAGGGTAAGACACGACAGGGGGGGGGACCTCGAAGAATGATGGAAGAATAAGATAAAATACGGTAATTGTCCAACCCAGAAGCAGGCTTGCGTCAACGGTACGTACCGTATAGGTACTGTGCGCAGGAGGGGAGACACTTGGGAGCGGCAAAGAAAACAGGGACCGGGAAGAGGGAAAAAAGTGAAAGACGCCAAATCTATCAGGCGATCCAGAAAAAGAAAAGCTTGTTAGCTCTTCCTCCGTAGTTACGGTACCGGTAGCTCCTCCAAAGGGGCCGCCATTCTTCCTCACAAGCTCCGGGTGCCATAGGCTTGTGCCCAACGGTTGGAGTTACGAGATTGTGTGCCTGGACTCTAGCGGATGGATCAATTTCATCATGGGAATGAGGCTCGTTCTTTGTTTGAAAGCGTTGAATGGCCGAGCTGTTCACTACTGTATCCGTCATTTCACTACCTATTTTCGTGTTCCCGATTCCGGCTTAATGTTGTAATCCGTATGTGGAGCAGACAAGGCATGGCTGTACCGTTCATATCGGAAACGTCAGCGTATGTAAGAAACAATTATTGCCGACAACAAGTTTCCACTCCGTAGTCCTTTTCCCACCCTCCCTTTTCGTCTTCCTCTTCGTCTCCATCTCCGCCCCGCTCCGCCGCAGTTCAAGCTTTTCTCTGCAAGCGGAGATCCACTAGACAATCCAACCCACTGCAGAGGCAACCCACCAGCTTATCCCACTGGAAATCCACCCGGTTGCAGACCTTGGAACGGGTTGTCCGCTGCGCGCTGAACCGACGTGGCACTGCTCGTAGTCGAAACTCGACATTCCGGCCATACTTCACCACAAGGTCTAACAGAGCACAGAGACTAAGGTAGTGAACCTTCAATTCTCCTATCATATATTACGCCCGCCCCGGCCTATGCCCAAACCAGATGGGAACAACACCATTGCTGTTGTCATGGGATCTTTGACTCACAGCAGCTCAAGATCATCCATGCCCGGGGAGATAGGGTATGCATTAACCCAGCGTTGCGAACGTAGCGTGATATCAGAAACAAGCGGTGCGTGCCCAGATCGTCATCGCAATCCTACCTACAGTGTACCTTCATAGTGACTCCGTGCCCTCGCCTCACCGTCCCAGTATCTTAAATATATGACAGGGCCATGCCTTCGGGAAATTTGAAATTCGAAACCCCAGCAAGGTCCTAAAGGTCAGGGAAGGCCTGCGCCCGTCATCGATACATGGGGGGAGGGGATCGGGAACAATAATAAGGTATAGTCTTGGCAAGGGGACTAAAAAGGCTCGTCTTCCAGGGATGGAGGAGATAGTATGATACATAAGCCGGCTCCGACCATGACCAGGAAATCTCAAATCAGCGGCTGGTCGGTCCAGTAGCAGCGGCGGCTTTGTTTCTCAGCTTCGGATACTGCATCTTCAGATATCCACTCACTCAAGAACCCGCCTTCGGGCTCCGTAAAATGGGTGGCAACTTTGAAAAGCCTCATGATTAATTGCCTGCCGTCCGCTCTCCGTCCCGGCACCCGGCAACGGTCATTGCCATCGCCATCATCATCACCATCGCTATCGCCATCTCCTCTCCTCCCCTCTCCTCTCTTGTCCAACTTTTCTTCCTCCAAATTTCCTCCCTACCCCGGATATCCGCGGTCCACGCACCCCGGCATTCTTCTCTCCTAGGGCTTACCAGCACCTCACGAGCTTTTGTCCGATGATGTCACACACCCCTGGTTGTGTCTTTATCCGTACTGCACGAGAGTCCTGTCCAACCATATACCACCAGTGACTCTCTATCAACCCCTTAAAATTTTTAGCTTCTTGGCTGCCCTTTATCTTGACGCACCCCGGCTACACGCAAACCAAAAAAAAAAAAAAAAAAAGATGGGTGTTTCATTCGGCGAGGACGCTTATTTATCGCCTCGGTATTTTCCTCATTCGGACCAAGCGATATCGTCAACTGCATCCAGGGACTATATCTTTCGGGACGCATCATCGGACCACCCGCCGTAGAACGAACCACAGTAATATCTAACCACTGCCTACTGTGCCGAGGTGCCTCGAAACGTACTTTTGGTTCCGAACCCTCCAATGCCATTTTAGGTTCCAGTAAATACATATCCATGGATCCATGAAGTTCCCGCATATGCAACCTGCCTCCAACGGCAAAGCTTAGCATAGCATGACATGGCAACAAAGCCTGAGAGTATGTCATCCTGTGCTGTCATACAATGCCGATTATTCGGAATAGTATGAGGTATTATACGTGCTGCCAGATACACACAGAGTGCAGCAACGCAAGCTCTGTTGTAACCAGAGCTCAAGAGTGGACACTACGACATCATCGTACCGGCACATCAGATAACACGCCAAACCCCAAACCTTCAGCCCTAGAACTTCGCCAAGCTTTTGAGTCCCCAGTTCACTAAGTGCGGGTAGTATCGTGTACCTATTCCGTACTTGAATAAGAACGTTGTAGAAAGACCACAAATGGGCTCCGGCGCATCTCGGCGAGGATCCAGTCTTTCCCCTGTTAGGACCGTATGCAGGCAAGGAGACGACTGCGTATGCCGGAACATCAGGACCGCCAACTGGCATCCGACTGTTCATCATTCTGGTGCTTCCATAACGGCGCCCGGTCGCCTGAGGTGCGTGGCGTGATAGACGCGCCTTCATCGGCCTTCTCCATTCATTGTCACACCCATCATGCTCCAGACATCACAACATAGTCAGTGGCACGCGAGGCACGCCACGACGGTTAAATCTCAATCCGCCTAACGGTAGGCGAACCGATCATCTCAGATTATTCTCTTGTATTTTCCAGTCTCAGGCGCTATATAATAAATAGTACGTAAAAAGCATGTCGGCTCTTTGTCGTGTTTCCCCAAACGCCGAATCATTCCCGTACCTTGTAGGCGCGTCAAACAGGTCGCTGTGCAGCTCGCTTCAGGCTCCCAACCTCCCAGATGTCAGTCATTCTGTATGTCCGTCTCTATTCCTAGTAACCCTGCACTGGTTCCCTTGTCTATTATTGCGCCGCAGCTCTCCTGGCCTTTTCTCGTGAAATCTTTTGAAAGAACGCATTGCTTTCCTTCTTGTTCTTTTTCAAAGACTGGTTCATTTTCTTGTTTTGCTCAATGTATGCCATATCTTGACCACCACTGAGCTCTCCGAGGGTTCCGGCTGTTCGCCGAGCTCCTCTCTTCTTCTTTCGGCCCATTGTTCCGCTGTGGAACAGATCGTCGGTAGGATCTTCGTCCTCCATGTTCTCATTCTCAACGAGAACTTTCTGCAGAAGTTCCCTTCGTTCCGTCACATCCGCAAACGCAAGTCCCGGTGTCTTCTCGATGTTGGCTAACTGCGTAATGACTTTAAACGCATATCCTTGGTCTACTAGGAAGGCCTGGCGCTTAGACGAGAAGTACATCTCTTGTGTATCCTTCGAGACGAGAGAATAGAAGAATGCATTGAAGCCCTCATCGTTACGTCGCTTGGCTCGAAGGATTCGTCCTAATCTCTGGGCTTCTTGTCGACGGGAACCGTAATGTGAGGAGATCTGAATCAAGCAGGTCGCTTCTGGCAAATCTAGAGAAGTGTCTCCAATTTTTGACAGGAACAATGTGTTGACCCGCGGATTGTGCTGAAAATTTTCCAATACCTGGAGACGCTCTGTCTGTCCGGTGCTACCATAGATGAAAGCCTTGCCCAGCTTCAGTGCATACGATTTGAGCGCGTACACATTGTCCGAGAATACAATAATCTTGTCACCTCGAGATTCGTGATAGTTGATGAGGTACTGACAAGCCTGGAACTTGCGAGGGTTCATGATGTACAGCAGATTCTTCTTTCGAGATGGAGCTCGAAGATACTGGTCGTAAAACTCAGTTGGCATAGGACACCATACCTCGGCACACTGAACTCGTGCAATGTGGCCTTGTTTGGAAAGCTCCATCCAGTTGGCTTCAAAGAGCTTAGGGCCAATCAAGAAGTTAAGATCAGAAATCTTGTCATCTTCTCGCAGAAGCGTGGCTGTAAGCCCTAGTTTCGAGTGAGTCTTGATTGAAGATGTCACCTTTCTGAAGATGTTCGCTGGTACAACGTGTACCTCATCCAAGAGCATCAGTCCCCATTCCCGGCCTGTGAGAAACCGCATCATCTTCTCAGCGTCGTAAGATCTTGCCCTCGATTGTGTCACCATGGAATACGTAGTCACAATGATACCGGTGCTACCCGTGAACACATTGTTTTTCGAATCCGATGTGAAGGCGACGATATCGTCAGGGTTGATGTTGGACCACTTAAGGAACTCGTTCCTCCACTGCACCACAGACATGGAGCTTGTGCAGAGAACAATAACTCCCTTCTTGATAGTGCAGGCAGCAGTGATGCCTACCAGAGTCTTACCAGCACCACAGGGTAAAACGATGAGTCCGCTCTTAGCTCGTCCGTTTCCAAACATCTTGCTAAGACTCTTCTCCTGGTATGGTCGAATTTGAGTACCTGGCTTGAGATCAATGTCCAAGCTGGCATTCACTTCGTCTCGTCGGAAGTCGTACTCTTCCAGTACTGGGTATCCTAGATTTAGACATTCCTTTTGCACAGTTTCGACGTCCTTGTCCGCGATCTCGAATGAGTGTGTCACTTCCTGGTCCTCGTCGTCTTCTTCGTTGAGCGCTGCGAACACGTCCCCCTCTTGGGGCGCTTGACCTTCCTGGGCTTGCTCTGGCCCTAAACCATTTGCTTGCTTCACGCCCGCTGCATTCTTGGTACCCGGAATAACCAGGCCTCCAATCTTGGGAGCTGCCGAGGTTGTGATTTCCTCCGTCCCCTGCACACGAAGAGGTCCAATCCTGGGATTCTTGAGCAAAGTCTGAAGCATGTTGGGATCAGGGCTTTCCACGTAGTACTTGGTGTTCTTCAACACCAGCTTGACCTTGCCGTAGCTCTGAGTACAGTTCGTAATGAAGGATCGGATTTCTTCTGGCAGCGGCGTCTTGAGGAAGCGGTCTAGGGTGTTGATGATATCTTGGGGGGATAGACCGACCGAAACAGCAGCGTACAAGCTATGTGTTGTCAAGGCGTACTCGTGCATGAATGTCGGTCGTGACAGCGGCTCGGCAATCGTAATCAGGAAATCTTGGGCTTGCTCGGCTAGCGGATTGAAACTCTCGAGGATAATGCGGCCCTTCTGAGGATCAATCCAGAGCGGGCGATTCTGGTGGTCTCTCTTCAGATCCAGATACGAAAAATCATGATCTCCAAATATATGGGGAAGCGGCTCCCGGATCGCATGTCTCTTCTGGTAGCGATCAAGGGAAAAAAGGTCTATGTTCTTATCCAGGTCCCTCTCTAGAATCTCGTCGACTGGGCCGTCATCCTCCTCAACCTCATCGTTACTATCGATCGTGCGAGGAGTCGCAGCGCCTGGCGTTGACACCCGAGAAGATCTGCCAGCCTTTGCCCCGCCCTGGACAGCGACGCCGGCTTTACGCTTGGGAGGCATTTCGTTCGGGAGTCCACGCAGACCGAGACAGTATGAGCGACGATCGGGGACCGGTTGGAGTTTGATGACGAAGCAAGAAAAATATCCATGCAGGCGCGAGACTCACCAACGACAAATGCACGTTCTGAGGCAGCAACGTCGTGGATGACTAAGTAGACTAGGGGGTGATCGGTTTAGTGGCTGATTGTGGCGGGTCAGGGGATCGGGACCGCTGTAAATATACCCCGCCGACATTTGATTCTATCTGGATGATAAATACCACGATAGAATCATCACGAACATTGCCATTCGCTAGTCTCTCGAGCCGGTTATAAGAGGCCCTTCTCAAACGATAATATCGGTTGTACTTTGGAACATTCCAGTCATAATGTGGTATGTCACAAATGGACTATCGAAGAAAGCTGAACACTAGAAACTAACAGAGCCCCCAGCAAGCACATCCTTAACGCCCAAGTCGCGGTTCGGTCACCATGCTGTACGTCCGAAGATACGATACCTATACTCACTCGAAAACAACATAAAACGCAGGCCATTTCATACTAACTTTTGATCTTTTAAGGCAAGAAATGGTTTGACTGTGTCCAGTGCCACTCTGATCAGGAGTCCCACCCCTTGTTGGAATCCTTTGAGATGATCTTCGCCTGCAAGAAGTGCAAGAAATGCTTTCGAAAAAACGTCCAGGAGTTCGAGGAGGCCGACGAATATTGCCCGCACTGCGATAATCACTTCATCATTGACGCCAAAACACCCCAAGCTGCCCTTACTGTCGAAAGCGACGACGTTCGAGTGGATAACAAGATGCTCAAGGACGACAGAGAGAAACAGAGGGGATTGAGGTCCATCTTCGATCCAACGGATGATGCGGACAAGCTTGGTTAGCGGTAAAATCGAGGGGAAGATCTGAAAAAGCTACGGCGTTTGGGATTTGAGAGCGTCTTGCCCACTTTGGGAGGGAGTCAATGTAATAGAAAGCATCCCGTCATTACATGTGTTGATACAATTGCCCCGAGCAGGACTTTCGTAAACCATACCCTTGTCTATGAACATCAAAACATGGACCCCTTTACTCCGCGGCAGAATCATCTTGAGATCTAGTCAGAATGGCGGCGCTGCCAGTTCCTGGGGTTCGGCCCGTCTTCTTCTTGGCCGCCTCCTCTTGCTTCTCCTGCTCGATTTCCTTGACGTAACCCTCGATCTCCTCCGTAGGCAGCGTCTCGATCGCAGCTCCGGGTGCCATCAGGGCAATCTCAATGTTCTTCGCGCCGGTCTGAACCACCTCTAAGAGTGATTTAATGGCGAGTCGGATAGTAGCCTCTCTGTCCATGTTCTCCTTGTAGTTCCGCTCGAGGAACTCTCGAACAGTTTTGCTCGATCGACCGATAGCATTCGCCTTCCTAGTTGGAATTAGCATAGAGTTAATTTCCTTGGTATGTTCCGGATAGCGTACCATGCAGAGTAGATACCAGAAGGCTCGGTCTGGTAAAGTCGGGGCACCTTGCTACCGTTGTCGAATCCAACAATGAGGGTGCTAATTCCAAAAGGTCGCACACCGCCAGCCTGAGTGTACCGTTGCTGTACACCGGCAACATACTTCGTGATATAGTCAATCGTGACTGGATCCTCGACGGACAAACGGTGGGACTGTGCCTCTAATCGGGCTTTGTCGACGAGGATTCGAGCATCAGCGTTGAGACCCGCGAACGCCAAGGCGACGTGGTTGTCGAGGAGCTGAATCTTGGAGGGGGTAATTCGGGTGTCTTGCAACTTCATCGCTGATCGCTTCTCGCATCCCAACACAACTACATCGGAGCCCTTCACACCGACCGCGCAAGTTCCTATTCGAGGGGTGAGCTGCAACGAACTTAACATCATCGGGGCCTAGTACGAACCTCTCTTGACGGCTTCACCGGCGTATTCGACCTGGAAAACGTGTCCATCGGGACTATTGACATGTTAGGGGATTGCTTCAATGCACTGTTGGGTGTGACCGACCTGAAAACTGTAAGGTCATTGTTAGTTACGAATCTCAACTGGACAGTGCTATGTTACTTACCCGACAGAGCTCTGTCGTATCCGGAAGCCATGGTCTAAAAATGTGAGGAGAGGATTGCAATGAGAGGTTGTGTAATTTCGTTTTGGGGGTGGTGTCGACGAGATGTTGGGGGATGGGAGATTGATTTGTGGATTTGCTGTTGAGTGGTTGATGGAGGTTAATGTTATGGACCGGGGAGCTTCGTCACAACTGCAGCCTGCCTGGTACTGTACCTGTGGAAGGCTGAGAGCTGGCTGGAGCTTCCAGGTGCGCTTTGCTGGGGCTAGCGGAAAAACGTAATGACGAGGCCCGACCAGCACCGTTTCAAGACTGTATTACGCACTGTCCATCTTATAAGAATTTTGGTGTCTCAGTAAGGAACTCTGCCTTTAAAATTTGCATCACATATTAGTTTTCTTGAGACACCTCATATACAGTTTCCAATACAATATCTGGCTCGTTATACCTTTCTATTATTAAAACCGGGCCGTGTATGGGAGAAATGGCAAATAATTGCACAAAGAATATGCACCTGGAACGCCTTTTAAATCGTACATCTATCATACAATCTTCCTTTCCAAAGGCAATAGCTCGAAATATTAAATACCCAGTGGGTTCGGCATTTCCCTCACCTGTCAGCTGGAGAGGTGGCGACAATCTGAGTTTGCTGTATCCAAAGTCCACCCATGATCAATCGCATGAGTCGACAGAATAAGCCGGGCACCAAACAGTAGGATATTCTCATACTATTTAGTATGTATAAGACATTAGATAAGGGTTTTGTCATCAACTCTCTAGAGGATAGGTAGAAAGATACCAATGGAACACATCGGGTATGGTTGCTCAATAGCGCATCCTTTCAGAACTCTGCAACGTCAATCCATTTTTGTCTTTGCAGTACATCTGCAACATGCTGGCCCTTCTCAACCAACCGTGAACGGAAATTCTCTAACCACATTATCTCCATCAAGCCGTTTTGCGATGTCGTATTGATCTCCTTGTAAAGATCCATCGCTGTCATCAATGGTGTAACCAAGAGGTCGGGTTGCACCGTGTTGTCCAACACCGAGTCGAGGCCACGGCAAATCTCTGCGGCAAAATTGCGCCCATGCTGGTATCCGGTCACATCAATCTGAAGTTCTGGGGGTAGATCGGGCCACATATTAGGATACGCGTCGATAACGGGCTGAAAAATAGTTCGGTGGAGGTTCTCTATGCAACGATGGAACAGAACCTGTGCTGTCCAATAATACAGAAAACCGATGCCCGTGAGGCCATCTTTGAAAGTGTATGCGTTAGAAAAGGGGATGAAGCCACCAGGGCTGGTAAGTTCCTCTGCCCAGTAGGCCAATGGATGGCCTGGGCTGGGTTGTGTAGCCACATGAAGCCATAAATCGAATTGCCTTTCGAGCGAGAGACATCTTTGGAGGAGTTCTTGGGCTCGGAGTCGTCGGTTAAGCGTCGGTTCGAGGAGAACGATCTCATCAGTCTGTGTGAAAATGGCCGGTAAAAAGAGGAGAAGGTCGAAGAGCTGGTCTAGCGAGCATTTGGGATGTCTGTGCCATGGAACAGATCGCCATTCTGGGGCCGACAGAAATGTCTCGCGTCTACTCAAAAGAGCGTATCCAACCTAGATTGCATCAGAACCATTAATATTTTCCGGTCTTCTGTCATTATTACATACTGCTAACGGTCGGTATACTCGAACGAAGAAGTGGTGACTGGGAAACTGGCTGAAGTAGGCGGGACCTAATCGCCTCATCTCGTCTGACCCTACTTCTCCTGAACCAAGCAGCGAGTTATGCTGGGTCCATGTCAGCAGGGATCACATTAATACGAGGCAAGCTTATCGAACCTCGAAGAAGAATACACAATAGCTTTCTGCCGAGTCATCCCCTTCATCAATACTTGGCAAGCGTGCTAAACATTGCGCACTGACTTGCACGTCTTGCTCGAACAGCAGAGGTTGTAGCTCGGATGGTGTATATGGGGGTAACGATATATGATAGCCCCTAGATTCATGGTCTTCTGTCGAAGCTCGTAGCATATCTGATAGCTTTGTCTGCAATGCCAATACAAGGACAGAGTATTCGGTTCCCTGATGCGAGATGATGGTATGGTCGTCCCATGCTGAGGTAAAGGGCGGCAGCGGGGTCAGATCAGGCCTTTGGCTGCTCCCACCAATGGTTGGAGTTTGGTTTCTAGAAGAAGATCCCTTCTTTGGGTGCGAGGCCACCCTTCCTTTATTCTCGGGAGTTCCAGTGATGAAGACTCGCTCTCGTTCGTATCCAAGACACTCGCGTCCACTGTTAAGGCATTTCTGGCAGAAAGGTTTTTCCATAGTACACTACAGTTGATCAATAAAACCCTCTGGTGCCCTTGTCTCTGAGTCTTGCCGTCGTGACTAACCTTGACTCTTCTTTGTCGGCATGTTTCGCAACCCTTGTACTTGCCTGCGACGCCCACCATGTTGGGTTACTTGGAGCTGCAAATGTGTCTTAAGGCAGGGAAAATGTAGAATGAGCAACGACAAGGAATGGTCAAGTGCGAAAAAAACAGTTCGTGGCTAGCTTCTTAATATTCTTTGTTTCTAGAATGTTGACACACACGATCGACCCTCGTCATCTCCACAGAGCGCGGGAACGCCGTCTTAGCCTTTCCCTCGCTGGTAGTCCCCATCACGTTAAGGGGGCACTGCGAGATGCAGAACTGTCTGTCACGGTGGCTGTTTCCTTGCAAAGTCCCATTATGCCTTAGTGAGGGACAGCTTCGTAGGGCGAATGAGAGTCATGAGTCGCCCCAAGGCAGGCCAACCAACTAGGGTACGGGCGCGCTTACGTATCCACCAAGTACTCAAGTTCAGGGGCGGGGAAGAGTAAAGTGGCCATTCTGGTGTGAGCGACAGAAAATCAGGGTGCTTAGTAGGCAAAAGGATGGTTCGGGGACTTAATGACAGCAGACACGAAGCATCGCGGGTCAGATGTGGCTAGTTTCGTAGGGCTGATCCTAGCAGGCACCGTGACCAATGAAAGTAGATGGGTGGTGGCAGCATCAGAGCATCCTTGACGTGCCATTGCAGAATCAGAGCGGTCACGACAAACAACCAGGGATTCCGCCCATTGACGACATCGGGTCACTTTCCGCGCGACGTCTCGCAACTACACCTCTTGTGATTGGGGGGTTGCCAAGTGACAGCCAAGAGTGCTCGAGCGGTAAGAACGGACCACGGTGGCTGCAGGATGACGCTGCAAGGTGGCTGCTCATGGCTTGAGAGAATCATGGGAACGGGCGACAGCGACAAAGTGGGCTTGACAAAAGTCCCGTTTGGAATCTTGGGTTTCTGGTGTTATTGAATCTCAGCGTTAGTGGGGATTCTCCGTAACCAGTCGTAGGGCTGAGCCGTTTCTGCTAATGGTAGTTGCTGGTTGGCTAGCCTAGCCAATGAGCTGAATTGCCATGTTTGAGCCACGAATGGCATTTGGGGTTTAGCATCCTGGAACCGGGGAGCCGGCACGCCTCAAGTCCCAAGCTCTGAGCTTTGTGTTGTACTGTATACTCCGTAGGGATTTTAAAGACGTTGAGAACAAACGATGCTAGTTCAGGTATTAGATACTAACCCGCGCGTGTGTCACGCCTTCCCTTTGGGTCCTTAGAAGCCCAATGGAAGGTTCGGACCCTTCCAATTGGCACGGGAGGGAGTGTATTGCGAAAACGTGGCGGAAGATACGGCAACCTGAACTAATGCAGATGAATTTTCATCGATATTCTTCGATTTGTCACCAGGATATTCGGCTCGCTCTTTGCTACAGAATCACTCCTTTTCATCCCGAGGTAAAGACTCAGAACTCATTTCCTCATACTAACAGTCGATCCACAGCAACAAATCTTTACCCGGATCAGTAATCTACCAAAATCCATTTCCTACGGTTCTGTACCTTATTCGGCAGAGCAATCGTTAGTCCCGAGGAAACGCCAAGAAACACCAAACACTCGATAGGTCCCCACGGGAACAGACATGCATGGTGACGCTACGTTGGCTGCATTGGCTGCATTGGCTGCATTGGCTGCATTGGCTGCAACTTAGTTTTGGATTGACGGGTGTGATCGCCGTGACGGTTGCAGTAGCACCGGATTCCATAGGGACTTTGGTCTTAGCTCATCCACTTCGATACAACACTTTCACCCATTGTAGGCTTTAAAAGCGACAAGCGACAACAGTGGGCAGCCTAGAAACTCGTCAAAACGTTGCTGGGACTTTAGGCACCACCATAGTGACAGCCTCGATCTATTTTCGCAATTCCGCGACGCCACAACCTCCCTGCGCCTCCAAAGATTCCATTTCAAGCGGGGAATGATGGGGTAGAATGGGTTCTTATCCCCTAGAGGCGGCCGCCCAGATGCATCTGGAGCTAAACATTTATTCCCAATTCTACATCTGTAAACTCCAGGGTTAAATACCTCCATGCTCAAATTATCCCAAATTCCAACTCCGATATCACCATCACAATTGCAAAGTTTGGCCACTTCGGATGGCTGTGCAAAAACCTATTGTGATATCTAATGTCTTGAGGCTCGTAGATTGATTTGTCGTCTATGGTACTTGTGGCGATAGACAAAGCAAACATGGATTACTCATCGGCTCAGTTTCTACGAAAAATTTCGGCCTTCAATCGCTTCTTCGGAATCGCTTCTTTGAAGTGAACCGGTTACGGCATTTCGCCCGGTTCTCGGCTCTTCGCGTTTGCCTCATTATGTGCGCTAACCGCTCCACCAGAGTGTGTCTAATAGCCCATCTTGTAGTCTTGTAGGTGCCGGTATCGGAAATAGTGTCATGTCTACTCGATGTTCTGGATAGGGACAGTTCTATGTTCAAGGCTCCGGTAGTCATGAGCCGAGATGCGCTGACATTCGGTCCTTTCGTTGTCGCTTGTACCAATCCAAGTGGAGAGCAAGTAGCGCCAGAGAATAGGGCATCAAAGTTCGAAGGAAGGGATTCAAGTGTACCCTACTTCGTTAGCCTCACATACATTGCATACCATGTCAAATGTAGCTTGCAATTAGCAAACGGGCTTAGTAATTAATGCTGCTCATTGAGGCTCAAAACTGAAATATGAAACAGTTAGTGCATTTTATCTTCGCTTGCTTCCGCCTATCAATGGGAGCTTCCTTCTTTGGTATATCTCCGCGAGGTGCTCAGCCTGATTTTGCTCGTAGTGAGTCCCTTCACCGCACTTTTTTTCTCGGTCCGGGTATTTATAAGCATTCCATCTCTTTACCTTTATGCACACCGAATATTCCATAGTTAGATAGTTTAGATGTACTTGTAGGGGTTCATGATGCCATTCTAAACATTCAAGCGTTAGAATTGGAGTCTAGAACCAAAAAAAAAGGGGGGGGAGAGGGCGAGGGGGAGGCCCCCTTCCAATCCCTCGAATGAGGGAATTTAGCAGGAAAGAAAACTCACGGGATCATAGAGGTTCTTAATCTGCCTCATCAGACCAAGGGTGCCTTCATCTCGGCTGTATCCAACAAACTTCTTCTTAGCAATGCCCAAGCCGTGCTCGGCACTGATGCTTCCATTGCGCTTCTGGATCCACTCATACACAAAGGGCTCCAGGGCCTGCTCTACCTTAGCATCGTACCGGCGTACGGGGATGTTAAGGTGCAGGTTAGAATCGCCCATGTGGCCGTAACCTAAGACATCCACGACGGGGTACTCGTCGGTCTCGCCTAGAAGACCAGCATCCTCCATGCGGGCCTTGGTGTCCTCAACAAGCTGGTACATTTCCTTCAGAGGGATAGACACGTCGTACTTGTATGTACCACCCCAGTGACCAAGGCACTCGGTGATACCCTCACGCCAGCCCCAGAGGTTCTTTATCTGCGTGTCATCCTGAGCCACAACACCATCGGCAATGACCTCACGAGTCATTACATCCTCAAGGAAGGCCTCGAGCTTGGCATAATCGTGCTCGCCGTTAGAGCCGCTGGTCTCGATGAGGCAGTAGAAAGGGTGGTCGCCCTCAAGAGGCTTTTCTTGGCCCTTGACTTGGGAGACAATCTGCTGGCTCTTACCATCCATAAGCTCGAAGGCGGACAGAATCTCACCGAGCTGCTTCTTGGCCTCACGGAAAGCAAGCTGGGCCTTCTCGTAGGACTCGAGACCGAATAAGGCGACGTTCACGGCCGAAGAGCGCTGAGGACAATGAATAGAAACCTTAGTGATGATACCGAGGGTGCCCTCAGCACCAATGAAGAGCTGCTTGAGATCATAGCCAGTGTTGTTCTTGCGTAGAGTGCAGAGATCATTCAAGATGGTACCGTCAGGCAGGACGGCCTCGATACCGAGGACAGTGCCGTGAAGACTGCCATATCGCAGAAGCCGCAAACCACCAGCGTTGGTAGCAACGTTACCACCAACATGGCAAGACCCCTTAGCACCGAGGTCAAGAGGGAAAATGTAGCCCCGTTCGGCGAGATACGAATCGGCCGACTCGAGAATGACACCGGCGTCTACAACGAGAGCACCACTAACATCGTCGAAGGAGCGGATCTGGTTCATGCGGGCAAGGCTGATGACAATCTCGTCAAATACAGGAATGGAGCCACCAACAAGACCCGTGTTACCTCCCTGAGGTACAACAGCCAAACGTTGTTCGTTGCAGTACTTGAGGATCTGGCTTACCTCCTCAGTGGTGGAGGGCTTGAGGACGAGTCGCGTCTGACCCTTGTATTTATGCATCCAATCCTCGTTGAAGGGCTCGAGGTCGCCCTCATCGATAGACTCGGAGATGCCATCAAGAATTGCCGAGGGATTGTTTCCGAGAACCTCGCGGAAGTGCGAGACGTGCTCTTTGGTGACGTCGTTGAATCGAGTATCTCGCTTGAGGCTGGGGTAGGTTTCAGTGGTCAATTTGGTCTGTCGGGACAATGAGGGGGCAATTAGTCTCCGCGAGGTAGTAGAAATGGATCGAGTGGCTCTGGGTGAAGGGGAGGAAGTGAGAGATCGCCCGGCCCCAGCGACGCATCTACGGGAAGAAGTCGAGATATTGGGCGAGGCATTGGCGCCGACGCTGGGCGTCCTCAAAGCGCGCATGAGACTTGAACGAGAAGCCATTTTAGGTAGAATATCTCCAGGCCGAGAAAAAGGTTGGATGTGAAGACGAACAAAGGAATTGAAGATTTGCAAATGGAACTCGAGCGATTCGCCCAGCAACTTTTTTACGTTTTGAGCTGTGCAGCGATAGCGGAGAATGCACCCATAATCCCGTCGCTAGTAGGTGGGGGTGGGCATTTCCGAATGGGCACTAGCTATTCTGACGCAAGCTTCCTCCAGTGAGACTCATTTTTGCTGTCTCCATCCGACTGGCTGAAGCAGCTGGTAGTCGGCAAAGCAATTGATTTGGCCGGGCCGGTATCCCTGTGATAGTTGTGCCGGTCGGCCTGTTGTCCAAAGATGCCGGTGAAGTTGGTGCTTGGCTCTCTTTTCGATTTCCCAATTGTTCAATAGTGAGAGACGTGTGCTATTTCAATTATGATACAGATCTGTAGTTCATACCGGAAAATTCCTCCGTCCAATTACAAAACGATTGGCTATTAATCATCAATGTCATTGAATATGGGTTGTTGTAGGTGGTCCTTATGTCGGAATTCCAGTCCCGCAGGCCGTCACGTCACCCAAATCCCGACTTGTTCAAATCTCTTTCTTTGTACGTCTATAGACCAACGAGTGAACAATGTTGCGTCCATCGCCGTAGATTCTCACAATCCCGATGGTCTATTTAATTCGTCCAATCTCCACCCTTGCTTGAGACGTATTTATCTCACAAGCCATACAATATCTCCCTTGGCAGTGCCTAGGCGAATCATGTAAATGAAGGCGTAACCTCCGTTGGAAACACGAGTACGGAGTACCGACTTCACGATTTAAGTCCATCTCATCTCAGCATCGTAAGAGTCAAGTAAAATAGCCATCTTACTCATTGTTGTGTTCTGCCATTACAAACTAACGTACACTAATACGCACTGTTATCCTAACCAATTCACTCTGGTATAATTCCAAGGGATATCCATTTGCCAAGCCTCCCCCGCGCCACCAAAACACCAACTGATGCGTTCTAACAATAAAAGGTATAAGGTAACGTAGCTTCGACTCAACAATCCTCTTCTCCTTCCAATTCTAGGGTACCTCCCCTTCTTCCAGGGGTAAGGCACGTACCCAGCCCGGTTTTCCGGGGTTACAAGTGATGTTGACCTAAACCATCCCCCCAACTAAGAAAAAAGCTTTCTTTTTCCTTCAGTCTCACTTCTCACTCCGAAATCCCATTTACGTGTCCCTCCTTGAGTGGGGTTCCGGGCTCAACAATGTTCGTCCTGTCCTGCAGTACGTTGCTATCCTCCACGGTGCTTTGTCCTTCCCGCTGTTCATTGATCATTTTCTCCATGAACGTAATGTAATCAAATTGCGGCATCCCCCGGTCTTCAGACATGTCTGGTCCATGATGAGCAGGCATCATCTCCACCAGTTGATCAATCACCTCGTCCGGCACTAGACTATGTCGTAGGTCCATCTCTGTCACGTAAGGCTTGCCATCAGCAACCTCTCGGAACGACTGGAATACCTGCTCAGCTGTATTCTGATCTTCCGTCACATCCACCATGAAGCGAATGAACTGTTCGAATGTGACATAATCTCGTCCGTTGGACGTGTCCAGGAAATAATCGTGCATCTCGTCCTCTGAGAAGACGAGACCCAGCGAGGCGAGCGCTGCACTGAATTCAAGCTCCTGCAGACAATTGGTGTCGTCGCGGTCGAAGTGACGGAAAACACTCTCAAACTCCTCCAGCTGGATAGGCGTGAGGTTAGTCATGTTTCGCGCCACCATTTGGTTCTCCAGGAAGGCGAGCTTCTTCTGTACTGATGTCTTCACTAAACCGAGCTCATACAACAGCTCATCGTAGGTATAAGTTGTGAAATCGTTTTCCTCAATATTGGCCTCTTGGCACTTTTCGTCTACTGAGGCAATGGTGTCCAGGTATCGATCCAAGGGCGGGAGGTTGTCGCTTAGCTTTCTGACATGATGCAATTGGTCTTCAACGTCTCCATCGAGGCCGGAAATGGCTAATTGCATCGTGTTCAAGGCCATGGCAAAGTCGTTGGCCTTATCTGCGAATGACTTACGCAGGGCGTTCTTGATACTATTGGTATTTGTCAGTAAAAAGTAAAACCCATGTCCTGTCACATAGTAACTCACTCTCGAATAGTCTCGTTGATCAACTGGGCCCGAGTCATCTCAGCCTGTGACAACTCAGTCCAGCATTTTTCCAGAGTGTCAAGACTTAGATCCGCCGGCGGGTCATATGGTCGCAGACGATATGTACCAAGCTTTGTCTTAATGTTTCCGAGCAAAGTCGCTAGATCACTCTTCTCGGCAACCCACTGACGCTTCTGTCCCCTCTTGTATCCGGCAAACTCATTCGCTTGGGCTTTTGCATCAGTGTACGTACCCTCGAACTTGGCTTCCAGCCATGATTCAATCTGTGTTTGAATGGATCGGAGAAGTGCTCGCATGCGGCGTTCATAGGCACTTTGCATCTCCCATGCACCCTGCATATTGTTGACAAACTTCTCGACACGACGTCCAGCATTCTCCACCTTCTCCATTTGTGAGAACGCGTGAAACCAGTATGCGATGTAGGTCATCAGACTTCGCTCATCAGGCTTAGCCACGTCACACACATCCTCGACATCCAACAGCCGTGGGATACCAATCTCTTTATGTGCGATATCGAAAGCCATCTGCATGTTTCCGCGGTGGTCCGCCTTATCCAGGGCATCGTAGTCAATAAGATCGGGTCTGTGGATATCGAGCAGCGCGCAAAAAGCAAGACCGTCGTTCCAGCTGGCGCTGAAGTCTCGGACTTCCACCTCGTCGTAACATGCCGTCTTTCTTTGGCACCATAGTAATAGACCTTCCTTGGCTGACATGCCCTCCTCGTTAATGTCGCTAATGGTGAATCGCAAAATCAGGGTCCAGATGAGGCCCAACACAATCTTGCGGTTTCCATCAACAACATCCTCAGCACCGATGTTGGTCATCTGGATACCCCTTGACTTGATAAAGTCGAGCGCCAGATTGGCATTTTCGAACTTTTGCACACGGAGTTTGGGTTTGGAGGCATAACGACCGAGGGACTCGTGAGATAAGCATTCGAGGAGGTGAATCAGAATTACCTATTGATAGACATGGTCAGCAGTTGCAAGCAGGGTTTCCCAGGAAATAATATACGTACACCACTGCTGAGATCTGTCACCAGATCTTTAACCTCCAGTTCGCGAGCTTCGAGCTTTGTGTTAAGCCTGCGTGAAGAATAAAGGAGGTTAGTATGCCAATGATTCAGGGGGGGAGCACAACAAGACGCGACAGGCAAAGCAAGGCGACAACAGGACAGAAAGACAGGAAGAAAACAATACACAGGGAGCAGAGCATGAGCTTACCATTTGGTAAAGGTCTTTTGTTGGACCGTAATCCACCTCTGCTGTTCAGCAAACGCCATCCTCGTCAAGCCAGAATCATGCGGGGGCTCAACAGCAGCAAGAGCATCAGCAGGACTGCTGGAGCTTCTCTGGAACCTTCGCGCTTTGTTTGAGGGTTTATCCCTGATTTGCTTGACGCCCAATGAGAAACTTCGGCTTTCAGACCGCTGCAATCGTGCGGCATGCAGCTGCGACTTGTCGCGTCGGGACCGCGGGGTGGGGGAGGACGAGGCTGCGCTGGCACTGGAACTGGTGCTGGTGCTGGTGAGGGTCCGGGGTCGAGTAATGGGCGAGCTGCTGTAAGAGTCGTCGAGACACTGGGAAACGGGGCGAGATGACGGAGACTCGACGGAGCTTGGGGTTGTAGAAGCGAAGGAGGCTGCCGAGAAAGTGGAAATAGTCGACAGTCGGGAAGAGCAAATGGATGGGGACTGTTGGTGATGTAGCTGTTGATGATAGTGCTGGCTTTGGAGTTGGTGTGGTTGGTTTTGGTTGTATTCGTCGCTGAAGCGGGACTGTAAACAAAAATCGGGGAATTTCTCGTTGCTGCCAACGTTGCCGGGCTGCAGCGGTGGCCTCCCCTGAGTGGCACCCCCAACATCGGGGCTAGTGGCCATGCTAGGCAGTTCTTAGTGAGGTCGTTGTAGTGGCTGAACGGCAGTGCGGCCAGTGGCGAGATGACGTGCCCCAGGATTCTTCCCGCTATCAAGTACGAGGTGGAGGTTCGTGAAAGACAGACAGGGTTGATGAGAGGTACGATTGGGTATGCTCTACAGCGCAATCCAAGATATTTCAAAGCAGGTGAAAGGAACGACAAAGAAGACCAAAGGTCCAGCCTTCTATATATATATATAAATTTAATAATAAAAAAGAACGAGTGATGCCAGAACTCCTTTTGCTGGATTGAATTAGAACCACAAGATCCCACAACGCGGGCGGGCGAGAACATGTCCTAAGTTTATACCCCTGGCATCACCCTCTAGATGCCCTCTCATTCGTGTTGTCTCACCCCCTATTACGACCCATCTGATCCCTACAATACCTATGGAATCTCTCCAACACGATGCGAGACGCCAGTTATTGATGCCACCGAGGCTTAGCTCTCCAACTCCTTCCCAATATAGACTCGTGACAACTCCTGAAACTCGAGTGGTCGTCCAACTACAATGCCAGATGCTCCTCTTCTAAACTCGAGTTTGGACGTAACGGCGATGTGATTATCCAAATCAGTTCATACACCCTGGCCGCAGTTAGTAGACCATTCATGCGAACCTGTCCAGGGACATCCTTGCACCTTGTGGGCTGGCTTTGCCCAGGGGCTTGACTTGGGTCGCTTGCAATTCAACAACACCTAAAGTTTGTATCACGATTTCATACTAGGTATTTAATAATTAAGCGTTTTGCGGAAATCTTTGTTTTGATTGATGGAATTGAAGGATTTTTCAGCTATGTTTCCATATTTACATCTAGTTTTGCCCATTTCCTGCAGCTGGTTTTCATAATTCCATCTTAGATGGTCCCCCTTCGGCTCTCATGGTATCTACTATAGCATAAGTTTATCATAATCCCCCACGAAACAGTTAGACGTTTCATGGCATATGATCAGCCAAGGCAAGTTATTTATGGAAGCAGTGCCGTTTCTGCATCTGGCACGCGATACGCGGGGTCTCTAGCCCCTCAAACACTTTATGAACCCCTCCTCATATTATCACTTTCATCTATTCGGTTGCCAATTTATGTGGCACCGAACCGCGTGGTTCGAGCTCGTCAATGTCTTACAGAGAACTGTTTGACGTTCCGTCTGCATTATTATCCCTACTTTTAGTGTTTCAAAAATCAAGCTACTTCCTTATTCTTCGATTAAAACAATAGTAGGTCGCTTCGTTGGGTGTGACACACATGATATCGCCAGAGATTTGGAAACATTCACGCGGGGTTGGCATCAAACAAGCAGCATTTGTCTACCCTTAATTTATCCATGAGATGCAGACACTGCTCCACATTCGTAGCCGTGGTAAGATATAGTCATGTCCGAAGTTAGAAGGGAGACCTGGTCCTACAGGTTGGCGATATTCGCGCTTAGCAACTCTACGAGGAGTACTGCTTTCCAGTTTGTTGACTATTACGTTGATCTGACTAGTGAATCAACTCGAAATTTGAGCTACAATAATCAAGTTCACTGTTTAGCCAGAGCAGGCTATTGGAAGCATGCGATCAAGCGTTAGAGGGGAGTAGTATGCCGCAGCCGAGCTATGATAGGATAACAGAGTCCTTATGCGTTTCAATGTGTCGTGTTATGAGACTCCTGGCAAAAACCCAATCTTTTGTTTGTCTGTATATTTTCAGAATACCAAGTGATCCTTCACGTTCAGACTCTATTGCCAAGTCAGTTAGCTTTTGAAAAGCCTGCACAACGTTTCGACTATTAGACCTCTACGCATAGTTGGAGATCTGCACTCATGAATCATACTCTACCAAGCAAATCACCCTAGAGCATTTAAACTCCAGGATTATCAGGTCCAGAACGTTGGGCTCCCATCCCCCGACTTGAGTGATTGAACATGTCCATTTTATACACTCTTATACACCGTATATCATACAGATCAACTAGTCCGCGCCTTGTCCCTTTATTTCCTGCTCTTCTGTCCAGACTGCTTCGCTCGCGACCGCAGGGCGTGCCGCTCCTTCTTCCAGGCAAACACCAGCTGGTCCACACTACCCATGTCGTGACTAGGCTTGCGCATGTATGTCAACCGGGCCCTGCGTGCGCGCTTGGGTCGTCTCCAGATGATGTCGATGCCCGTGACTGTAGGGCTGTAGATCTTGAACCACATCTCCACTCCCACTTTCATCATCTGTCCGCGTAACAGGATTGCCGTGTCCTGCCCGCGGCGTCGGATCTGAATAAAGGCACCAGAGAACGGCTCACCCGCTTTGGTTGACACCATCAGGACATCGCCAACCTTGGCACTATCGGCATGTTCGCGCGAGAATAGGCGGGTTCGGGCACCGGTAGGGTCCAGTTTGGCGATCTGCTTCTCGAGGAGAGCTGGCATCGGGTCGGGATGGGTGGTACGAATGGAGGGAATCTCGGGCCAAATGGCAAACTTGCTGACCTTGTCTTTCTCGGCCCCTAAGAATTTAATGTTAGAAGGTAAACGAACGCAGCTTAAGAAGCATGAGGGTTGGCCGTACGTTGTCGCCCACTGAACTCATTGCGAGTAGGCTTGGCAGGAGTGGCCGCCGCCGCTGAGAGGCATCGTTGGAATGACCTTTGATATCTCGTCTGTCGGAAGACAGACTTCAGACAGCCTAATGGCCGCCGCGCGTTCGCAACGTTCATTGTGCTCGAGTTGTAGTGCCAGAAGTGATAAGAGCCAACGCTAGAATTTGTGAAGCTTGAAAGTTCCTAGTCGACGGTGCCAATTCTGACGCATGATTGGTCCGGTTCCACAGTTTCTCCGGTCAATTCCCGTCCCTTGCACGTATTTGCGGTCATCATTTTAGCGGTAGGAACTTTTCCAAATAGCTTCATTGATCGTTTATTTTACGGTCCAATCCACAAACATGGTGAAACAGCCTTTCACTCAGGCCATTCGGCCCCTAGCCGGCCTATGCAACCCTTCGGCGGCTCGCTCCGCACGCCAATTCAGCTCGACATCATCATATGGTTCGTTCATTTGTCTACAACAATTCGTTCAATTACTTACAAGGTATCTCCAGGCTTGAGAGCTGTCTTTACTGAGACCGAGAACCCCGAGTTGAACCAGGTCCTTAGCAACATCCAAGAGAAGATTATTCTCCCCGCCCATCTCCCCGAGAAGCAGCGCAAACTCATCCTCGACCCCAAGAAGCGCAACTTCATTCAGCAGAACCCCATCGTCATCGAGCTCGACGGCCTTGAACACAAATTCTCCTACATTGATAGATTCAAAGAACTACCCAACACTAAGAAAATCCTTTTCAGCGCCCTCGAGCTCATGAAGACAAAGGAAGATTGGGAAAATCTGGGCACGCTTCTAGCTGGCTACAAGAAGGCCGGTGTCAAGCTATTTCCCTTCCACTACTCAAAGATGATCCGCAAAGCCGGCCGCAACGGGCAGATCTTCTCCATTATCGAATGCGCCAAGCAAGCCCCCAAGACCGACTTCGATCTCACCCAGGATACGGCTATCATCCAACTGTTGACCTTCATTAGCCAACGGGGACCAGCGGAGGCTGTGAAGTGGAATGATATTGTGCTCGATCTGCTCCAGCGCGAACCCCATGCCAAAGGTGGTCAGACAGAGCTTCATCCCCTTGTTCTGGGCCAGATCCTGTTCTCCCAGGCCTCTGACGTCCAAGCCAAGACTGAGCAGAATCAATCTGTCGAAAAGGAGGTCACGGTGCTCACCGACCGTGCGGAGCACCTTTCAAAGTGGTGGACTCGTCAACTCGCCGAAGACTCAAGCTTACCTGCCTCTGTTACTGAAATGGCACCTTTCACTGGGCCCGAGTTGAAGAAGACCCAAGCTACGCTTAGCGGAACCGAATTTGTGCAGGTCATTGCTCTTAATATCAAAGGCATGTCGTTGGCCCGAGAGGTCGTCGGTGATGCTGCTAAGGGTCTCGAGCCCGTTCAACAGAAGTTGGAGGCGCAATTGCGCGAGTTTGTCGAACACTCGTCAACTCGATTCCGCGCATCCTGGATCGACGCGTACGAACACATCGCAGGCAATAAGCCCGAATGGAGCGTACCAACCCAACCAGCGGCTGAGGCATGAGATGAACGTTGGAATGTACCATAGTGTATTATCTACCTTTTTATTATCCTGTACAACATAAAACGCTTCTACGGTAGAACAATGTACTTTTCCAAATGCTTCGGCACTGCCCCCAAAAGCTTCTTCTCTGATAGCCACTTGCGTGAAAACAAACGATCGGCGTATCTATAAGCACCATCGCAAAGAACAGTGACAACGGTGTTGCCCTTGCCCAGCTTCTCAGCAACCTCCTTAGCAGCCACAACGTTGAGCGAAGAGCTAGCGCCCAAGTAGAGACCCTCCTCGTCGAGGCAGCGGTAGACCATCTCAATACTCTTCTCGTCAGCAATGTGAAGCGAACCGTCGAGCAGGTCAATGTCAGGCTGGAGGTTGTCGGTGATGCGGCCCTGGCCAATGCCCTCAGTGATAGAAGAGCCCGTGCGTTCAATCAGCTTACCGCCCGATGAGATGTAAGAGTGCAGCACACTGCCAGGAGGATCGGCGAGGAAGCTCTTGACGCGGCCGTTGGATACCTCCTTCAGGTACCGGGTGATACCAGCCAGGGTACCTGCGGTTCCAGTAGCACATGTGAAAGCGTCAATCTTACCCTGGGTCTGGGTCCAGATCTCGGGGCCGGTGGTCTCGATGTGGGCACGTCGGTTGGCCGTGTTGTCAAACTGATTGGTCCAGACAGCGTTCTCGAGACGTTCGGCGTGGCGCCGGGCCTGGTGGTTGTAGTTCTCCGGGTTGTCGAAAGCGACGGCGGGGACGGGATACACCTCTGCGCCGAGGAGTCGGAGGAGATCGATCTTGCCCTGGGACTGGGTGTTGGGCATATAAATGACGAGCTTGTAGCCACGGGACCGGCAGACGTGAGCGAGACCAATTCCCGTATTACCGGCGGTGCCTTCAACGACGGTGCCGCCAGGCCGAAGAAGACCGCGCTCCTCGGCATCCTTGACGACGTAGAGAGCGGCGCGATCCTTGACTGAACCTCCAGGGTTCATGAACTCGGCCTTACCAAGGACCTCACAACCCGTCTCTTCGGAAAGCTTGTTAAGACGGATGAGAGGGGTGTTTCCGATAGCTAGGACACGCAAAGAATAGAAATTAAGCGAGACATTCACACAACAGCGCAGGCCAGAGAAGAACGGAGCGTACCTCCAGTTAAGCCCTTGGAGACGCCCTGCGCCTTTGAGACAACAAGAGTGTGAGCGCTGGGCTCAGCGGCCTTTGCCGCGGCGACAGCGAGGCGCCTGGCGCTATGACGGAACATTGAGTTGAAAGAAGGGCTTCTGAGCTTCCAAGGGGTTCAATTGACGTAGTCACACGAGGAGAAACGCCCCAGAGAATGCGTGGTTTGGTGAACGCTTGGAAGGAATTGGAGGTTTGAGGGAATGGCCCAAGTTTAAAGGTGGGGCCGCAGCCGGAGACCGGTATGGCGCAATCGCTTCGGACCGTCGGTGGATTTCCAATCAACTTGGAAAACACCCCGAGTTCCGACAGGTCTCTCAAACATACAGTCATCTCTCAAGATGCTCATAAAATATATGAAAATGCTGTGGAATTACGGGAGATGGAGCTGATGAAATATTACATCTCCTCTCATCAATCAATACAAGTTCCTACGTATTCAAATCATTTCTCATATACCGTAGCCCTTCTCTCAGCTCTCCCCTTGAGGCCTCTGCTCCAACCGCACATAAGGCGCAGGGAACAGTCCACGAGAGCCCATATATGATCCAAAAAACCAATCCCCATTGATGTCTTCGATTTCCTTAATCTCAGCTCCACGGGGAAACATCAGTTCGTCGTCAGATCCAGCTTTTGGATACCAAGCCCACCTAGAGATCCCCCTCAACCCAACCCCGCCATCAGGAGGTAACTGCTGGGAGATAATAGTTGAACCGTCGCTTGTGGGTGCAGTTTCAGATACATCTCTGGTGATAAGTCGGGCTATAGTTTCGTCGCCGTTCTGCCACGTCCACTTTTGAAGACCTTTGGCTTGGTGTTCCGGTCTCTCAGGAGCCTCGGAGCGGAGACTACGGCCCCCAACGAGGTCTTTGGCCACATATCTCCATTGGCCAATCTTTCCATCGGTAAACGCAACTACCGCCATTCTGTGTCCATGGAGACACCGCCTCCATCCTGCATGTCCGTTTTCCATGCTGATTTGGCCTACAGCAACTAAGTTTCCGTAGCAAGATGAGCAAATATCATAATCGCCTGGGGCGGCATCCGAGACAAGAGAGCTGGTACAGCTGTAGCAGTGATATCTTGCCTGGCTTGGCGGTATAGGTTCCTGGCAGACATCACATCGGCAAGTAAAGGTCAGGGGTTTGAAAGCCCCGATACTCGACGCATTAGGACCAGTCAGGAGGGTGGCAGTAGGAGGTCGACCAGGGGACCTTGGGCTGACTGGTCTTCCGTGAGGCGTTTGTGTAGCCTCATGTGCAAGCGGGAGCAGGGGATGTGTACAAGACCGCCCCTGATTCACACAATCGTTGCAGAATCCCCATTCGCCTTCATTGCATATGTCACAACGCCAATAACATTCATTCGTCCATGCGAGACACTTCGAGCAGAACGTCCCGCTCTCTAGTCGTTTCCGAGGATCTTCTACGGTCAATGTTTTCCTCCCATCGGTCATAACCCGAGGGGGGAGGTAACGGCTCGCAGTGAGAATATGTGGGCGTGGCACTGGGCTCTCCGCCTGCTGGCGCTTCTTCTCCCATTTTACCCAGGTTCCATACCCAAAGCCAAACCAGTATAAGCATCCCTTGCCGGATCGATAGCAATCGAGACACATATTCCACTGGCCATTGGCACAGGCGCCGCAGGTGAAGTGAAGTTCGTACTCAATGTGCTGCTTGTTACACCGTGCACAGTTGATTGAAGGCTCCGGGTATACCTGGGATCGGGTTCTTTGGTGTGCAGCCGCGGTGGGGCTATTATTCGGACTCAGGGCTGCGGAATGAACCAAGGTCAAATCTGGGGGCCGGTTGAGTCGACCTCGAACTGTGCTCGATTCTTGATGACTCGAAGAGGTTTGCGTTGGGTTTATTCCGCTTTGATGGTGTCCCTGAGGTGCACGGCTGGCGAACGACAAGTTGCTACCAGGAGCCGTACTTGCCGAAGATTCATTTACATGTGAGTTAGCTCCAGGTACAATTGGAGTACTTGAGCTTCTCGACTCACTGAAACTGGACCGCGGGGGTGTCGGATCTGATACCTGAGATCTGAGTGTCAGGTCTGTTGAAGATCGAGCCGCTGGCCTAGTTTCTGGTGCAGTAGGGAAAACCGGAACGGTTGCACTGCGACTATCGCTGGCAGTTCGTCTTCGAGTCCTTCGCCCGGTGTCCTGAGATTCAAGGGTTGCTACTGATGATGCCGACGATGCTGATGGAGGCGGTCTAGTTCGTTCCTCAGTTTGGCTCGTAGCACTGGCTGACCTAGAATGAGGGCGAGTGCGGCTTCTTTGCCGTTCGCTTCCTTCTGGAGCACGTAACCTTGCATCAACACTCGTTGTCTCTGTTTGCCGTGACGAAGCGGTATACCCGCTTGTGTGGTTCCTCCGCGAGGACTCTTGGCGAGCTCGATCCCTCTGTCGTCTACGATATGCTTCGGTAATACGACGACTGAGCTCGTCATCCCGGCTCAGGTCGATATTGTCCAAGTCGAGTCCATCAAGAAGCCCTTCCTCTTGAATCTGTCTGGCGAAGTCCTCAATTTCTCTTTCAATATCACGTTCGCTCATGTCCGCAGAGCTGATCAGTGACCTAATGGAGGATTGATGCTCGATCTGGCGTTGCCTAGAGTCGCTTCGTTGATGCCGTCGTTCACTCTCAGAATATCCGTGATCTGAATTCTGGCGTGAACCTTCATCTCTGCGCGGACGATGGCCATTTCGTCTCTGACGGCTGTCCAAGCTTCGGTCTCTGCTCGATCTTGGCCTGTCGTCTCGGCTATCTCGTCGTCTCGTCCTTGGTGGCACTGAGGTTGAAACACCTGCATCTCGCAAGCTCATCTCCCTAACTTCATCAATCAAACGGCGATCGTCATCTTCCGCTCGCCGCTCTTCCGCTGTCCGGCCGCGGTTTGGAAGCTTGGGTAGGATCTGGTCACCAGGCTTGTATTTTCCAGCCATTTCCTCCTTCTCCGCAGCTGAGCGATCCTTGTCCGGGTTGGCGACCACGAACATGTCCAACAAAGTCACAAACGTGGCGTTCGGTCGGGTATCTCGAACGGGGGCTCGACATGATGGGCAGGTAAAGACGGGCGTCCCCGGGGGCGGTGGGTTAGGTGCTCTCTCGGCGGTCGCAGCTTGAAAGGAGAACCATTCTTTGAGACAAGCGCCGCAGAAGGTATGAAGGCAGTCAAGAAGGGTCAAGGGTTGGTAAAGGAGCTCCGTGCAGATCTGCGTAGCATCAGTAAATGTCAGTTGGGAGGATCGTCTGGGGTGGTTGGGCCAAGTGGTGAAGGAGGGGAAGTGGAAGACATACAGAGCACGTAAGCTCCTTTTCCAGGTCCACGTCAGGCTTTGGAGAATCCATTCATGGCAAGTGTACTCGAGTGATCCTGATTAAATGGATGTAAGGAGAATTGCGATCGCGTCTCAAGGGACGACGACAAGGAGGATGCACGAAGTAGTTAGAGAAATACCAGAATCACTATGCGTCGGGGCGCTTGGTCAAACCCATGTCATCCAGGCTTTTAGCGGGTGGCGGGGTGGCAGGCATTTTTGGGGCGGTCTACGAATAGTTAAAAGCCAGGATGCTGTGAAGCAGGGAGTGGGAAGGCAAAAATAGTGCATTCTAGACGTGATCACACGCGATTCACACATATCCTGATATGCACGATCCTTTACTACCCCAGCCCAGAAGCCAACCAAGTAAACAAACAACGAAGCATTTATGCAGCCTATATTTATGAAGCCCCCGGAGCTGATGGGAAATTCTTGTTCCGTCACTTTGTTTTGGTTCCTCGAATACACGCACACCTATCCAGGAACGGTTGGGCCGCCGCATGAATACGAATGGAGCCTTACAACCCAGACGTAGGGATCTGCCGGTATTGCGGGGTTAGATTCGACATGGCTCTGCCAATCGTCAATAAAACCACACGAAGCTGTGACATCACGCTTATTAGCTTGCCCGCGCGGTTGTCTTTTGGTTCGTTGTTGTTTAACAGCGAGAGTGCTTCGCTAGAAGCTCAATGCAAGGTGTTATTTCTATTAGTCGACGACGAGGATTGGTATGTGCTTGTAAACATATGCTTTTGCTTTTCCAGTTCTTAATTGTTCTCCTTGCTTGCTCAAGTCTACATCTTCATTCACCTAGATTGGGCCACGAAGTGGATGCGAGCTGTCATCCACCGTCCGCTTGACGCCCACTATACTCACTTAGATGAATTCACACAATCACAAATACAACGCCATGAGTATTGGTCCTTTGAATTCTTTCGTCACAGCGTAGGTTAAATCTTAGGGTCCAATCATTATCTTATTCAATCCCCGCCACGAAGTGTGTCAGCGGAGATACACAGAGAAGTACCTAGATTGGGCTGGGTGCATGATTGTAAACCCTGCGATGATGTGTGATCACACAACTTTGAAAAGTTGAAAGACTTTTCACCTCACCAACTCTGACATGGTGTGTAAGTACATCTCTTTTTAGTGCGTCTTCTTCCAAACGCCAAGGCTCAGTCTGAACATGGCCACAATCATCGCCTCCTGCTCCTGTCAGCGGCGGATGCAACGGGTATGCCCGCCATAAGCACCAGTCAGGTTAGAAAATGCCGTCTGTCTCACCAACACATCACTAGTGACCAACTCCCTACGAGTGAGTCCACTCAGCCTTCTTCTTCTCTGCAAAAGCCTTCATGCCAATCTTCTGGTCCTGACTGCCAAACAGACTGTGGAATACCCGCCTCTCAAACTCAACTCCGTCTCGCAGAGGCAGGTCCTGGCTCTTATTGACAACCTCCTTGGCCGCCTGAACAGCGACCTTGGAGTATCCAGCAACGGTCTCAGCAAACTTGAGGGTTTCCTCCATCAAAGCCTCGTAGGTAGGGAACGCCCTGGCGGCGACACCCCACTTCTCCGCCTCGGCGCCGGAGAACGACTTGCCCGTCAGGATAAGCTCCATGGATTTAGACTTGCCGATGGCGCGAGTCAATCGCTGGCTGCCACCAGCACCTGGAACAACACCAAGCTTGATCTCGGGCTGTCCGAAGTTTGCGTTCTCGGTACAGTAAATAATATCACACATCATCGCAAGCTCACAGCCCCCACCGAGGGCATGACCAGAGACGGCTGCAATGATGGGCTTCTTGACTTGTGTCGTGAGATTGGACCAGGACTCGATAAAGGACTTGGTGTATGCGTCAGCAAAGGTGAGCGGGGCCATTTCTTTAATATCAGCACCAGCAGCGAATGCCTTCTGGGAGCCAGTCAAAATAATAACCGAGGTATCATCGGAGCCATTAAAGTCAACAAGAGCCTCGTTGAGCTCCTTGATAAGGGGAGTGAACAGAGCATTGAGGGCCTTGGGGCGGTTCAGTGTCACTATTTGGGCATCAGCATGAGAAGTATCAAACCCATTCAAACGTCTCACCTTGGCCAACACCAGGCCTCGGCTGAGAGACCTGGATGTGCTCATAGGTCTTGGAGCTATATGCGCGAGCCAGCCGAGGAAGAGTAGACGGTTGGAAAGGCACCCGAATAGCAGCAGGTCTCAAGCATCGAAGCGTGTTCATCTTGGCGGTTGAGGAAGTGAAGGGATGGAAATGGAGAGGGGGCGTCAGTGGCTAAAGCGAATTATTATCGATTGGAGGGGATTTTTCAATTGATTGCCCCGACGCTGCGACTAGTATTTCGACTTTGATGGTGGAAGAAGCGGTTACCTTATGTAACGAGAGCTTGATGAGAGCTAGGTACATTAACAAGGAACTAGAGCTCGCGGTGACGCAAAGCCGCTCCGAACTGGAAATCGTCGGCAATTGAGCCGAGGATAAAAACAGCCGCTTAGAAATCCTACCGGCTCGGCATCAATGTCACGTGAAGAACAGCCGAAACATCAAGAGCCGCTCAGCCTGGTATGTTTTGAAACCTTGGGAATATAAGTTCAAGTTTAGCCAAAAGTGATTGTTGCTGTTCGGATGAAGCCCCGCGTATGATGCCACCATGCAGTATCTATCTCGATTTTTTTTAAGGAAACCTATCAAAGAGTTCCTAGGATTGAGATCCACTCGACCTTGACAATAAAGGCGGACAACATACATCTTGATCATGTCATGGATATATAACAGTCCATCAAACTGAACTCTATAGGGAAATTTGGTAGATGTTTCGAGCTTCGCAAACACATAAGAGGAGCAGCATCTAATATATTCTGTACTGTACTCCTACAGGGGAGTATTACTAGACTCCCTAAGTCAATACGCTAGTTGGAAGCTCGCGCGGAGCTTAATAAGAAACCAAGGAACGCGACGCGCCACGCCTCAGCCTCAGCCTATGATTTGATTGATTCATTGGTGGGGTCAAGGCCAGGGAGTCAATCACGGAAGGCGGCGAGGTAATCTGTAATCTACCGGAAATTTGCCGGCGCAGCAGCAAACGTGGCTTCGTTGAGCCAAAGTTTCTAGTATCCAGAATTGCGATTGCATCTTGGCTCCTTTTAACTATCCAGCCAAACTTCTTTTTGATCGTCACTAGTTCCCATCCGGCTCGCCGTCTTTGTTCGATTCGACCTCGCGTTAACGGATACTTGTCTCTCGAACATTGCGCATTGCCGAAAGCTTATTCAAAATGAATGCGCCTGAACCCGAGCAGACCCCTTTCGAGGCCGTCAGCGTCCATACGTCCAAGATTCAGCGAGTATGTGGCTTCGCCACTCCAACGATGATATACAATCGAGGCTGACAACATACAGCAATACCAAGCCCTCTTGGATCAGTCGACTCCGTTTGTTCTTTACCGATGGGTCGGAACAGGTGTCTGCCTGTTCCTTTTCTTCATTCGCATCCTGTTCGCACAAGGATGGTACATCGGTACGCATCCACAGGCTCACGCCCCCATTCAACGAAAATTCCAGCTAACCCAACTATAGTGGCTTACGCGCTGGGAATCTACCTCCTCAACCTATTCCTCGCCTTCTTGCAGCCCAAGTTTGATCCCTCAAACGAAGCGATCGACAATGAGATGGAGGATGGTTCTGTCGGCACCCTCCCCACCAAGCAGGACGAGGAGTTTCGCCCCTTTATCCGACGCCTACCCGAGTTTAAGTTCTGGTACTGGGCCACCCGAGCCGTCTGCATCTCCTTTCTGTGCAGTTGGTTCGAGGTTTTCAATGTTCCAGTTTTCTGGCCTGTTCTGGTCATGTACTGGATCATTCTCTTCGTTCTTACCAGTGAGTTTTCCGCCTTGATTCGGGTTATCAAGATGGCAGAGTCTAACAACACATAGTGAGGAAACAAATCCAGCACATGATCAAGTACCGATATGTCCCCTTCAGTGTCGGCAAGAAGAACTATGCCAAGAACAGTTCCTAAACGATCATTGCGAGAGTAAGACCCGATACTTTTCTCCTCGGCACTTCCGGTTGCCAAACGTGGCAAACGCGTGCCCTTGTATAAACACCATGGCCGACTATGGATCGGCTCCCTAATGCGATGTGTGTCTCAAGGCGTGTATTGCAATCAAGGATGGCGTGGGATTTGGGAAGATACGGACCGGGGGGGCACAGCTTTCTCCTGCGACTTCTATCGCTTTATTAGTATAGACTGAATGGGCCTGGGACTGCAACAAAGTGAATGGAGTCTGGAGATCAACCATTAATGAAAAGACGAAACATTAAAATGAAAACTATTGTTAAATACAGTAGCCATTGAATGATCTGCTAGAGACAAAATCACATCAACTTCTTTTTTTTTCCCTCGATGAGATTTTTTTGGGTTGTTTGGTTAAGTCGCTCGCTGTATGGTGGAGCGCTAACCAGCAAACCACAGAAGCTCGTTCGCCGCTTTGTCCCAAAGTCCAATTATTTTCTGCTTCAACCACAGCCGCGACTGCGCTTCTACCCACTCACTTCCAGCCCACCTCTCCTGGCCCTTCCACCAAACACCCTAAACCGGCAGCGAAAAGGCTTCACTTCGATCATCGTCTCTTGTTTTCAATTCCCTGTAGCGCGCATCGTCACCAGTTTTTTGCACGATGTCTTCAGGGGCGCGCTCCGGCGAGCGCATGATCCATCAGGATTTCATTGCCCGTATCCGCTTCAACAATGCGCTCCCTCCGCCGCCACATCCACCGAAGCTGCTCGACATCCCCAATACGGGCCTGGCCAGCGGCCAGTATACCACTCCCGGCTTTGCCTCACGCCTTGCCAGGGAGCAACCTTTGAATATTGAAGCTGATGCCGAGCTGGGAATGCCTCTCGACCTAGTGGGAATGCCAGGCGTCTTTGATGGCGATGAACGATGTGCGTTCCCACCATGGGATGTCTCGACGGTTTCATCAAGTATGCTAACGCCTCCATAGCGATTCAAGCGCCTGCTCATCCTCCCTCTCTTCACCCACACGATCGTGCACTCCTGAGGCCCATTGCTGCTCTTGGAAAGCCAAAGATGGCAGAAGCTAGCGTCTCCTTCCTCCGTCGAACCGAGTACATCTCCTCACTCATGCCCAAGCGCCACGACGGGCCTGCACCTCGAGCTCTCCTCGCAAGGGCCAACAAGGGACGACGCGTTGTTGAAGCTTCTGCCGATTCTCCCCAGGCTATCAAGCGAAAGATTGATAAGAGCTTCGACATTGCCGAGCTGGACCTCAAAGATCCCAAGCGCGTCAGACATCCCACAAAGAAACACCTCAAGGTCGTCGATGCCTCGCCCCTTATTCCTGACTTGGATGCGTTCCCCGACTCTGGCGCATATGTTACCATCAAGTTCCTTACCAACCCAGTGCCGGCGTCAAATGAATATGACAAGCGTCTCCTCAGTGGCATGTTCAAGCCCATAGATCGGACACAGGCCGAAGAGGAGGCGTACGAGGCAGCCCTAGAGGCTCACGAGCAGGACCCTGATAACAACCCAAGGCCACAGAATTTGATGAACTACGATTTCTACCTAAGTCAATCTGGTGGGACCGGCGACCGATTCCGTCGCAAGTTTGACATCGAAGGAGAGGATCATGACGAGGAGGACCTCTACACTCACCAAAACGAGTCTGGCGGCTGCTTCCAGTTCAACCGCCTTCGAGCCTACGAAACAGCCCATGAGACAGAACTCGACCATCCCACCAAGTACGACGAAGAAATCATTCTAGCGTACAATGAGGACACATTCTATCCTAACCAGAAGGGTGTTTACTACTATCCCGTAATGCAGAAGTCTACCATTCGACCTCAGCGTACGAAGAATATTGCTCGTACCATTGGCATTGCCGACGAGGAAGAACAGATTGTCGATCAGCTCGACGTCACCGTGCACGACCCAAGCGAGGAGATGCGCGATGCGATGAAGAGATACCGACAGCATCCCTTGGGCTGGGAGCAGGAGGAAGAAGAGCATCATGACGAAGACCATCGTGGCAGTAGCCCTGCCCCTCGACGATCAAGGTCGCCCTCTGAGGATCATGATGCAGAGGGAGAGGATGACGAGTAACCGTGGCAATAACGGTTGGTTAT
Organism: Mariannaea elegans; assembly: GCA_930272665.1. Lineage (NCBI taxonomy): Eukaryota > Fungi > Ascomycota > Sordariomycetes > Hypocreales > Nectriaceae > Mariannaea > Mariannaea elegans. Next base: position 1,092,682 of record CAKNEU010000001.1, on the reverse strand, counting down.
GCCAAAAGGGTACGTGTACGTTTGTATTTGTGTTTGGGAGATCTCTTGACTTAAGCGAACCCAAAAAAAGAGGAATATCGCATCATATGTTTGGCGAATAGTGGGCTTGTGGCGTAGGGTTGCCTTTCATCATAGAACAAGCTTTGCTTTGAGAAAAGAAAATAATCAACAGAGTCTGTTATATTAGCCGTATTTGGGATGCAAATACCTTTCATCCAAAAACCGTGCCCTATCTTCGAAACTATACAGTAGGTATATAAACACAAGCCATGTCAACGCCAAAAACACGCAGTGACCTATCCCCCAATAGCGCACGTTGCCCTTATAATGTCATGTCCATCCGGCTCTCCATCATCAAAAACACTATATGTCCTTACGGTGCGAATCCGATGCTCTCCCTGTTGTCATCTGTGACACGGGCGTACCTAGTTATCGTTAGCTTCGTCCCGAAGAGCTTGGGGACGTTTATTTCAGAATGAACTCACTCTAATAGCAGCCGGAAGAGCCAAGCCTCCATATCAACCCGGCGAACCGCCTTGTCCGCCCACTCACGACTCGCCTCCGCAATGCGCTGTGACTCTCCGGCATTTTCCTTGCCATTGAAGAATCGCACCGTCTCCAACCAATCATCTCCCTGCACACTTAAAGGGATGTAATGCGCCCATGGTCTTAGCCACTCGGCGTGCCACTCGCGGAAGATGGCGAGCTTGAAGACGAGGCTGCGGCTGCGCAAAAAAGCGTAAAAGCGGCCCGAGAAAGCGTTGCCGTCCATGTCAAGCAAATATTTGTACTTCCAGGCGGCTTGCTGCTCTGCGTATTCTTCAACCTTGAAGAAGGACATTTGCGCGTCGCAGTCTCCTGGGTCGCACTGGCCAACGTGTGAGAAGTGCACGTCGACGAGGTCCCGGTAATCTCCCCGCGGAACCTCGCTGGCTTTCCAGCTGGGCTGTGAAGGCGTGCCGCTATTAACCATGATCTTGGCCTGGTCGGGAGCATTCATCTTTTGAACTAGACGCTGACGATGTTGCCGTCGCCAGCGGCCGTTACGACTGTATCCTCCCGTAGTTGAACCACGCCAGTAAAGCTTGCTCTCCTTTTGATCCCATTCAATGTCCTTCTCTTTCTCGAACGGAACCTGGTTGCTCCAGTACCAAGGAGACGGATAGATCAAGTCGCTGTATGAGGAAATCTTGGACTGGGAGAAAATGGGGAAGAGGTCATGGACGACTTTGAAGGAGTTGGGGCCATCAAAGAAGCCGAACGTTGAGCTCAGGGAGGGTGTGAAGCAGATGTCGGACATTGCCGTGTTATTGTAAATGAACCCAAGCTCACTCATGCCATATCTGCTTCGTTCATCCTCCCTCTCTTCTTCTTCCAGCATTCGAGCTGGCGTATTCGGTGGGCATGAAATTCGAGAGTCGCCCCAGGTTGATTGACGTGAATAGGTGTTGAAGCGTGTAAGGGTTATTTCTTCAAATGAGTTTCCATCATTGAGATCGGCATGGATCTTGCTAAAACTATTGGCCGGGTTTTTTACTGCAAACGCAGCGGGAATGTTGTTTTCCGTAGCTTTTTGCCTCAAGGTAGCCAGGTCCTCATGTGAGAGAACGACTCGAGGTTCATCGTGAATATTAAATGCAAGGTCCATATCGGGTAGGTACTGGAGGAATTTGGACATCATGTCCATTGTCGCATTTTGTTGCCAGCTCGGTCCTCCCTGTATGTGTGTGATCTGGTGGTTCCGAATGGCAAGGCCAAGCAAGCCATTGTCGAATCCCAAAGCCTCACGAGCACGAGCCCGAATCGTCTTTGGTTTCAGGCCCCAGAACGGTGTCATTAAATCGTATACCACATCAAACTCATCCACCATCTCAACGCCATTCGACTTCGCGAATGCAAACCACTTGTCAAAGTGTGGAGGCGGCGGCATCTGATATCGCCTGCGATATTCAGTCACAGCTTCCTTGAGTGTCCTGGATTGTCGATTTTTTATCTCTTGAAACTCCCGCTCAGCATCATTAATAAGGTATTGTATCGGATGTGAGGAGATTCCCGGTACATCCTTCGGCAACGGCCCGCCGGTGTTGCGGGTTCCATTGTCTGGGGTTGTTAACGGAGTAGGTAATTGTCTTCGAGGATAATCGGATTCGGGAGATATTCGGATGAGGGTGTAGACGCATAATAAGAAAGAAACAGCAGCCGCAGCGGAGAAGAGTTGACGTCGTGGAGCTGAAAATAAGGGTATCATGGCGTCGATGGGTGACTTATGTCCCAAGCGGAATTGGAACCGCAGGCTGGAATGGAGCAGCTTAGATCGAGTCGAACACAGGAATCGAGGGACAGTATCTATAATAAAGAATGCAGATCGCGGGGGAAGTTTTCGAGACTAAGACAGCGAAATCATCGTCAATCGGGCATCAAAACATTCTGACAATGTCGGAAGTTGAATCTAGATGTTGTTTTGTTCGTTATTCGGTCTAGATTCAGATCGCAACGTCGTATCGAGGAAGATTAGTCGAAATAGCTGTATAACCTAGAGAAAGATGTTCCAGGCAAAACATCTACAATCGAACACGGTCGTGGAGAGAAGTGTGATCCATTGAGTTCGCATCAAATGCACGAGCTTGAGCTCCCACTGGCCAGAAGCCCCAGATTTCGTCACCCAAGTAAACAAAGCGGTTGGCAGGGGTGAGCTGCACAACATGATGCCCCACACCAGAGCACCACCTCAGAGCCACACACCATATTCACCGGCCTTAGCTAGCAAGAATTCGATCTGCAGGATTCAGTATGCACGATATTATAATTGACCTAAGATATTAAACTTTAAGGTCCTGGGATGCATATATATTAATGTAACTAGCTCGTTGAGCTTAGACATCAAGCGCACACAACAGCATAACTTCGCCAAGCTTCCACACAGGCACAAAAAGCACAAAAAGCATTAAACGAGTGGCTCTGAACAATCTCGTCAAGGTTCCATTACTAGTGCTCACGTGTACGATCAGCTCTAACACTGAAAAATAATCGCATCGATCATAGTCATCATGAATCCCCCCTAAAAACGCCGAGAATGCCAGGCTCTTTTATTGTAAACTTTTTGATATCCGTCCCATTTAGTAGAAGAAGCCAATGATCTTGCCAGCGACGTGCTTGCGACGGGCCTCCTCGTGATCCATAATACCGGCGGAGGTGGTCAGGATGACGTAGCCGAACTGACGGGCAGGGAGCAGCTTGACAACCCACTTCTCGAGGTCGGCGAGACGGACGTTGTAGCGGGGGGAGATGACACCAGTCTTGTTGAGACGGCCATTGAGCTGAACGACAATCTTGCCGGAGCGGTGGTCATCGACCTCCTCGAACTCGCCAATGTAACCTGGAGGGAAATTTGTCAGTTATGTTTCGAGAGACTAAACGTTAGACGTCATGGGTAAAAAATAAATTTCAGAAAAACGTGTAAGATCTCCGAGTTTCAATCTATCGGCAATTTATAGGGGCTGAGTCGTGGTGCAGTATCGACGGTAGCCCTAGTTATCATGCCGAATGTGGTGCAGGGAAACAAGAGATTTTGGAAAAGGAGAAAACTATGGTACATACCGTGGCGCTGCATGACCTGGAGGAACTTGATGATGACCTTGGAGCTAGGTCGGATCAGGACCTGGCGCTTGCCGGCCTTCTCGGCGTTGTTGATGGCGTTGAGCGCATCGTGGAGAACGGAGGTGCGGACCATTTTGGCGGTGTTGTGGAATGGAGATTCTCAAATCGAGACGGGAAATGAGGTATCTGCCAAAAGAAACCGATTGTTAGCCTTTCCGCCGGCTGTGAGCGAGGAGAGTGCCCTCAACGATCGATCGCCGAGGGTTCTGCCGCCCAATGCTGAAGAGGAGAAGCGTATCGCGGCATCGCCAGTCGTGTGTACCCAACGCAGTCGAATGCTCACGACCAGCGACGTTCATCGATTGCTCTCCCCTGCCATGGTGAAAGGCATCATCCTACTGGATTCGAGTCGCTGCTTAGCGAGTCTAATACATACCTCTTTGGATTTTTTTCGTGATCCGGTGGATTGCAGGTTGTCACAGGAGAGGCGTGCGGATGGGGAAAAAAAAAAAGTGTCACGAATCGCTGGTGGAAGTGGTGTGCCCTGGTGGTCCGTGCGCGTAAAATTGCCCTAAGGGCCTGCGCACTCGATCGTTTAGATTTCGGCAAATCTGCGTGCCACCAAACGAAGACACTTCCAGATCACGAAGCATTACCCCCCCTCCAACTTTTTTTTGTTCCTGTATACACATTAAAATCTTCGAGGATCGCCCGACAAGAAAATCAATCCAAAATGGTGAGTTTTCGAAACTACGACTTCGATTCCCGCCAATTGCCCGCCTTGGTCATCGCATTTCGAGCATGGAAATTATGCGGCGGGCGGCGGGGGGAAAATCATGGGGCGAAATTGCTAACGAAAGTTGCAACAGTCGGACGTAGAAGAGAACAACGCCCCCGAGGTCGCTGAGGAGGTTGAGGTCTCCGGCGATGCTCCCAAGGGTCAGATGTCTATTCTCGACGCCCTTAAGGGTGCCCTGAAGCTCGCTCTCATGCACGACGGCCTTGCCCGTGGTCTCCGTGAAGCCTCCAAGGCCCTCGACCGACGACAGGCTCACATGTGTGTCCTGAACGAGAACTGCGAGGAGGAGGCCTACAAGAAGCTCGTCATTGCTCTTTGCAACGAGCACAACATTCCCCTCATCAAGATCCCCGATGGCAAGCAGCTCGGCGAGTGGGCTGGTCTCTGTACGTTTCCTCGGAGTGGTGGGATATTCGTGTGTAGGCCAAAACGCTAACAGGTTATTTTTCAGGCGTCCTGGACCGTGAAGGTAACGCCCGCAAGGTTGTCAACTGCTCTTGCGTTGTCGTCAAGGACTGGGGTGAGGAGTCACAGGAACGTTCCATCCTCCTCAACTACTTCCAGACCGAGCAGTAAATGTGTGGATACGGACGGCGTTGGATGTGAAGGGGTTTAGAGGTGCGGGTTTGGTCTCGAGGCCGCTCGACACGACTTTACGGTTGTACTCTAGCCGTTTCGGTTGGCATCTGTCTGGGTTCAGGCCTTACGTCTCACGGCCATATTGCATCGAGAGGAATAAAAAATTTTGGGAATCAAAAGGAAATTTGGTCGATGTCACTACGTATGTGTGTGTGTGTGTGTGTGTCTGAAATCCACGTGCCACTACTTGAATATTGGACTTGGAGCTGCGATTTGAAGTTCAGTGGTCTTATATCAAAGGCTCTACTTTCGTCCTTCGACCTGCATACGAGATTAGAAAGGCTGGAGACGATTTTTACGAGGATAGATGAACTTGCCATTATGATGTGATATCCAAAGCCAGTCTTTACCTGACCAATCTTGGGGGTGGCCGTCGTACTAGGCTCAAGGGCAAACGCAATCTCTTCGAATTGGGGATCCAAGGAGCCCTTGGCCTTCCAACCTAGAGAGCCACCTAGTATTATCACGTCAGATTTTTAAGATCCATTATACGAAGATTTTGGGGTAGGGGGGGGAGAGAGAACTGACCCTGCCTAGCCTTGTCTTCTGAAAAGTCGCGAGCCACTTCGTCGAACTTGACGCCTTCGTTCAGTTTGGCCATGGCCTCCTCCTTTTTCGAATGCTTCTCGCACTGAGGTCCCAGTTAGTATATATGCTATGAAACCACCAAAAACCTAGTGAGACAGGTGTTGGTTAGGTATATGTTGGCTGAGATGAACGCACCAAAATGTGGCGGACGTTGATGGATTGAGCGCCCTTCTTGTTGCCGCCGGAGTCCTTGCTTTCACTGTCCGCATTGTTGCCCTTCTTGTTACCCTTTCCTTTCCCCTTATCCCCTCCCTTGCCCTTGTCGCCGCCCTTCTTGTCGTTTTTGCCCATTTTTTCGCGTGTCCTTACGTTGGGGTTGCACTGGTGACGATGAGCCAACATCGAAGGTGGGCTGGTGCCCCGCCATTTACTTTTAGGACCCTGGACAATTGCCCCTCACCAGACGGCGTCGAGTGTTTTCTCTCCTTCTTCATTGAATGATTTGCCGGAATCAGCATCTAGTTCATATTTAAATCATATAATTCTTGAATACCGTCCAGGGCCTTTCGCAGTAGGATCAACTAGCGGGATCGGTTGCCCAATCTTAGCGAGCTCCAAGGAAGTGTGGAAAGCAAGAGTCCTTATGTATTGTTCCCGATCAATCTTCTCTTGGGTCTTTTCCATCTTCCAGTCCATCCAAGCCTGCGGGCCTCTCCTCTGGTTAATCATTTCCCCTTCGTACTTTTCAAAAAGCTGCCAGTCGTCCAGCTGCGATGGCTGAGGGACCTTGATGATCTCTTCCACTGGTAGCTGATGCTTGACTCGTTCCAGGGTGAGAACAAGTCTATGAAGCTCCGTGTTGACATTGAGCTTTTGCCCATACTGTAGGATCTTATACCTATCCGTCGATTAGCTATGCTATTAACGGACGATGATGCAAGACCCGACTTACAGTCCATCATATCTTATTCCTGCCTTGGGGGCAAGAGGACTCTGAAGCTGATGTCCTCGAAGAATCCGAATTTGGGAGCCCACCCGAGAAATAAGGGACAAATGCATGTCAGAAATTTTACCTTCCCTGATGTATGTGACCGTTCCATCTGACAAATTCACATATTCTCTCCCAGTAATAAGGGGCAATGCTGCAATACCATATTTCCCTTTGGTCGATGTCTCCAGGACACTTCCGACGATACCATCGCGGTATGCGCAGGCCAGGTTCAGCCACCAGCTAATATCAGTTGTCAGCAATTATTCAGGATTGTTCAGTTCTTCGGCTCCCGTACTGTCCAGCGACAAATTGGTTCCCTTCAAACTCCGACAACGTCTCAAATAAGTCTGTCGTCCAAAGTCTTTGGTCATTCTCAGTCAAATTCCTCATTACCACATTCCTGAGCCGTCCAGTCTTGGGCAAGTTGAGATATCGCTCCTGGTCGACTCCAAAATATTGTTCTCGAAACCGAGTTCTCCACAGCCTTTGGAGTTTTTCTACCATAATCACATCATCGCGAAATCTAGTCGGTGTCGGTGATGGTCGGTTTCCGGGGTTCATGATGTCAGAGAGGAGTTTGTCGAGCCGAGCATTCTGGATAGTGTCAAATTCGATCGTGGATTTGCCACAAATTTCGTCCTTCAAAACTGCCGACAAGAATCCCATGGCCTCTTCCCATCGTGGCCCTAGGATGCGTCTATCTCCTAGGCCTGCACGAACGCAATCTGAGAGATTCAACAGCAAATCGTTGTCAAGACCATCACTAGGAGGTAAAGTTCTGCCATGGAGCGTTTCAGCCGAGCCGAGGGCGGAGAGGGGATCTATTGATAGTCAGCCAGCTCGCCCACCATAGTGTGATAGTCCGCTGATACTTCTGGAGTATATTAGGTAGTCTGAAGAGCCATCGTAACCCCAATCATTTTCAGGGACGGTTCCTGCCGTCAGAGGCACCTGTAGACATTAGAGGGCTACTCCGAGGAGATCATAAAGTTGAACGTACGTGAAAGTGGTAACCTGCCGACTTCCCATTCATAACCAACTTCTGTCGAAAAATGTTCTGTTCATCGGAAATTCTACGAGAGCAGGCTAAACCTCCGTTAAATACAACCCCTTGCAAGGTGGCGTTCAACAAATATTAGAACCAGCATTTCTTTGTCCCCCCCGTGGTTGACAAGTCAGATACTGATCTTCGCTTGTGGAGGACGGGGCACAGTCAAAGAGGTAAGAGTGTGGTAGGCGAGCAATATGCGTGCTCTCTAGTGCCGTAATGAAAGAAAGCTGAGTCGTTTCTAAGAATAACAGGTAATTAGGGCCATAGGTTTTTTTGGTGGCTGAGGGGCCAAGAGGTGAGGTTTCGCATGCGAGGTGTTAGAGTCTGGTCCATCGTTGCTCCTCTTTCTCTCAGAGCGACATAAGCAGGCAAGTAACTCCTTTTCAATATAGTCAACGACACCTTCTGCTGAGATTCCAGTAAAAAAGTCTCGCAAAAGGACGGCAGCTACTTCGTGGCGATTTCAGAGTGTGCTGCTTCCATTATTCTGGCGCAGTCAGTTTGTTGGGCCCTTGATTGTTACCTGTCACACTACGACCTCTCTAGGCATCCTATTCACCCATGTCCAAGAGAGAGGCTGTGGGAAACGCTACAGGTGCCACGCTCTATTTTCTTTTCTTTTTTTATTCGTCCCATTTCCCATCTTGAAGAAATTACACTAATGGTTGGAAGTAGTTTACCTCTTAGTTGCAAGCTCCCCATTTGGCGTGAGCAGTTCGGCTCGGTCACCGTTCGCTTCGTGACCCTGGTAAACATTTTCCGTGTTGGTCCCAGGGCCACGGTAAACCACTGCCCGCCGGCTCCATCGCTAACCAGTTCCCCTGTTTCATTCATCGTCAGTGAAATTCGTAAACTCGTTCCATTTCTATCCAGAGCACCTGTTAATTCCGTCTCAACATCTTCACTTACTTCTCTACTGTGCAAACATGGCGCCAATTCAACTTACTGCTGTTATCACCCCAAAGCCCGGCAAGGCGCAGCGGGTACGTTCTCTGTTTAATAATCACAAACAATTCAATATCTTTAACCCTCACTAGTTCCTCGATCTCTTTGCGGAATGCGCCAAGTATGTACAGGAAAATGAGCCTTACATTCACCGGTATGAGTTGCACCATAGCACCAAGGACCTAAACAACGGCAAGGAACACTTCATTGTCCTTGAGGGGTAAGTACAATTCCACAACTACATGAAAGGACGTGTTTTCAGCTGACAAAAAACAGATATGATGACCAAGAGGCAGTTGATAAACACATGAAGGCCCCCCCTGTTGTGGCTATGCTTGAAGCTCTTGGAAAGGAAGACTTGACGGAGACGCAGATATTCTACACCAAGCCTGGTCAGAGTATCAAGGGCCGTCTATAGACCAACGAGCGTTTCCAAAGACGAGGTTGTTGAGAGAGAAGTACATAGCGAGAATAGTTTGGCAGTGTATCAGAATCAGAATCAGAATCCAACCACCCCAAGATTACCACAATCTCTCTCAATTAGATATTCATGAAGATGCTGGTTGTAAGACTCCCCTACCCTAGATGGCTGTCAGGGAACAAGAGTTCTTTCACCGCCTTCCAACCGTGGAAGCGCCGCATTGAGTGGTTCGTGATTATAGCCCACCGCTTTCCGAATTAGGCACCTTTAGATTTACTGCCGGAGGAAAAATTACCTGTCGCAGAAATCGCCCCGCCATACAACGTTAGAACAACATTTGCGTGCCCTGCATCCTCAACAGAGTCGCCAAGAATCACACAACTCTTATTCGAGGCGAAAATGGCGGAGCAGAATCATTTTGCGTTGCGCGGAGGCGCTGCATACAATAAGGGCATAGGTATCACCCAGAGGGCCACTCCTCTCGCCAATGCTTGGACAGGAGTTCTTCGCACCAGGTACGCTACAGTTGTACCAAGCTTAACTCATTGTATCTGACAGACCAAGGTTCTCGGACTTCCAAGTTAATGAAATCAAAGAAGATGGCTCAGTTCTACACTTAAATCACGTGGGAGTGCTCAACGACGAAATACAGGTACTTCCATCCCTATATTCCCTTGTTCTAATCCTAACATTGTGACCAGGTCACCGAGCCAACGAATGAGTCTAATTCCGAGCAATTGAAAGGGGAACGGGAAATTCGAAAGGGTGAGCAGATACAAGATGAGAAGAAGGAATCATCTGCTCATGAGAATGATTCGGCTGCTCCTGCTCGGACTGAGCAGAGTCGAGAGGTTTCAGCTGAAGATGCGGCCGCTCTTGAGGCCCTGACGGACGCCGCATTCGCCCAAGAGCTCATCGATCTGTACAAAATAGGGCCCGGTGCTGACCATGAAAAGAAGAAATCGGTCACTTCGAAACCCATCGACGACCGACCCAAGCGAGGCCAAATACACCAAGAGATTCGTCGCATCTTTATATCACAGATCGATACCAACACCGATGAATCCGGTGCCATCATTGCCAGCTTCGTTCCTCCAAGGAAGAGTAACAAGAAGAGAAGCCGGGGTAACCGTGGCAAGCGTGATGAGAAGCCGGCAGGCGAGTATCTTCACTTTACACTCTACAAGGAAAATCGGGATACAATGGACGCTGTCAACCAGATTGCGCGATTCCTCAAGGTCAAGACCCAGGTAATTGGATATGCTGGCACCAAGGACAGGAGAGCTTCAACCGTACAACGTTGCTCAGTGCGATATATGCGTCCCCGAAATCTCGCAGGTATCAATGGCCGTTTGTGGGGTGTCTCGACGGGCGACTATGAATATAACAACAAGCCTGTTTATCTCGGTCAACTTCAAGGCAACGAATTTGTCATTGCTATCAAGAATTGCGAAATGGCCGGTGAGAAAAGGGACGAGCCCGTGTCGCAGAGGGTAGAGAAGTTGAAAGCAAACGTCGATGCTGCTCTGGTTCACATGGCAGAGCACGGCTGGATCAACTACTTTGGGCACCAGAGATTTGGCACTCACCAGATTGGCACCCACGAGATCGGAAAGCTAATTCTCGGAGACAAGTATGAGGAAGCAGTAAACTCGCTTCTTCATTACGACGAAGAAATTGCTGCCAAGGCGGAAGCAGGAGAAATCCCAGAGGAGGCGTCCAAAAGAGATGACTATCTTCGCAACCAGGCTTGCATGTTATTCCTGACGGACAAGGATATTGACAGGGCCGTTAAAATCCTTCCCAGACGATTCTCTGCTGAGGGATGTATCCTCCGCCACCTCAACCGAATGGGCGCATCGTCCCGGAAAGACTTTGTCGGGTCTCTCATCCACATCACTCGCGGTTTGCGCTCCATGTACCTCCACGCCTACCAGTCGTACATCTGGAACCATGCCGCCAGTAAGCGCTGGGAGCTTCATGGTGAGACCGTCATCAAAGGCGATCTCGTCATCGCCCAAATTGAAGCCACTCCCCTGGTTGCCGGCCAGGATCAAGATGGCGACGACATCATCAACCCCGCCGATGATGACGATGACGCCCCCTTGCGTGCCCGGGCTCTGACCGCTGAAGAGGCTGCCAGCGGCCGCTTCACCGTTTACGATGTGGTGCTCCCCACGCCCGGATACGACGTTGTGTACCCAGACAACGAGATCGGCACCTTTTACGAGGAATTTATGGGCCGCGAGGATAATGGAAGCCTCGACCCTCACAAGATGCGCCGTATGCGCCGAGAGTTCAGCTTGCCTGGGCGCTACCGTAAACTCATGAACCGCTTCCTTGCATCTCCATCTATTGAGGTTCGCGCATACGCCGACGAGACAGAGCAGATGCATCCTACAGATTTGGATATCATCAAGGCAGCTAGGGGGGAAGCCAATGGAAACAGCGGCAAGCGAAGACGTGAGGATGAGAACAGCGAGCCAGTGACGAAGAAGACTAAAGTAGAAGGTGGTGAAGTACCTGCCACCGGCGAGGTGGAAATGAAAGAGGTAGATGGTTCCAATGAACTGGCCTCGACGGATGAAGCCACAACGCAGATAAACGCAGCTCCTACTGCGTTAGAGTCAGACAAGGTTGCTGTAGTTATCAAGTTCCAGCTTGGCCGAAGTGCTTACGCCACGGTAGCACTTCGAGACCTTATGGGCGATCCACCAGAGGAGACTGATTAGGAAGATAACCGGGCAAGGAAACATTGGAAAGTAGATACCCTAAAAGGAAAAGAGCATATAGGAGGACTTCATGCTGAGGGTCATTTAGTGGGCCAACTGAATTGAATGAGTTGGACAGCCAAGAGATACATACCTAGTGTTGGACCTATTGTTTAAGTGTCTTCTCACACGTTCAAGCTGGCTAATAGCAGGCCAGGAGTAGGAAGGTTGTGGCAGATGTGCAAATTTTGCTTTCATGTAAATTTACTCCCCATCTATCAGTGAGAAATAGATAGAATGTGAGACGCGTAGAGCGCTCGCTAGATGAGAGGATATTTCAAGACGACTTTCTCGAGGCAATCTTGTTTCCAAAGCAACCCTGCAGCTCTAACTGATACTGCAGCCCCATTCATTGAAACGACAAAAAATCCATCAGCCATCGTTCCATCCCCAAAAGTTCCGCAAACCAGTCCTCACAATATCTCATGCTCTGAGCTCGATCTCCCCACGCCATGCTAGTCTGAAATCCGGATCAAGTTTGATAAACTCGCAGTCTCTGATAGCTGGCTCATGACCCAGGCCCAGCCTTGTTTTCATGTCATCATGGGCAGAAAATGCCAAGATAAAAACGTGTAATCTCCCTTACCCATAATGCTGGGAATGCAACGTCGCCTAAAACATCATTGTAATACCAATTTCGGGTACCTTGCATTGTTTACGAGGCAGCGGTTTGATTCTCCCAACCCCACACAAAGGAAAGGTACTTGACCATGTTAACACGCTTAGAACGCATCTCAACCATCCAGGGATGCTCCATCATTTTCCATGGGCTTGCTCGACGGTTCGGCTGCTTCTCCAGACTATGATTTTGTTAGCAAACTACTCTGTGGGCCAAGGATGAGAATCAGAACATACCAGCACTCAATAAAGTATTTGAAACTGTCGCTCCAATAGACGTCCATGTTGGGCTCGTCTTTCAACTTGGGGACGGGTTGCCGCACGATATAGGTAAGTAGATCTATGAGACCAGCTCGGGGCTGCATCTCTGTACCATCAGCTGGGAACGGGAAGCGATGCTGTGCGACCTCAAGAAGCGTCACTCCCGTTGACCACACGTCCGAGGTGATGGTATAAGATTGGCCAGTGATTCGCTCAGGAGCCATGTAGTAGCTAGTTCCGATGAAGGTGTTGGCCTCGCCCTTAGTTCCGAAGTCACCAGACACACCAAAATCGCAAAGCTTGACGGCTCCGTCTCGACATAGGAGGATGTTGGATGGCTTAATGTCTCGGTGGATGATTCGTCGGGTGTGGAGGTAAGTCAAACCACCCAAGACACCTTCGGCGATCTTACCCAAGACTTTTTCGCCCGTTCGCCCTCCCAACCGCTTAACCTCCTTATAGATGCTGTCGAGCGAACCACCTTCACAGAACTCCATTGCAATGGAGATGGTGGCTGTAGCGGGATCGACAAAAGCACCATAGTAGCGACATATGTGGTCTGAGGCACATTCCTTATTGAATCCCAGCTCTCGGAGGATCTGCTTCTTGACATCGGGATCAGGGTTGGTAGTAATAACCTGATTGGTTATCAGCGAAAAAAATCCTCGTGCATGAAAGTAATCTTATCTTACCTTGAGCGCAAACACAGTGTTGCCGCCCTTGAGTTTGCATTTGGTGACGGCACCTCCTGCACCTTCACCAAGGTTACCGATCTCAACAATTCTCTGTTCAATACTGGCAACTCTCCAACCCTCTTCGTCCAAGTCATCAACGTCGAGGGTTCTACCCTTTTCGAGGGTCAGCTGGTCGAAGCCCTCGAGTCCTTGAAGGCTAGGATCTCTCTCCATGGAAACGCCGCCCTCGCTATTCTGTGAGTACATAGATCCAGCTGCAGATATCGGGTCGGGGGTTCCTTGTGCCCTTGATACACCAATGCCATACTGGGAAGCAAATGATAGGGCAGAATACTGAGAGCCCGCGGAAGTTGGGTTACTTGCCCTGCCATCCAAGGGACCAAAACTACCAGATCTCGAATGTGCAGCACTACTCTCGCTCCCACCGCCTGCAGACTGGCTTGGTTGAGTTATACATTGCAGCCGAGGCGGCTGCTCCTGCGGGATGCCCTGTGTTCCTTTGGGAGTCGCAAGATGTAGTGCAGGTAGCGGTGGCCTTGAAGCGCCAACTGAAGAGCTCTGGTTTCCAATAGGTTTGGCGTTCGGGGACGGAGGGATGGCAAGGCCGAGTCTCGGTGGCCCTCGTCCGCCGCTGCGGGCTCCGGGGATGGCGGGACGGAGGAGAGGAACGGAGGGGCCAGAGTTGGAGGTGGGGAGGTTGAGAGGAGTGAGGGTAGGGGTGGGAGCGGGAACGGAGATCTTGAAAGTGTCAGTAAAAGAATGGAAAGTCTAGATTAATGGTCACGTACAGGTTGAACAGATGGGTCAGTGCCCTGAGGTACTGAGGGAGCTTGATCCGCCATTTGGATGACGTCGGGCTGCCTTGGGCAGCTCACTGAAGGCGGAGAGGAAGTTGGATTAAGAGGGGGATGGAAATATCAAGGCCGTAGCTGAAGATACAGCAACGGCCTCACAGAGATGAGATATATCCGATATTCGTCTTACGGACCGAGAGTCGGGAATGCGGAGACGGAGGCCCAGGAAGAGGCGGCTTTAGGCTGACGTCGGTAGAGGATTGGTCGCAACCGGGTGTGACTATGTGCGGCGATGAATTGGACCGAATTTGGAGGACGAATGCTGCATTCACGAGAGGCTTTTGAAGTAGAGGCAGAAAGAATGTCGGAAGCGGGTCGATAGTCAAGCGAGAGGAGTCGAGAGCGAGGCCAGTGATATGGTCAGGTAGGTAGGTAGTCAGATAGATGATATTGGATACCGCGAACCCTTTGATGGGGTGGTTTCGGGTGGCGAGTAATTCCAGATTTTGGAAGCAGAATCAAGTCAGAAGCAGGAGGGCCAGCTCAATAAAGACCCAAAGATGGCAAGGCAAGACGGAAGCGGATTGGAGCGTGGCGAAGAGAGATACGTCTGTTGGAGAAGATCCGAAACGAGGGGAGGCAGTCAGAGGATCGAGAAGGTGGGCAGGCATTGGGGGGTGATGAGAGGATTAGTGGGCGGGCACTGTCTTGGTGAGGTCAAGGTGGAGTAAAGTACTCTCAGTCCAGGATCACAATGTGAGGTACCTTGGCTTTGGGCTAAGTACCGTAGTGGAGGACCCAGACTCGACGCCAGACGGGCAATTCTTAGTGGATGAAGCCCGCGACAAGTCTGAGCTCATGGACGGCGATCCAGGAGGCAAAGCAAAGAAGGGGGAGATACAGCAGCATATTCACCCCCATCCAGCGTCTAGGTCTTGTGCCTCTGTCTAGGACTCTGCATGTGTCGCTCCACACGACCCAGCATTTCAGGTACCAGCGGGAAAAGTAACTTTCGGTTGGCCCTTTCGATCGAAGGCGGTTAAAAGGTGCCCTGAGCCCAATGCCCTGGGCCTCTTTAGTCCGGTCTGCTAGTGGATTCAGGTATGCTTGGCTGGGCGCTAGGGTCGGGGCGGGGGACGTTTCGGGCGCTGTCTCGAAGCTCACAGTTGGCTACCTCTGTTTTGTTTTGCCTCTTCGGGGGGGCGTGATTCGTGGTCTCGAAGCTGTAGTACCAATGTACGGGGTACCTTTGAGGTATGGACTCTCATGAACCAAGGTCAGAAGGGTTTCCGGTGGCACTCCACCCAGGACTAGACTGGTCACTGGCGGCACGCGCATTGATGCGTCTTTGATGAGCGGTTGGAGATGGAGACACGACATTCATTCATTCAACAAATCCTGTCCGATCAATGGTCAACAATACCTACCAGGTGCTGAGTTGGCGTATTGGTAGCCACACCAAAAGATGAGCAAAAAGCAAAAAGGGGAAAAGACATTGTAAGCCGTAAGGCAAAGATGACAACCGGTGATGACGGGAACCAACAAAACACCTCCAAACCTTCCTTCACCTACGGAGTACTCCGTACAGACTACGGAGTCAACGAATCTCACAGCGCATCTTCCTCCCATTGGGCTCCATGTTTTACCCCTCTACAACCTTCTCCTCATTTCTCCCTTTTCTGACTCCTGCTTACTCCTCACCGCGACAGTGGCGGTCGTGGCGGCGGCAACCAGTCCAGACCAGTTGCAGCAGGTAGCCATTCACATCGACCCTGGAGCCCTCTAGGCTGCAGGGGTCGATGGTTAAGAAATCACAGACATCACCAGACTTTTCAGAATTTGATGCTCTCGCAGTAGCCGACTCTTCATTCTCTATCCATATCATGCAGTGGATTTTAGTTGGGCTGGCTGATGACGATTTCGCCACGCCATCTCAGACTGTTGGGCTAAATCAAACGCATTCATTCGTCCATTTAATTCAGCATGTCTTTCAATCCCCCCAGCCGCCTTGAGTGCCGGTGATCCAATCTTATGCCCGGATCGCGCCCCGGGACGCCGGCGAATTGCGCTGGAACAGGGCATCACTCGCCTTGCATCGATGTGGCCCAACCACAAGTCCCCAGCTGAGGTCGATCAAGGGCTCATCGTTCGACATCCTGTTGGGGCCCCTGGAGCTGTATCACCAAGCTACAGTATGTTGCCGTCCAATTTCAATGCTTAACTCCTACATACTGAAGCACGAGGGAACACGGATAATTGACACAATTCCTCTATTATTGCGTAGCATGGGATTTGTTTTTTTATGCCTGTCTACCTCCAGACCTATATATTAGTCTATTGCTCAGGTGTGTCGCTTGAATCCTTTGACCCCAAAAACGACGAAATCCAAGACGTAATCCTCTACTATGCACTATTCCGTATGTGCAGGTGTCATCATATTGGTAAGATGAAGGAGTGAATCAACCACACGATTCCTACTTTCATGCCTCCCATCACAATCACAGTCCGGTTACGTACATACATGCTGCTGGCCCCTCATGGCCCCTCAGTGGTTCGCCTCAGGCTTTATCCCCTCGCATGATGAGAACGACGCGCCCGGCTCCTCGGCTCCTTGTATCCGCATCATGCCCATTGTGATCTTTCTCTTCCGTTGAAGCTCGGATATACTTTTGCCAGACTATCCGAAACGGGTCAATACAACCAAGGCTCCGCGCTGGCTTGTGACAGTCCGGCACCAGCATCATTCACGGCGATCACAGCTCTAAGCGCGCGTCTACACCGGGAGATACCATTGGACCCACCAGCCCGGTCGGCCCCACTCACACCCGCTAGTGACCAGCTACGACGATGTCACCTCCAAAAAAAAAAAAAAATCCAAAATATAGCAGAATAGATTCGTCAAACTCCTCCAATTTAGTATAATTCCGAATCATGGCGCCGCCTCCTAGTTCAGACCACGCAACTGATACGTCAGATGTCCTTGATCATCCGGATGCCGTTTCATCCTCTGACGAATCTGATTACCTCGACAGCGCCGCTTCTCGGAAGCGAAGAAGAACATCACCGTCTCCCGTGCCCCACGATGCGCTCGAGGGCGATGAGGACGAGGAAGAGGAAGAGCTGAAGAGAGTGCTCGCCACTATCAAGGTTCCCTCAAGAATCAAACGAAATTCCCAGAAGGACCAAAGCGGTGTTCCTCCAAAATCTCAATCCAAATCTCAATTCTCGATTCTCGCTCCGACCGACCCAAATACTACCTTCTCTGCCCTCAATGTTCGTCCATGGCTGGTGCAATCGCTTAGCAACATGGCCATTAAGCGACCAACGAGTATTCAGAAGGGCTGTATTCCCGAGATTCTGAAGGGCAGAGACTGCATTGGTGGTAGTCGGACTGGTTCAGGAAAGACAGTCGCTTTTGCAGTCCCCATTCTTCAAAACTGGGCCGAAGACCCTACCGGTATCTTTGCTGTCGTTTTGACGCCCACACGCGAGCTGGCTCTCCAAATCTACGAGCAGTTCAAGGCCATCTCTTCTCCCCAAGGTTTGAAGGCCATCCTGGTCACAGGTGGTTCCGATATGCGGGCTCAAGCCATTGAGCTGGCTAGGAGGCCTCATGTGGTGATTGCAACACCAGGTCGCTTGGCAGACCATGTCCGAACGTCTGGAGAGGACACCATCTGTGGATTGAGAAGAGTTCGCTACGTTGTCCTGGATGAAGCAGATCGGTTGCTCAATGCAATGGGTCCCGGAAGCATGCTCCCCGATGTTGAGGAGTGCCTTTCCGTCTTGCCCCCGGCCACGGAGCGACAGACGCTGCTCTTCACTGCTACCATCACCCCGGAAGTCCGGGTGTTGAAAGACATGCCAGTGAAACCGGGAAAGCAACCGGTGTTTGTGTGCGAGGTTGATACCCAAATGCCAGCCATCCCCGCGACATTGAACCAGATGCACCTTCAGATTCCCGTCACTCACAAGGAACACTACTTGCATGTGTTCCTACTCACAGAGGCCAACGTAGACAAGTCAGTCATCCTATTCTGCAATCGAACGTCAACCGCCGACTACCTTCACCATCTACTGAGACTGCTCGATCACCGAGTCACGTCTCTGCACTCTAAATTGCCTCAGAGGCAACGAATCGACAATCTTGGCCGCTTCCGAGCTTCGGCGGCTCGAATTCTCGTTGCTACTGACGTCGCCGCTCGTGGTCTCGATATCCCCGAGGTGAGCCTCGTCATCAACTACGACATCCCGCGTGACCCTGACGATTACATTCACCGAGTCGGTCGTACCGCCCGTGCGGGTCGCTCCGGTGAAGCTGTCACCTTTGTGGGACAGAGAGATGTCGACTTGGTGCTTGCGATCGAGAACCGAGTAGGACGGCAGATGGAGGCATGGGAAGAGGAAGGTGTAAACCTAGAGACGCGCGTGATCCGAGATGCGCTGAAGGTGGTCGGTGAGAAGAAGCGTGAGGCTCTGCTGGAGGTGGAAGAGGGACGCGAGGTTGGAGGAAAAAGAAAACGGATGAAGCAGAAGCTTCGCGCTTAGACTTGCACTTTGCATAGAGAGATAATATAGTAGTGCCAAAAATAATACCTTCTTAGAGTACCAGCGTCTGTTCTCCAAGTTGTTCGTCGACGTCAAAGTGACTATCACCATGTTCCGGAAACCTGGCAGGACGTTTTTGCTAAGTAGCACTGAGAACGGATGGTACGATTTTGAAGGAACTGCTTAGTTGTTTCTTCCATAAAGACAAGCAGCGAGCTATAAAGCCTAGAAGCTCATTCATTCCAATTCAACGGGATCGAAGAGGAGGGATAAATTGCGTCTCAGGCATCTATCTAGTCTGTGAATCACTGTCGACAAACTACTCGAGACTGCTCCCAAAGATCCAATATGAATTCTTTCACTCAAACCTTTCACGGCTTATTTTCTACCTTCTCTCTTCCTCAGTTCTCAGCAAAAATACTACTTATTTGCACCTTTGATTTGATTTTCGAGTTACGATGCCACTGCTTTGAGGTTGGTTGGCATTTCCATTATATCTACGATTTGACCTTTACTAATATGACATCTTCCCAGCCTTGGTGTTATAGGAAGAATTACATTGCATCGAAGCAACTTCTCGCAAATTAGACTACTGCGTCTAACAAAACAAAAGTGAGTGTTCCCACTAGAATGTGTCGAAGAAAGCTCCATTCTAATAGGATTCAATAGCTATCCACACACCATGGCCACCTTTGAAGTCGAGCAATCAGCACTCGAAGACACACCACACCACAACCCCATCCAACCAAATATTACTATCCATTGGCGAGTTACCATCAGCCGCGATGAAGCGATGGCTGAAGGGCGCGGAATGCTCAAGAAGCCCGGAAATCGATCGCACAGCCAAAAGACCTTGAAAAAGGAAATCGCCAAATGGCTTGACAGCCGCAACGTACGCGTCCTCTCCGAGGAGGCTAGAGGTAGACTACATCTCTGGAGTCTGACATTCCGTAGACAGTGGCTCCAGTGGGTTAAGCAATCTTCCGAAGACGTTGACACATATTCTTTCTCTACGGATGAAGAGTTGGTTTGCGAGGTTACCACCTACGCTACATTTCAAGGGAGGTCGCTACAAGACTTGACAGTCATCGCCGAGCATACAAGCGGAAGCCTCAAAAATCGCTTGGAAGGGTTTGGTCAGAATTTAGCAAATCTGCTGAGGGCTGGTGATGCGCACAACTCCTGGTCTGAGAGGCTATGTAAGCTAGTCAGCAACCGGCACGAGCGACATCTTGATTATAAGCATCAAGAGCGACTATAAGTGACTCGAGGCAGATTTAACGCCGAGCTCGATCTTATGAAAGGATACGGAGTAATGACTACGGACCGATTTCCCGGCGTTCAAGGTTCAATTTAGTCTCGGGAGTTGATTGGGGGGCATTAAAGCATTATTGTTGAGTTCGGGGGGGTCTGCTTTCGGGTCTGCTTTAGGGTCTGCGGTCTTTTGTGCCGTTGGAGTTGCATTGGCGACTTGATATTGAGTGACAAGGAACGTTGCATGGTTAAGATGAGTTAAGTACCGGGGACAGGAAACACTTCATCACTAAAACTGCGACTCTCTTCCCGGATTGCGAATCCACTCTGACACGATCCATATGTGAGCGATACAAGATTGCTGCTACCAAGTTATGCGCTACCTAGTGGTCCAATTCGGCAATGAGTCATCTACCGCGTTTTTGTTGCAGGGAGGTCTCTTATTATCTCCTAGGCTGCCACTATCACCATAACCCTCTCGTAAGCTGAGGACTCAAAGGACCTCAGAGGCAATCAAACTATCAGGGCCTATTTCTGCCTTGAAGAGATGAACCGAGGATGAGTCTAGGTTTTGAATCCAGAATGAAACTTGAGAGAAAGATCTTGTCTTACTCTTGTTGTCTTAGGCCCATCCATCGTCTTCATCTTCATCACCAACAGGCTTATCGAGCCACTCATGTGTCCATATTAGCTTCTTGTCCGATGTATAGTCATCAGACCGTAGCCAACTAAACATGCTCCGCGTTGCAGTTTCTCATATGAACTCTTTAATACGATCCAGATCTTCCAGCAATGGTCAAGCCCATTCTAGGTTACTACAGGTAAGGATTGGTGGGTAGCTGGGATGCTGCAGTGGCCATGACGATGATTGTATCCCTTGGACCCTTCTCCTCCGTCACTACAGAATTCTATAGCATCTTAAAGGACAATAATATTACCATTCTTACGTCCTCTCTTCTACGAGTGTATTTGTCGTGTTTGATTTGTTTTGACCGGATTGGTGGTGATTTTTTCTGACCTGAGCCTTTTTGCCTTGTGATTTTTTGTCTCTTGTTCTCGTTCCGCTGGAATCCTAAGTTACAAGATAACGCGTAACTGACTGCCGGTATGCTTGGATAAATGTCTAGTGACCGATTTAAAAAGTTGTGGAGTGAGCACCATTTCCTCGTCAGGCCGATCAGGGATAAAGTGGTGTGGCGCTCGGACACGAGATGGCAAGCGGATTCATGATGGTAATTAATTACCTACTTGGTATATTTTCAGTCTCTAAAGCCCTTGAAGCCCTTGGGTAAGGAACGATTCGGAAGAGGGTTGTGGAATAGGTCCGCTGAATATTTGATGACAGTGCCGCCATGCCATTCGACCAAGAACAAGGCTTCCGTGTATCAGCGTGCCGTACGGAGTAGAATGAACCAATATCTTATCACGCGATCACTCGACCTAATGAGGTTGGTGCCAGATGCACTTTGCCACATATGGCAAGTAAAGGCATACCTTCGCAGTGCCAAGTACAGTAGTAAGGGGTAATTAAGCAGCGGGTCCAATAGTGCGGGAGGTCCGTATAATCATCCAAACCTCCAAGAAAGATTTTAATCTTTCCTGGTCATGGCGAAGCGTTTTTTTTTTCTCCAGAGCAGAGTGGTCTAAGAAGGCTCTATCATGTGCAAAGTGCGGAGGAGGATGAAAATGGTGTCCTCTTCTTAGAAATATAGTTCATACAAGTTCTTTTGCACAGAATGAACCCGAGTAACTATAATATCCTCCTCGGGTTGATGCCATTTCTACTAGTGGAGAAAGTTCAATAACGCGTGGCATATATCCAATAGTGCAGTGATAGCCCCCATATATATTGACGATATTTAGCCATACAACCTCCCCCCTAAAGTGGCATTCCTCATCCGTAGGCATTCTACATTTACTCTTTTTCCTCTTCCTTCTTTTGTATACTCGTCTCTCTGCGCATTCACTCTTTCATTCTTCACAGCGCCGAGGTCAGTAACAATGGAGCGGGATCGTGGCCGCTCGCCACTTCTGGAGAATCCAGATTACGAAAATAATGAGAAGCATCCGCACCTGCGGTATGGACTAACGCGCCATTGTGTCCGCTTATCAGTCAGAAGGCTGGTTGTCTTAATTGTTGTAGTCGTGCTAGCACCAACTTTGTTAGCCTTCCATTATTTCCAGGTAAGTTTGCCCATTATGTTAGAGAGCTCTGAACTCACCGAGGATGTAGAGCGGCGCATATCAATCTACTGGCACTGAGGACGTCATCCCCGTTTCTGACGATGACGGGAGCCCAATAGCACCGGTCAGCACTTATGCAATCAGTGAAACCAACGAACAGGCCGAGTCAACTGCAACCGAGTCTCGTGAAACCTCAACGGCTATCGAGGTTATAGAGACGACGCCAGAGACGAATAGTGACGAAGATGCCCCTCACGACGATGAACCCGAGCCTCTCCTCGAATCTCAAACTTCAGACGAATCACAGCACGATGGGCCACCTGAGGAGGTGACACACGACGAACCGCCCAAAGAGGATATCAAGGAAGAGATCAACCCCGACAATCAACCTGACGATGGAGCCCCTCCTCCTCCTCCATCTGAGCCATCCGCTAAGCCTGCGCCTCCCGTTGATTCTTCAACACCGATCACCCCAGACCAGGGTCCACCGCCACCTCCCGAGGAACCTAACCCTCCTGTGCCCCCGGAGCCACCCGTCGAACCTGAACAACAGGTCAACACCGAGAACCCTGATCAGCCTCCTCCTCCGCCCATATCGCCTGTCGATCCTGAGCAAGTCAATGCTGAGAACCCTCATGAGCCTCCTCCTCCTCCTCCTCCCATACCGCCTGTCGAGCCTGAGCAACAAGTCAATGCTGAGAACCCTCATGAACCTCCTCCTCCTCCTCCCGGCCCGCCTGGCCCGCTTAGTGATATTCCCGGTCCTCCCCCTGGTGACCATCGGATGATTATCATCATTCCAATGGACAGTCCCACCCCCGAGTTATGTAAAGTCATGTTCAGTGCAATGGCCAATGGCTACCCCAGTCCCATCATCATCAATTGGGGCAACGATCGTGACAGAGCCAACGGTGGGCTAGATAGATCGCATCTGTTCAAGATCACTAAAGGCCTCGAGTATCTCGATAAGATGATGGGTGAGGACGCCAATGAAGCAGATAAGATTTTCGACGACGATCTAGTCGTCATTGTCGATGGTCTTGATGTTTGGTGGCAGCTCCCGCCGGACGTTTTCATTAAGAGATACCACGAGGCCAACAGACTCGCCAACAAGCGTTTTCGTGAGCAATGGGGCCCAGGCCGCATGCCCATGCAGCAGACCATCATTGCCGCGTCTCAGAAGAGATGCTGGCCTCATCTTTCATACGGAGTCGATCTTCACTGCGACGAACTCCCCGAAAGCCCTGTTCGCCCGGATCTACACGGCGAGAACACTGACAAGGGAGAGAACGAGCATGACAGGCGGCCCAGGTACTACAATGCAGGTACCATCGTGGGCCCTGCTCGCGATTTGAAACGGTTCTTCCGCCGGGCTCAAAACACAATGAGCAAGGCTCAGTCTCGCAATCCCCTACTGCGAAGCGACCAGGGAGTACAAGGTGAAGTCTGGGGAGAGCAGGAGATGTTTCGCAATTGGCTTCGCAGACAACCGAATAGAGCGGCTGATGAATTCCTCGACGACCCAATGGTGCGAAATATCATCGACAACTACGAGTTCCACGTCGGTGTCGACTATTACCAGCAGCTATGGATCCCTACAGTCACTAAGGAGGAGGACGGCGAATTTATGCTCTTAAGTAACCAGAGTCATATCGACAGCGCGTCGGAAAAGCTAAATATCAACCCCGTCCGTCTTCGGGGTGTTCCCGAAGACGTCAAGAACGCACAAATTCCGCTCAGGAAGGTGCTCCCTGAAAATAAGGTCCGGCCCTGGGGTGAGCAGTCCTTGTTCGCCGACTACTTCAGCGAATCTGTCCCTGTGATTGTCCACCATAACGCCTGGAAGGACAATCTTAAGGAGCGTCGCGTGTGGTGGTGGGATCGCACTTGGTTCTTCCCTCACCTTCGCAGCCTCGTTCACGAGTATCTGCAGCGGCCGGCCGAGCTACCAGTGCTCGGCCGGGTGCCCGCTGGGGACGGGCAGGCCGTATATCGGGCAGTTCCCTCGGAGTTGCTCAAGCGCCATCCCCGACGGTTTGAGCCTGAAATGACGGAGCCAGGCTTGCCTGAGATGGATTATGATGAGCTGTGTCGGGGCAAACCAGATGCTCAGAAATGGTTTGATCAGGTATTCAGGGACGGGAAGGGTCCACTGTAATGTGAGACTTCCTATGGCGTTCAGGGTGGGGAGTTGAAATGTATGATAGTAAACAGTCATGGAAATGTCCTTTTATGGACTTTGGGGGTAAATTATTACTACAATGGAAGCCTTGATGAGAGCCCGAGTACCACAAATCAAATGACAATATGCCACTGATGGCTACCCTGATGCCATCATTGGTTGTACTACGATGCAAATGGAGATGCTTCGATTATACCAAGCTTGATAACAATAATCACTACGGAGTAGGCGCTAACAAGCTGTTGACCCGACTTTGCGTGAACAACTTCCCAAACAATGGGAAACCTCTCAACTGTAATTAAAATAAAAAAAGATTTAAAAAAGGCCTTTCAACCGATTCGATATCATTTTGGATAAATATCTCGGCGTTGAGCCGCGATGCCGAACACCGAGGAGACATAACTAGGGTAGTGGGAAAAAAATTTATGTCATCCTTGCGGTTTCGGCGACCCTACCCATCCTCATTTTCGCTCAAAGCACGGGTCACGACAACAGGCACAATCACACCCCCTCCCTACATAGTTTTGCTTAATTCTACATGCCTTGAAATTGGCATGGGGATACTGAAGGAATTGCATCGGGAATTTTTTTCAAGATAATACCTTTGAGGGCTTTAGACTTGTGGATCTGCAATCGGGTGGATTGTTGCGGAACCTGCATAGAACATGTATGGAAGGATGGGACTTCTGGGTGGCTTCGCCGAACCTTCCAAGAACTGAAGACCGTTACATCAGAGGGCTTGAAAAGAGCCAGCACTCCCTGGTCTTTCGGTGCAGGCTAGACAGAAAGCCACAGCGGCTAGCCATACGAGTGGTGCTGCAGCCGTTCTGGGAGACGCTGTGAAGTGACGGCATGGCGTCAACCGGCCCGAGTTGATGCATGGAAGCCATGAGGTAATTGCCATGGGGAATAAAAATCCCATTCTTGGAGAGATGTGTGCGTGTACGAAGCCTATGATTGAAGGAATGATGCAAGCGGAAGTCCGCCGCTGATTAGAAGCTGCTCAGATGCTTGATCGTTTTCCAACTGGGCGGCCGACGTGGGAGGGTCGTCATTACCACCCAACGCCATGGCAGCGAGATTGTCAACAAAGACCGCAGCTGCAGTTCTTCTTTTGGTTCTGCCGTCACCGTTTATGGCCATGGTTACTTTTCAGCAGATCAGATAACGAAGTTGATGATACCCAGGGCTCCCAACAGCGAGCCTACATCCTTGAGCAGAGAAAAATCGAACAAAACATACTGACTGGGACATTGTGTAAGCTAACCCCAAGTAGCAGTTGTTAATGTCATCCACGCTGTCGTATCAGACGGCGTGGAAGACACCTTGTTCTCTATAGCTTCCTTCAAGCCCGTTGGCTCAAGGTGCTCTAGACTGACTTACACGCAAGTTGGGCTTCAAGACGAGCGATGACACCTTATTATGCATGTAACAATTATTTTATGTAGGAGGACGAAGAAGACGACGAGGATGAAACCTTAAGATCGGAAATAAGACATAACCTGCATTCTCGACATCCAACTTCATGGGAGTGTTGCATGGACCCTGTAGTGAACAACAAATATACCCGGCAAGCTGGGTATGCGGGAGATGCTTGACTCCACCATTCAACAGCAACTCTGAACCCCCCGAGGAGATACAGCATGCAACCACGGTCGCGTGCAGTAACTGATGAGAAGGCAATATCGGCACGAGGTCCAACCCTCGTCCCTGAGCAGCCAGCGATCCGGCAAAAAGGCCCACACTAGATCCATCCGACCCCGAGCAGCGGTGCTCCAGTCTCTGCCGTCTCCCGTGGTACTGTAGTCATTGGAGCTAGAACAAGCGCCCTTCTAGAAAACAACAAGGATGTCAAGGCGTGGAGTGAACGGTCCGTTCGGCGAGCTACTGCCGAGGTGAGAGCATTTGGCCACACAGTCATTGGACTGGATGGTGTTACAGCTTTGATTAGCAATGCCGCGAATCCGGGAGCCATGGAGAAACCGTGAATTCACGGCTCCGTGGAGTTTCCGCAATGTGAATGTGCAGCTGACCTTGCCTCACGAATTCCGGCTCCGTTCAAGAGACCAAGCCCTTTATAACATCCCGAAGATGACTCTTTTAGTGGCCGGTTTCAATACGTGCCCGTCGGGACTTTTCGGTGGGGCGGTCAACTCGGGATTTGGTGAAAGCCGCCGTTCCATTGTTCTAGCTGGTTTACATTTTCTCGTTAGCGTGGCTTGCTCTGTGTGATGTCCACCGAGGCGTACGGCAAGAGGTCTACTGCGGATGTTGGCCAGGCATATGTTGGCGGCAGAAATAGCAGTGAACGTTACGTCGTATGCTTCTAAGGCTATATGCAAAGCTACCAAGGAGCATACCTAGGTAGACATTATGATGTGATTAACAAGGCATCGAAATGGGGCAGCGGCCGCCTCGAATCGATTACTACCTCAAACTTGTCAATTAAGAACTGAGCGGGAGTGCTTAAATTTTCGCAAATCCAATTGGGAGGGTGTACGTTTAGCGAATGACAAAGCAGCTCGAATGGCTTTCCCTTGATAAGCACACAAAATTGGGTGGCTTGCTCTGACCATACTGCAACTGCAGCGCGTCGATTGCGTTACCCTTCTGGGCGGTAGCGCATTCAACATGGTTGCACAGGGATTATTCAGCCTGCCGTAAATCCGGTAGGTCCTGGATGTTCGGCTATAGGAGATAATTAGCAAGCATACATGGCTAACGACGTCACTGTGCTCTTGGCTGCGTAGGGGACTTGATTATCTACGACCCTGGATGGAGTTGCGTCAGATGTTGACGATGCTCGAATTTTAATTAAGCAAGAGGCATTCAATCAGAGGCTTCAGGATTTACGAAGTGCTTTGAATCCCGAATTTATCGGGTTCGTTCAAGACCTCGAAAGGCCCCCCCAAAAATGGGTAGTCAGACACAGGGCGCAGCATTAACATGGAGCATGGAAGCAAAAATTAAGGTTGTGGACGAAGAGGGTTACCAATGCTATGGGCAACCCCACAGCATCGCGTAGAAAGTTCCCATTGCATCTCATTAGGAATCAACAAGGCTGTCGAATTAGGCATCGAGCTTGGTTGTTTCCTCTCATCTCAGATGGGGTGTAGATTGGAGAAAGGGCTCAGGGGAACATGCGTAAGGGCAGGGGGTGTGTGTCCACAGAAAGGATTCGTGGAAGGTCAGGCATCTCTCGGCCGGGTGGTGGATTACAAAATAACAGAAGCTTGACGTAAATAAAAATTATCAGGAAGCCTGGAGAAGGGCGCAAACCCATGCAAGCCTTAACGTGCAAGAGCTCCGGGGTGCGGCACAACGAGCTTGCGCTGGAGGGGGAGTTCAGACCAACTCCGCTCCGCTGCTTGGTTGCTGGGCCGCTGGTAACGCTATGAAACGAGCGGTCAGCAACACAGGATTACATATTACAAGTCGCGTTATGGTGGTTCTGGAGGTGGGCGTGCATAAGGATACGTGTGTGGCTTGCCGTGCCGGTCCCTTCTACATGTTGTCTGGGTTGCGGACGAGAGATGAGCATTGAACTTGTACTTCAATACCAGAAGTTTAATTGGGACGCCTTGCACGCCGTCTGATATGACAGCGTGGATGGCGTTAACCAAGATTGGCACGATACTGCGATCGCGACGTGCACATTGGTAGCAACAGCACGCGCATCATAACACACTCATTATGAATGAGTAATCGGAAGGTTTCCCAAAGGCGTAGTGTAGCAGTATGATGGCGTCGCAGCGGCCCTGTGACTCGCTCGTTGCATCTGCCAAGGGCGCGCTTTTCGGATAGTCTAAATGGCCTTCGGGGTTTTCGGTATTACCAAAGCCCCGCGGACATGTGAATCACA
This sequence comes from Mariannaea elegans, assembly GCA_930272665.1. Lineage (NCBI taxonomy): Eukaryota > Fungi > Ascomycota > Sordariomycetes > Hypocreales > Nectriaceae > Mariannaea > Mariannaea elegans. Next base: position 1,064,542 of record CAKNEU010000001.1, on the reverse strand, counting down.
GCCAATGACTTGGGTGTCGGGGACCGGACACAACACGGAGAGTCTATTGACCGATCTACAAGCCACAGTGTCCGGGTCGGGGTGTCTTGATTGATAGCCTGATAGGAACGAGAGCGAGGCAGCAACGAAAGCGAAAAATATACCATGCAGGGTTGTGATCCGAGCGGAGATGAAATGTACGTACGAAGTAATTCTGTTGCCTTGGTACTGCCCCCAGACTATAACGTGGTGACGATACCTCTTTAGATCGGACATACGTAGGTGAATGCGCGGCAAGGCATGACCTGGTTAGCTGCGCAGGAAATCGTATCGAAACCGAAAAATAGGGGGAATGAGATGGGACAACCGTGCAGTTTGCAATGCCTTGCCAAGCCTCCACAAGGAGTGAATTATGCCACAATTGAGCGACAGACCACATTCCTCGCAACATTATACGCGTTATGCTCACGCATCCAAGCGACGATTTGGGACGAAACGAGACGGGGTGCTTACGTGTGGCTCAAGCGGGCTTAGATGATTAAGCGGAGGTTGCGTGCCCTGATTGGTTCGCCTTCCTCGCTTTCTTCGCTTTCGATAAGCTCCGACATGGCGAAGCACATCAGCCCTACAACTATTGCGGAGATACGCACGGAGGTACCTTTTTCTCCTCGGGCTCTCGCATTCTCATTCAACCCTTCACCTCCACCGCCGCGTAGAGGCGTAAGGCCCTTGCGTAAAAGGGTCCAAACTTTTGTGTTGGTGGGCCATGCCCCATGTCCATCAAAATTCCGCCGATAGATCCGCCCTGCTCGGGTTTTGTAACATTTTTCGGACACTGCACGGGGATTTCTTAGTACCATAACGAAGTCCATGATGTCGCCTCTCCGCAGCCTTCACCTTTCCATCAGGGTGGGCCTCGTGCTGTGCGTCGTGCCGACGGGGCGTGAGCCAATGTCTTGAATCTTCTTGTTTGAGGTGCCTGGCCTCTGTGGATGACCACGTAGGTGGAGGTTACGGGGCCCAGCTTGTGACGTACAGGCCATAACGGTATGTACAGCATGATTGTGCAAAAGCTCGCCGACTTGGCGGGATTAGCTCTACGTCAAAACACCAAGATGAACAATAGAAAAAAAGTCTAGAGAACTGCACGATAGTGGAGGGTGAATAATCGAGTCACACGCGCTGATGACGGTGTCATCCACAAGAGCGGAGCTAGAAACGATAAGGTTTCGTAGCAATTGCTGAGAAATTGGAAATCAAGGGCCATTATTGATTTGTAGTGAGCGCGGACCTAAACGGGGTTTGGAGAGAAGATGATCAAGCAGCCCTACGCTTCCGCATGCCAGTACGTACTTTGTGCCGTTTTGGGGGGGACCCCAATTGAACGTCATGAGCAAATACTGTACTGAGTGATGGGTGGCTTAGGAATCACAATCGCGTGCTACTGGGGTGCACCGAGTGAGATTTTGATTTGTAGCCTTCAGTCTACTACTATGTTTGGGTTGACCCTTTTTGGGTGAGATCAATGTACTTCGTAAGCGCTGTGTCGCAGCAAAGAGCCCAACAAAGAACAAAGGGAGGAAAAAGGAAGAGGCGAAGCAGAATCGCTGGTCCATGTGTATCTGGTACATACGTACTAGGCGAAATGGTCGGACAGCCCGAAGTACCCCGGGACCCCAAGCACGCAGACAGCAGGGTGAAGCGAGAACGAAGCCAGTGTTGTCTCTGCCCTGCAGTAACTATGCGCAGGTGCTCTGTGTCGGACTCGATGAGCAGCCCGCCCGCTGGAGACTGCGCGGTGCAGTGAGTCTGAGTCTGTTGAGTGGGTTCTGTGCCGATCCTTCGCTCTCGCTTTGATCGGACTTTCGAGAGTCATTGCCTAACGCACACACCCCCCCTTGCTCTAGGCAAGAGTCATCCTTACCCACACACACCCCTCGGCTTCGCAATCTTCGGACTTTGTGAATATGCACTCCGTCAGTGGGCCCCCCGTTCAAGCCCGTCTACTCCATCTGGATCACAAGAATAAAAGATTCTATTCCCCCGTTCTCTGGACAGAACTTCAATACAGTCATCACAATCAATTCAATCCCATACAATCAAGAATCAAGATCACAACATCCATTCTAGACCTTGAACAAAGACTGACGCAACCAACACTACATATTTGTCAATCGAGAACCGACTAGCATCACATAATCTGCCAGTCACTGTCACCATCGGAGACCCCTGCCACTAGCTTGCCTTTTGCCGCACCGCAATCGGGATCGTTGCCTTGACTCACTGCATCTACCAACAAACAATCAAAAGGGTCACACTCCCGCCTATTCTCACAATGTCGACCATCACACAAACAAACACTCAAAGGCCCACTGCCAACAACTCCTCTTCTCTCCGACGAGCTGCCATCAAGAAGAACATGAGCATCACTCAAACTTACTACCTCGCCCACAAGGCTCGGGCTAAGCTCTCTCGCGAGGCTGCCCAGCCTGACCACGATCTCCGCCTGCTGGTTGGACACGCCAACCTTCTCGACTCTTTGATGCTTGAGCTTGCCGATGCCGAGCGGGAACAGGAGCGATGGTTCAACCAGTCCGTCCGCGGAGCCTCTAGCCCACAAAAGCGCCATGTGCAATGGGCCGACCAGACCATTGAGGAGGAGTACGACTCCGACTCATCTGACTCTTCTGACTACGATTCCGACGAGGAAGACATTGAGATGGCCAACGCTGTTCCCGCCAAGGCTATCACCCCCAGAATCAGCCACGTCGACGACATGGAGGAGGATGATCTCGAGGAGGACTACGCTCAGCTTGAGCTCGTCCGAACACCCTCTCATTCCAACTCCCCTCCCGACCTTGTGGAGCACGACTTCTCAGACTCTTCCGACGACGAGTCGATGCCCCCATCGCCACCCCAGCCAATTCTCAACGACTTCAATGAGAAGGACGCCCAGAAGCAAGAACAAGACGATGAACTCTACGATGAGGACTTCTACCTGCCAGCCCGAAACCCCGCGAGGCTGGTGTCGGCCATCTCGGTCTACTAAGAAGTCTTCTATCTCAACTTGTAGAATTGTATCATCTTAATGACTTGTTTTCACAAAGCGACAGCGGGGCATATCATCGGCGTTTCTCAATTTACTAGACCTTGGATACCAAACGGCGGGCGAGGATAGAAAAAAAAAGCATTTTTCACTTTTCTTATTACGAATATATACACTTGTTTCATTATATCGACATACACGGTTTCACCACTCAGAGGAAAGGGACATCGACCATGGGAAATGGGGATTATGATTGAATGAGTTGCCGCTCCCGGAGCACCACTGGATTGGGGATCATGGGTTGAGTGGCAGCCTCAAGAGGCGCCCCCACGGAAAGGGTAGATAGCTCACACAAACAGAACATACGGGGCAACCCGAGGCAATTAGATGCCGAATACAAAAAAAAAAATCAAAATAAATATTTCAAAACCACTTCTTCTGCCTCTTCTCAGCTCGCAAACCGTGAACAATGTCCTATCGCCCGGGTGACCGCCTCTTCACCGAGGTCCATGGACATCTCATCGTATCTGATCGCGATAACGCAATCAATCCACCGCTTACCAAAAATTCTCGGCTCCGCGGACTGAAATCGGTGCCTTCGGGGTGCGTGGCTACCCACCTCCATTAAACACACCCCCTTGGCGTTGTGAATCATTCGGTCTGATGACCAATGAAAGCCGGACCTCGCTGTATCTCGCTCTTTGAGGCCCCTTCTCAAGGTTTCAGCGGTTGCGGTAGGCGGCCGCAGTTTGTAAGCGCGAGTCCGGATCCATGATGAAAGTCTGCCCTTTATTACTCAGCCCAAACTTACCAATGTGCCCGCCGCTCCGTCAGCAAATGGCAGAGAGACCACGGAGGACATGCGTAAACTGTCACCCCTCAAGCCACCGCACGTAGAAAGTCCCTGTGTCCGTCCGGCTTGCCGAGAGACGCCGTGAAGCCGAACCTTTTTTATTAATCAGAATATGGCTTTTGGCTTTTTTTCTTAGCTAGCAATGTTTTCTGACTCTGTTCCTGTGTGGGAACTCCGGCACGCCCTGGCCCATTTCGGCCGTGTATTTCCCGCCATCTGAGTTTCTATTGCCAACAAGCCAAGGGATGGAGAAAAAAAATCTTTTTTTTCTTTTCCCTGAGCAAACCGCATCCACCAGTTCTCTGCCCCCGCTCCACGAGACTATCGCCGCCGGACGTGGGGCGGAGGCTCTCACCGGCCGCTGTGGGCCGTGAAGACCGGGATGAGCCATGCATGAAATTTTTGATCAGCGCAGATCATTGGGTGTGACTAACAGCAAAAAGGAGGCCATCGTGATCAAGCCTGTTGACTGGCGGGACGTTAACACTTTGGGCGGACCAAAGACCCATTGAAAAAAAAAGATTTGAAAAAAAAAATCTATTCGAGCTTTGTTGAGCACGGTGCTTTGTGTCTTTGTCTAACTGGATCCAATCCATGATCCGATTTGATACAGAGAGAGAGAAAGAGAAAGAAATTTGCATTGTCTTTCACGTCTAATTGGCCATTTCGGTCAAATTTGAAAGACCCTTCTAGACATATCTGATAAATTCCAGGATTCTTCGTCAACATTTGAGGAGACGCTAACAAGCTCTCTGTTCCAGTCCGGCTTGTCCAGGCACAGTCAGTTCAGGCACATTATGCAAGGGCACAAGGGCGTGACTGGGCGTGACTTGGCTCGCCTGACTGCCTGGGTTTGAGCGCGAGGACACGTTGAGGGCGAGTCGGGATTGCGCAGGGAGTAGGGGAGCAGTCTCACAATTTCCCCTGTATTGAGCACGTTGTCTCAATTGCATCTTGGTATATTTCCACGGGATCATCACAAACAAAGGAGAACCGGGAAAGAGGAAACGGTCCGGTGCTTCCAGCCATCCAGCCACGGCAAGATTTCCATGTGAGCCGAGACACCCCAATTACGAGAGGAGGAGTACGAGGGCGTTGGTTGTCAGGAGAAGCCGGAGATGTAGCCGCGACGTTCTTGGCAGAAGAGAGCACGGTTCACTGCCAGCGTCTCGTCCTCTTACTGCACACAGTTCGGAGGCGTATGTATCATTGGCTTGGCAAAGAGCTGGGGGATATTTTTATGGCCTGCTGATCATGATCATGAGATGGATAAGAGGGGAACATCAACCTCAAGCGGGAAGCGGGTTGGCCGGGAAAGAGGGAATTCCCCACAAAGTAGAGTGAGACCCAAGTTAGGAAAGCTCTTCCGCTATGAATTAGAATTCATGTGTCTTTCTTGACCTTGCCTATATTCTCGGCATCGTTCTTTCCCTGATCCTCGGTCGATTGCTCCGAATCGGACGCACAATTCAACCCTGGGGGGGCCGGTCCATAGCCGTTGTCAGTCACCTGAACGTGCCCCCACATGTCCCCGTCGTGCCCGGAGGCCGGTGGTCGGAACTCACGTCAACGCCGGCTGGCGCCCATTATTGGTCGTAACACAATCGGAGCATTGGCTTGCCAGGGGCAAAAGAGTCTGGGGGAACGGACTTGAAACTTGGGCCGAAGGGCGGACGAGAGAGGGGTGAAGGAAGACACGAGGGTTCCTATCATTGGCACGATAGTAGGAGGGCGTGTCATGCATCTGCACGAGGCGAGGTCTGCTGATCATCGTTCATAATACAACTTACATACAGCCATATGCTTTTGAAGCGGAGTTAACTCCGGGATTATAGCTGACCAGAGAGACGGTAGAGTAATCCTTGGCGTATCTGAGACTTTCGGTCAATGGGTTGTCCACGAGACTAATTGGCTAGCCGATGCGGAGAGCGTTATCTGGGGGTGAGATAATAGTTACTGGTTCGAGTGAATGGCCACAGGATGGCCGTCTCACTGGGAGGAGAATGTTGGTGTCTTGCCAGCTGGTCTTATCTAAGCTTCCGAGGGTAAGAACTCAACAATAATAGCTACTTGGCTCCTTGGTAACCAACCATAGACTGCGAGGGTGGAGTCAGCCACCTCCTGTCTTCGCTGTTCTTCCTCTTTGGGAAAATGTTCTTGTTCAATGTCGTTGCTATAACGTCTGATTTCTCCGAAGGAAGACTATTCGTAGCCAATGCAATGCCACGTCTGGTCCCCAATACGGTATTTGCATGTCTGCAGTAGCACGAATAGGCCTCATTTCCGGAATCGAGCTCTGAAGCTAGTATTAGGATTAAACTCGACAATGGCTTCTATCATTAGTGTGGGAGGCGTGATAGTTGAAGCTATCTTCAATCTGACTGAGAATATATTCTACTAAATAAAGCTCCTGTATCATGTAGTTAGAACTGCGTGTCCATGGGGACTCCACGGAGAGTGAGAATCCAAAGGGTCATTATCGACCCAAGACCCGGCAATACGGCTCCTTCGAACAATAAGCCGACCGTCCTCGGTCTCGGGTGGATAAAGCCGTCATTAGTACTTCTCTGTCCGTGGACGACCCAGTTACTCATCACGGTTGTGGATCGTAGGTTACCTTCGCCCTCGGCATTCGACTAGGTCCGATAATATGCCGTCTCCATCAATCTCGAGCTGCCAGCGGGAGCAGATGTGTGCACGCCCCACTCGGGATCCGGTACGTCATTGCAAGTTTTCGCACATCGCAAAACAACGCCTCCAAATACCCCGTCCATCCTACTTCTCCGAAACGCCCGTCCAAAACTCGTCATGCGAATCCTCCCGAAGCGTACCCTAGCTCGCGAGCTTCCATCGAGCATCTTATGCCGCTCCTGCCGTTCCTGCCGGCCGCAACGCCGCCAATTCGCGTCCGCATCCGCACCGTCTGGAACCCCCGCCTCTGGCCTCACGCCGCTCTCCTCCCGCCGACTTATTTCCATTACTGGCCCTGATGCGGCTAAGTTCTTGCAAGGGATCATTACGGCCAATATAACGGGTGCCGACGGAACCCCTAGGAATGACGGGTTCTATGCGGCGTTTCTGACTGCCACGGGAAGGGTACTTCATGATGTCTTCGTGTATCCTAATCACGGAGCTTCGGGAGTGTCCGACGGGGAGCCTGGATTCCTGATTGAAGTGGATTCTGACCACGCGCAAACCCTGGCGAGGCATATCAAGCGATACAAACTAAGGGCGAAGCTGGCAGTAAAGTTATTGGCTCAAGATGAGGCAACCGTGTGGCATGCATGGGACGACTCGGCAAAGACCAATTGGGACTCAATTGTCGAATCGAACAAGCTTTCTCTGAAGGACCCTCGAGTACCCGGTATGGGGTATCGATTTGTACGTTTGGATAATAAGAGTCCTGAGGTCGACCTCGAACGCACAACTGAAGATGTGTATACGATCCGACGATATCTACAAGGCGTTGCGGAGGGCCAGGACGAGATGGCGAGGGAGCATTCCCTACCGCAGGAGAGCAACATGGACATTATGAATGCCATTGACTGGAGAAAGGGCTGCTATGTCGGACAGGAGCTGACGATTCGTACACGACATCGGGGAGTCGTTCGGAAGCGCATTCTGCCCTGCGTGCTCTACGAGAAAGACCAAGCAGCTCCGGCGTCGCTTGCTTACCATGCAGATAGCCCTTTACTCGAGAGTGCGACAGCAGATATGATTCCTCGGGATACAAGCATCGGACGGTTTGAAAAACGAGGCCGCAGCGCAGGCAAGTGGCTCAAGGGTGTGGGCAATATTGGACTGGGCCTTTGTCGGTTGGAAATCATGACGGACATCACATTACCCGGCGAGACAGCATCAGCAGCCTTCAAACCAGAGGATGAGTTTGTGTTGGAATGGGGGGAGGAAGATAGTAAGACGGGGGTCAAAGTCAAGGCATTCGTGCCTGGATGGTTGAGGCAAGGCCTCGAGGAACAGAATAAGGCCAAGAAGCATTGAGCAATAGATGAATGAAGGAATGGAAACTTGTACGATTTATATGTTGTTGTACTAAAACACTCTTCTCGAGTAGTTGTTCGAGTAGGAAGAAGATACCCCAACTCTCAATTGCATTGGTGTCTTATGGCAGACTCTTCGTGGCGTTTCTGATCTGTGATTGGCCCATATGCTCTTGAAGGTTCTCATGCGATACCCACGACTGATCACTTTTTAATTCTCATGGCCGTTACTCCGTATTTGAATTATAATTAATTCACGCCAAATGACAAGGAAAGCATTTTCAGGACTCGAAAAGAAGACCACTTAGCGACAGGGCTGAAATGGTGGAGTGAGGAACCACCGAGTGACGGTATTATTTTGGCTGCCTTATCACCCAGTCCTACCTCGATCAACGGTCCCCTGCCCTTTCCAGAAATTTCAGCTCGGCTTTGGCAGCGAGTTTTGACTGTTTTGACCAAGCTCGCCCATCACAGCAGATCGTGGCGCCCCTGGTCACAGGTCATTGTGCAGATCCCGCTTCTTCCCAACTTCTGAGAGGCCGGGGGATGGGGGCAAGAGACATTTGGGCGAGACATGACGCTGGGGCTGGCATTTTCTCGCCCGCTCAATGCAGATACGATGGCGCGATGATACCTGTTGAACAGTTCCCTCTTGTGCGAGCGTAACCCATCCTGAGCTTTCAGTTCTGAGCTTTCGCAATTCCTCAACACGCTGGCAAAAGGACCGACGAGCAGGAGAACCCCATTTCAAGGCATCCTTTTGCCCTGTTGCTCATCCGCTGCGGTTGAAACCATGCGGCTAGTCTTTGCCGGGGTGAGATTCCCGCTGATTTGACTGGGCAGTGGTACTCTTGGCGCAGCAGTGGTGATCCATTCAGCTCTGACCGGGGGCTCCAGACACATGCATGCGACTAGGACGCGGGACGGAAGCCACTACGGACGGCCTCAAATCAGGAGAACAGAAGCTGAGAAATGTCAAGGACGGGCCGTGGGCAGTGGGCACGAGGGCTGATGTGAGTGGTTAGACAAGGATTTTTGGAATGAGGCGGGCTGTGATACATCTGTCCGAGGTGCATCAGCGATCGTCGAGAGGCGTTGAGAGAGCTAGTTATGTCCTTTTTGCTTCTCCGCCACTTTGAGATGGGTTGCCTTTGTCTCCGAAGGTGGCCATTTAACTCCCGGTGTGAGATTGGTGAAATTAAGAACTGAGATCAAGCGATGGATAATTGGCATAGACATCCCTACGACATGGCCTGTTAAGGAGATTCCAATTAGACCAGACAAGCCCTGCCTTCCTTGGCGTCCTACGAACGGTATTACTCGACGCTTTTGTCGTATTTCTCCGTAATTTCTTGACTGGTTGGTTCATTAACTAGTTCCCGTGCATGGCACTTTGTCATCTCGAGCTCGCCGATCCATGGCTGTAACCCTCGCCTGTGCCGCTTATTTTGTCATCTCTTTTATTTGCCTTGGCACCCTGTCTCTCACAGGCCTCTTTTCCGCTGTGGCTTTCGAATCGGAGTTTGCTTAACGGAGAGGATGGCCACCAGTTATTTAAGCTACGGGCCCCGGCCTTCCCTATCATTGACTTCCTGGGCTACTGTTATACGAAGGCGTTCGTAGGATCGCTATCGGACATACTAGTAACCATGTCAAAGGCTTCTACCCCACCTCCCACAACTATGAAGCGTATGATTCTATGCTGCGATGGAACATGGATGAATAGCGACAATGGATACGAAAAAGGTGGCATCCTAAAATCGCAGGGAACTCTCCAGGTCCCTTCCAACGTCACTAGGATTTCTCGTTGCTTCAAACGCAGGTGTTCAGATGGCATGCTTCAGATCATCAGCTACGAGTCCGGAGTCGGAACTGGTAGCAACACTCTCGACAGCATCACAGGAGGTGCATTTGGTCTGGGCCTGTCTGAGGTGCGTGAAGTTCCAGATGCTGAATCGGAAGTTACGCGACTGACCACCATATTAGAGAATGAGGGAAACATACTCCTACCTCTGTGCCAACTATATGGATGGAGATGAAATCATTCTAGTTGGATTCTCTCGCGGGGCCTTCACAGCCCGTTCAGTAGCCGGCATGGTCGCCAACCTGGGTCTTTTGACACGCGAGGGCATCGAGCACTTTTATCCAATCTTCACGGACATGCAGCACTGGAATGACCTCGACTACAAGGATCCTTTCCCCAACATTCCCTTTTCAAACAAGCCCAAGGGAGAAAAAGCTGCAGCAGAGTACCGATCTCGTCTCGAGAAATTGGGATTCACTCGCGTGAAGCAGGACTGCGGATCTGGTGAGCTGATCAAGATCAAGGCCGTCTGCGTATGGGATACGGTCGGTAGTCTAGGTATTCCGCGAGTTTCGTGGCTGGAAAAGTTGGGCATTCGCGCCAGCAATGACGAATAAGTCCACCTTGGCATATGATTAAAAGCCGTTTCATGCTGACATCCACAGTACGTACAAGTGGTACGACACGAACTTGTCGGACCGCATCGAGCATGCCTTCCAAGCTCTTGCTTTGGATGAGCATCGTCCACCGTTCAGTCCTGCTGTGTGGGAGAGACTTCCCACCGACAAGGAAACCACTGATCTTCGACAAGTGTGGTTCCCAGGCAACCATGCTAATTGCGGTGGTGGTTGGGACGACCAGGGGATTGCGAACGTTACTCTAGCTTGTAAGTAAACGCAGATGTCTTTTCCACTTTCGTCGGTATTGAGAATCTAACACGATTTCATAGGGATGATGGATCAGTTAGCTTCCATTGGTGTGGAATTTGACACACAATCACTGGACCGACTCTTCCAACAGAACGTGGAGTACTACGAAACTGCTCATGCCTCCTTGAAGGGAAAAAAGGCAAAGGGAGTGGTTCAGCAATGGGCCATCGACCCAATTTATGAGAAGAACTCCCCGCGTCGCCCTTGGGGTCTTGGTGCCATCAAAAAGGCTACCAGTATGCTGTATAAGCTGTCTGGTCAAGATATTAGGTCTCCTGGGCTCTACAAGCCCACTGATCCGAAGACCGAGCTCGACAAGGACAGGTTTCTCATCGATACCAACGAGCGCGTCCACAGCACAGTTCGTATCCGTTTGTCGTGCAAGGGTCTCGGTCTCGACGACAAGGCAATCTGGGACTGTCCTGCTCTGCTTAAGAACTGGACAGTCAAGCGCACGCAGGACAAGTACGAAGACCCAGTGCCCTTCCACCCTGGCTGGGATCCCGATGTCCAAGAAGATGCCAAGGGTAGCCCCAATGACTGGGAGAAGGGTCGATGGATCTGGGAGTACTCAGGTGATGAGAAGACTGCTCCAACTGATAAGAAGCAACGAGTGATGGTAGAGGAGCCCCTAGGCCCTTACGAGAGATACCTTCTCAAGTTATCAGGCGGAGATCCCAACGTCTATCATTTCGTCGCTGAGCGAAATTAAAGGTTTTCATTGTGTAAGTCCGAGGCTTGATTAGGGGTCAGCGAGCTTGTTTCAAAGGCGCAATTGGAATACCACCAGTAGTTATGGAAATTGAGAGGAGCAAGAACAAGCATAAATAATTCGGTTGGCAGATTGTATTGTTTAAAATTGACAGCTTAATTGACATGTATGAGGATATTTGAGCATGTCTTAATGACGTAAAGATCTTGAGCATTTTTAGCTGAAAACCATGGATGTACTTAGTAGAAATCGCGATCACGTGTGGTCGCGCGCTGGCAATCGATCCCTCAGAATCTTTTTGGCGACTAGGCATCTAGGTCAAACTTCTTCACTTACAGAAGACAACTCTTTTTTTTCTTCTCAAGAAAAACCGGCTTGGCTGTCCCTTTGCCAGCATGAATTGCATTTTTTCATAGTGTATATTTGGCATAAGGGTCCGTCGCCGTTTTCGTTGCGATTTCTTCTACGACTGCGTCATCGTCGATGCAGCAGCAATTTAGTACGAGGCCTTCGTCGACTTCCTTTCGCTGATTCATTCTTCGCGACCCAACGACCATGGAATCCAAGGCTGCAGACCTCTTGCAGTACGCGCAGGAATATGCATCTAAAGATGTCGATCTCTACGACCTGCTTGGCATCGACGCCCTCACCCCGAAAGAAGACATCCACCGCGCGTGGCGAAAGCGCTCTCTGAAGCACCATCCTGACAAGGCCGGCGATAACTTCGATCCAGAAAAATGGCAACTATTCGAGCGCGCTCGCGATGTTCTTACCGATACCGCCTCGCGCGCAGCCTACGACAACGCCATCAAGGCGGTACTGTTGCGAAAACAGGAGCGCGAGGCGATGGATAAGCAGCGCAAGCATTTCGTTGACGATTTGGAAGCACGCGAAAATGCCTGGAAGCGCCAGAAAGAAGAAAAAGAGCAGAGAGATAAAGAAGCAATAGAGAACGAAAGGTCACGACTTCACGAGGAGCGACGGATGCGCGAAGCGGAAGAAAAACGACAGGTCGATGCTGCCCAGGAACTGGAAGATTTGGCCGAAGCAAAACGGCGGCTCAAGGAGAAGAAGGAAAGAAAGAAGCAGGACGAAGCAAGAGAGAAGTTTCTGCGCAAGTCAAAAAAGGCCACGGCCGCTGCTACGACAAACGATAGTAGATCAAAACCTCAAGAGCCCCTTCACGGCGTTATTGCAGTCCCAGGAGACTACGAAGTGGACTTGGGTACAGAGAGGAGAAAATATTGGGAACTGGTGTGCGATAAATTGAGAACTGTCCAGGCTGTCCGGAACCTGAGCAAGCAAGAGGCAACGCCTGACGAGCAGGAAGAGGCACTACGAAGTCTCCAGGAAGCAAAATTAAGGATGCACCAAGCCGAGGTGAAATTCGTCGAGGAGTCTCGCAACGCCAAGGAAGTGAGATTTGAATGATGAATGATACATGATGGGTAGAACTCAATATACCACGATAGATTGTTTGCGTTCTGATGCTAATATCAAGGGTTTAGTCTCATGACTCCTCGTGGAGACGCAAAACATTAATCGCATTGGCTCCCATGATCGCCCTGGCCTCAGAAGAACCCTCGCCAATGGCATTGGCGACTGCAGCAGCATTCAAACTGACACTTTCCCACTCACCTTGTTCGTCCGATGTCAAAGGAGGGAAAAAAGGATGGTCAGTGCCAAACATTAGTCGGTCGACACCGCTCGCGTCAATGGCGGCCTTCAGTCCGACCTCAGAGTAGACAACGGCGTCTAGATATATCTGCTCCTTCAAGACATCCCATACCGTGCGTCGATTTTTCCCCACCTTGCCCTCCCGGACCAGCTGTCCGTCGTGCATGATGCAGCTCTCGATGCGACCTGCGAGGAACGGCAGGGTGCCACCGCTGTGAGCAAGGAGCATCCGCAGATCACGGACTCTGTCAAAGACTCCCGCAAGGTACATTCTTGTCACCGCGATAGTCGTCTCCATTGGGAAGCCTAGGGCTAGGGGGAGAACGTGTCCATACTCAGCACTGGCCCTTGGGCCCCAGACGTCGTTGGGAAGGCCGTAATGCGGATGAAGGAAGACGGTTAGCTTAGCAGCAGCTACTGCCTCCAAGATGGGCAGTAAATTGGGATCATCGAGACCTTTCCCGAGCCCCGACGTGCCCAGGATTATGCCGCGACAGTACTTGAGGCTCTTGAGATGGTTGATGGAAGCCAGTATTGTACCAAGTGGTGCAGTCAGGGGGAGTGTGCCGAAGAAGAAGAGTCGTCCGGAATGCTGACGACACATGTTGGAGAACTCATTGTTCACCGACTCCGCAACCTGGCTAGATTCGGACGGGGACAAGAAGTCTAGCCATGGGTTGGCGAGGGAAATGACGCTGATGTCTATCTTGTGCGTATCCATAAAATGAATCTTTTGGTCGAGTGAGGCATAGTGGGACGTCAGCGGACGCCCTGGTGGCTTTGCCGTAGCATCCTTGGTAGCCTCCTCGAGTGCCTTAACCTCTGCTTCCAGCAAGATGAGTCGTGGATCTGGCGTCTGAGGAAAAGACCTAACTAGTGGGATGGAGGAACGAGATTCCAGAATGCGGATATATGAGGGAGGGTACATGTGGGTGTGGATGTCCACGATGCGGTAGGGCGAGGAGGCCATGGTCGAAATGGTGGTGGCGTGTGACTTGTTGGAGCTTTTGTGGCCGACTCTGAGGAATTGACGAGGGAAGAGATAGATGGTGAAGGCGCAATAGGGGCAATGGTGGCTGGCCTGTGAGATGAGGTGGTGAATCGCGGGGTCCGGGATGCAGGTCTCACATATCGGCAGTGTCCGAAAGTATTTCTTGGATGACTTGCAGCAGGTCGGGCATTACATACGTACCGGTACTATTCCGCATGTATGTATGTGTGTATGTCTGTAATGACTGCGCCAACAGACCGGCCGAATGGATCTGATAATTATATTATAGAAATGGATAACTCACATTAGTGTACAAGAAGATATGATCTATAAGGAAGGAGAACTGCAATATTCCCCACTCTCAACGGTGGTTGATAATGCTATCATCCATCATGCACCTATATCTTCTTGTGCCTTATCAGCACTGATTGTCGATGAGGGGTCGATGTCCTGCAGCCCAACCACACATGAGATGTGCCGTCCCAATGAAAGTCCAACGTTTCTGTATCTTGTCCGAGTCTGGGCCATCCGTAGCCGGCAGATAGCTGATAGCTGATAGCTGATAGCCGATAGCTGATAGCTAATAATAATGGTCGATGGCTAACAATGGCCAATGGCCGAAGGCATGTATGTATGCACAGTACCGGTACAGATTAGGTGCGGAATGGTTAAACTTGGAGCCATTCGGCAGTAGCCGACGACGTCTTGATGGCTGCATCGGCTGATGTCTTACAGTACTGTGCCTATTTATCTATCGACCTACCGGCGGTAACGCCTCATTCAAGCTAAACTCTACTCCCACCTCCTTTCAGCAAAACTCGTTCTAACCTGATTGTCTCATTCTCGAATACTCAATTGACGACATGTCTGCCGACGCTGCTGTTAGCAAGGAGGGTCTCTTCATCCCCGTACGTGCGACACTGCCACTCTACCCCTCAGTCTCACTAACCTTCGTCCATTAAGCTTATCGACTTCTCCCGCTTTCTGTCGGGATCCCCCGAAGCCCGCAATGACACAGCCAAGGCAATCCTCCACGGCTTTCAGACCGCGGGCTTCATCTACCTCAAGAATTACGCCATCCCTCGCGACGACGTGAAGCATGCCTTCTCCGTGTCGGCACGCTTCTTTGATCAGCCGGACCAAGACAAGATGGCCCTGTGCTGGACCACGCCCGAGGCCAACCGTGGCTACTCAGCGCCTGGCCGTGAAAAGGTGTCCCAGCTCATGGACATCGGCGATGTCGAGAAAGTTCGTGCTGCAGCGCCTGATCTTAAGGAGAGCTTTGAAATTGGCCGCGAAGGTGAGTCTGGATTCCCGAATCGGTGGCCAGTTGAAAAGGGCCCAGTTGTTGGCTTCCGAGGCGATATGCTGGGCTTCTTTGACCAATGCAAGAAGTTGCACGTTGAAGTCATGAGAGCTATTGCTGTAGGTATGGGGCTGGATGAGACATTCTTTGACTCGTTTGTCGATGTCGGCGACAACACTCTGCGATTGCTTCATTATCCTGCGGTGAAATCGGAAGTATTCAAGATCAACCCTGGTGCTGTACGCGCGGGTGAGCATAGTGTTAGTGTGATACCTGATCTTTTCCTATGTGCATTCTCGTTGACCCAATCAGGATTACGGCTCCATAACCCTCCTCTTTCAGGATAGCCGAGGCGGGTTGCAAGTTAAGAGTCCAACGGGGCAATTTGTCGATGCGACTCCTATTGAAGGCACTGTGGTCATCAATGCTGGCGACTTGCTTGCACGATGGAGCAACGACACTATTAAGAGCACTATTCATCGCGTGGTCGAGCCACCTCAAAAAGAAGCAGGGGTATACCCTCCGAGATATAGTATTGCGTGAGTACATGAGAGGATGCGTTCACGATCAAATCTAACGTAATACAGTTACTTCTGCAACCCTAACTTCAGCAGCCACATCGATGCGTTGCCGGGAACATATGCTACCGAGGAAGAAAAGAAGTACGAAGGCATTAACAGCGGTGTCTACCTGGTGCAGAGACTTACAGCTACATATTGAGAGATCAGGGAGCATATGATGAAGATCATATCGAGAACAAAATGATTATACCGGATTTTTAGTCATTGCCTCATACAAATTCCATGGCGAGATGAAGCGCAATTAGTGATGAGTCTCTGGCGACCCGGAGCATTGTGACATCTGTTTCTACTCTAGGCGAAGCCAAGAATTCATCCAGCGGCGCAAAATGGACGAGGCTATTGGCCACCGATACTCACGTGTTTATTAGTCGGCAATCGAAGGCTGAAAGTCATCTGTCACATCGCCGTGGGGGTAAGCCCCATCCCTATTCCTGATGAGGTACTAAATCATACATGTGACGACGTTCGGATATCCAAGACTCCTGCATTAGGCTTATTCTATTTACTTGTAACCTCGCATTCTATGAATTATCATGATAGGGTCGGCCATGAGATCGTCGCCGATGCGGACCAGCGCGATCGAACCACTGTTGATGGAGCTGACAAGAGTCCAAGCCTATCCATCAGATCGGATTGCCTCATGCGACGAATCGGCACCGAGTGAATTATCCGATATTCATGGTTTCTTCGCCAGAAATGGCCTTGACAATCGAGTGAAAGAGGCTTGTCATCTACTAGCACGTTCGCTTTATCCAGATGTTGAGATAAGGCCATTGAAGTCGCAAGGATATTGCTCATACACCATGGCAGTATCTACGAATTACCTGCTTCAATTCCGCACCGAGGAGTATCAACTAGATATTAGAGTCTGTGAAGAGGCGAGATCGATCTTTGGGAGCCTAGTGCCCCGAGTCCAGTATCTGGGACGTGTTCCGATGCACCAGTTGGAAAGTAGTGGGCGACGAGTACATGTGTATGCCCAGGAGCGCATTCAAGGGGTCACTCTGAAGGAATTTCAGAGGATGGGATATCTTGATAATCAGATGCAACAACTCTTCCGCAGCCGTCTTGTCGAGGATCTTGCAGAGATGTTTGCAGTTAGCCTCCACCACGGACGACTAGACAATAACACCGGCGATGGTAAAGCTTTCAAGAAGGGATTGGTTGGTCGATCGCTCCGTTGGCGTCTGGGTATCCTGAAAGCTCTTCCCAACAATATCCTACGCGAACAGGTAGACGCTGTCACCTCATCGATAGACAGGATCGAGGCCTTGCCGTGGTGTCTAACACATGGAGACCTAGTTCCTGCCAACATCATGGTTGATCCTGACACAGGAAATTTGACGGGTCTAATTGACTGGGCTGAGGGAGAGTGGCTACCTTTCGGAATAGGGCTATATGGCCTGGAGGAGGTTCTCGGCGACGAGGACGAAGTGGCGGGCTTCCGTTTCTACGATGACCATGAGCAACTAAGGAAGTTGTTTTGGAATAGGTTGACGGAGCGAATTGGGGCTACGCAAGTCTCTTGGTTTCGTGATGCAGAGGTATCACGCATTCTGGGGATTCTCCTTTGGCGTGGCATTGCCTTCGAGGACGGACGGATCGACCGCATTGTCGAACCTGGGAGAGATGACGTCGAACTACACAAGTTGAAGGTCTTCATAGCTGGCTCGAGCCGGCTCAAAGAAGGCTAAATAAATAACTCAAATGTTGGCGTAAATTAGGGGTTGGGGATTCACCCTCCTATACGAGATGGTATAGCCAAGAGCTATTCCGGCGATGCTGAATGGTCCTTGACACGAGTACCCATGTACTGAAGATGGGATTTCGAATTAATGGTCTCTCTCTTAATATTTTCTCATATAATACACGGGCTATTGCAGAGGGAATGTATGTCTTGAGCGCAAATCAATGTTCACGCTCAGGAACAATTGTAACTGCAGTAGTGGTCATCTAAGCGAGTCCCTCCAGACGTTAGTGAATGATTTAAAGGATCCTAGTTCCTAGTTAAGCTCACCGAGATGGTGGTATTAAGGCAGATGAGGCTGGGGCTGGCTCGACAGTCTTGATGGTAGGTTGGAAGAAGCAAGATGAAGACTCAGACACACCTAGCAAGGAGGTATATATTTGATATGGGCGAGTACCCCAAATAAACGAGATGAATGAAAAATTAAATCAATATAAGGTAAGATAAATTATCATCCTGAATCTAGACAAGAGTAATAAAAGGTGAATTTTCAATAATGAGAGCCAACATGGTGCAGCCGGAGCAATTTAGGTACCGGTGCACTAATATGGTGGCACCTTAGGGGGGGTCTACTAAGCCCAAATAGGTAATAAGCACATGCGAATTGGATCGACATCCTTCAACATTTCATGAAAGATGTCACCAAAACTCAACCCGGTACCTCACCGAATTCCAGCTTGCGATCACCGCTCCTAAACCACTCAACCAGTTGTTTCTCAACTCACATCGTCCTCTAAACAATCTACCAAGCTTTCTCCGGTCCTGGTTCTCCAGCAACATCGGCAGCAGCAGCAGCAGCAGCAACAATGGTCTCTTCCTCGTCTTCCCCAGCCCAGAAGCGGCAGCCTTCGGGCCTCAACAAATCCTACTTGATTCTCTACAACTTCCTTTCCGCTGTCGCCTGGAGCGTTGTCCTCGGTCGCACCGTCTCTCTGTTGATCCTCCATGGCCCTCAATTCGTCTATCTCGGCGTCGGCGAGTGGACAAAATGGACACAGACCGTAGCAGTCATGGAGATTCTGCACTCCATCCTCGGTAACTTCTCCATGTGTCGACGTGATCGTCATGACTGACCACGAACCAATTTACACAGGCGTTGTACGCGCACCATTCTTCACCACCGCGATGCAAGTTGCTTCGCGCCTCCTCCTTGTCTGGCCCATCGTGGACGTCTTCCCCCAAGTCGCCCTTTCCCCATGGTACTCGTCCATGCTTATTGCTTGGTCCCTCACCGAAGTCATCCGATACTCCTTCTTCGCCCTCTCGCTTTCCGGCATCCAGCCTAAGTCTCTGACTGTGCTGCGCTACTCGACGTTTTATATTCTTTACCCTATTGGAATTTCCAGCGAGTGCAACATCCTCTGGAAGGCTATTGAGCCCGCCGGAGAGATGCACCCCTACTTCCCATACGCTTTGTACGCCATCTTAGCTATCTACGTTCCTGGTAAGAGCTTCTTCAAATCACGAGCTTTCGGGTCATGCAGATGGAGTAATACCTCTAACAAAATCTCAGGCTCTTTCATCCTCTTCACCCATATGATGTCCCAGCGACGCAGAATTATGCGTAACCTCAAGGCCCAGAGCGAGAAGGCCCGATAAATGTAATCTGAACACGGTCATGTATTATGAAGGAGTTGTATAAAAGTTGGCTGGCGTTGAAGCGATGCTGTTGAAGACGGTAGACAGACTTGGTTGAGTAGACATGGTAAAATGGTAGAAGAGGTTATTGATCATGTATCAAGCGTAGTATAATGTTAACATATCACAAAGACACCAGACCTGGTTCTGGTAGGTCTACGTCCCTATCTCGTAAATTCGTAGCTTCTTCATCCTCACAGCACACGCCAATTATACCACACTCAAGGAGCAGCCTGTTCTAACATTGGTCTGTCTTCTACACTGTTCTCGTACCAACCATTTTCCAACCACCCCGCAATCAACCCGGCGGCGTCCTGCGACAGCGTCATATATCCAGGGTTCTCTCGTGGTGTAAACATTTCTACTCAAGTCGTCAGCCCATCGTTCACAAGTTGACTGCCTATAACTTACTCATATGTGCTATAGTCTCATCCGTGACCTTGTCGTTGACGGCCTCCTTCCACACACCCGCCGCCTGCGTCTTGGGCAAGTTACAGAACGTCCTCTCCGGGGGAAGCACTGTCCCGACCATGCTAACCTGCTTCGCTGATGCTCCCTTTCCAAGCCGCGTGTACAAGTTTGCGAAGCCAACATCGAGTTCCTCGTGCAGTCCCACCAAGAAGTTGACGCGCTTCTTCAGCTCCTCAGGCCGTGCGAGAGAACCTACAAATTCGAGGTGTGATGTCGCCCAGGACCAACCCTCGCTGATGTGGTCGCGGTTCATCCACGCTGCCCCGCCGGCTGCTACGGCTGCGGCTCCGGCCCCAGCGAACATGGCTACCTTTCCCCATTTCTGCCATCCGCCAGCTTGCTGCGTCGGCGCGGCAGGCGGCAGGGCTCCTGCCGGAGGCTTTGCGACCGGAGTGGCGGTGCTCTGCGCGGCCTTGTTTGCGCCCCAAAGAGATGCGCCAATACCAGTAATTTGGGAGATGGCGCCGGCGGCCTGGGTGGCCTGCTGATAGTGGCCTTCGGCACCGTGAGCGACAACGCCAGGCGAGATGCCGAGATAGGGTGTATCAAAAGCTAGGACTCCCTGGATGTAAGGGAACATGAGGGCGTTGAAGGATGGTGAGTCGGGTTTATGTATACCATCCTCTGTATAAATAGGCTTCTCAGATGCGAGGGCGATGAGCATCTCAGCCGCGACGATGCCGCCCATGGAGTGGCCGATGAGGATGGTACGTACTGACGGGTCTACGGTTGGCGAAGGCGTCCCGGCTGCAACCTCCATGTCAATAACCTTCTCCTCGAGCCTATTTTACAGGAAAAAAGGCCTCATGTCAGTTTTAATACCAATGGGCACAATGGGCGATGAAGCATGAAGCATGAAAGCGGCGAGATGAGAGGAACTCACCAATCGCGGAACCGGCTCACGCACTGTCCCAAGTCTCCTCGAGTCTCATACTTGGGATACACGAGCACACGGACATTGACTTTGGGCAGAGCCTGGGCGACCAGATCGCGGAGGTCTTTTGTAAACTGATAATCGTGGCCGAACGTGTCGTCGCCGCCCTACGGGTGTGGCATCAGCAATGCGCTCGGGAACTGCAATCAGTGATCATAACTGGCGCAAGCTGTGGGAGGGGGAGGCTGTGAGTAAATGACGGGGGAACACACCTTGAAGCCGTGGATAAAACAAAGCAACAACGTCTTCTTCATTTTGCCGTCCGGTCCATTGACTGGCCTTGGGCAGAAACTTAGCGGTGGGTGGTTAACGAAGAAGAGGAAGCGAACGGCTTTGTGTAAGAAAGACGTGGATGATCCAGGCCATGTGTGTGGCAAAAGAATGGTAAAGGCAAGGCAGCCAGCCAGGCCAAAGCCAAAAGCCAAAGCACTAATAAATTGGCTGCGTGACTTCAAATGTAGCCAACACCCAAACTTTCCTTAAAAAGGGTTACCACAGTCAGATAACAACTCTCAACTCATCTGCTCCCTATAATTCAACTGCAAACACTCGACGCCATTCACGCATTTTTTAGGGATGATGGCGCTTGTATCAACATCTATTACAATACAGTTTACTTTATCTAGACACACAGAGCGATTCGTTTGCCTTTCGCAGGCTCGATGGCGCCCAGTGTCTTCCCTTGGCAGCGCTCCCGAGAGACTCTGAGCAAACCATCCCTTGTATGGTATTTGATTTCCCTCTTCCTTCCCCCTTTCCTGGAATACACGCATGACACCTGTCCTTCCAACGCCTTTACATATATCATCAAAAACAATTCCCCTTCCCCCAAGAAAACTAGCCTTGATTGGTCCTGGTGATGCCCCCGCGAATTCCATGCCACCACACGGTGCCAATGGTCATCAACAGTTTCCGCATTAGGTCCTAAAGCTTGTGGCATCGTGGTGATCGCAGCTTTGGCTTCACTCCTCATCACTCTGAGCCGCCGTGCTACCACCATTCTGCTCTTTTTGCTCTCTCTGCTCCTTTGACCCACTCGATATCAACTTGATTCGAGTTCCACTAGGCTGAGGCGTGCTACTAGTCCCAGAGGGTGCCACGGAGCTGTCTTTGCCTCCTTCTTCGAGTTCTTGGAGTTCTGGGTGAGCAGCCAGTTCCTCCTGGTACTTGTTGTTGAAGAATTCCTGTTTTGTCGTTAGAGCCATTTAAATTGGAAAGAGAAACCTCAAGGTTACTCACCTGCATCGTCTTCGCGTCCTGGTACAGAATACTTCCATCCTCGTTGTAGGTTTGGCAGTTGCTAATCATCAACTCGAAGTCCCTACGCAGACCACTGAGGCTGCTGTACTCCTCACGCTTCAATTTCGTCTGGATATGGTTCATGCAGATGGGATTCGAAATGATGACGTAGTAGTCGGCATACTCGCGCTTGGGGGGCAGCTTGATGAAAGGACCGATGATAAGTCGCTTTCCGGCATCCGAGTCGTCGTCTTCGGCCGGTGGTTCAATGTCATCTACCTCTAAGGCCATCAAAGCATCATAGAGACTACGCAAACTCCTCTGAAGCACATCCCGCTTTTCAGGCGCAACTCGAGAATCGCCGACACCCACTTTGCTGGGTCTTCCCTGAGGACCGCGTCGCTTCTTGGCGGGGGGCTCGTCCCCGTCTTCAGCCTTTCGCTTCTCGTTCTTGCTGCCAGGCTTGCGGCCACGCTTCTTGGGAGTCTCGACCTCCTCAGTACTGGCTCGGCTAGCCGAGGGCGACTCATCCACTCCACCGACTCCATGTCTCTTGACTCGGTTAGCCTCACGCTTGTCTTTGCGAGCCTGTTTACGCGCTGCGGCTGCCTCGGGGCTGTCGTCATCGTCGTCAACAGCCATGAGCCACTGCTCTTCAGTGAGACCATCGTCGTACCGCACCTTAGTACGTTCACGGGCACCGCGTCCCAATATCACCTCTTCGGTTTCTTCCTCGATGGGATTACCATCGCTTAAGTAGATATCAGGCAGTTCCTCTTCGCCCATGAGACGTGGTCTGCAGCCAGGCTTGTTGCCGTAAGCGGATTCTTTCTGTCGCTCTTCATCGAGCTTCTGGAAGATGACTATTTCCTCATCACTTCGGGCGAGTAACATATTCAACTCTTCGTCTTCCATTTCCTCCTGCTCACCAGATTCAGCCATGTCAGCAGTTTCCAGCAGAGTCCGAAGCATAGCGTCGCGATCCGTTTCCGATGATTTGTTATCGAAACGACCAGCCTGAATAACTTTGCCATCCATGTCCAACTTGAAACGTGCTCGTTCGAGGATCTTCTCCTCAACAGAGTTCGAGCTGATGAGTCGCAGAATTCTGACCTCATTCTTCTGACCGATACGATGAGCACGATCTTGAGCCTGCAAATCCTGATGAGGATTCCAATCCGAGTCGTAAATAATGACGGTATCAGCAGTCTGTAAGTTCAAACCCAGACCACCTGCTCGAGTCGACAGCAAAAATATGAAGTACTTGGAATCAGGAGCGTTGAACTCTCGTAGAAGGTCGGAACGCTCGTCGGACTTGGTCGTACCATCCAATCGGAGATAATCAACCCTTCGGTATCGTAGATAATCTTCCATAATGTCCATGATTGCAGTCATTTGGAAGAACATTAGCACACGATGGCCGGTGGCCTGGTACTTGGGCAGAATTCTGTCGAGCAGTTCGAATTTTCCGGCCGTCCTCCACAAGAGGTCGTTGCTGACATTCATGGGGTTCATCACATTCTCGACAACATCAAAAACGAAGGGATGGTTGCAGAGCTTTCGGAGCTGCATAATCATGTTGCTGAGACCTCGAGAGCCTGTTTTGCCGCCCTTGCCATCGCTAACGACCAGCTTGTTGTGGGTAACCATCTGCTTATAAAGTCGGGACTGAAGAGCAGAGAACTTGCACTTGATGACTTTTTCGGTCTTATCTGGAAGATCCTTTTCGACATCCTTCTTGAGACGACGCAGCAGGAATGGCCGCAGAACCTTGTGAAGACGACGAATGACCAAAATTTGCTCTTCTTCCGTAAGTTCCATCTTGTCTTGACTACCAGTATTGGCAAAAGGAGTGTTGAACCACTCGTCAAAGGTTTTGACGGACTTGAAAATATTTGGCAGGACGAAATTGAGCATAGCCCACAATTCAGACAAATTGTTCTGGAGGGGAGTACCGGTGAGAATCAGCCGGAAGCGGGTAATGTAGTATTGCTGAATGGTAGCACTAAGCTTGGAGTTCGAGTTCTTCATACGATGACCCTCATCGATGATCATGTGGAACCACTTGATCTTGCTGAGAACAGGTCGATCCTTGATGATGTATTCGTAGGTGGTAAGAAGCACCTGAAACTTGCCTTGTCGGATTTTGTCCTGTTGCTGTTTACGGGCATTGGGAGGGCCCTTATAAACGACACGAGCGACAGAGGGCGCCCATTTTTCGAACTCAAGGTTCCAGTTGGTCAAGGTACTGAGAGGAACAATAACTAGGTAGGGACCAGGTTGCTGCTTTCGCTCAATCAGGTAGGTGATCAAACTAATGGTCTGAATAGTCTTTCCAAGACCCATTTCGTCTGCCAGAATACCATTGAGGTTGTTGTTGTAGAGTGAGATCATCCACTGAAGACCCTTGACCTGGTACTCCTTCAGAGAACCACCCACAAGAATATTGGCCTGCTCAGTAACTTCTTCTCGAACACGATGTGCCACGGCGTAATAATCGATCTTCTTGCTGCTTTCTTCATCTTCATCAATATCATTCTCCTCTTCGATGAAGGCTTCATTCTCATCGCCGTAGCGCTCGGCAGCTTCACGTTGCTGAGCTTTAACAGACGAGGCAAGCTGGTGCAAAAAGCCATCAGTCTGCCTGAGCAAGTGAGTGATACGGGTATCCTTAGCTTGGTCTAGGAGCTTCAAGTACGCCTCTTCATCGTTAGCCTTGAGAGCCTGCAGACGTTGCTTGGCAGTTCTCTCAATACGCTTCTGCTCCTCCTTCTCAATGTTAAAGTGCTGCGAGTACATGAGACGACTAAGCTTGCGTGACTTGTTCTCTCGAGCGGCAGCAGACTCCATGATCTCTTGGCGGTGGCTGTAGATAGCCCGGAGGAAATCGGTGTGCTTCTTCTTCTCGCGGTTCTCACGAGCATCACGTTGCTGCTTCTCGAGTTTCTCCGTAATGCGAGCTTCACGAACATTTTGTTTCTTCATGCGTCGATAGTTGGCCCGGTTGGTAGTCATGGCCAAGTTATCGTAGTGTATCATCTGGCGGCCAATCTTGTCGCGCAGAGCCCGCTGCTTCGCGTAAAGCGCTAGGCTCTTCATTTCAATGATGGCCTTCCTCTTCAGCGTATCATCCGACTCAAGGCTATCCTTGCTGGAGTCCCAGTGAGCGAGGTCGCCAGGCAGATTCTTCAATTCGACATAGCGCTGCCTCATCCTATTGGATATAACAACTTCTCGCTCCCATCGCAGATGGTCGAAATCGATGCCAGTCGGGAAAACGCCCGGGATAAACCAACGGTTTTTGCGCTGAGCATGGTCAAGATATTTGATTGATGGCCGGATCATGCTAGTGCCATAGGGTGACTTAACAGTCTTGAAGGTATGGGCCTTGGGCAGTAAAGGGTCTTCTTCCTGGGGAGTCGGTTCAGGACTATTGACGGCCGGCTTCCCGACGTCAGAGCTCGACTGACTTGCTTTTACCGGTGGCTGAGATAAGACAGCCTCAACAGGAGGGGCCTGTCTGCGCTGTCGTTGGTTAAAGATTGCCTGCTGCAATTGCAGAGAGACACCAGCGTTCTTTCCAAGGAGCTTAAAGGCGTGGATCTGCTGTCTGAGTAGAGCAAGCTGTTGTTGGCTGAATTGGTTCGGCGAGGACGTGTTGGAAGTCGAGGCACCGGTCGGGGTTGGTGCATTTTGATTCTGAGTTGGCATCGCGGACGAACCGAGAGAGTGTTGTGGAGGTTGGGTGACTTGGGGTGCGACCTGCTGAGAACGAGCAGCTTGGACACCATTGACGGGTGTGCCATTGGTCGCGTTCTGCATCTGCTGCTGTTGCATTTGATGTTGTTGCTGTTGCAGATATTGCTGCTGGTTTCTACGCATGTGGTGTTGTTGCTGGAAGTTCATCAAGAACTGAGAAGCTTTGATATATTCGGGGTCACTGGGCGGCACGCCTTGTTCCTTCATCTGCCTCAGTTTCTATGAAACGAGTTAGTAAGCCAAATAACCACTATACACATCACAGCAGAAAGAGTAGCAATTGATAAACGCGTGAGTACGTACCCGAAAAACTTCCTCGGCTTGCTGCTTGGTCGCGCCAGTGGGCATGGGCGCGCCAGGGTGCTGAACAGCCGGGGGAGCTTGCACCGACGCCATCGTAATGATGTTGATTTTTTAGGCACGCGATAATGGTAGCCTTCAGTCCAAAATACGTATTAGTATAGTCGAAGTTATCGGTAGTGCATGTCGAGCATGAGACTTGAAGTTGATATCAAAGCTCGTCGCGCAAAGATGTGGAGTGTCGCGAATACTAAAAAGAATATCAAGAAGAAAATTGAGGGCGAAAGAAGCGCGTCGTGAAGAAGGAGAATGGGTAGCAGAGAGTGGTCGGCGTCGTCGAAATGCGACCGACACGTCGTGGAAGCGCGTTGGACAGATTTGAGGTTGACGCAGGCGCACTCGAGATAGGGAGCGCGGCGTAGATGTCGAGGGAGCCGGAGGGCAGGCAAAGGGAGCCTGCAAAATGTCGAGTCGAAAGCGAAAATGTGTTCTATGTGGCAAAAGGGCGCGTCGGGACCGGTGCCGGGGGCCGGGGCGGCGTGTAAATCGCGTGCAACACGGATTTGGCGAGGTTTCGAGATGGGAGCCGATGGTTTGAAAGGGCCCTGGCGATTTTTTGGATGCGCGCGCTCGCCGTTGATGATGGGGAGTGGTGAAGACACAGCTGGACAAGATTCGGCGTGATGGTTGGTGCGGTCTTGAGTCGGCCGCCCACAGTATTTTTCAGCACGGCCCCCCCTGGCAAAAACTGGGTCGACAACCCGAAGACAGGCTGCAAGCGGCGCCTGAGGCAGCCATGTCTCAGTGGAGGTTGATTTCAACATTGATTACGAGTGCAGGCACGTGATCTGTAGTGACATACTGCCTTGTCCCTTCTTTCCTCCACGGCATTATTGCAGCAATGTAGAGTACTATCTAAATATTCTGGTGTGATGGGTATAATATCGAAGTATAAGGTGTACTGGCTGGTCACTAGGCCGGATGGATGTTGCATGGATTGGCATCGTGTAGCCCCAATTCTTGGGTCAGGATTGGTTTATAATGCTGAAAGTGAGGCGGCAACTTTGCATGTACCCATCGCACTGCGTCTTCACGAGGAATTTTACACGGGCCTTACATTGACAGGGCGCTCTCGTCCATAGCAAGCCATCGTCCATCTTGCGGCTATTGCATCACCTCTTTGCCCTCTTCTTGTCCGGGCCCTCTTCCTCCTCGTCGCTGAGTTCCGCGTACTGGGTCTGGGGCTGCGTCTTACTCCAAGCCTTGGTGAACATGGGATCACTCTGGGCCTTGTCAGCATACTTCAACAGAGCCTCGCGCGGATCTTCGTGCAGCATGCGCGCGAGAGGAATATTTTCCACAATGTGCTTCTCGTCTGGCTGATTCTTCTGGAAAGGAGTTTGCTGTGGAATCTGAGGTCGACGTGGGTCCCTCGATCGGCCAGTTCCCGTAACTCCAGCCTTTCGGGAACTGGGAAGGGCACCCGGGGTGATGATCGAGTCTCCAGAAATTCCAACAGATTGGTCCATAGTGAGCTCAGGGTTATCGTCGATGTGGCGCTTCTTCGGGGCCCGCGACATGACATCTACCGCTCCACGGCTCGACATTGTAGGATTGTAAAGAACGTGGGTTTCCGCGTTAGCTGAACCTGTAATGATTTGGTTAATCTTGGGGTGCCAATCGACGGTGATGAGGGGCGATCCAGGCGTGATTGGCGTGACGTGTTCCGCCCGTAAGTTGCCCGGGTTGAGAATGTGAAGGTGCCCTGTTGCAGACCCAGTAATGATGCTCGTCGAGTTCGGCGCATATCGGATATTGCTCGTGGGGTAATGATCGGATGTTGAGGGGTGTGAGACTGTAACAAGAGGCTTCGTAAACTTTCGAGTGTCCCAAAGTTTGATCAAGTCATCGCCTCCACGAGTCACAATCATGCGGCCGTCCGCAGAGATGTCGATACCGCTTGTCCAGGTCTGGGGTTTGTGGGCATCGCGAATTTCTCCAGCAGGACGCGAAAACGGGCTGTTTCCACTATACATGACAAGCGAACCATCCAAAGCTGCTGCAACAAGGACATTGTTTCCACCTTGAGCAGGAGTGCCCCAGGCTACTGCAGTCATCTTGGTTCGACCGGCAGCGCCGGCAGCCTTCGACTTGAACACGATCACCTCCTTCTGGGATCGCTTGTTGTTAATATCCCATATTCTCAAGGTGCTATCTGTTCCTGCTGTTATACAGACATTCTTGTCGGTGGGATGCCAAGTGCCTGTCGTGATTTCGGAAATGTGGCCCTTTGTGTTGTGCATGTCTCGTAGATACATGTCACCCTGTACAAATTCGGTCAAGACGTCTCCGTCTCGTGATATAATCTTTGCTTTTGGATACGCGGAGACACACAGAAACACACCGCCAGAAAGTGGATTAAACTGGACATGGTGGATGGGATGGGACTCGCTGGTCGTGGAAGCCTTTGTTTCGAAGGGGTCGACAGTTCGGAATGCTCGTAGAGTGGTCGGGGTCATGGACGCAAAATCGTGGAGCTTGATGGAGCAATCCAGAGAGGCCGTGGCCAAGCGACCGCCAGCGGGGTCGAGCGAAACAGTTGTTACCGCGCGGTCCTGGGTCTTCAAAACCAACTCGTGGGAGACTGGAAACTCGTCGTCGTCGGAATCGCCGCTATCATCGCTGTCGTCGCTATCGTCGCTATCGTCATCGTGTGCTTTCCGAGCCTTTTGTTTTCCACTCCCGCCGCCGTTTCCCGCACCACCAGACACTACCACTCGTCGGCTCCTGTCGATTTGGGCTGCAATATCAGTCTCTTTAGACTTCTTGCCAAAAGATGTTGGCAGAAATGCTCTCATAGGGTCATCGGGAGCTAGATCGGGCGCCTCGATTTCGAAATCGTCATCGGAACTCATGGTTGACGGGTGTCAAAGCGAGCACCACGAGAACAGGTGGGAGAAAGAGGAGAAAACGTGGGGGGAGCGAGAGGTAGGGAGAGATTTATCCTTTTATGTGGGTGGGAGCGACCTTTGTCGTCCAAGTCTGGCACAGGCTGGGCGTTGGGTAGGGAAGCCTTCGCCCACCGCCCCGATTATTTTAGGCCCTGTTTTGCGGGGTGGCCGGATGTCATCCCATCACCGGCAGATTAACCATCACACGCCACCATTTTCTAGACCGCTCTGGGTTTGTCTCTGATCATCATTGTTGGCATGTGGTAGTCCTCAGATTTTCCCAACCTCATATTTAAGCTTGTGCTTGTGGCATATCTAGTCAACAGCTAGTAATAACCGCCGATTGTCCTCTAAACAATGGACGGCTCGACAACTGTAACATACTACGGGGCACGGAGTAGATGCCTACCAAAATGTCAGAATTCCAGCCTATCCACCACACGTCATACCGCAGAGAAAGCCAGGGCCGCAGTACATTTTATCACGCCGTATATTTTACAGTAGGAAATGCAGTCAGTCATATGACCCGATCCCAACCGGATTGTTTATCCAGACCAAGAATTCCGATCTCGTGCCCGACTTATAAAACACCTCATGTTCCCCAATTCAATCTTGACGTGGAATGTTACTGATCGTCCTTGTGTGTTAACCCAGCCTCATTTAGGGTTTAGACACATAGGATATGGGAATATAGCAGCAGTATCAGTTCAATAAAAGTGCTTTGTGCTTCACAAGTACATACCTTGTGTGACAGGAAGGCTGGGTCTGGTGAAGAGAGTCCTGGGGATTATTTCCGAAAAAATTGAGTCCGAAAGCTTTCAAACGAAACTACAATTCATTACAAGTGTGAAACAGGAGAATTTACCGCATCTGGTGAGTTGGTGGGTTCATGAATAGGTGGGTGGCCGTTGTCGATCGTGACGACGTTAAATCTAGCAAGTTGATTGGCCGCTTACCGTTTCGGTCAACCCGCCCTCACCGAGCTTATCGATACCTTTATCGTCGCGCCCTTACGCGATTCTAAGCGGCAACTCCCCGCTCACATACTCAACCCACCACCTCTCTCGAAATGGCGCCGGATTCTCTTCTGGACGAAGAGGAGCAATACGACTCCTCTCAAGATTCCGATTTTGCTCCAGACGCTGTCGCTGACCGGCACTCCGATCAATCTGATAGCGAGCATAACGATGAACAGCTGACCAAGAAAAGAAAATCTATTGCCGACGCGAACGCTGCCGACGATGGCTACGATAATTCAGGCGATGACGCCATTATAAAGAAGGGAGAAAAACGTCGAAAGAAGGCCAGAGCCAAGGGTATAAACGATGATGATGATGAAGGTGGCGAGGGTGGCTTAATCAAGACTCGACGACAGCGGGCTACAGAGTAAGATCTCTTGTTCCCGGGCTTCTCACAAACGGTTAACTCAATCTCTTATAGGAAGGAGGAGCGCAAATATTCTGCAAACAATGGACCTGTTACCGTCGATGTCGATGCTCTCTGGACGCAGATGATCTCGGGAGCGCCAATTGCGAAAGTCAACGATGACGAAGAAGAAGACAAGAGTTCCAAAGACAAGTCCGATGACGGAAAGCAATCTGACCCTTCTACAATGATTCGCATTAAACGCACCTACAATTTCGCCGGTCGAGTTCATACAGAGGAAAAGTTGGTCCACCGCGATTCCGCGGAGGCCAAGCTCTACCTCGCCTCACAAGGAGAGGCTGCCTCAGAGGATGAACCTGCCAAGCGCGTCACAAAGAAAGCGTTCCGATCGGCATTCGAACCCCTGGTTGACCCCCTTCCTCAACGCGCAGATCTCAACCTTGGAATGGCAGCCCGTATTCAGGCTGGCAAGGAAGCACGGGCAAAGAAACTCAACACGGTGGAGAAGAGTCGCATGGACTGGGCTGGTTATGTGGACAAGGAAGGTATCAAGGATGAGCTCGAGTTAGCGGGCAAGTCCAAAGACTCGTACAACGCAAGAGAAGATTTCCTGGCAAGAAGCGAGGCAAGGAGGGAAGAGGAATCAAGGCGGGCGAGAGTTGTTTCACGGGCTTAAAACATTGTTGCTTCATTAATGGCGTTTGAGGTATGATACCAGGAGATCCAAAGATAATTGTAGAGTATGTACAGTATTTTCACACACATCACATCCCATATGAAGAGAAATCTATGGCAAAACTATAACAATAGAAAGATACTTCAAGGCCAATGGCAAGGGACAATAAATGGTACTTAGAGTGTACATTAAATTATCTAGAATCCCGATATTCCTTGCAGTCGCTTCGAAAAGAGGCTCGGTTGAGAACCTGCCAAAGATGTTGTTTCTAGCATGGTGGGGCAGCCTTACAACCCACCGCAAGGCTGCGCGTTGAAATACCAAAAAATTTAGAAGCACTACCAAACCACTCTGACTGATACACAATTGCCCGACAACACCACCACATCTTATTATCGCCCACCATGGCCGTCTTGGGGAAGCGCAAGTCTCGTGAGGGGCCGGACATTTCAGAAGAAGATGCTGCGACAATTTTCCAGCGACATTTCGAGGCACAATTCGCGCCGCTCCCAGGCACAAAGAACAAAACCGCCAAAACTGTGCCGATCGATGAAGCCGATGGTGACGAGTACGAGGATGATTCAGATGATGGAGAGGGTGATGAGGAATCCCAAGAGAATGAGACTGAATGGGGGGGGGTTTCGGACGAAGAGGAGAAGGGTGAAGAAGAGGGTTTGTCTTTCATGTTCACCCTCCTACTAATAATTCTAACGGTATCCAGCAGGTACGATCGAAGTTGTAGATTACTCAAGCACACAACCTCCCAAACCCACATCGATGTCAA
The DNA here is from genome assembly GCA_930272665.1 of Mariannaea elegans. Lineage (NCBI taxonomy): Eukaryota > Fungi > Ascomycota > Sordariomycetes > Hypocreales > Nectriaceae > Mariannaea > Mariannaea elegans. The sequence goes on along the minus strand of CAKNEU010000001.1, from coordinate 1,032,781 downwards.
AACGAGAACTCAAAGCTTTCATGGTTCGTCAGGGCATCAAAAAAAAAAATTTACCGACGAGAACTAACGCTCATGCCTGTAGTCATCACGCCCACCTGATCATTCCTCTCTCGACGCCCAAGCATCCACTACCATTAAGACCTCATCATCTTCCAACCTCCCTGAAGACGCCCCCTCACTCGTCGCCCAAGACCTCGAGCTTCGCCGTCTCCTTGCCGAATCCCACCTCCTCCGCCCAGCCCTCACATCCACTGGCATCGCCGTAACGCCTAAATCCTTTGCTACTGGCCGAACCCGCCAAAAAGCAACTGACCTGCGCGTACAGGCACTAGGCTCCACGATGTCCATCCACAAGCAAGAGAAGATGCCAATGAACATGCGCAAAGGCATCGTCGCCACTGCCAATGCTCGTGAGACCAAGCGCAGAAAGGAGGCCAAGGAAAATGGTATCATCCTGGAGAGAGAGACAAGTAGGAAGCCAAAACGGAGCAAGGGCCGAGACCTAGGCGTTGATCGTCCAGGAATTGGAAGGCTTAAGGGAGCAGAGTTACGGCTAAGCGACAGAGATATCAGAAAGGTTGAGAGTGGACGGGATACATTCGGCCGAAGAGGGAAAAGGTAATAGTCTCAAAGTCTACGATCGGATGAGTACAGCATCTTCAAACAGCACTCTCTACAACGTCTTCACAGGCATGATGGAGTTAGATTTACATGATAGTTATATATATAACAATACGGAGTTTCTCCAAATGTGTTCTCATTTGAGAATGGTGAGTCACATCTGTTAGGTTCTCGGTATCATCTGGGGTTGCCTTGGCTCCCATGAAAAGGAAAACGCAGCCATATATACAGGTGCATCTTTTACACATGCCAGCTGAACAGGGCGTTCATCCTTCTCCTCCTATCTCGGAAGCTGACAACGGACTTTTACATCCCGACAGCCATCCAAGCTTTCATCTATCAGGGGTCTCTTCCTTTTACCTCCCCACGAACGCTCTGATTGAAAGGACAAAATGACATGAATGAACAAAAGAAAGGTCCTGTTTAGGACAAGAAATCACCATCACAATTCTCCTTAAAAAGATTGAAGCCATAAATCCTCTGTAGTCATAACCCAGAAAAGAAAACGAAATTGCAAGTCGTACCGTAAGTCCGTTACATCATGCCACCGGCGTTGATAGCTGCCGGCTGGCTGATGGTCATGGGCATGCTAAGAGTTTGGAGGCTGTTGAAGGTTTGTGAAGGAGCCATGGTACTAGACGCAGACATGCCACTTGATGCAGGAGTACGATCCTGAGTGGTCGAGTTGAGGGAGCCTGTCACATAGGCAGTATCGGAGTGTGGAGAAGCCTCCTCAAGAGGACCTAAGTGGTCTTCACTTGAGAATTCCTCGTCCTCTTCACCCGAGAGGTTCATGTTTCCCTCGCCGCCATCTTCTCTGTGGGTGCGCTTGTGTCTGTGGAACGTTTACGTTAGCGTTAAGTTGAAATAGGAAAAGAATGTAGTAGGTGTTTAGGATTAGGGATTTGTGAGGAGTTGCAGATTAAGGTGGAGTCCATCGGCATTAAGAAACAAAAAGACGGATGTTAACAAAGGAGAGGGTAAGGCATACTGTGCGAGATTGTCTGATCGGGAGAATGCTTTGCTACAATGGGGGCAAATGTAAGGTCTCTCCTGGGTATGTGTTCTCACATGTCTAAGACGAAGGTCAGATTCACTGTGGCGGATGCAAGTTTACACAGAAAACTATAAAATTATCTTACCGCTTGAGGTGCTCGAGACGCTTGAAGAGACGACCACAAGTGGGAATCGGGCACGAGTGAGACTTTTGGGGATAAGGACCAACCTCCATGACGGTGGCCGAACGGGCACGACGGACGACACCGCCCGGGGCGGGAACGGACCTTCGATCGGTCATGGAACCATCAGGAAGTTCCTCACTGGTAAGTTGAGGAAACTCTTGGTGCTGAACACCCATGTGACCAACAGGGCTACCCTCCACAGCAGACAAAGGAGTGCCATGTCGAGACATATCCATCACGTCCTTAGGGTGCTGGCTGTTGACTGATACAGCTGAGGCACTGTAAGAGAGGCCAGGAGGCGAATTATTCGCAGACTCGTCACCCTCAGCGAGAGGACCAACGGAGGCAGAGATGGATCTGCGAAGCTCAGAGGGTCGGTGGGTTTGGGCTGAGGCGGGTGCAGCAGCAGTCGCTATTGCCGACATAGATGGGGGAATGGATGAACGCCGTCTTCTCTGCTTATATGTCGGCGAACCTTCGATCACAGAGTAGACGTTGTTTGTACCATAAGGACGGGAAAATTGGGGTCCAGCGAGGTTTGAAGGGGGAAGCTGGACAACACCGTTTAAGCCGTGCATACCGGACAGGTGGTCAGGGATGGCCGAGTACAGACCAGTCTCTTCGTTGGCAATATAAGCAGGCTCAGCAGAGATCCCAAGCGCCTGTTGAGGAGGCGTGATGGGCTCAAATGAAATACCGCGGTTGCTGTAGTCCTCATATTGAGAAGAAACGAAGGAGGGTGCAGGAGAGTACTCGAGGCCATAGGCCGGCATGGAAGCATGGCGTTGATGACCCTGCGAGATGGGCACGCCGTTCTGGTTGTACTGAACGCGGGTGAAATCAGGCTCCCTCTTGACGGGGACCGGCTGGGTCATCTGGGGAGCCACCGCCATAGTTCCATATGGTACCATTGCGTCCATCCCCTCCGCTAAAGGGGGCATGGACTGGGGCATGATTGTTGGGGGAGGAGGCATCACATCCATCGCCCTCATGACTGGGGACGTGGACTGGCTCTGAGAAAAAGACGCCTGTTGGGCGCTGAAGGAGGATGAGTTGGCTTGTTGAGCCTTCGTCAGCTGCTCATAGAGCGACTGGGACGAATCGTACTGGAATGACAGGGCTGGCTCGCTGACAGCCACAGTGGTGGCTTCCTGACCCATTTTCTCACGCTTCAAGTCTCGCTCCAACGCGTCCAAAAACAGGCGGTCGTGGGGGACGCTGTACCAATAGAAGACTTTTTGCTTCTTCTGTGTGCGAATACAGTTGTTCTTGTACAGAAAGTCGAGGAAGGCGCTCTTAGGCTCTTCCAGAGAGGCATCGGTTCCAGACTTGAGGTTTCGCAAGTCGGAGAAGATACCTTCCTCGAACTTCTTGGAGTTCTTGACGGGTCGGCCAAAGGCTTGGAATCGGAATGACAAGCATCGAACAATATCAGTGCCGGAGATGTGGAAGAGGTTGTTCCAGAGAACGCAAGACACGTATTCGCCGGTGGGCAATAGGAAACGACGGATATATTGGTCTGGCTGCCAATCAACGGGAGCAGAGATGAGGAAATATTTTACTAGTGAGATCAGCGGGGGTAGCTCCGAGGGTTAACTGTCCAAAACCTACGGTTGTCAACCTGCTGCAACGCGACCTGCGCATCGTGAGGCAAAGCTTGCTGAGCCTCAGTGCTCAGCATGAACGTTTCCGGCTTTTGAGGAGCCATGTTGGGATTTTGAGAATACATTCTGCCCTGCTACGATGTGGTGTCCGGGATGACGTGACCAGCGACGGTCAGTCGGAGAGAAAGCCCAGGGAAGGCGGAGAAACGTCGACACGGTCGGTACCTGTACGACTCAATTGAATCGTGGGACGAATTGTACTTGGTGAAAGACGATGAAATGGTTCGTGTGGATAGTGACGCTGAGAAAAGTGCTGATGCGAGGGGAATGGTTGAGGCGCTGCCTAGAACCGTCCAGAGAGGTTTTTGGAGTTGATGCGTCTTGACCAAAATTCGAGACCAGCCCGGAATAATGGAACCGCTGCGCAATGCGATTCAAGACCCAGTCACTGCGTCAAGCGAATGATGCTGGGAGGCGTCGAGGAGTACCGTCAAGGTGTTCGCGATTGTGAGGTATGAAAGCTGAGTGTTTCGCGCGAAACAACGAAGGATCGAGCCGGATTAAATTTGTAGCGCACAGAATAAAAATCAATAACGAAAAGAAGTCAACAGGACCGATGAGACGATGCACATCAAGCAGTCAGCAGCCTTGTGGCGATGGAAGAATAAAGGGCGGCTAGTACAAGAGGCGAGAGAGATGGGCGTCGGCGTCGGGAGCCTGCTGAAATGGAAAGAGAAACGGACGTGGTTGAGGGCGACTCCGGAATGGGGGCGCGCGGAGACGGTGGAGCGAGAGGGGAAAGGGAGAGGAAAGGGGAGAAATGAAGGGAAAATAAGAAAAAAGACAAGAGAAGAGATTTCAGAGAGAATTCGAATGGGCGGGCGAGGAGAACTGGGGGTTTAATGAGTTGTGTGGTAGCGTCCACGGCCGATGGGAGGGTAGGATACGGCGACGCTACTGGGTAGGTACATTGGAGGTAAGGAACGGGGAACGGGGAAGGTGTGTTTTTGGGGGGAGGGAAGGGGGATGGTAACCTTACCTTGGCGCAGAGGCAAATGCGAGTGGGCGGGAGTGGGCGTGGACAGGGCAAGTGGGCGAGTGGGCGAGTGGTGGGTGACCGTGAGCCACACACACGCACGGTGCTTTTTAGGGGATAAGGTAGGAGGGGAGGATTTGGAGGCATTTCAGTGGCTGAGTTGGGAGCGAGTCGAGAAGACAATCCCGACGCTCGTCGTGGGCACGCCTCAGCGCAACACACAGCGTTGCAATGGAACCGAGCAGCAACATACAAACGAGAATCAGCAAGACTTTGCATTACAGTGTTCTCCGAAGCACGTAGCAAGGGACAGAATTACATCTCAACAGTACCACATCGAACCGAGTTGACCGTATAGCGAAGATGGTATAGCACGTATCCCACTTACAGAATGCATTGTTATTGCAGATGCGTTCAACGACGCGACAAGCCTATGAAATACTAAGCAACACTAGCTGCAGCCATGGAATCGTGCCGACCAGATTGCGTGGACAACCGACTATAGGTACCTTAACGGGAGCATCTTGGGTCCAAGGAGATTACCGCCCATTCGCGCTGGACTGGTCACGTTCATCTCATACGGTACTCCCTCACTCGTCGGTCTGAATTCTAGCCAGAATCTCTTGGTCAGACTGATAGGGCCCCTAGTCACCCCGAAAACTGGGTCGTGTTGCTTTGGTCAGGGATGGCAAGAGTATCAACAAGCATGGACAAAGTAACTTATGCCACGGTCCACGGGGTAGACTCGTCCAGGGGTGGGTGTCATCCACAACACTTGTTTCCTGGGACAGCGGGTTGCTCGTCGTTCGGCTACACAACCACATGCTCGCGCGTCGTGGGAAATTGGGTGTGCGTGTTGGGGCGCGACGTTGTTAATGAGATAATCTGAGGTGGGCTCCGTAAAGTGACTTCTGTCTGCATGGCGACAGAAAGGAGACGTCAAGTGGCTTTCGCAGATTGACTCGAGTACACGAACAGAATTTGGCTGACTGGTAACAGACACAATCGATTCAGAACATGTCAACACAAGAGCAGGGGCCCTACTTCTCAATCCCAGCGTCTCTCCTCTTAGCTTCACGCCCCTCAATTATTATCCTCACCCACCTCCTCTTCCATCAGACGAGACCTCTGAACAGGGCCAGCAGAGAAGACCGGAAACGAAACCGGTGTCGATTTCACAGGTATTTCCCGCGAGTCGCCAATTCTTTTTCGACGTGCTTACATCTTCACTCATGGACAATGACCGACCAGGAAGCAGAAGTGGCGACGATCATACACTTGGCTTCAACACACCGCGAGAATCGAAACTCGGTGACATGGGCGCCAAGCGGTTCCTGACACGGTAGCATCGCGTGTCGCCAGTCTGAGCCTGATGATTGGGTCCGCAGAATATTCTGAAGCTTAGCTCCAAAAGACCCCCAGGGAGGATGTACACATTGGGCAGAGGAATGGATGTACGCAGTACGAAGTGCGAATTGACCCTTTTCCATACGTACCATGCCCATGCAAAGCACAATGCACCTACAACTTTGATGGTCAAGGCGGCGAGATTTCGAACTTTGGGGCTACCGTGACATTGATCAGCTCTCAGGCCTGTTCATAACGGGATCTTAAACGGTTTACCATCGCGTAATGTCCTGGTCCAAAGCAGGAGCACCGACCAGCTGTGGAGTCCAAGAGATTGCCAATCCATCATCACCTCGTTCCGGTGTGGACCGGCTAACAAGGGCCGGGTTGATGTTTTTTTGGCGTTATGCAAATACGTATATGAACAAGCTCTCTCTGTTAACTTACATAGTGCACCCTAGATAGGGCATAGTCGGAACGAAGCACAAGAAATATACTGTACACAGAGCATAACTCAAATTATCCTAGGACACACACAGCATGGTTCTTAGCCTTACTTCAGATTGCTCCGTAGGTAATCCATATCAACACTGGTTATAATGATCGATGTCAACAAACAAGGAGACCTCGATCTTTCCTGCAGACACGACGTCAGTGGTCCTCCTGTTTTAAAGGCATTCCAGCTACACAAAGATGTCTCAGCACCAACCCGCTCAGCACCCCCGGTAAATATGTATCATTTTGGCTCTTCCTTAGCGAATAAGTCCACCTTCAACGTCGTTGTGTCTCAAACATTCTCTTCTTCGACCTTGTGAGCGATAATAGTCGGGTTAAGATTGCCCTTCTTACTCATCGCGCACTGCTGGTTAGGGGCACTACAGCCCTTTTGACTTCGTCCATGTGGTGTTTAATTACATGTTCAAAGACTCTTGACTCAGGGGAAATGTCGCATTCAGCCGCAGTGGCCTGTTCGTCATTACCACACGAGACTGAGAATGATGTTCCAGAACACTATCCTCGATGATGAGGAATCGGCACTAAGTTGCTTGAGCACGTCACTTCAATGCTATGGGTTACGCATTTGGTCATTCACAATGACATCAACTAGGGCAGTATCCTGCCTTACCTCCTAAGACAACGAGGTTCAGATGCCTGTGATAGACATGCTATCAACAAACATAGAGATGTGGACAGATCATGGGCCAAAAAAAGCCCCAACCAATGTTTAGTTTCGTGATATCACCAGCGCCATCACCAAATTAGGTGCATCTTGGCCAGGTTGACGATGTGCATCACCCAAAATAACGACTAACGCGATCAACCGAAATTAACGCTCTTGGGCTTTGTTTCGGTACCTTTCCCGGATACTGTCTCGTCTCCATCATCCACGCGATATTTCCATCTCTTAATTATTTAGTATGGCTCTTATTCGGCTCAAATCCAAGGAAGCCACTGGTGATTTCCGTTTTGGGGGGCCCACGTAATTTAAGATGGGGCATCACTGGCATGATCAGACCATCGCAAGGCACTAGTCAGACTAGAAGTTCGCTTTCCTCTTCTAAAGCCAACTCGCGAAAGGAGGGCATCGCAGAGCCAGGTCCATCCTCTATTCCCCAAAGTCCAAACGGAGATGTCAAGCGCAAGAAACAATCCCCGCCATTAAAGCTCAGATTGAGAAGGAATCATAACCATGACAAGCCACTCTTCCCTGTGGCTCTCCCAGGTGCACTCGCAAATCAGCCTTTCCTATTTCCCACAATGGGCCTGACGCGAGCGACCACGTCTCCCCGCCACTTTTGACGGCATCTGTCGAGGTTTCATTCGGTCAGCAGGAATCAGAGCAACAGTCAGCCAAGGATATCGCCGAAAGGATTCAAGCGCAGAGAGTGCCGAAGCGTGCGGAATGGCGAGCATGCAGACCCATGCCCTGTTGGAGGGCTGTGTTGGCGTGGGAGGATGGGGGGTCTTCATCAAGATGAAACGCGCCTGCGGGACTGCGTCAAGAAGCCGTCCTCGTTTCGATGTGTCGCGACTTGGTTGGCGCTAACGACACTCGACCTGCCAGTGGCTCGCTGCATTTCTCACGCCCCTCCAACCCGCATTCTCTCGACTCTGTAGGCTCCCACGAGCCCAGCCCAGCCTGTCCCCAGCCACGCTCCATGCTGCCTGGCCCAAGTTTTGTTTATCATCCGGTCAACGGTATCATAGCCGAGTCAGGAAACTCAAAGGTCTTCTTTTGTGGGCCAATAGGTTCGGTTGAAGAAGCCGATGCGAGTGGAGGGGCACACCAACGTTGAGGAGGTCCGGCTAGGAAAAAGTACCTCATGCATGACTGCAAGACAAGAACACACGAATCTACGTATACCACCCTCCCGATGGAAAGCGTGCGCCACCGCAAAAGCATGGTCTTACTTTCATATCGGTAACGGAACTCCACGTCCATTCGTTTCAACTTTATCTACATCAGCATGTATATGAAAGGTTCAGTGGACATTCGGATGCGGAAGCAAGGCCACTCGATCATGAGACTAGCCTTGTCAGCCAAGGCATATACCGTATTGGATATTTGGTTGCTCTTTGGGGGTCGTTCACACACATCTCAATGCAGGGCTACCAGTATCAACCTAGCCGTGCCTAGTACTCCATCGCCGTTAGAAGAATGGGTGATATAAGTGGTCTGCATTTGACTTGAATGGAGAACATATATGTCGTTGGATATTGATCTTTTCGCCATGATATGTCACAAAGGCAGGATGTCCAGCTTAATCACCAGGCTGCTCAACGCATCAACGACTTCAACAACAGGAATAGCTACCAAACCGACGCGAACCAACAACAAGTGCCTCTCCGGAGTTCGTGGGATCAAACCTCACACTAAGCGGCACAGGTTTGCAGCAGCCAAAGCATGGTCTTGAAGAAAGGACTTGTCTAAGGACTTCATACACTTCCACATCCCTAGAAAACCCGAAGCAGGAAAATGCTCATATGTGGTTGGTTCGCCCCCAGCATCGGCTGCCAGGACATCACCTGCAAGGCCCCTGGTGCAATTTTAAGTTTGGCCGCCAGTTCTGACAGAAGGCCGAGAAGAGAGAAGCGAAGCTGACTTGTTTTTGACAAGTGAACAAGGATTCACCGCAAACGGTGAGAGAGAAGACCAATAAAGGCGGTTGACGTCTAAATTGTGCAAACCGGGGACAGCAATCGACCGTCAGCCTTTCTGCAAGCGGGGCCACGTTTTCGACCCGGCACATAAAACCAACAACCCTCCGAAAAACCACTCTGTGTTGAAGCCCTACAGCCATATTTCATAGGGCAAAGACGGGAGGCGCAGAGAAGATTGGGCGTTTAACTCGCCAATCTCATCTGATCAGTGAGGGCATCCGGATCCACATACCTCCGCCGCTTAATCTACCTTACCATGGAGAAGCAGAAAAGCCCCCAAGCAAAATATCGAAGAGATGGAATGGGCGCGTGTGGAAGAGCATTGAGCCAAAGAACTGCAGGGAGGCTGGCCTAAGTTAACGGGCCGTTGTGACGCTGGGACGCTGGCGTTTCAGAGCCCGGCTATGGTCCAAAATTAGTATAGCCCGATCCGAGACCTCCAATCAGCATCATGAGGAGCTTAACACAGCTGCTTCGTGGAAAGAGGGTCCAGTTTTGGGTTTGTTTCTGGACGTCAATTGGCCGCATCTAGTCTTGAGCTTTCATGCTTCATCCTCGCTCGCGCGACTCCCAGCCTCCTCTTCCTTTCCCTGTACAGGCCAGAAATAACTATACCAGGCCGTACTGTAGCTTGTTTCTCTCCAGCGGCCGATCTTGCTGCGACCGGGTTTGGTGTGTCAATTAAACCTCCCAAAGGAAGGGCCGCTTCACAGAGCCCAAGCTAATGGCATCGTCACCACCTTCTCTCCAGGCCGGCGCCAACTGAAGGATGAAATGAGCAAGGTCCGAAAATAGCATGTGGCCCTGTTACAAGGCGGGGTGTACTGGCTCAGCTTATTCTTGACCACATTCAGTATTAGTCACAACGCTGTCGTCCTCTCAAGTCACCGCACGGAGGGAGGGGTATCACAGTGATATCGACTATTCCACACTTCCCGTGATGCCCCATTCAAGAAAAGGCTCGGATCAAGCTATACAAACAAACATTACGACATAGCGCAATTCATCACAAACCATCCTCTCAGATCTCAGCTGGGATTATCTTAGGAAAACTGGCCTACAAAATATCCCGACTAGCGAACCTGAAACAGTCCGGGCTCGATCACTTAAGCCGTTGAAACGATGGCAACTCACCACAAGACTGACCATCATACTCACCGTTACCACCGCCACAACCTAGTCGGGGGGAACAAGTTGGTCCCGTGCTGTCTCCTCTTCTCTTTGTTACCCGAGTTTGCATCAAGTGAGACAGCCGATATCGTCATCTGGACATACAGACAAGGATCATCATCGAGACCAAACTGCGAGGAAAGCCTTGAGCGTTTTCTCTCCATCTCGAATCCACGAGAGTGGGCTACGACCGGTTAATAGGTAAATGATGCTATCTTCTCTTCGCATATCTTAACCTAGGATAACGGCCACAATCTGGGACAGAATCTGAAACTGCATGTGAGCCCTTTTGATCTGGCTCTCCCACCGTTGAGGAACATGAAACAGCTGAGCAGCCATGGCAGGTTCTTCCAGAACAACTTGAAGTGAAACGGTCCCTCGCCTTCTAGGGCATCAATGGTCTAGATCCTATGGCTGTTTTTTTTTCACTAGCAGTTTCGCTAGAGCTTGCAGATACGAACGGTTAGTGATGCTGCTATTACTTGCTGCAGATCTGGGCCTGGGCACGGATGCATACTCTTTTGTTACTTGACTCGTGTCCTCAGCGTCCGTTTGAGCCTTGTGATCTCGATCAAGGATCTCTCTATCAAAAATTACTCAATCGAATGAAGTTCATGTGCTAGTTGTTGCGTGGCGAAAAAATGAGGTAACAGTTCTTCGAGTCACACGCTTAAGGGAGCTGATCAACTCACCGGTTCTCTTCCATATTTGCTTCTTTTGACTGGTAGTTGCAGTTGCCGAGGCCCATTACTAGGACCGATGGGACAGAGACGAGGCCCATAACTGGGGCCGATGGGAGAGAGGCGGCCAATTCTTTAAATAGCAATCACAATCGGCCTCTCTATTTGGTCTGTCTTGTTTCTAAGAATGGTTTCTAGATTTCTTATCTGCCCTCCCGCCTTGTTAACCCCGTCCAAGGCACGAACCCGGTGGCCCGTCTCAAACGATGACGTTTTGGTTTCCCATATCGAGACCTTCCGAGGTCGTTCTGTGATGGCCAAGAGGCCGTGGATGCAAGCGTAAAAAGTCGGAGTGGCCAATGGGGTTCTTCCTTTAAAAATTGAATGTTCCGAGTGAAGTTTCGATGTGCCTCGTTTATCCTGACTGCCAGGGGTCTTCCTTAAGATGCAAGTTGCTCGTTCAACGCCATGGTATCGGGGGCGAATGTTGAATTTTTGCTTCTTCGTCACCGTCGTATTTGCTCGCTTCGCCATGGTGAGGGTCCGTTCTCGATCAATGAGTAATCCATGGCAATATTCGGATCCACGGCCTAATGTGTGTTCCATCACATCCCATCAGAGCCCCCGTTATCATGAAACACCGAAACCATGCATCCCCTTGAAGCAGGCATCCCCGGCACGACAGCATAAACTTCTTCAGCGGCAAAACCCACTCCTCCAGCATCTCCGACTGGTTGGACCAGTTTGATAGTAGCTTCTTGTCACACGGGTGATCTCCAGGGCCCAGCTCATCACTTGAACATGGGGCCGAGAAAGATGAGGGACCCTAGCTCAAACGAGGAGGCTTTTTCGTTCCGAAGTTTCTTTTCCTTTCTTGACCTAAAATAGTAGAATCCCTCTTTTGACAGTGTGTGCAGGAGGCCGATCGGCTGGCGGGTGTGTTTCAGAGACAAATCTCCCACATAGAGAATATTCTCCGAGTGGACGAACTTCCCCAAGGACGAGGGGTCTCCTTAATCAAGCGGCGCGTAAGGGGGGCGGTCTCCGTTGTCACAGATGCATTTGATGCACTGTCTCAGAATGGTCCCTTCCATTGCAACGTTTCGGTCGTGTAAGCTGTTAGCGGCCACCGTCAATACCGGATGTGGTAGTTCTGCCTTATGCGTGATGAAGTGTGTGTATGTAAGTCTTCGCTGTCAAGCTTTGTGAGCCAAGCTTGTTTTTGACAGCCCAAGGGCTAGAGCAAGTAGTAGAGTTTCACCAATTGTGACACAAGGAACTATCAAGGGGGTAACTTGACAGGCTTTGATGCCGCAAAGAACCCTGAAACTCGCATTTTTCGGGTTGTTTGTTGATGCGGGTTTCCGGTGTAGGGTAGGATCGTGATGGCTTAGTTTGTTTTCCAAGGCCTCGTGCGAGCACCCATGAAGTTGGCGTTTGCTCAGACAAATGTCATGATTTGATCATGATTTGATCAGAGGCAATTATTCCCGGTGGGCTAAAAAATCGCATGAAGTTAGGCATGAAGGATCGGAAAAGCTGTAACCCGCCTCGTAATGTGTTAAGTGTAGGTGTGCTAGTGTTGCACCCCAACAATCGAATACATTGTGGGAACCTCGCAATGCGCTTGAAAACGCCACATCAGAGTCTCCAACTCTACATGTATGATCATCGTGTAAACATAATATCAAAGTGTAAAACAAAGGCTCACGGCTAAAACAAGGAACATTATGTGCGAATGGTGCCGATCAAAACAAATGACGAATGGCTGCTTGTAAATATCCAAAGGCACTTCGTGATTGCCCAGGGCTAAACACCTCCGCTAAGTAAGTGAAATGGTCAGGGATAGGGAGCAGATTGCAGTGAGAACACCCGTGATTGCGGAGAATGACTTGCTATACCTGCCAGGATGAACATAGTAGCTCTTCAACGCATTTCATAACCTGTAAGATGACGCACTGTCGTTCTCGAAGTAATGATATGTTATCAAAGTATGGATGTCGCTTTGGTCTCGAATAGATCTTCCAAGAAGGACTCACTGGACAGGTCAGGAAGTCACCAGATACAGAGAAAGAGCTGAAGGATAGCAGCAAACATAAAAACGTAGCCTTTTGAACACCTATGTACAAGTAGTCGCTACAGTCATCCACCCACCTTCAACTTTCCAACATGGTATGTGTGGCCCATTGAGCACAGCTCTTCTGGACACGCGATCAATCAGTCTAGGACCTGGCTTCTTCCAACTCGAGCTCGAGTTGGCGGATGCGCTCGCTCTGGTCCTGAGCACCGGAGCCGACCTTGCGTTTGAGGCCCTCAACTTCGCCCGTCAGGGAGAGGATTTGCTGGCTCTGGGCGCTGATGAGCTTGGACTGATTCTCAATCAGCTGCTGAAGGTGAGTGAGAGCGGTCTCGACAGCGGGAGAGGATGAGGATGTGGTAGCAGCAGGAGTGGACTTGATAGGAGAGGATGGCTTCACGGCGGAAGCGGAGGTCGCAGTAGGAGGATGAACGGCTTGGGTCTTCACAGGAGCGACGACAGGCTTAGGAGGTTCGGAACGAACGGGGACGGAAGTTCGCTGAGCAGGGCGCGAAACCTCTTCGAAGCTTGAAGTCTCATCATCATCCTCCTCCTCCTCCTCCTCTTCGTTGTCCTGATATTTCGAGGCCATGGCTGCAATGGAACCCTTCTGGTCGCGTACAGTAGGGGGAGGAGATCGGGCAATGGGAGCCACTGGCTCCTCCTTCTTGGGGGCAGGCTTCGGGGCAACAGGGGCAACAGGGGCAACCTCAGCAGGTTTGTAGTCTGAGGGTACCTCCTTAGGGGCAGTGCCATCGTAGACACTCTCAAGATCAATCTTTGAGGGGATTCCTGTCTTGCCATCAAACCACTCCTTGGCACTGACGGCTGGCTTCAGCCCAGTGGCGGGAGGGAAAATGTCGGCCTGGAAGGTCTCGGCACGTCTAGGCACAGTGAAGGAGATGGGCTCAATGTAAGTGTCATTGACCGTCTTGTAGGCCCTCATGACCTCGTTCTCGTGCACCTATTGATGTAAGTGGTGGCTCTAAACCTGCGAGTAGAAGAGAGCCTACATTAATACCACGTCGAGGGACAAAGGCAATACCCCGTTGAGGGTCGCCAGACTTGTACTCGCTAAGGAATTCGAACTTGTCGTTCTCATACTCGAAGTATCGGATGTTGCCGTCACTACGCACGATTAGATCCAGCAATATTGCAAAAAAGGTGATCAAAACCTACCCCTTTCCAGCAAGGTATAGGCAGTTGGAGCCCTCATCTAGTTTGTGTTAGTGGCCAGCCTAGGTGCGTAGCAACGAAGATGATAGACGTACCCCAAAAAGGCATGCAGACACCGGAGATAGAGTCCAGCATTTCGAAGCCACCGATAGGCTGCGAGTTACCAGGTTCCCACAGGGCCATTTGTCGCTCGCTCATCCTCGAGAAACCGGTCGTCACGAAGCGGTTGTGCTCACCCATCCAAACAACGCGGCTGCCCTTGGCGCCGGCGTGACCAGGGGCTTCATGGACAGCCTTCTCCTGACGAACATCCCACACCCGCACCTTCTTGTCGCGCGAAGTGGTGACAAGCAAGTTGCCGCTCGCGTTCCATGACAGACTCTGGACGATGTCGGTGTGCTTCAGAGCGAGGTGGGTTTGGCCGGTGCCAATATCCCAGAGCTTGATGTTACAATCGCCCGACGCAGAGGCAAGGACGTTCTCGGCCGCAGGGTTGAAGAGGACCTGTCCGACCTTTCTGATCAGGGGAGTTAGCATTCCAGTCATGATATGATACGAGTCGGGAGCAAGAGTTAGGGATCCCACCTCGTGTGACCGGCTAGCTTGCTGACAGGAAAAACGTCAACAATTTCTTCGGCATCACTGTGCAGTGTAAAGCCCTTGGGAACCTCCCAGATAAAAACTTTTCCATCATCGGAAGCAGAGGCGATGATGCGGTCGTTGAAAGGGTTCCTGCATATTGCGTCAGCCTTGCGATCATGCAGCGCGGGGGGAACAAAGGGGGGTGGCAATCGTACCAATCGGTATCGAGGACAGCAGCAGTGTGGCCGCGAAATAGCGGAATCTGACCGGGAAGTTTCCCTCGCTCGTTCAGGGGAATGACAGCAAACGCGCCGCCGCCAGAAGAGTCCCAATTGACAGAGAGGTATTCAGGGTTGGCCTAACGTATTGAGGATCGAGCCCCCTATAATCAGCGCCGGGCTCTCCCTAACGACCACGAAGTGAACCGAGGGAACGCACCTTGACCAAGTTTGTATCCCAAGCATTGCGGCTAATGTGCAAACTGTCGTAGCAAAACTCCTTTCTCGTGGACTTGCCGAAGACGTGGCCTACAAAGCAGCGTCAGCAAAAGTGCCATGGGCGCGGGTGTGGTTTGCGCCCAGCAACGACGTACGGTACTTCGACGCCCGCACAAAACGGCCAGCCATGACGGTGGTAGGAGTCGCGACGGGACCGGGTGAAGCGGAGTAAGTGAAAGATCGGAGCCGAGTCGATAGGAAGCGAGCGCGAGATTCGGAGGGTGCGCTTTGGATGGTTGTTGGGGAAGGTTATAGGAGGTGGTCAGAAAGGTAGCTGATGCTAATGTTAGTGTTTAATGCTACTAATGCTGGATGAGGTGAGCTGGAGGCATAGCTCTATGGGTACAAGGTACCACCCACACACGTTCCAGCCGCTGAAGACAGCAAAGCCACTGAGACTGACGCTGCGCCTCGCAAGCTCCCCACTTTCTACGGAGTCCACAGCGCCAAAGCCGTCCCAAGTGGACCAAGCAAAGAGTGGCCCTCGCATGAGACAAGACTCGAAACTCTTCAATGCGAGGGACCTCTCTCAAAGAGCAATCACGTGAGGGTCTTGACCTCAAACCGTCTCATCACTCACTACTGTATGCAGCATGAAAGGGTATTTGGGTGAACACATCTCTTACACTCATTATAATCCCAAACTTGACAATACAGGAAACCCAAATGTGCAGCCGCCTGTGCCACCAAACGAACTCAAGAAACAAGTAAGAAAATAAAATAAACAGTCCGATCCTTTTGACGCCTGGAAAGTGCATAAACGGCGCCAGGTCCCCTCTTTCTCCGTATGGCTTGACTGCTCGCCTGACTCCATCCCAAAGTTCATCACATTATCAACAC
This sequence comes from Mariannaea elegans, assembly GCA_930272665.1. NCBI lineage: Eukaryota > Fungi > Ascomycota > Sordariomycetes > Hypocreales > Nectriaceae > Mariannaea > Mariannaea elegans. The sequence goes on along the minus strand of CAKNEU010000001.1, from coordinate 1,016,808 downwards.
CGGTAAATGAATGCCTATACCAAACCACCGACTTCAAAATGACGAGCAAAGAGGTATCATGAGCCAACCCATCGACCCCGAACGCCTGGTCCGGGCCTGTCATATAAGATCATTATCCTGGCGTTGTCTCGTATTTGTACTCGCCACATCCGCCAAAAGGAACAAGCAACGCTTGCTTATAGGAACATGCTCTTAGGTCGAGAGTTAACTCGGCGCCCAGATGCTCGACGACGGAGCTGCTCCTCCCGCCTGAGGACGAGCTGGCACCACTTCGATCTTGTTCGTTGATCATCATCGCCGTTGTCACGTCCAACAACGTCTGCTAGGACCTTCATCCAACCCTCCTTGTCTTCGGCTGTGTCCGCGTAAAAGTCAATCAGCTCGCCGTTGTTGAATCGGATTCGGAATCCCTCTTCAACAAACATGTAGCCTTCTTCCTCTTCTGCAAATGCGGATCGCCGGCGTCGACCACCCCGTCCGGTGGTTTCCTTTTCAGTCAAGGCGCGACGATCATCAATCAATCGTTTAGCATTGGCTAAGTTAATGGTGGCACGGGGTTGGCGTGTGGCCTCGTGGTAGGCAGTCAGTTTGGGACCGACAAGCTTGAAGTATCGGCGACGCCAGTACTGTAGTAATGTTAGCATTGGAATCCAGTTATCTGATGTGGAGGTATCTTACAGGGCAATCGCCACCTTGCTGGCTCAGATGGCCCTCCCATGTTCGGGCCATTCTCTCCTCAGCTGCCTTAAGTTCGCGAATGCACGAGTTCATGCTCTTGGGCATGTCATCGTCGGCCGCGTTCTTAGGGCGGGGGACGAAGAGCAACTGAAGTTCCAGCTTGCCGACCTTGTAAGGAGCTCGTCGAACGACGGCACCATTGCCCCGCTTGCTCTTGACGCTGGATGCGAAGCTCGCCTCCTCGTTTGCCCACTCGTTGAAGCAGGCGACCTCGGCCATGTAAGGTCGGCCGAAGCATCGGTTCTCATGCTCTCGGAGACACACGTAGGCTCGAGCAAAGCTGCCGTCTTCAGCGGCAAGGGGAGACAACATCTCATAGGCAGAAGGAGGGGTGTTGCGCTTACGAGCCTGTGCTTCTTTCTCCTGCTGAGCAACTCGTGCAGCTCGCTCTTCCTCTTCACGCTGACGCATCTCAAGCTCCTTGCGCTTCTTGGGTGACGCAAACACTCTGCTGAAGGTTGACGTCTTGTGCTTATGAGTACGCGCTGCTTGAGGAGGTAGCTTGCTGTTAGTAGGAACAGGAGGCTTCTCAAGCTTGACATTGAGAGTGAGCTGGAACTCCAGGTCGTTAGGGACAACCAACTCAAACTCCTGGCCGATGGGTGCGTTACGGGCCAGCTCGAGCCAAGCTGTCGTCACACAGTGCACTCCATTGTCTAACGTAAGGCTAAACCAAGTACGTTCATCTACTGTCGTTAGCAAAGTCCTTCACTGATGGTTGCTATTATGTGACTTACTCTTGGGAAGAGGAAGGTCAAGGTCCTTTACGCCCATTACCTTGACGAAGAGACGACCCCTCTCTCCACTTTCAGGTGTCGCCATTTCAAGGCCAACATCTTCTTCAGTAACATCCTTCAGAGCCGTCGCGTTGCTTTCTTGGCCGGGCAGGGGGGGGACAGGACCGGCACTGCCACCGACACGCTTCCGCATATTCTTACCGGGGCGCGGCTTGTTGCTCCAGGGTTCCACAACACATGACATGGGACGGCTCTCTTTGACAGGCGAATTGCCCACAGATCGAGTACCCCTAGGTTCGTCGGTATCCTTGTCACTCGCGGAAATAAGTTTCGTGTTTTGTCGCATAAGATAACCGCGCTGTTGACGAGATGTTACGTTAGCATTGAGATCTCTTATTTCTGTCTGGACAGGACCAGTAGACGCTTGTCTGCTGGAGCCCTCGTCGCTGCGTTGGGGTTGATGAATGAAAGGGTTAAAAGCAACCTTTTGTGCCTCGATGACTCTCTCAAAGTCCTTATCAAGGCTGAGACCCAGACCGTCAAAATCTAGAGTCAGACTTCGGTTCTTGAAGCTCGGGTGCCGGTCAATAAAGTCGTCACCAGTCAAGAGGAAATCAGAAGTTGCCTCTTTCGGGATTATTTTCGCATGTTGATCCGGAATCGCGGGAACGTCTGGGATCTCAACGCTGACCTGTCTGCGAGCTTCTCGCATAGCAGCAATATCAGAGGGGGTGTTTGAGAGTCGGGTTTTGAGCTTAGAATTGGAGGCCTTGACAGTAGCATATCTAGTTGGAACAGCGGGCGCCTGGATGATGGGCACCTCCTTCTTTTTCGGCTCATCCAGCTCCTCGCTAGGCATAGGATGGTGGATCACGGAGTCTGGGGTTCCAGGCTCGTGATCATATTCGTCCTCGGGCTCACCCCATCCGCTGCCATCATATTCAGGTTTGGACAAGATCTGCTCGGGGGTGAAGGGACGCTGCAAGAAGGCATGAGCATCGGCCATCTTGGGGACTTCAGGCTCGGCCTTAGGCTCCTCCTTCTCTTCTTCCTCCTGGGCGTCAGGGAGCATATATGACTCGAAGTCCCGTGAAAATGAGCCTTCTTTCGACTCCGATTCGAAATCTGGGAGAGATCCCTCCAAGCTTTGCTTAGGAGTGGGAGTCGTAGCACGGGGAGTAGTTGGCTCCTCCTTGGCCTCCATTGGCTCCGGTTCTGGTTGTGGCTCTGGCTGCACGTCTAGCTGTGCTGGTTCTTGCTCCGAATAGTGGCTCTCACTATCGGTGTCGATAGTTTCACCCATCTCATCATCTTCATTTTCATCGAATTCTGAATCTTCATAGAACTCGATTTGATCTTCGGGTAACCGGGTAATAATAACGCTACCCTCTTCCTCCTCAGAGAAGTCGTCCATGGGGTCCTCAGTAGAGGGGATAGGAACGTCGGGGTCGAGAGGAAGCTGACGCTCGGGGCTTCTGGCCGGGCTAGAAGCAGGCGGTGAAGAGAACTTGTAGTCAGCTTCCTGCTCAGCAGTCTTGTTACCGACCTTGCGCATAATGGAATCGCGGGAGATGCGGGGCGGGAGCTGGTAGTCACCAAGACCTGAAAGGTCACCGACAGCGTCTTCATCCTCTAGAGCTTCTTGCATGCTTGTGATAGACTCGGGTTCAGAGATAGGACTGCTGAGTCGCTCCCGGGTATTAGCTCGGCGAAGACGACGCTCACGCTGCTGCACTTGTGCTGATTTTCCGTCATTATCATCTGACAACATCATGAGTCTCAGTCTCTCCTCGAGCGACATGCGGCCGTTGCCAATACTCTGGATGTCCAGCTTACTTGTGGAGGAGGCAGGAGGAGGAGATGGTAGTCCTCTATGCGATCCAAGCATTCTCTCTGCGGTAGCTGAGAGGCTGGGAGAAGCAGGCGATTCGCCGCGGGAGTTGCTGTGAGCATGGCCAAAGCCAGGAAGCGGGGGGAGAGGACGGTGCTCTCCGCTAGAGGTGGCCGAGTTGGTGCGGGTGTGGGTAGGACGGGCCGCGGAGGCGACTGAAGGAGCGTTGTCAGGCATTGGACTGCTCTCATATTCTTGCGGCCCTCCGCGCTGTACCAGAGGGCTCTCTCCTCTCCAGTCATCTGGACCAACAACAGGGGTCTTATCAGTGTCTTCCAGAGACGCGTCAAAGCTGTCGCCCTCGAGATCTATATGACCAGGCTCATAGAGCATATCATCGTCGTCCTCATCATCGTCTAATGACTCGTAGCTCCCTTCACGTGAGTTGGTACCGATGGAGGAAAGATCGGGAGTAGCCATCTCATATTCGTTAATCTGAGGAGGTGCAGCATCAAAGGTCACGCTCTTCGCATGACGATGAAGCGACCGCCCAGGAGGGAGCTCGTGGTCGTTCACAGAAGAATCACCAGACCATGTCCCAGTTTCCATGTCGAAGCCCTTGAACCTCGAACTGAGAGATGACTTGGTTGGAGAGACTTGATCCTTGCTGGGCGTTAACGGACGGGTTGGGGAGTTGCCTGAATGAGGGAGGGTAGACTTGGTTGGGCTCATCGTGGGAATGCTCGTCTTGCTTTCGGTTCGATGATGGCCGAAGCTAGCGCGCTCGGTTGCTGAGGAGCGGAGTGTAGCAGTAGATGATCCAAAGGGGTTGCTCTGGACCTTTGCGAGCGGTCTCTCGATCTGAGGAATCCGAGTGGGATCATATTCCTGCTTCTGCTCAAGCGCCAGGATGTTGCTGTTCCTGACACGAGACGCCTTCTGGAGTCGCTCAATCGAGGAACGGCGGTTGGGAGATGGTGATCCAATGTGTCCGTTGTAGAAGTTTTCTGAGTTGCGGTTTTGCCAAAATAGTCGAGGCGAGGAGAGACCGTCTAGCGGCGAGGACTGGAATGGAGATGAGTCGAGGTTCTGACCCGCCTTCTGCGTCATGAGCATTAGTACAGGGAGATTTAAGCGACATATGTAGTGTGCTTGGCGTACCTTGGCCTTGGGGGAACCAGTACTGTTCTGGTTCCAGCTGGGTGAGTTTCGCCTCATCTCCGCAGGAGACAGCTCAGACAGCGGACGAGGGATCCCGCTCGCCATTTTCGCTGGAGAAGCGTTTGGGTTGTGTTTTGTGATGCGTAACGGATGTACCTGTGTGCGTGTGTCAAGAGTTAGAGATATGCACTCCAATGGAAGGGCGAGAGGCACAAGACAACATACCTGTTCGGTAGCCATACTGCGCCGGTGAGAAGATAAATTCTGATCAGGCGGCTATACTAGCTGAGGGGACTCTAGATGCATTGGCATGCGGAATGGGGTCCGGTATAAACAAGGAAATGGAGCGATGGAATGTCTGAGCTCGATGTGAATGTTGTTGTTGGCAATCGAGCGACACAAAGTCGGGCGATGGGAGAGAATGAATACAAAGTATCAAATGCGACAAGTCTGTTGGAGTAAGAAGGAAACACGCCCTCTGGGCAGTTCAACGCACGACAAGCTCTCTCGACGACTCGACGATATGAGCAAATGTTGCCGGACGATGGATGAATAGGCGGAAAGACAAGTGCCTCTGGCGAGGTTCATGTGTTTAAGGGACGCAGTGCCAACTGCAACAGGGGACGACGTTCATTGGCCATGGGGAAAATAAACACGCCCAAAGCTGCGTTGTCGTCGCCTAGGCAACTGCTTGCCCAAGCTGGAAGCGAGCCAACCTTAGACTGAGGGGCCCATGGGTGTTCGACTCGAGGCCTGCAGAAGCGCTAATCAGTCTGTGACAATGCGCTGGGGGGCCCTTACCCCGCTCCGCTAAAGCTGTTCCCTCCAAGTGCTTTTACTGGGTCCTTTCAGCGCCTTACAGCTGGAGTCGCCATGGCAGCGGCGCAAGCAGCCGACGTCGAGGAACAGGATTGGCTGAGCATGCGTCGGCGTTTGCTGGCATGATCCCAGTATCGCATGTAACGTACTTGGGCTCCGATGTTTACGAGTCTGTGTTATCGTCACAAGATGGTAGATCCATGACGATTTTTTTCTTCTTATTGTTCGACCACCAAGTTACCCGTGGCAATGATCCCAAAGGTCGGATGGATGGGCTTCTTTGTATGTACGTAGGCGGCCAGCTGCCCAGTGGTGCGTCCAGAGCAGAATTATCGGCCTATATCGAGTCCGCATATATACGCTGTAGGTATCCGTCTTGGATTTCTCGTCAACTCGCGTGAGACGGCAATCGCCAAAGCTCAACCATCCCCACCCCGAGCTCGCTAGTCTTGTCCAAAAGTCTTTGTCATGACTTGCATCGAGATCTTCCCGAGCGCCAGTTGAGGCCATTTCGGCACTAGAATCCTCGATGCCGGTACTATCCTTTGGCGCGGACCAACAGACTATCTACCCACCGGTGACTATTTCGTTGGTCTCAGCCTGCTTGCTGCTCCTTTGTTGCTAACTTCCGAGTAGGGCTTTACCATTACGCAACCCCATCGTTGTATTCTCAACACAAACGAACCTTTCTTCTTCTCACCGTTGAACTGCACTACTGGGCCATGCATACAGGAACTCTTGGGGCTCCTCCGCCGGGGTAGCATTGTAAACCAGGACTAGCCAGTTGTCTGAGATGCAACAAACCACCTTTCATGCACGAAGTGCCCATATTCGCAAACAAACTTTGTTGTCCTCGTGTGATGCAACTCGCCGCAACTTGCTTCTGACTCCGTCTTGCATTTAGTTTCAAGGCCGAACATCCCTGACCTTGAACCGGGAGCAGGGGGCACTCTCTTCGAAACAACAACATCCGAATTCATTACACAAAATCTTTTCCATTACTCTTGCTTTTTGTTCCATTCCACACACTCATCGAATTTGACGCCAGAGCCTCCAAAGCAATCTAGTGCACTTCCTATAGTGAGATCCACCTTGCCTCCGCTCAGTCGCTTCACCGTCTCCAGATCGTCAAGGTTTCTGCCACCACCCGCATAGGTAACAGGGATAGTGCACCATTGAGCGAGTCTCTCGACTAGCTTCTCATCGATACCCTTTTGCAGTCCCTCGTTGTCTGCTGCGTGAATCAGAAACTCGGAGCAGTAGGGCTCCAGCGCCTTAATAGATTCTAATCCTGGTTAGCTATCAGTATGCCTATGCAGCCTAGAATACGGACCCTGGTTGACCTCCATATCGGTAATTGTTTGCCATTTGTTCATGGCGACGAACCAAGAGTCCTCTCCCCGTCGTCGGCAACTGAGGTCAATCACTAGCTTGTTCGTGTCACCACCAAGGGCCTCGAGTACTGAATCGAGTCGAGCCTGGCTGAAACATCCCTCGGGAAAGAGGTACGAAGTAATAATGACCTGCCAATGAGCCGTGTTTAGTGGAACGCTTAACCAATATGAGGCTATTTCCTTCGCCTACCTTCTCTGCGCCAGCATCCATCCACTCCTTCGCATTCTTGTCATTGACACCTCCTCCAACTTGAAGACCACCGGGCCAGGCTCTCAATGCTTCCCTAGCAGGGTCATCGTTATTGGGGCCTAGCATAATGACGTGCGCACCCCCGAGACCATTGTCCTTGTACAGTTGGGCAAAGTGGGCGGGAGGGTGTTGGGACACGAAGTTAGTCTTGAGCTCCGAGGATGAGCTGTCAAGAGTGCCGCCAACAATCTGCTTCACTTGACCAGCGTGAAGATCTATACATGGACGAAATCGTGTCATTTTTGCGGTCTCTCTGGTGACGGTCGGAAGCGTGTTAATGTGTAACGGAAGCTCGAATTGAGGGCCGATGACTGACTTTGTGTCCATCATTTCGATGTGGGGCAGATCCGCAAACAAGAACGCCGTCTGCAAGACCAGTGCATGGTGGGCTTAAGGCTTTACGATACGGTTGTGGGTAGCAAACAACAGTCCAATTAGCCCTTCGGTTACTCAAAAATGCATCCTTGATGCGTGCCACTAGGTCCAGCTATGGGTTGTGGTGGTGTCTTGTACCGGCCGAACGCGTGTCGCCCCTAGAAAAGAGTATCAACCCTAGCTAACCTACAGGCCAACTAGTTGATGGAGAACCCGTATGTAACCCTGAAAAGGCGACTCTTCTCGACGTCTATGAATATCTTAACTTGTTTACTTTTAATTAGGCAGAATCTCAGGCTTGAACCCATCTATTTTGCCCTTTGCATTGTAACCGAAGCTACTGTACTTGTATGATCCAATCCACGATCGCACGCTGATGAGACGCTGAATGCCGCTAGTGGGGTTGCCGTTGGTATTACTCTGCAACACTACTTCGTGTACTATTAACCTTCATTGTAAACATTTTTGTCCATCTGAAGGAAAACGACAAAAAAAACGTCACCACTGCAGGAGGAGACTCTAAAATTTAAGAGAGAATACCAAGCAAAGAGAAGAAAAGCCATTTTGTTCGAAATGCAAAAAGAAAGGTCCAACCGGGGTTCGAACCCGGGACCTAAACCGTACTGGGCGTTTTACTGCCTGTGAAGGTTGCGTCATACCACTAGACCATTGGACCTGCTGTAAAAGCTTGTTGAAAACGGCTGCAATATTTTTGTACTAATGCGCTAACTCAATCTCATACGCTACAATAGATAACGAAATCGCATCTGGCAATTATTTATCCAGAAGATGCTCTCAAGATGTTGAATATGAAAGAATTTATGAACTCCTAGCCACGGTCCGTCGACACTAATAGGCAGGCCTAGGAAGTTGGGAAGATTCAAGGCTAAGTTAAAAAATGCAGGGCTGGACAGATGCTTGAATTTAGCTGGGCAACCCTCAAGTACTCCATGATTGGGTTCAATATGTCCTCATTGCAAGTAGGAATTAAATCGCAGAGAAACATTAGTATGTGTGTAGCATGCCCTGGAACCACCTAATGCTATTAGAATGGACGTCTTTGCTAAGCCTCATAGTTCATCTAAGTTTCACTGTCACAGTTGGGACATCGTTATCCGCCTGAAGGACGTTTATAATCTCATGATTACAGCTATTTACACTTGAAGTCAAAGCTACCACGTCTAAACTCCTCAAAAATTCCTCGTAGATAATAATGTTACTTCGACATTAGACTATCAAGACGTCGTAGCTTTTCCCATCAAAGGCTATTAGTTGTGGTATTGTCCCTTGAAACCGGGGAGAATCTCTTGTCCATCGTGCGCACGATGACTCTTGACTTTTCTCTGTTGCCAAGTCTGCTTCAGCTTAGTGAATTCGCCCATATCTGGAACGTGGTGACCTCCGGCTTCGAATTCATTCTGAGTGAAGCCTTCTCTCTTGAGGAGTGGCGAGTCGACAGTATTCAGTACTAGGTCGTTTTGGGGGCGGGCAAAGTAAAGTAGTCCTAGGCGGTCTACATGACGCTGGTCCTTGGGAGGCAAAGAGACCTGTGATTTGATGTTAGTCTATCTTGGATGCCGCTTTGGGAGGTCACGATGTTCATACCCTGTGAATTGTTGACTTGATGTAACCTCCAGTGAGAAAGCTTAGAGCATCGCAAGTGTTTACAGTCAAGCTACCATCGAGAGGTTTGGCCCACTTCCACTTGCCTCCCTGGTCCTTGATCTGAAGCCCGGCCACTGGTTGCCTGAACAAAAGAGTAATGGTACCCAAATCAGTGTGACCATGAGACCATAGACCATCCTCTAATTTGGCAGCCTCTTCTTGTGAAAACTTGCCATACTTCATATATCTCAAGTGAGACTCATCATGCGTCTCCCACTTGTGTAGCTTGATGAAGTAATCCTCGGGTAGTTCTAGAGCGAGGGCGATTAAATGGTTCAAAGGGTCAAGGACTTTGTCGTGCAATTTCTAGCGCTTGTGTGTCAGTAAATGAATCGCCATATATAATTATAATCAGGATTTTCAACCTTTGCAAAGCCTTCGATCTCTCCGAGATTCTCCTTGACGAGCTGTGGCACGGGCTGGGTGATGTGACCATCGTTGGCTGGAGTTTGATAGGTTAACCTATTGATTCTAGGTGAAATTTCGGCAGAGATTCACTAACTTGCCATGTTCCAGACCTCAGTCTTCTCTGGCACGCCTCCAGAAAGCAGTCGTCGACCACCTGGTCGATATCCGTTGTAGTCCCCATTCTCAAGGTCGGGTACATACTTCAGTTTCTCCTCCAGCGGAAGTTCATAGAACGCTTGTCCTAAGGAAAATTGCCTATCGACAGCCTCTTGTGAAATGCCAAAGTTGGTGACGTAGAAGAAGCCTTTGGTTCGGATTGCTTCAATCAGGGTTTGCGCCAATTCCTTGTTGCCCCCTGGGGTGCCATACTTGGAGAGGTCGATGGTAGCAACTGGGGTGCCCTGTTAGCCATCCAATGGAGGCAAGCCTCTTCAATTGATGAAGTTTGCACTTACGATCAGCCCAGTCCAGATCTTCCTTCGTCTCTGGGACATGACTGTACTGATGTAGGGGGATGGCGGAAGGCATATCGATCAATTGAGTTCTTGTTTGTCTGTTGACTTTGAAACGGCCTCGAGATGTTCGCCTCTGTATCCGAATGAGAGCTATTAAATAGTTGATTTTGATCCCGCATTACTGCACATTGCTTACCCAAAAAGTGTCGACTAGAGCTGCCGGTACCTGGACGTACTATCATAAACACCAATTGTCATGCGTATAATCATCTTGACTCGATGTCGTGATTGCACCCCACATATTCCCCCGCCGTTGGGTTTCCAAAAGAAGCTTGTTTGGCTCGGGAATAATACCGATTCCAAGATCGACGCATTTCAATTTTTGACAACGGATGACGCAATACCTGTGTTTTGAGGCTGGTTGTACCCATTTAGGATAATTAATTCCTCGGCATCCCACTTTCGGAGGGAACAATAAAATGTCCGCTGCAATTTTGTGGGATGGAAGATGTTACATCGTTTTAGCTGCACATATTCGTTTCTCTGGTCTCGTGTTTATGAGTCGGCTTGGTGGCACGCAATCTTTGAGACAATGGCGAGGAGGATATTATCCCACTCAACGTTTCATTCGTATCCAGGTCAAGTATAGCAAAATCATAGCCATTGATGTAGCAGATGAAAAGGGTGAGAATGGTGAAAATTATATACTATAATTATATGGAGGGTCCTATATATCTTATTATGATGATTTGTGCTGTTTTTTTTTTTTCGCATTCGAGAATATGGCTAGATAAGAGACAGAATAGGTGTCATTGTTGAAGGAATCAAGAAGAACAGTGTCAGTGCAGTCGTGCTATCGGTCTTTGACTAGTACTTTCAGTCTCTCCTTTCTTTTTCCTGTTGCCGCGTATACAAAACTTACTAATAGAGGTACACCTTCACACTATCCAGCCGCAGAGAGAAAGCCCCTTCGGAAATATGACCTAGCTATTCTCGTGTTTGTTTGTCTGAGTTATAAGCTACCCAATTCCGGCAACTCAAAGTAATTTATGCCTAACTTGACTCTACCTAGTTTTTTGTCGTGTAATTAAATTGGGGATCCAATGGAGATGGCTGACCTGGCCTCGACATAGTTCTTTGGTGGTCAATCAAGACTAAGTTGTATGTAGATCTATGACAATTTTACCCAAGATAACGAAAAAGAATTTCTAATTGACCATAGCGTCATGTTCTTATTGCCAATACTACATATCAAATGGGAAATCGTCTCCTTTTGCCAATTTGAGATCAAACATAGCTGACACTTCTATATCTTGCGCGCCATCACGGGGGTTTTTTTTTTAGAAGCGTCCTCTTTTGGTGGTGCACATCTTATCCGTTCGTATCACCCACGGTTGCAATATCAAGACGTGAGATACTGACATCTTGGCAATTTACTCGGCAGCTGGTATAAAAATGAAGAGCTATTTAAGCGAGCTGGAGTATGGTTCATGGGAAACCCACTAGCTATCTCCAGGCTGCGGCGTACCGCAACCTCAATGGGGTCTATGGACGAGCTGGTTGGCGATGGCTCTTCATCGTTCAAGGGGCCATTACTTTACCCATCGCATTTGTCGAGTTTTCTTTCTGGCCCAGTCTTCCGATTTCACAAAAACGTTTTTATTTTACCGAGGAAGAGTATATCTTCGGAGTTGAACGCATGCCAACGGTCGAAAAGGAATGCATTACTTGGAACCCTTTCAAGTACACCCTCTCTCGGCCTATGTGGTGGATATGTATGCCAAGTTACATATTAGAAATCCATAACATCTCGTGAATAAGAAAAGGGCGCCGACTCTTCCTACAGTTTCTTGTACCAGGCAGCGTACCTGACCGGTTATATGGCCTTGTGGCTGCGTGAGTCACGCTACTCTATCGAGCTTCTTAACATCCCGCCCATGTTCTTCGATCTCCTAAAAGTTCTGTCTTCCTACCTCGGGACAACACCAGCGGGCTGCCTGAGTCTTCGAGGGTTTTGGGCGCTCCAAGCCGTAAGTGGTCTTTCTTGGCGGTTGACTTGCCTCAGGTTATTAAGTTGGCTAGTCTTTCGTCCTCTTTTCGTGTATCGTGTTATTGATTTGGACGGTTATAGATGGGCTCAAATTTCTCGCATTCTACTTTGACGGATATTCTGGCACGGCGTCACCGATTCCTGTAAGTCCACGCGTGGTCCATTCGCTTTTGGTTTGGGCTTCTAACAGACGACCATCAAATATTCATATCTTAACTCGACACTGAAGAGCAATTACAGAGAGAGGTCTAATCATCTCTTCTATGACTACATTTGGTTGCTGTTGTCGAATTTGGGTTCCTCTATTCACCTCTCCAGCAGTTCAGGCGTCACGGTTCCCGTATGGATACCCAGCAGCGACTATTCGAAGTTGTAAGTGGTCGATCCTCATGCTCCTCACATGGTTCATGAAGAGGTGGAAAAAGAAAAAATACGGATCTAGAAATGCGAGCTGCTGCAGAGGCAAGCGTTGTGACTTCAGCCATAATCTACTCTAGATGGTGACAAAGGTGTGAAGCTGAAGATGCACAGTGAACTGAGGACCAGCGAGTCAGACAATTGAGAAAGTCTGCAGCCCCAGGCCGAATTATAGGATATGAAAAACTCGATTACCTAAGCATCTAAGTTGAGACATTGAAGCAAACCAAAGCACTCTAAGAAATATATCATTATTAGATAGTTCCGGGGCCACTCTCTCTGCACTTCTAATATTCGCACCTTGGCTCGTTTTATTTTCTACACACACTCTCTAATTAACAGTTATAGCTTTTCAAGACTGACACGACCACAACCAACTTGGACGTTTCAGGGATCATCACCGTTGCTGGGATGACGACTTGAGCTGTTTGTTTGGGTTTTTTTTGAGCTTCCGCCAATCAAAGGCCAGTGCCAGCTATCACCCCGGAAAGCTGAGGGGCTTACAGTCGACAAGTAACATGACGCGGCACAACTCATCTCACCGAACTTGGGATCGCATCGCCTTCCAACCATGGTCGTCGCGACTGCTCGACTTGATCTCTATGTCTTGAAGCTTCGCGTACCTCTTGCGACCTCGGTTCTTGGATGCGCCGAACGATAATCATTCCTTTCACCCCCTCAGCAGCTCCGCACCATGTCGGACGAACCACCCCGGTCGCGCGATCCCCGCGAACGTGATGGCGAGCCCAAAGAAACAAACCGAGGAGACAGAGATCGAGACGACAGGACATACAGTGATTTGAGCGAAGAATCCATCATTGAACCCGTCAAAGCTCGCAACCACGACCGAGACCAATCCCCAGACAGCCCCCGCGCCAGCTATCATCCCCGGGACCAAAAGGACCGAGCAAGAAAAGCGGACAACAGAGATCGCGACAGACCTCAGGACAGTTACTTTCCTCCACAGAGCCCTCAAGCAGGAGGTAGGGATAGGGACCGCGATAGAGATCGTGACAAAGATCGTGACAAAGATCGTGACAGAGATCATGACAACTATTTCGCACCTCAAAGCCCTAAACGAGGCGAGAGAGCAGACCGAGACAGAGATTATGACAGAGACAGCTATCCCCCTGCCCAAAGCCCCAAAAGAGGGAATAGGGCGGACCGAGCCGACCGGGTAGACCGAGCAGACCGGGCAGACAGAGCAGACAGAGCAGATCGAGCAGAGAGAACAGACAAAGCAGACAGAACAGACCGAGCAGATCGAGCAGATCGAGATAGGGACAGAGATGTCGATAGAGACCGGGAGAGAGATCGCAACCGAGATCGAGACAGGGACCGAGATAACTATCGAGATAGCCCTCACCCCAGCGACGGCCATCATGCTCGCCCACGAGACCACCTTCGCAACAGAGATCACCTTCGGGATCAGCCACTCAGCAAAAGAAACAGCATCACCAGTCGCCTCTTCGGCTCTATCAGGGAAGTGCGTAACAAAGTCCAAGATAGGGTAGATAGGGACAGGGACAAGGACAAGGGTAGAGATCACGCTCCTCCCATCCAAAGACGCTCTACCTCCGCAGTCAAACAGACACCCATTCCGCGAATCCGCGATTGGCTCGAAGCCTGCAGTGCTGAGCACAATCACCATTGTGCTGCCTCGACTGATACAGCGACTACAACTTGGCATCCCATCTGGCTTATCGATGTTGTTGGGCGACGCCTCGTGAGGGCTGCCCCAACGGACCGCTATGTAGCACTCAGCTACGTTTGGGGCTCGCCAAATCGTGCCAAGGCCCCCCAAGTTATTGTGCAAACGCTCAAATCAAATGTTGACGCTTTCCAAGACATTCTTCCCGAAAAGGACCTGCCACAGACATTTGTCGATGTCATGTGGGTAGCTAAAAAGCTAGGCCTTCGTCATGTCTGGATCGACAAGCTCTGCATCGTACAGGACGACCCAGAGCAAATGGAAAACAATGTCAGGCACATGGCATACGTGTTTGCCAACGCTTATTTGACAGTTATCGCAGCCGCGGGTGACGCATATTCAGGTATGAAATCATTAAACCCGCAAAAACGAAACATTCGAAACGGCGGCCGTAACCAACAGGAGTTGATCCTTTCATCCAATTGGAAGACTCGGGCCTGGACCCTCGTTGAGCGGTTGTACTCGCGGCGATGCGTTTACTTCTTTGAAGATTCCGTCACCTGGGAATGTCACTGCGAGGCATGGACAGGGAGTCCAACAAATGTCATTTCGAAACTTCGCGGCAATCGCCACGAATGCATCAATGCTGTTCCCGATGCTATTTTTGCTTTTCACCACGCTCCCTGGCCCGACATGGATGAATATGCCCGTATTGTCATGGACTATAGTTCCCGAAGATTGACCCTTGTTGAGGATACCATCCGTGCTTTCTCAGGCATCACTCATGTCCTGTCACGGACTTTTGCGGGTGGCTTCATCTACGGCATGCCTATCATGTTCCTCGACATTGCACTTCTCTGGCGGCCTCATGCTTCACTTCGACGGAGAGCTCTGGCGCGCCCGCCATTTCTGCCCTCGTGGTCTTGGATGGGCTGGTGGTTTGATAGCATCCCCGTTGACTTGACGCTCTGGAGGGCTGCGGCCGACTATGTCGAAGAAGCCAGACCTATTGGTAGACGAGGTCAAGAGGCGAAGAGGTTCCGGTCGAACAACGCCTTTCGTATCAAACCAACGGTGACTTGGAACATCACAGATCGTTCCGCGACCGCGCCAATACTGAACACCGGGCTCCAGTTCCGCGACGTTAAAAGACGAGGGAGCCCGAGTGACCTCCCCTTGGGATGGAAGCGTAGCGGCTCTTTTTATGTCCACGATAGTGACAACGAGAGTCGCTTCAAATATCCTATACCAGTCGAGGAAACTTCCGGGGCTGGAGACTATGAGCCCCTTGTCGGCGAACAGGCCCTTCCCGGTCCATTGCTCTCGTTCCGCACGACGAATGGCTTCTTCGAGGTTGATCACAGCTCCACTCTAGCATACCGAGACCGACTTAACCCACCTATCGCAGTGGGAAACATTTGGGGCGCTAAGGATCGATGGGTTGGTCAATTCCGCTCGCACGACGCATGGCTCGGCGTGCAGTCGTCCAACTACGAAGGTAACGAGAAGCTAGAGTTCATTGCTATTTCCACGGCGATGGAGCGTCGTGGGTCGCACGTCTTTGATGAGGATCGGTTTGAGGAAGTCATGGACGCGGACGAGATTGTCAACGTGGTTAATGTGCTGTGGATCGAACGCATTGGTGACGTTGCCTACCGCCGTGGTATTGGGCACATACTACAGAAGGCATGGGAGGCTCAGACCAAGGATGAGGTGAGCATTCTTCTTGGATAGGAAAGGGAAAGCATGGTTAGCGAGGGCGTTTTTTTTTTGGAGTTGTGCGAAGAGAGATGTGACTCCATTTCGGAGGTTCTGGCTGTTTACCAGTTATGTTTATTCATGTACGCGTCCCGATGTCATATGTTATTGTTCATGATGTATCTACTATAGTCCAAAATATATATATGGCTCTTTTGTACAACTTCGATCTTTATGTGACTGTGCTCCACGCATGGTTATGCTGTGCATAGGGCGGTCTAGTCTCATTGTTCTCTACTTTGACGTCCTTTTGTCCCCAAATGAGATCTCTATTAAACGACTAGCTTGGGATAAGCAAGCCGCCACACGTACGGGCACATTGCAACAGGGACGAATTGACTTACCTCGGAGAGTCCTGCGGGTATAGGCAATGAAAACTCGCACCTGGGTGTTCTCTCGGTTCATGATGTTGGCCAAAGGAACAACACACAGCCCTCGAGGCTTTCTTCTTCTACGACGATGAGATCGCACTGGCATACCCACTTCCACTTAGGATCTGCAGGCTATCCGCCGACAGCAAGCTTGAACCGGTGCCTGAGAATCGTTTGTCGAAAATGTTGGAGAGCAGTCCGTAAACGGTTCACGAATGTGGGATCGAGAGCCTCGTACCGTCTCCTGTCGTCCAGGTCCCCTAGAGTTGTTAGACTTTATGGTTCAATAATAGCGAAATCATTGTCGGTCTCACTATACCAGTCGGATTTCTTGTGTTGTCAGACCACTTCTCAACACGTCCTTTCGAGCAACACCTACAACAGCCGTTTGCGGCTGGCCGTTCATGGATCTCGCTATGATCACTTGGAGGCCCTAGACTCTAAGAATGAATTTCCCCTCGTCTTGAAGCTCCGCAGGTGGGCCCTTCAAAGAGAGCTGTAAAATCAAGAATAGAGACTGCTTCTTGAGTGCCGCTCACCCGTTTCATTAGATTTAAGCAAATACTGTGGCGATAGTGTTTTTTGGAAGTTGTAATTTAGGGCAACCGACCTGGAAATGACTTTCTCTAGCCCCCAAGCAATATTCACTCCAAGGTATCCCAGTCTGCGCCTCGTTTTACCCCTCCACAACCTATACGTTGGCCAGCACGAAGCATATGAGCAGGTCAAGGAATAGCCCTGGTACCGCGACTCTGGTAGCATTCGGGTCATATTAATGATCCTCTACAAGATTCTTTGAGTGATCCAGGAGCAGAGAAGCATTGCTTTTTCGCTAGAATTAAAAGAAAGATTTCGTGGAATAAGGGGCTAGTTGCACACGGGGGTCATGTCTATCAGTCCGGTATATCATTCAACTTCAGCTCTAACCTCTAAACCATACCAATGCAATTTTGCAGCTCGCCGCCCACTCAACCTTATTCCTTATTGTATCAAGTGTAAGTGCCAAAGCATCCATGCAGTGAGTGTGACAGAGCTGACAGGCTAACATGGTCTCTATCCGAACAAAGAACCTTGGTGCCGAAATTCGAGGACTCTTACTTGACAATTAAAGCGAACGGAAGCGCCAGGTGTGAATCTAATAGGAATTATAGATGTCTTATTGGTTGTATCACAAATACAACCACACTGCTGTATCAACACCACACACGAGGCTCTCGCCTTGTAGTGTTCGGTTGGACTAGAAAATTCGTTCGAGTTGACCGATAAACAATCTTCTGCAGCCACCCTGCAAGCCACGTCACGTCAATATTTGTATGTGAGATTACGAAACATAACCGAGATAAAGAGCTCTCCCGGTAAAGTTAATACCTCTTTGCCCTCTTCTTGTTCCTTAGTAGTTCTTGGTATTTCCTCACCTAATCGAGCCGGTAGAATCATCTAATCACGGGAGCTGTCCCTTTATTTCGCGGCGCAAATGCATTACCCAACGATACTTCTTCTGTTACTTGTCTTCATCGTGGGCCCTGTGCTCTCCGATACCAACTTCACCTACCCTGCGCCTAGTACACCCGGTACCGTCGACGATTTTAGCCAGGACCCTGCGTACCGAGTAGGCAAGAGCCTACCGGTAACCTGGACTACTGATGAGGAGCAGTTGACCCTCATTTTAGTCCAGGAATATCCCGGATACAGTGGTGAAAATTGGAAAACAATTGCAAGTATGTGGCCTTGTCGCTTGGGGAGTGGACTAGGTGCTCACTTCTTGAACAGTAAACACCACGGCCAAGTCTGAAACATGGATAGTATCCCTTGCTGGCTTCAATACCAAGGTGCCGAACGATGGATATGTCGTCTTCTACTTCGGCCTGTTCATAAATGTATATGACGAAACTCCTCTCGCCTCTTCTGAGTTCTTCAACGTGAGCGTTCCAGACAGCCAGCGGTCCGCGTCACCGACAGCGACCCATGTGTCAACCAAAGAAGGGATACCATCACCTCGCACCACCGCAACAGCAACAGCAACAACCACCGTAAGGCCAACCGACACCTCAAGCTCTGGCGCGTTATCGACCGGTGCGGTTGCAGGCATTGCCGTCGGGTCGACGATCGGTGGCCTCTTACTTCTGTGTGGACTAGGTTTCTGGGTCTGGAAACGGGCCCAGAAAGGAGACCCTGATGGAATACACGCACCCGTTCAGGAGACTAACCAGACTCCTCGCGAGGATGGCAAGGCAGTCAACTATGAAGGCGGTACTTGGGTTTATCACCCACCTGTCCAGACGCCTCCGACAAACTCCCCGACAACATACGACGCGACAATTGGACGACAAATTTCGGAGGTGCCACAATAGGAAGAGCAAGAGGAGCCTTGGTGTGAACAGGAACCACAGGATCAAGCCTTGAATTGATGTTGACAGCAGGTCACTACTTGAGCACTCGCAATAGATAGTATGTAGTACATGACAGGATAATTTGCATAGTCCGTGGTTATTCAGAAGCTCAGACAGGAGCTCAGGGGATAGATTGGAGGGCTATTTATGGCCTAAGGTTAGTTATACAGGTGCCAGCTTTCCTTTGGGTGCTTATTTATGTGACTTTATATTTTCGTTATACATTTAGTCATAGCAGTTAATTATGTGTGGTTTATACCACTCACCATCTCGATCGCCCAACGGCTTTAAAGATTTTTGTTGATGAGGAGTGCAAGGTTCCAAATCATCTCCCCACTCGAGCTATCAACACATCACGTACAGTATATCGGCTTCCTGGTCCGCGCCAAACAAGAGGAACGGTTGAATTTGATTGCATTCTCCACTCTGTGGTTGGGATTGAATTTAGCATTAATAAGGCGTAAGCTCCCGTAGCCAGGTTGATATCACGAAGACCCGCTCCTAGACCTAAGGTGAACATGGCATAGTTAGAGGCCTAGCTAGACCACTTCAAGAGGACAACGGACGCCATCACAATCCATATGCCACAATTTCAAGACTAAATCCACCTTTTTAGTCCAATCGTATTGTTTCGTTCGCTGAACAAGATGGTATTCTTAATAATAATACTGCAAACGTGCTATGGTCACAGGCAATAAAAAAACCATCATTGATGAATACCTCCGTATACCTACTTAATCGAAGGGTCCCGCAACCTCGCTGAGCTACCGCAAGAGAGATGTTATTCTGCCGCAGTCAATGCGCTAAACAAAACCAAATCATCTTAAATATGGCATCAGGAACCGGAAGCAAGTGTATAGATGAAGCATAGATATAATTTATTGCGCATATATGCCAGTCAAAACCAGGTCAAGGAGCTACTATAGCCGTCGCAAAATTTACCCACGAATCATTGCAGGCGCTTCCCGTGCACACATATCCTCGATGAACCCTCCAACCGCCAAATCAGAGCCAAGTTTCCGTGCGCTCTTCTTCTCTAACCCCCAGATGATGGTTTCGGTGAGGATCTTCATCCAGGCGTACTCGGTCGGCCACTCCTCCAGAAATTCGGCGACGGCTTCATGCCAATCATCGTCAAATTCATGGGTGAAGAGGCACATACAGTACTCCCAGAAGGAAGGCAAATAGCCCGCATATTCCCAGTCAATCAATACCACAGTTCCGTCCCTCATGGCCAGTATGTTCTCGCGGTTGGGGTCTCCGTGTATGAAAACAATGGCGTGGCCGTTAAAAATTTGGGGGATTTGGCGCATGTAGAAATCGCCTTGATTCATAAACCTGGTTCCCAGCTTGCGTGCCACTCTCCAGTTCATGGCCATAGCAAAATGCACCTCGCTATTCCACGGACCTTCCGGAGGTGATAATAGCCTCGCTGCCTTCAGCCCATGCCGACTTGGTCCATTCGATGAAATACTGGGTTTTCATGGGTTGATGTCTGAGACCCCCGATGTACCCTTGAGACCGATGCCTCCGAAGTTGGTTCAAGTGCTGATTTAGTTGAGACGTGATGTGATTCTTCTCATAGCGATCAAGGCCTGCCCATATCGAGCCCAAGGAGACACCCTTGATGTATTCCATGACGATGAAGTTTTCCATGGTGCCTTCGTTCCGGAACATGGCGTACAGTCTCGGAACGGGAATTGAGATTTGTTGTTGGACGAACAAGAGATTCTCACCCTCCTGGAAGTTGACGTTCGGGCCATACTTGACGACGAACCAGTCGTTGACTTTGACGACGTATTGGCCAGCAGGGGGTCTAAGGTGTTCCTCTGAAGAGTAGATTTCCGCAACTGTCGGTAAGTCGGCGGGCAAACTTCCTCGCGCGAGTCCGAAGACGAAAGCTAAAAGGTCTTCAAGCATTATAGGGAATATCTCCTCGAGATGGCGACGAGTTTAGGAATAAGGAGAGGCGATGGCAGGAGGAAGATTTAACGCTTTTGTAGCGGCTTCGGGTTCTTTCGCCCTTTCGCCCTGATTCTGGACATTTTCTATTGTCATGGAGGGCATATTGATCTAAATCCAGTTTGTGTGACCTTACTATCGAAACGATGGTGAATTATTTTGCAGGCACCTCGGAACATATCTCAATAAGAGAGGCGTTTGTGTTGTTAGGCAAGCTGCGATACGCGAAAGTGATCATAGAATACTAAAACTTGGCTACATCCATCTATATATAAAGAAGAAAGGAAAACTAAAATCTATCAGGGGAAAAGGGTGTTATTTATCCTTCTTGTTTGTTCCTCTGCTCAAGCACCCTGTATCCAACCCGGCTGTTGCATATGCAATCTCAACAGTCCGTATGGAAAAGCACGTTAGTCATCCGTGCTCTCAAATAACATTCCCTGTCACATTCACATTATGAGATATTTGGTCTTCTTGATGTTCAACATGTGTTGCCTAGATTTTACATGGACGTGTTTCTAGGAGTCTATTGGTCAAATACAAACTTCATTAACTCATTGGCTTTCGAGAATTGAATGATAAATTATCTGTCTTCACTCTCTTAAAAGGAGCCGGGTGTAGACGAAATAAATGTCTTTCCCATTGTTGTCGAGCGTCAGGGATAGTGACCCAAATATGGAAACGAAAAATCAAGATTTCTAACATAAAGATAATATGTCGATCCTTGGATAAAACCATGACCGTGAAAAGATGTAAGATTCTGTACTCTTGGGAGGGAATGGAGAGAAACGCGTAGCCACAAAACGCAAAAAAAAAAAGAAGAAAAAATTATTTGATTAGGAATAGCCCAACGTGGGGCTCGAACCCACAACCTTGAGATGTCTGTTTGTACGGAGTACTCGTAAGAGTCTCACGCTCTTCCGATTGAGCTAGCCGGGCCCAATCTGCCAGTTGTTGTGACCAGGGTCTTGAAAATGGGCCTAACAACCCAAATGCTGTGATGGTGTGGGAAGCCATAGCTAGAAAACACAGTGGGTGGAAATTATGAGGTCTAATTATCATATGTACTTACAGTATCCTGAGAAAGATAAAAAAAGCGGTGATGAACGGGAGAGTACTGATTCCAGGGTAGGTCAACCACGAGGAGATGGAACCATCGGCTGACACCCTTGCACGTTTCTTTTTGCACGTTTCTTTTCGCCCGTTGATTCCAAATCACCCAAGTCGGTGTAACGGTGCATCGTTACGTATAAGTTACGGTCCTTTCATCTTGGCAAAAACAAACGGCCATAATGATAACGGACAAGGATCATCAAAAGCGAATGGCTAGGTAGTTGCTTGTTTCTCGCCTCTGCCTTATTCTTTATTATTCAAGACCTTGCTGACAGTTCAACAACGTCACCATTACGAAGCAGTGCCTCTCTCGTCTTATTGTCGTTCCATCCTCTCTCCCTTGTCCGGCACCTACGTAGTAACCAACCTTAAAAACCACCACCCCTGTCTAATTGGAATTGGGACAATCGTACAGATTAATCTGTACAGAGTATGTGAGCCATGAGCTTCATCTGACAAAGTGTTCCCCTAAATGCCCATCAACCTCTTCGACTGTCTCCAGTTCTCCCTAATATTTCGAAACTACTCCACCGACAGGCCGTCTTATTTTGATGGCAATCCCCCGATCTTCCATGGTCTTGTCTTTGAGGGGCCCCTAGAAACCTCGGCATATTTCCCCCTAGACTTCGTCTTTCGGACTATTCCCATTCGGGCCAAACCCTATTTAAAATCGTATTCGAACCTCCCGTGCTGCCGTGTCAGCTTATAACTAGCGTGCCGTCCTATCCCTATGCGTCCATCCCGGGACGTCTATTTCACCGCGCCTAAGAGTAGCTATGCAAGCCTCTCTGACGGCATATATACAATCCTACTCTACCTTTGGCTAACCGACGATGCCGATGACCCTCGCATTAGGTGGCCTCACATCAATAGTCTCGAATCATCAGGGAATTTTCCCCGCAAATGTCCTCTATCCATGTCTGAACAAGGTTTTTACGCTCATTGACTTTCTCTTAAATCTTTAAAAATCTGCCATACACAACGCCATGTTTCTCTGCTGATTCTATTCATATCCTATTGTAGCATCAAGACCTGTGGGAACAAGCTCCCCCAACCAACGGGATCCTAGGATCCTAGCACTACGGCCATGCAAGCACCCTGGAGCGTGACGAGGTCTGCATCTCGGCATATCAACTATGGGCCCCTAGGATAGCGATGTCTCTCCACCACTGCCTCATGTTAGCAACCAGAGCCGGCTGATTGGACTCTGGGCGGTCTTTTCTCCACCTAAACCGGCACCAACTGCCGATCGTTGGGTCTGTTTTCAAGCTGAGCTGACAGTTTGTTGTTGCTCCGTCATCAACCTCCATCTTGACCTGCCCTTACTTGCTTAGCACTTGAACCACCTCCACTGAGGCTCACAGAATCCTTTGTCAATCTGAGGAGAAATTTCAATATTCCAAAGCACATCCTTGTCCCAGAGTAACGTGATGCTAAGCATACGGAACTCAATGGTTCCACTACCTACGCCCTTCCTAGTCACGGATCCGAGCAATATCACACACGCCCAACGGGCCAGTGCCGGCTGCCTGCAGTCGAGCCCAGAGAAACTATAAACATATTATGTGATTTCCCAATTCGTTTAATTCACCGAAGGCGTGACCAGCATGCCCCTCTGTCGTTCCATACAAACAACTTATGCAGGGATTGATACTTGCGTTGACGACATGTACCCCGTAGGTTCGAGTGATATGGCAAACACACATGGGCCTCGACGCAACCATGACATGGGAATGGTACGTCTTAAATCACTCAGCCTAGGACACATGCGTTTCCAAGCAACGAGGAGTAGATGGACAAAACCATTGTAGCATTGTATTCGTCATATCATGAGTGAATCAGTGATTTCCTGAGAGCCTGGACTTGCTGCATGACGTTTCTCTTCGCCCGTGCCCTGTCTTGTGTGTCTCACTTGCTTAGTCCATTGGATGAATGTCCGCTTGGGCCGTTAGAAGCTTACGTTTGAATCTTCTGTAAGAATATAAGAAGACCTGCCAGGTCACCTCATTGACTGATCCACTAGTCTACCTACTTCGCCTTTCTGGGAGAACTCCTACCCAATTCGCTGCCCCTCGGTCCCAGAGATTCAAGTCATGGTTTCTGCCGCCCTCCTCATTACCTCCTTGGGCTTGGCCAGCTTCACAGCTGGCCAATGCCCCTATGCTAACCCGGCTCACCTGGCTGCCCGTGGTGATGAAAGTGGTAGCTCTCGCGAACATGTGGACAAGTACGAGGTCGACGACAGCGAGGGCTATCTGAGCTCCGACGTTGGTGGCCCTATTGAGGATCAAGAAAGCCTCAGGGCCGGCGAGCGGGGCCCAACCTTGCTGGAGGACTTTATTTTCCGTCAGAAGATCACACATTTTGACCACGAGCGGGTATGTTGCTCTACCGCAGAAGTGAACATTGTGGGACTGACTCTCCAATGCAGGTTCCCGAGCGAGCGGTCCATGCTCGAGGTGCTGGCGCTTATGGAACGTTTACGAGCTACGGTGACTACAGCAACATCACTGCTGCTTCATTCCTCAGCTCCAAGGGTAAGACTACACCCACGTTTGTGCGCTTCTCGACGGTGGCTGGGTCGAGAGGCAGTGCTGACACTGCGCGCGATGTCCACGGCTTCGCAACCCGATTGTAAGTCGATCAGCTAACTTGCGTGTCAAACACATGAACTTATAGATACTAGCTACACTGATGAGGGAAATTTTGACATTGTTGGAAATAATATCCCGGTCTTCTTTATCCAAGACGCGATTCAATTCCCCGATCTGATCCATTCCGTCAAGCCATCTCCAGACAGCGAGATCCCCCAAGCTGCTACCGCCCATGACTCGGCGTGGGACTTTTTCAGCCAGCAGACTACAACGCTGCACACTTTGTTCTGGGCCATGGCTGGAAATGGTATTCCTCGAAGCTTCCGACACATGGTAAGTATACCGTCCCGGGACTCATTTGACCCGAAACTGAGCATAGTTCTAAGGACGGTTTTGGCGTGCACACCTTCCGCCTGGTTACCGAGGATGGTGACTCCAAGTTCGTGAAATGGCACTGGAAGACCAAGCAGGGCAAGGCTAGTCTTGTCTGGGATGAAGCTCAGCACATCGCTGGTAAGAACGCCGACTTCCATCGGGATGACCTATGGAAAGCCATTGCGTCTGGACACGGCCCGGAGTGGGAGCTCTGTGCCCAGATCTTTGACGAGGACCTGGCTCTTTCTTTTGGATTTGATGTGCTTGACCCCACCAAGATCATTCCTGAGGAGTATGTCCCTCTTCAGAAGCTTGGTTTGATGAAGCTGGATGCGAACCCCGTGAACTACTTTGCCGAGACCGAGCAGATCATGGTACTTACGTCTTATCCATTCATGTCGATCTGACTAACTCCTCGTAGTTTCAACCTGGCCACATTGTTAGAGGTATCGACTTTACCGAAGATCCTCTGTTGCAGGGCCGCATCTTTTCGTACCTGGATACTCAGCTGAACCGCCATGGAGGCCCCAACTTTGAGCAGCTTCCCATCAACCGACCGGTGGCTCCTATCCATAACAACAATCGGGACGGAGCTGCTCAGAATTTCATCCATAAGAATATTGCTCCTTGTAAGTGGACCCACGATACCCAGTCGGCAATTGCCATATCGTTAATGAATCTTAGATACCCCCAATACCCTCAACAAAGGTTTCCCTGTTCAAGCCAATCAGACTCAGGGTAAGGGTTTCTTCACGGCTCCCAAGCGAAAGGTATCCGGAAATCTTCTTCGTGTTAGGCCGTCTACTTTTGCGGACCATTGGAGCCAGCCTCGTCTGTTCTACAACTCCCTTACCAAGGTGGAGCAACAATTTCTCATCAATGCCATTCGTTTCGAGACTAGCCACCTGCAGTCTGAGGATGTCAAGAAGAACGTTCTCACCCAGCTGAATAAGGTCAGTCACGACATTGCCGTCCGTGTGAGCAAGGCGCTGGGCATTAATGCTCCTGGTGCCGATTCCAAGTACTACCACGACAACACGACTGTTGGCATTACTATTTTTGGGACTAAGCTTCCCACTATTGCTACACTGACGGTCGGTATTCTTGCTTCCACCGGTTCGAAGAAGTCGATCGAGCAGGCCAAGGAGCTCAAGAAGTCTCTCGAGAACTTGGATCTCGTTGTCACGATTGTGGGAGAAGTGCTTTCGGATGACGTAGCAGCAACATACTCTGCCGCCGAGGCCATCAGCTACGACGCCATTGTAGTTGCTGCTGGGGCCGAGACTATCTTTGAGAAGAAGTCCACACTTTTCCCTCCCGGCAAGCCCGCTCAGATCGTCACGGACGCCTACAACTGGGGCAAGCCGGTGGGATTCCTTGGGAGTGCCAAGTCGGTGGTCAAGCAGACGAGTGTGAGCAAGGGAGATGGTGTTTACTTCGAGACTGGAGTAGCTTCACTGGTTAAGGACCTTGAGGAGGGTCTTCCAACTTTTAGATTTACGGGCCGATTCCCCGTGGACGAATAGGGAGTGTTCGAGATGAGTCTTAATTCTTTGTGCGTATTTTCTTCTAACTTCTGCCATTCTGTGGCGAGGAACTCTTTATAGTTGGGGAAAAGCGAACTTGACTCCATATAGTGTCCCTACGTCCGTGGCTTGGAGAATCTCCGAAACGATGGCCCTAACGATTTACTTTTGGCCAAAGGATTGAGATTCATGTGCAGCCTTTCTTACTGTGTCCATTATGAAGAGCTTCGATATTAAAAAAATGCGCAACATACTTGCATCGCATCGGTCGACCATCACGTGGAGGCCGCAGAATGGGCCTCTCGGGGGTTCCCTGTTTGGTCGACTAAGCGAGGAGCTACACAAATGAGATGACAATTATTGTCTCGATGAACATAATATTTATCGGCGAGATCTGAGATCCAAAATGGCGGCATTTTTCATGATGATAGACCTTGGAGTTTAGGGGTGGTGGTGGTGACTGCAGTAATGCCGTGTAACCCTTGCAGGGAAGTGGTTGACGTACCGCTAGGGACTCCGTACTGAGACCTTGGTTCGGGAAAGTAAGACTATGGGGGATGTGTGTTGTACTGTATATCATGAAACATAACTTTATCGTCTGAGTTATGAGAATCTAATCTCCAGGTCTGAAGCCATTACCGTATCTTCAATATTTTAGTTGAGGGACTCCCCAACGGCCCCCCCACAAATGGATGGGAACAAGTCCGCTAGTGGTGGAAACTGTTGAACCAATCAATTAAATGAGTGACCGACTCGCCTGACTCGAGCCACATGAGCCGTCCACGGGGGTGGGGCCTAATGACGCCCTCCCGTCAAAAACAACTCCCGAGCAAGCCCGCCGGCGGCCAACATTCCGACGCCGGACCTGCGATAACGATCAATGATTGATAAATCAATCAATACCCTATCGAATCCTCCGTACACGTACAGCATTCTCGTCATCGTTTTATCGTCAGCCACAAAGATCCAGCACCGGCAATACACGTCCTCCGTGACCCTGATCAGCGACGACACTCGAATTCCGGGCGTCTGGCATCAACTCCCGCCGCCCCGGCCAGGCTACCCTGTCAACGTCCTCCCCTCCGAACCCAGTCCATTGAGCGCATATAAGTTGTCTGCCTCCTTCATCCATGGCATAAAGAGGCCTTCCGACCGACCACAAGCATCCCCCAGCATCGTCGTACCGGCTAGCTGGCTAGCCTGCTCGGTTCCCCAAACGTGCAACCTCAACCCCAGAAGTCAGTCGCACGTGCTTGATAAATCGACGAGACAATACAAGACGAGAGACAAGCATCTATGATGGATCGCATACGAAGAGCCATTTCTCGTCGCGTATCGACTGCATCCGAGTATGCACCTCTCACCGGAACCGAAGAACCGACAGCTCTTGAGGGTTCTGCGGTGCTGGATGGCCAACACGATCTGCCCTTCTCATGGATGGAGTATAGCATCTTTGCCTTGCTAGGCATGGCTATGCTTTGGGCCTGGTACGTCGACATGCATATCTGTTCCTCGGCGAAAACCATGCTTGGGTATTCAAAACCACTAACACATGCTCAGGAATATGTTCCTCGCCGCTGCCCCCTACTTCGCTGCCCGCTTCACAGACGATGAGTGGATTCATGGCAACTTCCAGTCCACCATCCTCGCGGTCTCAACGGTCACCAATCTTGGCGCCATGATCATCCTCAGCAACATCCAAGCGACAGCCTCGTACCCCTTCCGCATCAACCTCGCTCTGATAATCAACATCATCTCCTTCAGCCTCTTGACCGTATCCACCATACTCTTCCTCAACGTTTCACCTCTCGCATACCTCATCTTCCTCCTCCTCATCGTTGCCAGTGCAGCTTGGGCTGCAGGTCTCATACAGAATGGTGCCTTCGCTTTTGCGGCTAGCTTTGGCCGCCCAGAATATATGCAGGCCATCATGGCTGGGCAGGGTGTTGCTGGTGTTCTCCCTCCAATTGCTCAAGTCACCACCGTCCTCATCTTTCCTCCCACCGAGAAGAAGGATCACTCGGCATCAACTGTGGCCGAAGATGGTTCATCCTCTGCCTTCGTCTACTTCCTCACAGCTGTAGCCGTCTCCCTAACTGCATTCGTTGCCTTTATCCCTCTCGTGAAACGCCACAACCACATCATTGAGAACAGGATGGTGGAGCAGATGGCCGAGTCCATGCAGAGCATCGAGGAAGCCGAACGTGCCTCTCGCAAGGTTTCATCCATGTGGACGCTCTTCCGCAAGCTGCACTGGCTATGTATCGGCGTCGCCATTAATTTCGCCGCGTCCATGTTCTTTCCCGTCTTCACAACCAAGATCCGCTCCGTCAAGGAAAACGCCGGCTTGCTCTTCCAACCATACGCCTTCATCCCACTTGGCTTCTTCTTCTGGAACCTTGGTGACCTCTGCGGCCGCATGGCTACTATCCTGCCCTTCTCACTCCGCCACCGGCCCTTTGCTCTATTTGTCCTTGCTGTTGCCCGTGTGGGTATCTTACCGCTATACCTCCTCTGCAACATTGGTGGCCGAGGCGCCATAGTTCCCAGTGACTTCTTTTATTTGTTCATAGTCCAACTTCTCTTCGGACTCACCAACGGCTGGCTGGGCTCCAGCTGCATGATGGCGTCGGGCGAGTGGGTCGATGAGGGAGAACGCGAGGCCTCTGGTGGCTTCATGGGCTTGTGCCTGGTGGCCGGCTTGACATGTGGTAGTATTCTGAGCTTTACGATAGCGGACATCTAGATTGGATTCACATTTCTTGGTGGTTAATGAATGGGCGATTTGGCGTTCTGTGGGGAAGCATTTTTCATGATAGATAATGATTAGACATCGCTGTGTCAGACCTAATATTAGGCCATCACTTTGAAGCAAGAAACGCAAATACTGTCTTCATTTACACCTGATGATATGAAGCCTTGAAATATGCCAGCCGCCCTAGCCTGGATGTGGTATCGCCATGATATTGATGCTTATCCCGAGATTCCCAAATCGTAACCGTTGCCGTAACCGTCGCTATGCATGTCCCAGCCTATAGATCGCTAATGATGCACCGCACCCCGAAAATGCAACCCATCGCCGTAGTTATGCTTTGTTGTATGGCCCAACCATCCTTGTACTCCGACAAAGAAGAAGGAAAGTAAAATTAAAGAGTTTTGCGCCTTACGCGACCCTACCGCCGATCTGGTAATGCCCTGTAATGTGTCAGCAGGGGTGCCCTAGTTGGGATGCTGGGGGGCTTGAGGGAAGCGGGGAAGGTCTAAACTTACAAGGGCGTTCCTCGGTAGGGACAGATCCTCGCCTTGGGGTTGTCCTTGGAGAAGCGTTGCAGCATCACCTTGAGCGTTGGCGCATCAGTTCGAAGAGTCCGAACGGTTCCCGAGTCTTCAAGAGGTTTGACGAATTCGCGCCAGCCTGGGGCCTCGGGACGAGTCTTGTCCTGAATACTGATAATGTGTAGTGGCTGATCCTGACGCTTCTGCCATTCAAGTAGACAAGCCGTAGGGGGGTGATAGTATTTCCCGTCGCACATAATCCAATCTGCAGTGTAGCATCCCGTGGAAATGAGATTGCGCTCGGCGGCCTGCCATCGATCGAACTTGACGGATGTATCCTTGGAGTCGAAGTCACCGAGACGAAGTCGGAGAGGGCCTTCGGGGCCGGGGTGGTTTTTGTCTGGGTAGATCTGGACGAAGCAAGTGCAGTCGCGGATGGTCATGGCGAAGTTGAACATTGGATCATCCTTTAAGGCGTTCAGGGGTCCATTCGGATCCGCCAATTCTTGCGCTTTTCGTAGATCTTTGATGACCTGATGGTTCGCCGCTGAGTAGATGCTTGCAGCAAGGGGTGCATGGTCGAATCGGGCGAGATGAGGAGCAAGTCGATAGCCGGAGTTGATCTCCATAGGTGCATCGGGATTGTCAAGAACCAAGGGACATGGCTTCGAATCTGGAGACGATCTGGTAAGTTTCGGATCTTTGATGAAGTTATAGAGCTCCATCGCGCATTGTCGGCATCGGATCGCCGCCGCAGGGGCACTGGGGGATTGGTTGAGCCACTTAGGCTTGAACTCGATTAGAATGCATTTTGTAGGATCTGAACATGGTTATGTTGTAAGCATGGGGAAGTCTTGTACGCCGAAAACATGTCATATCGTACCTTCTGGCCGCATATCCTCCACCAACAAGCCCCAATTGGTGTGAGCGATATAAGAGCCCCTGAACTTCTCTTTACGTTTGGAATCTATCGTTCGGAGGAAGAGATTCAGCTCGTTTACAATGTTGGAGTCACGGACAACAACGAGTTCCTGTCTGATGACATGGTTCTTCAGGCTAGTCTTGACCTTGTTGGCGTAGAACTCTTGTTGCTTCAAGTAGTTGAATCTAGCTGGGGCCCCGTTCGCGGGTGCTTTGGCCACGCGGAGAAGCCATCCTAGATCGAGCCACGGTCAGCCCATCACGACAATCAGGGAAAAAATAGACATGGAAAACAAAACAAACCTTTGAATTCAGAGGCGTTAGGGTAACCTTCCGGCATGCCTAGCTCGAAGACGGCATTTGCAGCCCCTTCGCCGATCAACTTGACGGGTCGAGTGCCCCTAGGAAGCCTCTTGAGAGTGTGTCGATTCCATGACAGAGGTGTTGCAGCTCCGTTGAGCATTATGGCCATTTCGGCCACGTCCTGTGTAGTTGGCCATAAGTCATCTTCCTCGTAGAAAGACCCATGTGGAAGGAAGATATCCGTGTCCGTTTCTGAAGGGGTAAGCTGTCCATCGGACAGCGACGGTAACGACATAATTGGAGCCTCTGCTTTGGCCTTGCAGTTTGCTGCAAATGATGGCCAAGCCACTGAATGTCTTATTCCAGAATGGCTGGAGAGAGAGGAGAGGGGATCGAGCGTGGAGGTGGAGGAGGCTTTGATATAACACGCCAGAGGGGATGGGGACGATTCAGGGCTCGATGAAGGGGATGGAGAAGAAGAGGATGAGAGTGATGGGATTGGGAGGGGGGGAGGACTAAAGCTCTCGGGAAGCTGCATCAGCGATTTGACTTTGGGTTTGCCTTTTTGTGTAGTTTATTGCCTCTGCTTCTAGATCCGCGCCTTGGTTTTGGGCTGGCCTAGTTTGCGTATGCAGTCGGGCCCACGCGCCGGCTGGTGTAAGAGAGTCTAACGGGAGACGAGCCGAAAAAGACCAGGTACAAGGAAGATTTGGAGTGAATTAGAAGAAGGAGGAGGAGGATGGATGGGCGTTGAAAAAGAAGTGCTCGGGTAGCTGGGTGTTTTAATAAGATGTCTTGTTTGCGGGAGTCTATCGTTATCTTCCTCTTTCGGCGAAATGCAATGTAGTAAGGCAGAGTAAGGCAACGAGTCTCTGATGCGACTGCGATGCCCCGCGAGATGCCCTGTGATCTGATGCGATGCGATGCGATGCAATGATATGACAAGCAGCTAAGGCAGAGGCTGTGCGAATGGATACCTATGTCTTATTCTTTTGTGTGCAGAACAGGACAAGATCGGACAAGGACAAAATAAGTGCAGCTTGTGGGAGGGTACGGGGAATATGAATAAGGTTAAACAGGATATTGTGAACAAAAAGACCTGGCCTAGAAAAGGGAGAGGGGATCGTGGAACTGCCAACGAGGGGCGTGTCATGGGTCATGGGCCATGGCCTGCTTTTACCACCACGACGGCGTCATTATGGCTTGCTTGGGGCAAGGTAAGTCTATGCCCGACAGTCGGACCCGACAGCGTGGATGACTGACGGGGTAAGAATAGGAACAAGGAATAGGAATAGACAATAATGGAGGCGCAAGAGGCGCAAAGGGCGGAGAAAGGGGACCTGATGACTCTAGGCTCTCTCTTTGAGGATAGGTTCTACTTGTGCTGCTGTGCCCGCTGTAGCCATTTACAAGCCCGCCACGCAGTCAAACTAGGAGAGAAAAAAAAGGGCCCGTTGACTGCAGACCCATGAGAATGGAGACAAGAAGCGTGCGTAGCGACAGCCAGAGGAAGACAAAAAGGCACGATGCGACCAAAGGATAGCACGGCGGCGTCGACACTTCGATCTGGGATGGTGACGCACAGGTTTAGGACATTTGCCATGGGGCCGGACCCGGCTTAGGGCGTGCGCCAATGCCAGTCATCGCGCTGGCAGCATGCTGGTCGTGCATCTGGTGGGACGTGGGACATGGATTTAGGGGTGTGAAGCCAGTAGCAAACGTCTGGTTCAGGTACCTCGTTATTGTGGACTTGCCCCCAAGCCATTCTAAGCCGTTGGTTGCTTTCGGCGGGTGGTTGTTTGCTGTTGGCGTCGTGGGTAAGAAACTTGTGCGTGGATGGTGGTGTCTCTGACGAGTCCGTCGTTGAATGAGTGGCGGCGATCTGAGATATTCTGACCACCCACAGATGAGCATCTGGCCAGGGCAGACAAGGGCCCTTACAACACCGAAGCGTGGCCATGGACGCTCTGGCATCGTACTGGCCGGAGGCCCCTGGACCTGGTCAGTCAAGTCACCCGAGTGAGGGGTCTTCAAGGACCAAGCCCCCCCGAGTTGTTCAAGTAGATGTCCATTTTGGGTCAACCCACATGGAGGCGATGCAATGCAAAGGTCCGGCTTTGGACCACCGCAGACTCCAGAAAGGGCGGGCCATTGCGCAGGGACACCACTTGGTGGCGATCTTTCGCTCTGGCCAGCCACGGCTTGGTGTCTGGGGCTGGCAGGCTGGCAAGGAAGAACATGATTGCAGCCAAACAGAGCCCGCGGCCCAAGTAGTGGACGACCCCCATCTCACTAAAGGCTGCAAAGTGGTGCAAGGCCCTTGCAACCCTGGTCGTGTTTCTGCCACAGGGGACAGGCACAGGCACAGAAACAAAACGGAACACACACGCACACGCACACGCACAAACGAGCCGTTTGGGAACTTTCTTCGCTGAACCAGGAGCCGGGGACGAAGCAAAACACTCAAAACGGAAATGTCTAGGGTGCCATTTGCCTGGATACCGTCATGGCAGCTGAGCAAAACAATCATATTGTGATCAGCTCCCGTCATATCACCAGTAGCCTTGTGACCCTAGCTTTCCGTGGGAGTCTAGACTCTATTGTCAGACACGGCACGGCAAAGTGCGATATCAAAGCTATGCCCGAAGATGAGGGAAGCTTCCCTTCAACTTCTTCGGAACGCCGACCGACCACCGCGCAGCATACCGCCTCGTTGTGGCGTGTGCAGTAGCTCTGGGCGCGTTTCCAATATGCTATTAGAAGTGCAGCGCCTACGTCCACGGGATCAGAATTCAAACGTCGGCGTTGGCGTTTGTTCGGTGATGGCCGGAACCAGGAAGAGGGAGTCCCAGATGATGTCACGTTGGCTGCCGCGCCCCCTCCACGGCCCTGTCAGATGCTAATTTAACGCCCAAGCCAATTGCCTGCACGACAATCTGAAAACCCCCCTCAAAGGTCTCACCTAAAGCTGATGGGCTGTGGCGTTGTTTCGTTACCGACAAGAAAGGAGGAGAAAAGAGGAAGGAAGGCTGAAAAATAGGAGATGGTCGGCGTGGCATCCATGAGGTGGCCAAGTTACTAATGAGTGGGCTTTTTCAAGGGGACATGGACGGGATTGATGACTCCAAAGGGCGGTCGCTCTGGTCAACTGCTTAAGCGCCCTGACAACCAAATAATTCAACCTAAGGCCCTAGATGTGCGGGGCATGGCAAAACGACGTGGGTTCCTCAATTACCTAGCGCACATCAGATTAGGGCGCCTAGTTCCATTAACGTAAGTTGCAATGACGTCTACCGCAAACAGCGCTTTTGCGTTGTTGAAGACGGATGCCTCACATACCTAATTATCAGCACACATGGGTCATGCTGGCTTGTGTAAGCCTCAAACGCCGGGCGAAGAGTTCTGCATATTGGAAGGGTGCCCATTTTTCTGCGGCTGCATGACTAGGCTTTGAGATATGCAGCGTTCATTGCACTAAAGTATCAACAACGCCAAGAGTTCGGAGGTTGGTTGGTTGGTTGGTTCGCCAACATGTAGGTATAGACGCCGAAGTGTATGTAAATTTCATGGGGACGGGGAAACGTATCACTGTATGTACAAGAATTCACGTTCGGAAATTAGTATATTTTGTCCAGTAATTACAATAACGTTTGAGTTGCGCAACATCGGAAAATGAGCTGCGAGCTGCGGGCTGCGGTTCTCCGAATGCCGCTTTCTTCTATAGATATTCCACGAAGCAAGTACCGCCTTCAACATCCGTATTTGGGGTGCCACGGAGACTATGTGCTACAGCATCGCGACGGTGCCTTACATGATGACCGCTGATCAAGGCCGAGAGTGTGGAGGGTGTTCGAAGAGAGAGACAACACATGGATGGATGCTTGGGCTTACTGCAAATGGTGCAACTGAGCAAGCAACTTTAAACTACATGCAGTGGTGGCAGTGCTTATTCCTCCTATGAGATTGAGGATCAAGCATCACCAGACCATGTTGAAGACTACGAGACTGGCCCGATGGAACGCGACTATCGTCACAATACCCTCTCTCGCATGTTTGGACAGGGCTCGCTCATAACTGGTTCATTTGCAGTTCCTCGTTGGGCTGAGAATTTTTTTCCGAGCAGTTTCCGAAACGACCCCCACATCCGCGATTGAAGCTTCCCCTCACTCCTTATCATCGGCTGTCCGCGAGATGGCTCGGGAAGCGGGCTATCGTGTTGGCGAAGTCATGTGCACCAATGGTCTGAGAGAAATTTACAAGTGTCAATTTTGTGACGAGGTTTGCGTGGAGGACCGGGCGTCCGTTTCGAGCCGCTGGCCCGTGTGCAGGAGGGAAGATCTTGGGTTCTTTAGGGTAGGCAAGATTGAGCAACCCCCAGAAAAACTGGACGAACATCGAACCACTCGATGCAGCCATCGTTCCACGATGTCGGCTCTCAATTTCTCGATACATAATTATCATATGATGGTGACGGCGTTCATAGCGAAAGAGTGAAGTTTGATTCGGCAATTGAAGGGTTCCGAGTTTTTTTCATTCAGGGGACCAGCAGGGAATGGGAAAACGCGGAGAGACGAGGATACAATAATGTCGAAGGGCCGCCCTGTCTCATGTCGATTCACCTTGCCGATTAATTAAATGTTTGCCCGTGTTATATGCGTATTTACAGCATTGCATTGACGCACGCATTGCATCGCAAATCATTGTGACGACCTCTTCTCCACAGAGCATCAGATCAAGAACACGTCTCGTGGACAAAGATACACCAACCAATTCGCACGACATTGTACAAAGCAACATCACCATCAAGCGTCCCCCGCTTCTGCTGGTATCGTCGTTCCATTGTTTCACTCTATTGCTATTTACTGCACACTCCTCAGGGTCACGCGACTTGGCCCGGCCCGGCTGACTACCTTTTGCTGGAACATCCCGTCTCCGTGGGCCTCAGCCCTTTGACAGCAGAGACATCCACCCAGCCTCGGACTCGGCCTCGGCCTCGGTTCCTGGCCCTTGGCTCTCCGGGCATTTGCCCTTCATCAATTGGTCTACGGCATCTCCCTTCTTTGGTATCCCGTGAAGGCCCCTTAGTGAGCCCTGCACACAACTTCAGGTTTTCCCCCTCCCCCCTAAGTGGCAAAGAGCTGTACCTCAAACGCCGGGGCCACCTCGATCCCGTTTCCCGACAGAGCCCGTTCTGCCGCCCACTCAGGGCAGCGCTATTGTTGTTTTACGCTCCGCTGCCACCACAACCTTGCCCACCCGAAACTCGGTCCAGTGGCAGTCCTCAGCTCTATCCCAGCCCTAGCTGCCCTGTGAGTTGAAGTTCCTGTGAGGTCCTGCACCTCCGCATTGCACAGAACAGTTACTCCGTCCAACCGTGAAACTCCGAGATTATCACCAGATCACGACTTCGATCACTAACAATCAGTCACTTGCTCACATCACACAAGTGATCAACTGGACCTCCCCCCCCTTTAAGGAATTGGGTCGATTCTGCCAGCGCAGCTCTTCATCACCGCTCTTTATACCGCCTTTTCTAAAAAAAAAATTTACCGCTTTTTTCAAAGGTTTTACCTTCTCCCTGAACGTTCTGGGCCGGTCAAGGGTCAACATCAAAACCTACATCGAAGCGAAGCCCCGGTCTGTTTTCAGTGGGTTTGCCCACAACTCCACCACAAACGCCCTATCGTATTGGTCGCTCGGTCGCCTGGACGGCTCCAAAGGTAAGACCTGCGGGAAAAAAAAATTATTCCTGCATCGCACCCGCCCTCCCCAGCCCCGAAGCTCTCCACTTTCCTTCTTCTCTCTCCCAATAGCTAACGGCTCCTGCTCCGGTAAGAACTGTAGCGTCATCTCCACGATCCGGCCTCCTGGGAAATTTCGTTCATTCCTCATTCTATCTTTCTTCATCTCGAACCTCAGTCACCAACTCCTGAAACCTCATTCTGTCGACGTCCCTATCTCCTGATTTCGATCCCGACGAACCTTGAATCCGCTCTTCGACTGCGCCGAATTGTTCCCCCGCCGTTGTCACCGAGCTTTTCGCCCCAATTCAGAGCTCTAGCAACGCGCCCACGTCTACCCACCCGAATCCCGTCTTCGCGAGCCCTTCGTCGGCACTTACTTGCTTCTCCCATGGTCGTGAGAAGGTAAAAGCCATTTCAACATGGCCTTTAACTTCAACTGGTCGCCGCTGACGGCCGATGCCGAGTTTTATCGACGGGCGCGCGACCTCTTGACAAAGGCTCTAAACAAATCGCCCAAGCCGCCCATCATCGTTGATGATATCCTCGTCAGCGAGTTCAACCTCGGCACTGTTCCCCCCGACCTCGAGATTCTGGAAATTGGCGACCTGGCGGAGGATAGATTCCGAGGAATTTTCAAGATGAGCTACACTGGCGATGCTTTCTTGACCCTCAAGACCCGAGTTCAAGTATGTTGATGCCTCTCTATTTTTGTTGTTGCCCTTATCTTGCGTCATTGTGGTTCCGCGCCTCCCTTGCACCGCCCCGGCAACGTCCGGCATCTGCCTTGATGCTACGGCATCAATTTGAGGCTACAAGATGCGACCATCTAAAGTCTTGCTCCATTATGCAATCGAACCCCCGGGTTTTCGATAATCAAGCAAGTTGCTTGGACGTACCCAGACTCTTATCAAGTTCGGCATCATCCCTATCTCCGACTCTCGATTTTCGATCAGTCTCATGACCCATCAACCAACGACAACAACATCTTCACCATATCCCACTGACTCACCGCATTGTTTTGATACCCTGTTTGCTTTTATTATGATGCGCGCATTTGATTTAGCTTTCTAAAGGACCGCGTTTGCCTTTGCTCTAGCGTATATGAGAATTCATGCAAGCAATGTATACTATAGCAGGACTAATATAACTCCAGGCCAATCCCTTGAACACATATCTCTACTCCAAGCCTACATTCACCTCTCCTCAACCCTTGGCTGCTGCCTCGGGGCTTACCATTCCCCTCTCGATCACTTTGTCCGAGATCAAGCTTTCAGCATTTATCATCCTGGTCTTCTCCAAGCAAAAGGGCCTGACTCTCGTCTTTCGCAATGACCCACTCGAATCCCTCAAGGTCTCCTCAACTTTTGATTCGATACAGTTCGTCCGCGACTACTTGCAAAGAACCATTGAGCAGCAACTTCGCAATCTTATGATGGATGAGTTGCCGGCGATTATCCACAGACTATCCCTTCAGCTCTGGTGTCCGGATCAAGCTAATAAGGGAACTCAAACCCCTACGGAGACTGAAGACGAGATGGGGATCGATCCCTTGGCGAGCCCCCCAATGGATCCTGTCGATGCTGGTGGCAACCTGCTCGATGCCAATGCCATTTCCGAGCTCACCTTAAATGGAGGTGGGGAAGTCCAGTCACTCTTCTCCCAGAAGAACCTACTTCGACTAGCCGCCTTGACGGATTCTCACCGCACCCTGTCCCTCTTCACTCCCGGAATTCGCGATGTCGTTTTCCGTGCTTGGACTGGCTATGGTGATCGATCTGAGACCGCCACCCCCTCTATGGGGACTCCAAGCCTCTCGAAAACGAACTCGTTCGTCGCAGGCTCAACAACCACTTACACTTTCTCCGACTCCGGTAGTACTGCCCACGGCCACCTTCCATCTCGACCTTCACTTGTCAGCCTCAACTCGGCTACTACAGGACTAGCATTAGGTGCTGGTGGTCGATCTCGTCCCGGTCGTAAGAAGAAGACCCGAGTCGTGAATCTCAGGCGCAGCAAGTCTGAGGCTGCCACCCCTGATAACATGAGTGAGACATCAGAGTCTCCTTCAATTGCCGTGCCCATGTCCGAGCCTTTGGTGTCCGAATCTATCGCAGAGGAGCCCGAGGAGGGTTCTGTCATTGCTGAAGCGCCTACACCAAACAAGGTCCGCTTCCGAAGCTTGGGCGATAATGGTCATCCTCCTCTGATGGCGGATCTCCTGCAGCATTCCCAGAATGCTGAGGAGAAGAAGTCCAACAGCCATGCTGAGCCATTGGCTACGAGTTACATCTCAACTGCTGCCGCCAATGGATTCCGTCTGGACAAGGACAAACTTGCCGCTCTTGAAAGCCAGAGCGCCAACTCTGATACCTCCTCTGTCATCCTTGAACAGGCTTGGATAATGAAGATGGCTGGCGAGATTGCCAAGCGCGTTTACGATGAGAAACACCGACAACAAGGCACCTGGGATGATCGGGAGGATGTCCCGCCCCCGGCCTACGAAGCTGCTACCCGATGAGTGAGTGGCACAAATATTCAACACCGTATATATTTCACATCACCACATTCTTTTGTTCTTTACTTTCGTTTCCCTTTCTCAGCTGCACAGGCGTAGGAGTTTGAGAGGGATTGGGTTTGCAGGATGCCCTGAACCCTTTTTATTACTAATGTATATACCATGGCGTTGGGAGGTTATCTGAAGAACAAAAAGGTGGGCCGGACGGGGTGTTACATGGCCGGCTAGTCATGTTTGGTTTTGCGTTTACAACTTTCTTTCTCTCGTTTGACGCTGATGACGATGCAAAGGTCAGCATTGTGCGACGAGGCCAGGCAGCCACCGAATTGTTTTTATTTGTGATATTTCCTTTGTCAAAATCGGCTACTGGTTTCGGTGGATTGACTGAGCTCACGCGCTAACAAGTCAATGGGGGATCTGATATTTGGGACAGGTTTGGGGAGTTGAATGGGCAAGGCTTGGTGAATGAACTGCGAAGATGAAGTTAAGGAACTTTGAACGCTTTTGGAACATAACATACTGGATATGAAGGAAAGGATATGGTGGGATGAAAGACCAGGGGTCTCTCCCGCAGTGCGAGCATGCCGTATATCAGAAACCACTCCAATTCACATCATATGAAAGACGTATCCTCGTACCTGTGCCTAAAATCTTAAGGACGCCTTGTGGTGATTAAAATACGTGCTACGCCTTGTAGAGGGGGCTTCGCGGCCGCCAAATATAGTGCACAGTGCTCACACACGGAGGCTGCGTGGAAGGGCATTATTCGATGGACGATCAAGACGCTTACTATTAGCGTCATTCCATTGATGTTTAGTATAGCATCTGTGACACAGCTGCATTCTTCCTATTGCTTCCAAACACAGTACGTATAGGTTCTGCCTACTACCTACATCCACATCTCGTTGCGTGATTTCCTTTCCGTGTAGGACCGGCTCTCGTTCGTATTTGGGTATCGCGGTACTTGATCGCCCCAGAACTGCTCGTATTCTGGGTCAAGTATCGAGTACAGCGTCATCGTGCAGCCACCCCTGTTGCCTGGGTGCGGCATCCGTAAGTACCATTGACATGAGTGACTTGACAAAGTGTGCTTAGCGGGTGCGAATTTGTCCCCTCAGTGCATCCATAGACTCCACACGCTGAGCCTTTGAGTTGATGATGCTCTGAGGCTGGATGCATTCGTCATAAGTCTCACAGAGCCCAACAATTTCACAGGACCGTCCAATGAAGCGGTCGAGACGCTTGCTGGTGGGAGTCCTGATTCGCTCTTCAACTTGGGGATGCTATACGGCTACTAGTCATCCATCCTCTTTGGTTTGCGCTTTCGACCGCTGCGCTTGCGATCTGCGACGCCCTCCTTCTAAGCGGGCTTACTCGCAGCGGCGGCGGCAGCATTCTCAGCCTTGAGGTTCGCTAGCAGCTCCTCCTTGGCCTTGAGCTCGGCGAGGATCTTCTTGGTCATCTCCTCGGTCTGCGCCTGCGCATCGGCGAGTTTCTTAATCTCAGCCGCCTCTGTTTCCAGGCTGAACGGTTGCCCGGGCCGGTTGTGTGCGGGAATCATGGCAGACCGCTCCCAGACCTCGTTGCTGTCGGTGGGAGGCAGCGGCGGTGGAGCGCGGTTCTTACCTTTGCCCTTTCCGCCTGATGGCTTCCACCCTTTTGGCACAGCGCCTTGGGTGAGGAGGTTATAAAATACTTCGTAGGGTTCGTTGAACAGCTGTTCTTCGTAGCTCCACGCGCGGACTTCACCGTTGGTAGCGACCATGGCTTGTTTCTCCTCTTCGTTGCGGCCGTACGGGTGGAGTCGGAGGTAGTGGTATAGGGTTTGAGGCTTCTCGCCCGAATCATTGACGTAGTAGAGCTTGATTGTGATGTCGAATTCACCCCACCCGGTTTCGCTGACGACAAAGGGCTTTCCTACTTCGCCCTC
This sequence comes from Mariannaea elegans, assembly GCA_930272665.1. Taxonomy (NCBI): domain Eukaryota; kingdom Fungi; phylum Ascomycota; class Sordariomycetes; order Hypocreales; family Nectriaceae; genus Mariannaea; species Mariannaea elegans. The sequence goes on along the minus strand of CAKNEU010000001.1, from coordinate 976,079 downwards.
CATCACTGAGGTCAAAAAGTTAGCATGCGCGGGAATTGAGCGGGGAGATGATAAGGCCTACTTCGAACATAATTGGGAATCGATTCGTGCAATTTAAACTGAACGCGGCGAAGCCAGTATGTAATGTCGGAGTCGTCGAGACCCTTCACAAAAACTTGCCAAGAGTGGGTGTGGTTGTCGGGGATGCCAGCTGGACGAGGGTTGGTGTCGGAGAATGGGAGAGCGGTGCTTCCGACGATGAAGGGACGGCGAACCTGCGTCAATTTGACGCGCTTTCCGAGTTGATTCTGGGGCGCCATTCTGAGTGTTGATTATGTACGGCGCATTCAAAGGGATAAGTCAAGGTAAAAATGTGGTGGCGGATGAAAGATTATTTGGACTTCAGCCTTGCAGAGGTGTCGTGAACAAACAGGCCAATGAAAGCGCGTTTCTTGGCTCCACGGGTGGTGGGCTGTGGGTCGTCACCTGTAGCTTGCGTTTGGAGAGCTTCAGCCTTGGGCAAAATGATGATTTCATGATTTCCATCTGTGGCTTGTCGAAACACTCAAGATGCGCTTTGGGACATTGCTCTGAGATTTAGTTTGAACATACCAGCTCCCACTCCCTTAATAATAATTATTTTCAATTCATTACGCCCCAAATCACCCTCAATCGTTGAGAGCCACCTCCCTGCAACTTCATCCACAGTCCATCTCATCTTCCTCCGCTGTCGCTTCTAAATCACACCACTCCCAAAACCACCAACCCCGCGATGTCTGCAACAAAGAAGCTTGTTGTTTGCGGAGGCTCTGGCTTCCTAGGCTCTAGGATCTGCCAATTTGCTGTAGCTAGAGGTTGGGATGTGAAATCCATCAGGTAAATTCTCATTCCTCAAGCTTAACCCAGCGTAGCTAAGCTCACGCATTATCTCATAGCCGCTCTGGTGAGCCTCGATGGGACACAGTCACCTCTTCTCGAAACCCCCCTTCATGGGCACACAAAGTGAGCTGGGAGCGTGGTGACATTCTCCGCCCCGCTACGTACGCCTCCCTGCTTGAGGGCGCCGACTTTGTCGTGCACAGCATGGGTATCCTGCTTGAGGCCGACTACAAGGGCGTCGTCTCTGGAAGGGAGTCACCCTTCTCAGGCTTGGCTAAGGTATTTGCCTCGGAGCGCGATCGTGGCATCAATCCGTTGGAGAAGAAGGAGGGTGAAGACATTAAGCCAGCCAATCCCAAGGACCAGTTCTCGTATGAGATCATGAACCGAGACAGTGCAATTACTCTGGCCAAACACGCTGCCGCCGCCAAGGTTGGCTCATTCTGCTACATTTCGGCCGCCGGAGGAGCGCCCGTGCTCCCGTCACGATACATTACGACCAAACGTCAGGCTGAGAGTACCATCGCGAACAGTTTTCCTGAACTACGAAGCATCTACATCCGACCGCCCTTCATGTTTGATAACTCGCGCAAGATTACTGTGCCGCTGGCCGCCATGGTTGGCCTGGGCACCATGGCGAACGACCTGACTGGAAATTACTTCAAAAAATTCATGGGTGCTGCTGGCATTCAACCTCTCAAGGCCGACACGGTTGCTGAGGCCGTGGTAGAGGCCTTTGGCGATGAGACAGTGTCGGGAGTCATTGAACCTGCCGATATTGAAGAGCTAGCCACCAAGGCATGGAGGAAGACCATGTTGTAAAATAAAAGCTATTATAGTTCATTGTATTGTATTAAACAACGCTCATCCTGTACAACGCCCCTTGGGAGGACCAAACAAAGAATCTATCCTAATACCATGCCATGCTTTTAAATCATCGTACCTCGTTCGAAACTGTCCCGAATTTCTGCAGTATATTTGTTGTAGAACCGGGCCAGCTTCTGGTTGAACTGCTTGTTCTTCTCGTTGATATATGTGACGTCGCTGTCGTCGCCATTCTTGGCTAATCTTTCCCTCCTCTTCTTTAGTCTCTGCTCCTCTGCCCTCTTCAAGTCCTCGACGAGCCGATCCACTGAGGCTTTATCGGGTTTGTTTTGTGCAAAAGTTGTTGAATCGGCAGTTGAGTAAAAGGAACCATCTTTGTCAACAGCGATGAGCTCGCCATCTTCTGTCTCAACGATATCAAGACCGCCAGAGGCGGCAGCCTTCTCGATGGCGGCCATTTTGTCCTTCTCATATTGATCGAGGTCGGGATTGATGTTGCGCAACTGGCGTTTATACATCTTGTTGCTTTCTTGCGTGTAGTCTTGGAAGGCGTTGTTGTCGCGGTTGGCGTGCTTCTTCTTCATGCGCTTGTCCCACCTTTCGCTCTCATCGATGGTCCAGTCCCAGGCGCGTTTGCGCTCAAAGTCTTCGCCTGCTTCCTCGACATCTGCCTTGAGCAGCTTTTGCGATGCGATTGCATGTTTTCGGTGCAGGGCGGTAAGTTCGTTGGGGTCTGTGGCGAGTCTTTGCGATTCCAAGGTTGCCTCTTTCAAGTTCTTCTCGGATGAAGACTTCGCTCTGGCTTGTAGGGCCCTGAAGCGAGCCATGCGCTCCTTGGCTTTGGTGGCGGGATCTGTGTCGGCACTCGCGACCTTGTCTGAGTTGGGGCTCGACATTTTGTATTGTTTGTCGGCAGCGTCTGCTGAATAAATTTGATTATCGATGGAGGGGTTTGGGATTCTGGATTTGGAGGAGAGTCGTCAAATGATGGCGCGTGGTCACGTGAGCAGAAAGACTGACAGAACTATGGAACTTTTTTGATGTGTGTTGATGAAAGTGCTGAGTTCTTGAGACTCTGAGCAGAGCAGGACAGGGCCTATTTAATATCTGAGTCTTCGAAAAGTTTTTCAAGCAGATTCGATCAAGTTAGCGATGAACTGAATGCTGGTGTACACTCTATCTGAAAGCTGACACGATTTGTGATCTTGTTACCGCAGTACATAAGTTTGAGTCTAATTATTTGAACTCTTTCGTCCGTTTTTGGCGCCAAAGGATAAATGTAAATATATAAATAAGCTCAATCTAAAAAAAAAAAAGCTAGTTATAGGCTTACGAACTACTTGAATTCTAAGGTTCCTGTGAAGTCGAGATCTAGGTACTTTGTCAAAGCAACTAACTTGATACTGGTGTCTGTTTTTTGGCGAGGCCAATGAGTGTGGCTGGGAAAGTAACATAGCAGTGCCACAAAGAACTGCCGGGAAAACCCCCCAGGCCCAGGGGCAACCCATATCCACTTCCCCAGATGCCCCAAAGGCAGGCGGGACCGCTAAGCCTTAGAGGAAGTTTGTGCCGTTGAGGGGGAATTGCCTGCCCCTTTGCTAGGCCTTTACAGAGCGTTACAAAGCCTGAACCCCCCCAAAATGAGAACGGGACAGTGAGTGGTTGGTTAATTGAGGCTACAAACCAAGGGTACCTGCCTGATGTGGCATTGATCTGTCGCGTGCGGGGATCGAGGGATGGACGGGAAGGCGACGCGAAGTTTTTGAGTCCGGCTTCTTGCCGCCTTGAGCCGGACGTTGCGTTGCATTGAAATCTCCCTTCTTAATTTTCTTCCTCCAACCTTCAATCTGTCCGCCCGAATTCTTAGATTGGTGCGATATGTTGGCTAGTTTCGCGATTTCCCAATCTCACCAACAATGATGCGCACAGTGGCTCCGTGGAGGCCGCGCGCCGGAATCTCCACGATGAGCGGGGGAGCACCTCAGAGACGCACCAAGACGTTCCTACTCCGGACGAACGAAGAAGACGAAAACGAGAAATATTACATTGTCAACAAATGGGGAAGCTCGCCGCCCAGGCCCCCTCGCAATAACGAGCTTTTTCAGATTAGCGACGTTCTTCTCGACCTGGACGATATGGACAGCAAACATGTCCGGCCATTCACTGAAGAGGATGAGGAGCAATTGCAAAAGAAATGGGATGCGGATCCGGCGAGGATGAAACTACAGATGCGTATCTCGGAGATGCGGACGCGCCTGGAGCATTCAAGGCGTAAAGCCTTCGAGATAGCCTCAAAGCCCGCAAATGCCTGGCGGATCACGGATCATGATGTCCTCTCCGTCGCTCTTCGCGGTGCCCCAGAAGCGACGCCAAAGATCGAATCTCACAAAATGTCCCCAAGAGATCTGACAGCTCGAGAAGCCTTAGACCCACGAAATGGGTCAGACCTTCTCCGAACTGTATGCTCTGAAAATGGGATTTCCAATTATGCCCTTGAGAACGAGCAGCTCCTCCTACATTGGCTTAAGTCACGGCAGATAAATAACTACTGCGGGCCACAACAACCCAAAGCCCTGCAAACCCCACCATCCTGGGATCAGTTTACTGCGGCATTGAAGGGGGAGAATACGATTGCCAGCATTCGCAGGATGGTCTCGCAATCGTTATCGTCAGGTCTGAACGCCACCTGGTTCCAGGACGCGCTAAGAGGCAATAGTGAGAAGCCACCACACACATTGTCGAATGAAGTTCGAAATGCTTGTATGAAGGCCGTTGAGCAGCTTCAACCAAAAGAGCCAGGTTACTTTGAGGTCTTGACCTTTCTCGGAAGCCTTCGACAGAGACTTTCGTCACACGACGAGAATATTGGTGGACCCCTTTGTGGTCTTGGTCTGCGGCTTTCAGCTTACCTTGCCAACCCGGAAGCGTCATTTTCGTATCTTGCCCTGGGATTTAAGCACAAAACCTGGGCTGAACCTGAGGCATTGGCCGACGTCTTGTGTACCCTGGAGACATATTCAAATCATCTCACCTCAGCAACCTCCGAGGTACCATCCTTGGATGCCTCTGATCGGGTGATTCTCTTCTGCATGTTGACAGGCGTTGGGGAAGGAGATGATGTTTCGGTAGAGTCGATTAGAACTCTCGCCTTATTTCTCATGCACAGTTGTGGTCAAGCAGAACTCTACACGACTTACATCACGGCTTTGGGTCAACTTGGTGCGGTCGCGACGTTGTGGAAGGAAAGGCGCCTAATGAGGGTCGATAACGTCGAAAATCAGACTAAAGAAGAGTTGAATGAATTCGACGTGGAAACGAATTTCGCAGCTGCAGCTGCAGCTGCGCTATCAGTTGTGGCTCGGCGCGAATATGCGGTCCCGACAGACCTGGGATTAGCTGAGTGTGCCACGCTGGACATGGACTCAATTGAGATGCAGAACGATGACGCCTGGTTCGGCAACCAGAAGAGAGCTGGTCCAATTGAAGGGTTAGAGGACAGTGCTATCCTTACCGCGCTTGATCTTCCTCTTGACGGTTGGTTAGAAGAGGCCCAAGCGGTTGCTGGGAGGTCCCCGAAGTGAGTCGGTGGGCGAGATTGGGTATACTTGAAATTAGGGGCATGGATGCCAGTACATACACCCACTTGGTGTCTTTGCCATTTTGCACTGACAGCAAGACGTACCGTGTACTTCGTACTTCGTACACAGTACTGGATAATACATACAAGATTACGACGTTTGATTCATCTGTGCAGATACTACCTAGTGCGGCGGGCGGGCTGGTTGTCAGTAGCGACATGGGTTCTTAGGACACTGCCCGAAGTCCTCTCTCCCACAGGTTTCACCTACAACAGCCACCCTCACTCAATTGCCCTGTCGCGTTCAGGTTGCAATAGTTATCCTATCCTGATTTCGCGCCTTCAACAATCTACTGCGTCGAGTGCGACATCAGACGATAAAGGTAATTTTACACGAGGTCCTAGCAGACAGGCATTGAAGCGAACGCCTCATTCAGTTGATAATACTGACCATGAGCAAGCTTTGCAAATTCGACTGAACTAGGTAGATGTTAACCATGTAATTCAAGCCAGCGAAGAGTGGGCTCCGCACCGTTCAGCCCTGTGGGTTCTTGAGGCCTTCGCCAGACGCTATCCAGCTTAGCACGGCCCCCTCCCGAGGAGTATCGAAACCTGTGCTGTGGGACGATTCGGGCTGGGATGCATGGTTTTGACTGACCCGCGCCTCGAAAGCCGCTGGTAAGGGTTGCTGGCCAGCTATTCGTCGTGCCGGTTTTCCTAGCTGCATCCCAGCTCCATCCAGCTCCTGGCCAGCCCACTGCCCAGTGCGAATCATTCGTCGAGCTGGGTGCTAGTTCTGCATGCCCAGTACCACGAAAAGGATGGATACGTGCTGCCGTCTCACCACACCAGACACAGTCGACTCAGCCAGGAGGAGACACAGGTGCTGGATGTACTGTGGACCAACCTCTTTCATTTGGAGGAGATGGCGGCAGTCTGATGGGAGTCTGGACCACGGACATGGTCAGCCCCCAGATTCCGCCTCCGCCACTACGTCTGCCGTTTACGCTGCCTCCCACACGAGCGAGTCTCGGGTCCAAGTCCCAGACCCAAGTCCCAGTCTATCCATGTTACTCTTGCGTTGATCCCAGGCAGGAGCCCACATTTTGGTTCCTTCATCGCTGACGCTCTAATCTGACGCCGCCTTGACAACGTGATTTCCTACTTTGTCTTTCCCTCCCGTCTTCTTTCGCGAGCCAACATTTTGTTTGAGTTTCTAGTCTTTCGCTGCCATCCCCATCCAACTTACTTCTTGGCCTTGTCGTGATACACGAGCGGCCGCGCTTCTGGTCTACAACTACGTGAAAAGAACATGCCTGCAACATCGCGGTGAGAACCAGAATGTGGTCCTCTCCGTCTCATACTGGCCAAGAACGGGGGCACCTCTGGTTGACATTGGTGCTTCTGTCTTGTTACGTTGGAGTCTCCGTCCAGCAACGAGACCCCATCAACAACTTTTGCCGGAGATGGGGTCACCAAGCCGCCGTCGTCGACGAAAAGCTCTACATTGATGGAGGATTGATTACCTACAGCGGTGATAGCAAACACGAGAATATTAGCAGTACGTCAAGCCACACCCTCGTCGTCTTCCATCCACACAAGAAGATTCGATGTCATGGACATCCAGCATATAATATGCCTCTGCCAGCTAACACGCCTTGATGCTAGATCCTTACTTGATTTACCATGATTTGTCTGTCGTAGCCGATTCGGGCATGCCACCGCCCCATGCGAATCTCAGCAAGAACTCAACGATTCCTAATGTTAATGGCGGCATCTTCTGGCCTGACACGGTGAACAAACGGATCTACTTGTTCGGAGGCGAGTTCTATGATGAGTCACCGTGGTCCTTCAGTCTCTACGCCTACGACGTCCTAAATGATTACTGGGATAACTATGGTTCCCCTCGAACTACTGATATCACCGGCCTGAGCTACGGTGCCGGTCTTTCGATTCCGGAGCGTGGAGAGGGATACTATTACGGAGGGTGGATGAATAGCAACACAGATCCTAATTGGGACGGCGATGGGATCCCGACGTCGTACATGTTGGTGTACAGTATGGACGACAACACTTGGTCGAACAACACCGGACCTGATAATGTTGGTCGAGCGGAAGGGGTGATGCTGTACATCCCCGCAGGCGATGGAGGCATGATAATTTACTTTGGTGGAATTCGCGGGACAGGTAACGGCACATGGGAAGGACAACCCATGGATGAGATCATCATATACGATGTCTTAAGTGGAAAGAGTTATACACAGAATGCAACGGGCGATGTGCCCGACATGCGGCGCCGCTTCTGTGCTGGAGTTGGGTGGGTGGAAGACCAGTCGTCTTACAACATGTGAGTGGCCCCCTTAGGAGTCTTTGGTATCTAAACTAACTGGTTTATAGTTATTTGTATGGCGGCCTTGGTGAAGCTAATGGCAGCGCCGGTTTTGACGACCTTTACGTTCTTACGATTCCCACCTTCACTTGGATCCGGATGTATCCAACCGACTCGAACAAGACTGGTGACTATCCGCATCATAGTCTGACTTGCAACGTCGTCAACAGTGCTCAAATGATAATTCATGGGGGGTTCTTCCCATTGACCAACGATTGCGATTCGCCGGATCAATGGGGCTTGCACAATCTCGACATGGGCGAGCAAAATAGTAACAAAGCGCCATGGGCCCTCTACGTTCCGGACAAGACCACATACGCCCTTCCGAGTGATATTCTTTCTGTTGTTGGTGGCAAATCTACTGGTGGTGCCACTAAAACGAAGCCAGCAAACGGATGGGATTCCGACGATCTCCGTGTCCTCATGACCCGCAAGGCAACGATTTCGGTGAGAACAGCCACTCGAGATGTGGGAGATGCGACTTCGACTTCGACTTCGACTTCGACCTCGACAGGAAAGCCGCATCCTGACAAGGGCCTGTCCACAGGGGCTATCGTCGGTATTGCAGTGGGTGGCGCCGCTGTGTTGGCTTTCATCCTCGTTGGAGGATGGTGCCTCCTTAGACGGCGGAATGATCGTGCTTCCACGACTGTCTCGTCCCAACAGCCGATGAGCCAGTCGTATAACTACCATCCACCACAGAGCAGCTCCAACTTCTCTCCAGGACCTTGGAGCCCTGGGTCATCCCATTTCGTCGCCTCAACGACTCCACCGACTTTCAACTCCTCATCACCACAAACCGTCCAGTCCCATGTCAACATCGGGACGCCCATCGAGCTGCCAACTGAGTCCAACGTGACTCAGGTATCGCCGTATCCGGAGACGCCTGGTGAGCCCAAGTATGATCAAAATGGCAATCTTTGGGTTCCCCAAGTTGCTATGATGGAGACTCGAACGCCTGACGGATCCAACACCTATCAGAGTCAGGGCAGTACAGTGAAATACTCGCCCACTCCAACCCCCCAGGAGCTGGCCACTGAGGCTGAGCGGAATGCTCAAAATACCGACAACGTCACTCACCAGACATACTATCACCCATAGTCGGATCACTCTGAGACAGGACGCAAGCATTAATTTGTGTCGTTGAATGATGTAATATACTTGGGCTTGATGCTCAAGGTTTTTTTTATTTTATGAAAGCCTTGGAAGGAACCTGCTAGCGAAACGATGGAAAATTAGGTACGGAGTATCGGAGCGGGATTGGAGAACGTTCTCAACTGAGGACACTCTTATTATGGTTGTACGTTTGGAATTGTCTTTATCCTACCGACTCGTCGTCACCTTATGGGTATCGAGAGATCTTGTTTATCTTGTTGTGACCTAAACATGCACGTTATACTGTCATGTCGAACATAGCCATCTATTTTAGTACCTCTCCGTTTTAGGGTTTCAGGAATGGTATCTGACAGGGGTCATATTTTGTTTGCCCTCTGGACCCAGGAGATGAATAAAAGTAGTCTATATATACCAGTCCTACTGGATCTCATGCTTGAGTTGATGCATCTGCCATGAATAGGCATTCGTATGTAATGGCGAAGTGGTGCGCTGTGTGGTGGGATTAGAGACGTAGTGGAGCCAGGAAACTTGAGAGGAAGGGCTTCAACAAACATGGCGTGCCAAGAGGAGAATGTCAATCTCTGGCTGATTTTTCGAGCGGTATTCACAATGAGACTAACAAGGAAGTAAATTAAAGCAAAATAGAGCAGTATAAACCAAAATAGACCATCTAATTAGGCCAGTAAAGTGCTTAAAGCTCGCTGGATCCTGAGTAAAGTGTGGAAGACGTACAGCCCAGAATGAATCTTCTTTTCAAAACGACACTAGGTCGCTGACTCGACGTCTATGCGACTAATTCCTCATGATATTAGAAACTTTGGGCTCATGAGAGGAAGGATTAATTTGGATCACCTGAAGGGCGTATCCATTGACAACTTGTCCTCATTTGCCCCATGTTGTCAAGACGGAAATCAGGAGAAACGTGATTGGACAAATGAATAGTGGACTTCCTATAGAATTGGCCCAGGAGGCAAAGCGTAAATCCTCAGAAGTAGGAAGTGACGTTCGGTAAATAGTTTAAGACAACTGGGCTTATCTCCTTGGAAGAATTTTCGCCAGGCAGATTTGAACTCCTCCCTCGTTTGCCCAACCACCGCTCATGCCAGTATGTCCCTATATACATCTCAAATGGCCCCAGGAGATGCTGTATAGACATGATCCAAAATTACTGGGGAAGGCATAGTTCTGCTACGGTCGTGTCTGCAGAGACTAATCGAACACACCTCAGATCCTCTCTGGCTAGTAGATGAAGGAGGTGAAATGCATCAAAGCTTTGTCTGAGTTGAATAATACAAGATTGTTGCGTAGGATTAATAGTGGCCGTCGTGAAATGACCGAAATGTACTTCTCTCTCGTAACGACGGCAGGTAAGCCATTCGATGAAAGTTGCTGTTGGCCGCAAAACGACGGACTCGAGGCCTCATCTGGTATACCTTCTATCAGCTCCCGCCTCATTACAGTCGAGATTAGTAGTGATTCCTAGTACAACTCTTTTAACGTCTCTGGAAGCCGCCCTATTCGTTGAAGGGGTGCTTCTCGGTGTGCTGATAGCCGAGTACTCGTAATGGTAAGCTAACCACAGGATCGAGGATGCTCTTTCATTCTTCCGCTCCAATGAGGTTGGGTCCTGGAAAAGCAAGCAATCACCAATGCCCTCCAAGACTTCTTTCTTGGGTTGCTCACGGGGTTGGACGCATTGTTCGCCAGAGATCCATAGAAGAATTGGTACGATACTACTGAAGTTGTCTACATTTTCCTGCATAGCGCTGGCATTTCACTCCGAGTTGGTCGATCAAGAGCGCACCATACCTGAGAACGCGTCAGATTCAGGTTAGGTGAGGGCAGAGTCCATCTACACGTGCGTACTCGTGGATAGACCTTTGTTGATGATACGCAATCGCACCAGCAAGGCAATCCAGGATGTTTGTGTACAACATGATCAGTACGCTACTCAATTTGCTGCAGCAGGAGATGAGGGGGCCTTAAGGACCCTTGGACGAGACCATTTCGATATATCGGTTCACAGGCAAGGGGGATCATCTAAAGTAAGCTGCCATGCATGGGTCGATCCTAGACGAAATGTGGTAGGTTCAAGACGAGTGATTAACCGCCGGGTGTGGTGACATGAGGCAATGATAGTTAAAACGGTGAATATTAACAATCCTGAGAGAAATGACAGTGCATATGCGCATGCGATTAGATGCAGCTGCCGAGGCCAATGAACCATTTCAGCGTCAGCCCCGAAGCGGGCCACCAATTTTCGTCATCTCAACCGTGGTGATGCTCAGCATTTAACCCACCGTCTGGTATGGCCAGGGGACAACGAGAGGGAATTACGTGCTGATGCCAGACGAGTTATTTCGGCTCCCATACTGTCATAATGCTACCATGGAAGCCTCTTCCTAGTCGTTACGATCTCTACTTGAGGTAGCTGGCAGTTTCAAAACTCATCTATTAATTCAAAGTCTCTCTCAAACTACAGCCGTAGCGGGGATATCTCTCATGTACTGTGCGTCGCTGGTTTCGTTCCGAGTGGACTCGGCCCAGATTAAAAGGACATATACTTCCTAGGCCTTAATTCCTTATCCATTTCATGTATTTTCAGATATTCTATGCTTCATCTTCGTAGGCCTATGCTCAGCACATCTTTTCTCAATTGGCATTGACCATGCCAACTGTACACTTTTTCAATAGATCATTCATTTCACACAATTCCCCTGAAAATTTATTGAACCCCATAACTTACATCCTTGACTTCAGGTTGTTGAACAGAAAAAGGAAAAAGCAATAAAAAATATTGCCGGGAATATGCACTAAGCACGATGCGCAATCACGTTCTCAACTGACACAATACGGCTCCGAGCTTTGAAGGCGTCATCCAGGGACCTCAACAGAGCCGCCGTGAATGGTGCAATGGTCTAGCCGCGGCAGCTATACCCCTTAGCTGATGTCAGCGTCTGGGGTAGGCTGCAGGGCGCGGCTGATCTCCCAGTGGAATGTTCGAATGCATGCAGAGAATGATGTGACGGAAGAATAACACCTTAACATCGGGAATGTTGCGAAGTATGGTGGTCGGTTAGCTGCGGTGAAAGGAGAAAGCAGATGGTGCCATGATGATGTTCTTGGGCATCATAGAATTGTGCTCGTGTGACTGCCTCAGACGTGGCATTCGAAGCTCGATGTTCATCTGACAGTGCCGCACTTAACAGACCCTTCGGTTCTAGGACATATCGGCTCGGACGTGCGATGGCTTGACGCGGGAGCGACGATAACGACTCGAGCTTGGAACTTAGGAACTTTGTTCATGGCCCCGATAAGTCAGCCGTCCTCACCGGACAACTGCGTCACCAATTCCAAAGCCACGATGGAACATCGACCGTAGATCGCGGAGGTGTGGAGCGTGGGGAGTGGGACATGCAGACGGGTAAGTAGATGGACGGCGCAAAGATATCAGTCATGGTGGCATGGAGATTCGGTGGATGAACGCCCACGCCACAACGTGAGAAGAGAAGCAACCCAACCTATACAGACTGGAATGGGGTTGATGTAACTATAATAAGTGTGCGTTAGCCAGGTGTAGTTGCGAACCGGCAGGCAAAACTGGACTGACGGACGATGCAATGTGGAGGTGGGTGATAACCTCTGTATGGACGAGATAAGTAGTCACGAGGTCATCTTGACTCTTAGCGGATTGGCTGGAGATGATGTACAATACAGATTAGTTATGACAGATGTCATTGAGGAGATGAGACTACAGAGGCGGAATAGGCGCCAGGAAAAAAGATGTAAACGAACACGGCGATAAGCTTGCAGAAGGTTAGAAAGCGTGCGCGAGAAATGAACCGAGACAAGAGGGATGAGAAGCTTCAAGTTGAAATGCTTGCTCCTTGGCACCATGTCTGTGGTTCTGCAGCCGGATATGCCCTCGCAAGTAAACAAGGAACTAAAGCTCAAGGGGTCTACTCCTCGGTTGCTGCTGATGGCTCCATCGAGTCTGCGCCGCCCTCTCCAGAACGAGGCCACTGATAAGGCCTCTGTTAATGATTGCCTAGAACCAATTCAGTATCCCGTGGATTGTCGCAACATTGGCTCGGTAGGAAGCGGAAGGGGTGGGGTCGGCGGTTTGTCTATAGATGCACGACATGGGACACGGGAATGGATATGGAGGGGATCCATGGCTTACAAGGGGGGAGGGGGAGGGGAGGGGAGGGGAGGGGAGAGAAGGGCAGTAGAACGAGAGCAGAGAGCTTTGCCCGCAAATGACGATAAGGGGTGATGAAGGCAATGATGGGGGGCGTGGATGATAAGAGAAGATTGAGGTCCTGCCGCAATGTTCCTGCAGCATCAGCGCTACCCTTAACCTAGGCGCCCAAGTTGCCTGGACAGGGGTGACACAGTACCGGTATGCGTGTACGGCGACGTGGACTCAACTGGACGGACGGACGAATGGATAGGGACCGGCGATCTGATACTGTAGTTATGTGGCCAGATAACCCAGGATGCAAAGGGACAGGCTGTGAGAGGGCTAGAAAGACACAATATGGCGGTTATGGCGCATCAAACGATACCTCGTCTCGTATATGTCCGGTGACTGTCCAGACAGGCCACTTATCTCGGGCAAACCGCCCGAAGCTGTTTTCTGGTGGTGTTGCATTTCAGCCAGGGTTGATGCGGATAGCTTGACTTGCCATTTCAGATCTGGCTGTGCTAGTCTCGAGGTTTACCTATCCCAGAAGGCAATACAAGCTCCTGACCTATCGTCTGCGGGTGCTCTGTGATTATAACCCACCATGTCAGGATTACCCCCCTCCTGGATGAATGGGATGCGGCTGGGCCCAAGGGATTGGTTGATGGTCTTGATTAATCCGGTGCAGAGGTGGATGAATGGAGTATAACTCTGCCATCCTTGCTGACAGTTCAGCCCAGCCAATTCCAAGCCACAAAACGGTGGTGAGGGAGGGGAGCCATTGAGCTGACTGCGTTCCAACCGTTCAGGACCCCTTGCTGTGAACGTGTGGGCGGCAACGTGGGCGTTGGATGCTGCATCTTCACTTTGTCGTGAAGAGTACAGCCCTTGGGATTGGATCGTCACCGTCATTTTACAACTCTGGAGTCTGGACCACGTAGCCACTTCTCTCTTCGTTGTCTTTCTGTCTTTTCTTTATTTCTTTCCTTGCACCGAAGCTACCCGAACCTGATCGTGCTGGAACGATTGGCCCGTGAGCACAGATGATGTGATTTCGACCGTTTGCAGCTCACCCCTTGGCCCCTTGAGAATCCACTTTACATGGTTTCTTTTTTTTTTTTGTGCAAATTTTTGCAATTTTTCCTTTAAACTAAGGAGTACCGGTACTTGAAATCGGATTGCTTCGATTTTTGTGGTGCTAAATGGATCCGGAGCCGCATCTATCACGCATTTTTGTCTTCTTGTTGAGCCTCTAATTAAACCGTGGGCTATTCCCGAGATACGAGTGGACCAACCCTCTCTCAAGGTGAGGAAAGATGGAGACAACCATGTGCCGCAGGGAACGGGAGTAGACCGAGCAGTGACGAACTTACACCGGAGTGAAGTAAGTGAATGAATGATCCATCACGATAATTGCCGGAAGAGAAAACAATCAACAGAGTACATTCCCAGTCTAGTAATTGCACCGCTCCTTTCTGGAGATTGAGAGACAAAGATTTGCCATGAGTTGGGTTGCATTAGAAACGCAAATAATAGCCCGTCCCATGTTTTACATCCTCTGTCCCTTACGGATGCATTGATGCTACTCTATCAAGCACTCTGTCGTCGGTGGCGTAGCCTGAGTGAGAGGACCACATAGCCGTCATCTTTGAGCCATGATCTCGGTCACTTGAACGTGGGGAATCTGACAACAGCAAGACCCTTGATGAGAGAAGAGGGCCAACGCAGCGCGTCAAGATGCGCTTCTGATGCCACGGGGCCAGGGCGAGGTTGCATCCAAAGCAGGAAATCCCGAAACGGAGCCGCACTCCGTTGGGAAGGGGGGGCCCTGCAGATCATGCTGCTGAGGCCCGACAAGCTGCGGACTGTGATGGGCTTGTCGAGAAGCCAAGTTTTGTGCAAAGTCCACATGATAGTATTCGAAGAACACAATCACACTTATCATTCGTCCTCATATCGGACCGGCTCACGATATGTCACCCCGTCGGAGCCTAGAAAACTAACAGAAGGATGCATCAGTATCATGTATGGATCAACTCACCCAGGGCCACCCATTTTGCTAAGTCACCCCCACGCCTAGTCATCCCACGGACGGTGACCCTGGAGCTGGAGCTGGAACTGGAGCTAGAGCTGGAGCTTTCCCTGGGCCTCGGACCCCCTCCCAATAACTTTACCGGCAAAACAACTACCTATCGCATCGTGTGTCGTGGTCATATCGTGTTGTGTCGTACCGTACCGTACCGTACCGTACCGTACCGTCCTTCGTACAACCTGCCAGCACTTTTGTGAAAGCAGCACACACAGCACCAATGCCATGGCATGTCCATGCATAATATGCTTTAATTGCCCAGGGCAATCCAAATCCCTATGGCCGGTTTCCCGAGGGAGTGTGAAGCGGGTTACAAGGCGAAAGTGAGGGGTTGCCTCTGTCGTTGGACAACTTCTCGGCAACCCATGACCCGACATTCATCGGTAATGGATGTTCCTGAGTCGTGAATCGCTCGCTTCAAGCGCCCCTGGCGTCGAGACCAGGCTCGTCGCCGGACCGGCCTTCTTTGGTGTCTCTTTGCCCTTGTCTCTCCTCTTAGGGGCGTAGCGGGCTTCCATCAGCGTCTTGGGCCCGGTTCCCCCCACCTGTCCAAGTCCAACCCCGCAACCTATTTGCGCCGCTCAGGACGTGGTCTGGTTGAACTACTTTGGACTGGTTGGCACTGCTGGTTGTTGGTTGGCACCACGATACAAAGTGAAAGGAAAAGAAGGGGGCTGCGCCAAGGATCAACCACAACTGATACTAGTCTACTCCGTACATCACCACGTCGTCTCAGCTGAGACAAAATCACAAACCCCGACAAGCCGAGGAACTCCGGGACGAGGAGGGAGTGAGGCCAATTGAGGGAGATAACAAGAAAGTGACGAGACAAGAAAAAAAAAAGTTTAACAGAAATGACCTGAGCGACAAGCAGCGAGACCGACCGCCGCAACGGGATGACTCCATATTAAACATGGGAAGCCAGACCCCTGGTTGGTGGGGGGAGCTATTCTGGGTAATGCAAGAGTGCACAGGCAAAATAGAGAAACATCGTGCAGTACAGTGCAGTGTGCATGGCATGGAATAGGCGGGTGTCCGTGGGCCGTCATTTTCTGGGTTTGTGATGAAATGGAACCTTGAGAGCCGAGCGGAATGCCGAGGATTTGCGATTGACTTTTGTTTTCTCTTTGCGATTGGCATTGCGACGGTTTCATCCAGGGCCATCTGAATAACAGGATGGTGTAATGACTACGTAGAGTGTGGTGGTGCGTTTGCCTGAGCATCATCATGTCGCATGTCTCGTGTGTCTAATCCAGTTAGACTGTTAGACGTTGGGAGTAGTTGGTGGTGTTACGGCTAATACTGCGAAGGGGAAAACCACCCTGTTGAGCCCATGTCGAGCAACGCAACGCAACAATGCAGTCGATCGATCAATCAACTCCACGGCATGTCCTAACTCAAAGAGACAAGTCCTTTCCATTGCATGTCATTTCTCGCAGGGTTACCAAGTGGCTGCTATATGTCATTAGCTGCTTGACTGGGGTGGAATCGAAACTCGGACCGCAGCATCTTGCACCCTCTCTGAATCAATTATGACGGCATGGGGTTTGTTCTCACCACGGTAAGAAGTGACAGTCCGTGTATGGTGGTCTCAGGAAACGACAGGAAGAAATGAAGGAATAAAATTTAAAAAAATTTAAAAATAAAAAGGGTCCCGGCCGTCCGGAGGAACGAAACGGGCCGTGGACGGAATCGTCGGGCGGGAACGTCAAAATGGAAGGGGCGGGAGAGAAGACAGAGTTTTGTTGGCGTAATGGCTTTGTAAACACGCAAGAACGAGTCAGCAAGACGTACTGCATACGTACAGCATCTCAATCACGATGCCGCAAAACGTGCTCGGCGGGGTGGATGAGACGAGCAGGGGCAATGACTTCCCTCAACGCTTTCCTTGGCTTCACCGTGTGAGGGTACGTACTTTGTACGAGGTAGGTACTCCGTACTGTAGCTATTTTGACCTTTCAGTTTTAGCTCCTGCCCCATCCCCCGGTGAAAAGTGGCCCTCTCCCCAGCTTGGCCGCCCCCTCAATTAGAGTGGAGAAGCCCAAGCACGGGGCTCGTAGAGAACGAAAAGGAAGGACCAAGAAAAGTATGTCAATAAGTCGGTAAAAACTAATTTTTTTTTAATAAATCTTTTTTTTTTCTTTTCCTTTCGAATCCTTTGCCGAAGAGGCGGTGGTTGCCTGGATGTACCTGTGGATTGTGGATAGTGAACCACCTGTGTCGATTAAGTAATAGGTGCATCATTCTTCCTGCATCTTACAGAAGCCACCTACCTTGACTGACATGCGGCATCACCTTTTGCCCTCCGAGAACTCCATGCTTGAATGCATATTCGGTACAGCACCATGCCATGCTCATGCTCATGCTCATGCTCGCTCATGTTATTCCCATGAATGACATCCCATCCCCAACGAAGCCATTCCAATCCCATCCTGATGCCTTCGTCACCTGCCCCCTTCTCCCTTGGCCTCTCTCGACGTTTCTCCCCCCATCCACTTTTATAAGCCATGCGAGCCGTGTTTGCAAACCCTCCTCTTATGCACCCACCTGACTGGACTCTATCTGAGCTAGCCACACACCCAAGGGCACCTTGCTGGGGAGCACCTCAAGGTGGATGTTGCTCGGGGTGGGTGCGTGCCTGACATTGTCCATGATGCTAGCTCCGATCGGGATGGATGGAGCAGCCCTGCAACTGCACGACGGACTGTACGTACACACAACCTAGCTTTCATCCGTCGACGCGCCGCTTGAATGTCCTTTGTCTGGCGTTCTTGGCCAGGACTAGAAAGTACCCTGTCTCTGCTCGCGCTAGGATCCCCTCACGGCGCATGGACAATGACGAGCTTTGGCTTCCCTCTCCAGGACATGCTGCCACAGCTATGCGCGAGACCCCAACTAGCTTCAAGCATTCAACCATGTCCGAACGCACACTACTCTCCATCGACTGCTGTGCCTGGGTTTGCTGCTGCGGTTCAGCTGGTTTGCTGTTATTGATGGGAAGCACCCCCATGCCCACGCCATACCGCGTTTGTTCATTGAGACCATAGCTCATGGGCTTTTCGCGGAGAGATACAAGAAGTGAAGGCCTTCCCATCTTCCGAGAACCCCTTCTTCTTCCCCCCCCCTCATCTCTTGATTCAACCCAAATTTGATGGTCCGTGAGCCTTCGGTCCTCTTGCTCTGATCTCCATTTAACTACCCCATCGTGGTCCATCAATCGGTAGTCTTTCGGCGAACGGCCCCGTACACTACCGTCCTGCCAAGCCCTTTTCGTGCCCCGTCCAGACCTGTGCGCTGTTGTTACTGTAGCTGAAGCTGGAGCATTTCAACTCTTATCAATCAGGCTCCCGATTCCATACAAACCACAAGGCCGGTTCGCCAGGTCTCCCGGTTTTTATTTCGGCGCCTAGTCCAAGTCAGCCGGGTGTCAGACACACCCACCACTCCGAGAGTCACTCATCACATTCACATTCGCCTACACGCAGTTGTGCACACGCACACACATATCTACTTCTCAGCCCGCTCACGCTCACGGTGCGTTTCTTGATTACTCCTCACACGCGCACAAACGTATTACGCCTTGGGCCTTTACGGGGAACACATTACCACCACACCACGCCACCAACTGAAATCTGACACGGCCATAACCCCAAACAGGGAACAAATCCACCTAAAAGGTCACAAGAAGTCATCAATTTTCATTTATTTTACCTACTAGGACCTCAGCCGCAGGTCCCTCCTTCCTTGCGCAATCCCCTGGCGTCGCATCGACCAACTGGGGCGCCGGATCCACGAGTGTCCCTGTCAAGTCCAAAGTTGGCCGTCCGGGTGTGTCCTATAGTCGCTCGATTGCCTGCTGTTATTGGCTGAATTCTGCTGGCAAGCCATCTCCGCTTTCGGCTCCTCGCTCATTGTCAATCACGACGCCAAAAGTCGAGTCACAGGAGCCCCAGCTTTCCCACAAGCCCATCTCGTACAAAAGGTCTCGCGTGCCCGACTTCGCCCAGTTTGCCGCGTGGACAAAGATTACCGTGTGTTTGTTCCTCTTTCAAGACAGGACTCAAGAGGAGAATCTTTCTGTCGCCATCATCTCTTCTTTATATCTTCTTATTTCCCTTCCTCTCGGCTTTGACTCTCCCTCGGCGGGGCTAGCGTAACAGACTCCGCAATTCAGGAATACCACAATAAGAGGATCGCCGAGTACAGATTCACTGCTGTACTACGATCACGATCAACCAGAACAAACCCGCAAATCCAGGTTCTTCACACCCCGGTGCCCGCTAGGGAAAAAAAAAAAAAAACCAAACACGGCCGAATTCTCCCCCCTCATCTCCATCGCACCAACAACGCCGGGCCCGTTTTGGCTCTAAGTCGACTTACACCTTCGCTGCGGATACGCAAAACCGAAACCACCGCGCCAACGCCCGCTTTGAAGGCTTAAATAATAAACTATACAAACAAAGCCGACCGCATCGAACTGAGGTAGCTCAGCCTCGTCTCCACGTCGCAAATCTGCTAGTTCTACGAGTGCCTGATCGGTGACGCAACTTCCAGTCGCTCTCCCGTCACCCCTTGGAGTCCTGACGCCTTTTTTAAACTCCCTCGACTCATCGAGATCCTCTTCCAGTAACGGGAAATTAAAACCTAGTGACCCCTCTCAATCCGTCGGTCGCACTTAAAGCCCTAAGAAAAAGTCCGACCTTCTTTTTCGCTCTCTTCTCTCCATTTTGCCTTGGTTCAACGTCTGTCGCCATTCTGAAGAGAAAGAAGAAAAAAAATTCTCCACACTAACATCCACTGGCCTGCTGTGCTTGGGGATTATCGACCTCTCGTCCCTGCACATGTGCAGGCGCTCCGACCACACAATTTGCCACTCCGAAGCATCCCCCCTGGCATCACACAATTCTCGAATTGTTCGATTGCGACAAAGTCGAGAAAAATTTTACCACCATTTTCGTTCCGGTTCCTGTTCGTTGATTTGTTCAGCGACAAGACGAGCCATTGACAATCCCCAATCTGGGTGCCTGCCATCTTAAGAGGGTCCTGATAAGCAAGGTCCTCCCCGCACTCGAACCACTGAAAGAGTTCGCTTCTGCCGCCTAGCGACTTCCGTGTCAGTGACTACAACCTGCTATCAATAGCGCCCACCCGTATCAGTACGTAGTACAGTACTCGTACTAATACTTTCCCTCTTTATCTCCTCTACCTCCCGCTCCATCTCCACATTCAAAACTCCTCCTCTTCCTCCTCTCTGGTCATATCATACTTACCTTTTGCTCTCGGCCATTTGAGGCCAACAATTTTCTTTCTCCTTCACATTCTTTACAACCTTCTTCTCTCGCTCCTCCCTCCCAATGCATCACAGCCGCAAGAAGTCAGGCCACGGTCTGCCTAATACATCCATGACGGACGTCCGAAAAGCCGTCGCTGCGACTGATCCTACCAAGTACAAGCGGCCCGCCCTGACTCGGAAACACACTCCTCAAAAGCTTGGTCGGAGTCAACGCGAACGAGAACGAGAACGGAGCGAGTCTTGGGAAGACGAAAGGGAGAGCTTCCCTCAGTACTGGTACGTCTTACGTTAACCCTGAAGACATACTTGCTTTTTTTTTCCTTCCTTTTTTTTTTTTTCAGTGTTTGCCCTCGACCTGGTTCCAACATTTCCCCTGTCAATTCTTGAGTTCCTAGCTTTGCCCTGGCAGCGTTCGGATGTGGTCATGCTTCGACACCAGGCGGGCGGGTGATGCCATCCTTCCGCACTTAACAAAACAACGAACCGTGCGCTGACATCAATCCTCGTTTAGCATGACCTGCGAAAAACAATTCATCCCTCATGACGACATGGGCCTCTACTGCTCCGACAAGTACGTACCAAAGTTATTCTAGAGTGTGGATCTTAGCATTCCGCATTTGCCTCCCTCGCGCTTCTCAAGTTCATGTTACTAATAATATCGTTACAGCTGCCGACGAATTGATCAAACATCGACGTCACAGCCTGCCGCTTCGGTTCGTGGTTACGCATCTGGCAACTACCCATTCTACTCTGCGGGCAATCCGGAACCCAAGGATATCATCCCCCGAGCCTCACCCTCAAGGCCCAGCTCCATTCATCTGAGTTCCCCACCGATTACTCCCGGTAACGGCTCCGCCGCTTACCAACACACATCGGCCATTTCGGCTCTGCGGTCACTGAATGTCCGTCCCCCGAGCCCTCCGTCACCGACGGGCAGCGCCAGCAACCTGTGGCCCTTTAGTCGCAGCGCCGCGACGAGCCCCCACAGCTCCTATTCCCGACCTTCTGCTGCCTACTTCTCATCTACTTACGATGGTGGCTACTATGGGGGCGGTGCCTACACCTACGACATTGGATCCAGTGGGATGGATCGCCCGTTGCCCTCCCGGCACCCCGGGACGTACTCGCGTCCCAAGAGCATTGAACTCGTGACGCCTATGGTTGGCCGGTAAAGTGAATCAGGGGGCTTCTCCGCGGTATCGCTTGCCTGGCCCGCCATCCACCGGCTCCCACTCTCTTGCAAAGCAGTGGACGCAGAGTGTGACCACCCTTTGCATTAGGCGGCTGGGCCAATGTGGTTGCACACAGCTGAGTGCACTGGGATCGAGTCTAGGGGGGCACGGGCATCTAGAGCCTTCGGTGGCGGACTGAGATGGTCCCCGCCTGTGTTGTCGGAGATGGCTGATCACGATTGCGGGGTTACAGGGTTCCGCTCAGCCCTCGTTACGAACCCGTCTCTAAGGGTGCCCTGTTCCCACAAGACACTGCCGGGAGCACAAGACACTACCGGGAGCACAGCACACGCCGTGTCTTGTGGGCATATTTCTTTATATATTGGTTGTTGGTATTTTGATATTTTATGTTGGGAATACCCGTCACTGCATACGACTCCATTGGCGGGTCTTTTCCCCGGCGCTCAAAAGTTTTGGTTGCATCGCGGCGGAGTTGGAATGATTTCCTCATCCTCTTTTTCTTCGGCAGATCGGTAATTTCCCCTTGACGATCCCTGCTCGATAGCAGTCCTCTGATCACTCGCTTGAGCTTGACTCGTACAGGCGCAAAGCCACTGAGAGCTAGCGAGTGATGAGCCGGGACCGCCTCCTCTATTTTCTCACCCCTGAGCTTGCTTGATCTTTCCAGGGTCACGAACGGCATATCATGGCAATCCTTGGCATAATAGAACGCATCATTTCATGCACGCATTTGCATTGGCTGGCGGTTATCTCGGTGGATGGATAATTTTTTTCTCTCGGATATTCTTAATGGCTTTTTCTTTGGGGTTTCTTTTCATGGTTCTCGGTAGTAATGGAGTCTAGATCACCCCTCATCCTCATTGTCTCAACACGCACACACATTCAAATCACGGCCCGATACTCTTATTTGAGCACGGGTTCAATTCAATCCTCAGCATCTATCATCATTTGCACAGCATTATGGAATTATGGAATTATGGAATCTTAACATGATATCTGTCCTTGACGAGAAA
This sequence comes from Mariannaea elegans, assembly GCA_930272665.1. Classification (NCBI taxonomy): domain Eukaryota; kingdom Fungi; phylum Ascomycota; class Sordariomycetes; order Hypocreales; family Nectriaceae; genus Mariannaea; species Mariannaea elegans. The sequence goes on along the minus strand of CAKNEU010000001.1, from coordinate 953,540 downwards.
GGCATCTCCCATCCATGTTTGAGTTGCGCGGTTTCATCCCGTGTTGGGAATATCAAGTCGCATCTTCCGGGAGCATTGCATGGCAACTACATGGCATTACATTACACTACACTAAACTACATTACACGGATTCTTTTGTTTTGTTTTGTTTTTTCCTTTTTCCTTACATGAGATAATCATTCACGCATATAAAAAAAAATCAGACCGGTCCCCGCCACAACGGGTAGAGCGGCCCTTAATTCAGTTCTAGAAGCCTCCCGTGTCATATTTGTTTCGCCCGGCAATTAATTCTTCATAGTTCAGCGCCGTCTTGATGTCCTCCCGAAAGTCAATGTAACGCCGCCACTCTCACCTCCTCACACTCCCTTGCCCTCTTAAGTAAAGTAATCAACTACCGTCTCTCTGAGCATACATAGCCAATGCTGCTAAAAAATTCCGTGGGGACCCTTCCCCGGACTAACAAGAAATGTGTGGGTGAAGCCAAGCTAGTCCTCTCGCAAGTGTGGGACGGTCTCCTCGGAGCGCGGGGTAGGAAAGGAGGGTGTGACACAGCTATTCGCTCGTTGATGAACAACATGGGGTGTACAATGCACGACCTCCGGTAGGATATGCATCGGATAACGACGAGGCACCAAAACGCGGGGGCCTAAAGCAGGGGATGCGTCATGTGAGTTGGCACGCGGACACCTTCGGCATGACGGGGACGGGTGACCGTGGAGAAGTTGAGGCAGCAGACACTTTGACGGATGGGGGGGCGCATCCCCGTGCTTGCACTCGTGATATGAGCCTTTTTTTTGTTGGGAAAGGGGAATAGAATATGAATGGTGGATGGAGGATGAGGCTTGAGATGGTGGTGTTTGGTCAGTCAGTCAGTAGCCAGCCCATGCATGGCCCAGTTCATGCCAAAAAAAAAAATTAAAGGTATCCTTCCACGGTTTCTTCTCTTTTTTTTCTTCTTGTTTTTGTAACCATTGTGACAGCTTATTGCTTAGTATTAGACTATATTTTGATGCTTCGTACAGATGTTGAATTAATTTGTAAAAATTTACGCATTCCTAATCGAGTATGCACCAAGCTGCAAGACTTGAGGAGACTACCCGTCTTTTTTCGGGTTCTACAGCTCGACGAAGTTTCATTGACAACTCATTGTCTGGATAAAGTAAAACAATATTCCCTACATAGGACAAGTTATTGAAAATGCACTCGCTGTCGCAACCCTGCCAGAGGGCAATATTCGCTGCGTATATTCAGCGAGATTGGGAGAAAGAGAGAAGCTCGAGTTGTATCTGACTGTTGCCTCCTGAGACTGCAGATGATAAATTAGACAAGAATAATGGGAATATTTCTCTGCGAATTAGTCCGCATGAAGGGTGAAAATATCTACGTTCTTTACCTCCTTCGTTACCGTACACAATGCTGCCCAGTAAGTGTACTCAACAACTTACGCATCACCAACGCCACGCCCTGCATGCAAGGGTGCCTCGCGGGCAAATCGGGACTTGCATTTTGGCCAGCCTAGAGCCTTCCGAGGCTGCAATTCCCTCCTCACGACGCAGTTTGTCCGTGCCCCGTCTGTTCAACACCTCTTACAACACGGCTGTTGGTCGACAAGATACTCGGTCAGTCCTTGAAAAGAATTTGAACTATTCCTGGATGCTGCTGCTCCAGAGAGTGTATAGAGTAACAGGCCAGTATGGGCTCGGAAGCGAGGAGATGGCGCTCCAGCCGGTCCAATCGATAAGCTTGACAGTACTCCGAAAGAAAATCGAGAGCTTCAAGCTCAGAATTCGAAAGAATCAGAAAGAAAACCCAACCTGGGAAGTGATAAGATGGGCAATTCATGACTTCGATCATTGATCTCAAAGGTATTGGAGCAGCGGCTATTCCCTTTATAAGTGCTTCGCCAGTCAGGGATAGTCTGGACGATGTCCTAGCCAGCATTGAAGGCCCGACCTAGGACAGCATGCGAGGGAGGGGCATTTCTAGATTAGAGTCAAGATTCGTAAGGAAGGGTTACCACTACTAATACACTTTAACTTCAACTATGCGGGCAAGATTTGTGCTGGCTCTCAATCATGGCAGTATATTCCCTAGCTTGTTAGCTCAGGGCTTGTCAAAACTTCAGATAATGAACTCTCCCGAGACCGCCTCAAGGGTTGGTTTTCCTGCGTATTTTTTTTTTTTTTTTTTTTAGTTTAGTTTATACTCTGAGCTAAAATCCATTGCTCTTGGGGGCTAGATGGCATTGATTGTTACTTGGTGGAATTATACAGTCCCTTTAATAACCCGTTGTACTGAGCCTATTCATGGTTCACCATATTAGACCTCAAGCGGACGTCTTGTCCTCTTTACACTTGTTACAATTTCTACGCCAAACGTTGTCTACCTGATGTCGTGATAACTTTTTTTTGGAAACGGCAAATTCTCTTCTTACACCTGAGGCCATCGCTCTTCATTTGTGAGTACTTAAAATATGGCTCACTCATGGCATCTTTTCTCTCATCGATCATCAGCTAGACCAAGTTACCATCACTCAACCGTGTTCAGCCTTCAGATTACCCGACAATCACAATATCAAAAGTATAAACCATCATGAAGGTCAGCAGGTTCAACGCCCTTGCCATCCTCGCCAGCCTGAAGGGATGTAATGCCGCCGCTCTTAGCTGGGACCTACCCGCCGACCTCCCTGACGACCGCTACACTGTCCGATTCAAAGACGACAACGTCACCGGTACTCCCATTCTTCACTCTCGCCCTGACCTGCAGATCATGCACCAAGCCCTGAGCAGTCTCCTAAACTCTACGGTACCAAAAAAACTTCAGCGAGCCCATCATCTAGATATAGGTGCCATGATGAGATAGCCATTAAGACGGCTCGATCCGGAACCTGTTGAGGAGCATTCTTTAATAGTCCTTCTAGAACCGCTATGCATGTGATGTAAACTTGAGTTACTCTTTCAAATGTCGACTCAGGGTCGACTAAAGGTGTTTTCGCGTCCTTCATGATAAGCGTGAGTTGGTCGTGATGAAGGACAATGCATTAATCTGCCCTCTGAAGTCAGGCTCCAGCGCTTGAATCCCAGTTCGCAAGGTCCGCCTGGTCAATGTCTTACCGGCAAGCCATAATAGTATATGGGCTGACAGGGCCGCTGGTGTTCATTTTGGCATCAACTTGAGCCTTTCGCTCAAATACAAGCTCTGCTCAAATGCTTATTGCCATTTTGGCGTCCCAAACCCTAGCGAGCATGCAAGCGAGTAGAAATGTTTTGAAAGAGTCTGAGATAAATGTTGTCGCAGCCCAGGTGGACGGAATCAACGAAATCACGAAATGCACCCTCTTCGGTAGTACCCCGTGGATTGAGAGTCGGGCTGTTCAAAAGGTCGGAAGCCCGGGAACCGTAACATCGAATGAGATTTGGCGTTTAGGGAGTTCGCTGAATAGGAATCCTTGCCGACAGGTTGTCTTTGGAGTTCGCCATCTTTAGCTTTCTACTTCCGCCATGTGGCTAAGGTAGACTCAACGCGTAGAAATTTAGGCGGAGGGTCATTCTCGTAGAGTGAGGCGTCTAAGTTGATGTTCCCCAAGGCCCCAATATTCTTGTTCTTTGCCGAGATTCGTCATTATGAAGAAGTTAAGGGAATGTAGTGAGAGCGAGGAGAAGACAGAGACCATATTAGGCGGGTCAGGCGCGTTTATATAGACCTTGGCTGGTTTTAAGTAAGATATGGTTTATGATTGAAATACGGGAATTCGGGATGACAGGAGAGTTCAGAGAACAAAAAAAGTTCAGAACGTGGCGAAAGTGCTTCACCAACCTACTTCAAATCTCAGTTTAGAAAGGAGATGGTATCCAGAGCTATATGAATGTATAAACCCTGCGCGATTGGCTGGAGGGCTTGAGCTCTAACTCTGCCTAAGCCTGACTTTTAGGTCTTTACCTAGGCCTAAGCTTGAATCAGCTTTTCTCATTAGAAAGCTTCTCCATTATGTTTGCGACAGCACGCTTTGTAACTTTCTTGACAATCGACAGTTCAACCTCACTGTCCAATCCATTCTTGGTGAGAAAATCGACTTGATCTGTAAGCTCGTTGAGGTCGTCTTGCATTTCGAGTAAAGCAACCTCATCGGCATCTACACCATCAGTTGCCTTCTCGCAGCTAGCACGCAAGACATCAAGCTCATAATTTAGCTCTTTATTTTCTTGCTCAAGCTGCTCAACTCGCTTTGCCACCTTGTGCATCTCATCAAGCTTATCGTTTAGCTCTTTGTTTTCCTTCTCAACCTGCTTAACTCGCTTCGCCAGCTCCTCTACAACGACCGATATGAGGTCAACCCGGATGTCAATCTCATTGGAACTGCTCGAGTCATCCAGTCGGCGTCTCTTCTTGTCGTTACCCCCGGTAAGCGGAGCTTCAGGTGCTAGGGGCTTTGGTATAGCGAGTGTCGTGGGTTCGATCGCACTAGGAGGGGGAAGTTCGAGTTCATGGTATGCTGGTGGCTCATCACTTTGAGATGGAAACGTGTTGGTTCGGGGTGTCGAGAGGTCGACAAGCTGGCCACCGCGGCCATTGTATAGCGAAGCCAAAGTTGTTGGAAGGTCAGCATCAAATGGTTTAAGCAGGGTTTGAGCAACAGCATCGCGAACAGTGTTCAATTTGCTGTGGGGAAGTTCTCTATCCGATACATAAATGTCAAGAGATGGAGCCTTGGCGAGCGAGCGTAGAGTATTGAGGACTTCGGCCGAGAGCCGCTTCCTTGGTTGTACTGGCTCAGTTGCCGCGGCTGGGGCGACAAGATAAAGTGGTTGATCGAGGCTGAAACGCAGGCGTACGGTGCTGCAGTTGAGTTTCTTTCGAACTGACTCTGGCGGGTTCGGGTACACCTTGAAGGCGAATGAAGTGATTGCGCGGGTTGGAATTAGGGCGAGGATATGTGAGTGAGAGTCAATGCCTTTTAGCCTGATGGGGCAGTGGATTATAAAGGATGCCGATGTGGTTTTGCTATCAAATTGGCTCTCGAATAGCATACTGCGTGTTGGCGGGTCGGGCTCAATCAGACTTTCTGTCGCGTTATCGGATTCCCAGACGACACAAGTGGGCGTCATCAAGTTGATGTCAAGACATGGTGATGTTGACATAATTCGTTCTTTCCAATACGTGGCGCGCCTGCATCGGGTAAGTCAAAGGGTCAAGGGTTCACGTACCAGGACTGAGAGTAACAGGAGCGAGTTCACAGACAGGCAGCTCGCTTGATCTCCAGAAAAACCTGCAAGGTCAAGCCAGCCCCTTCCCCAGGCCCCGGGTCTTCCAAAGAAGGAGTCAACTCGTTCAGTGGGTAGAAGCCGGACAGTTGACCTGGAGCGCGAAACAAGCTCTTGATAGACACAGCTTAGCGCAAAGAAGAAGCAGAACACCCGCAACCAAAGGTGCAAGTTTTGCAGACAGGAAACCTGCTTAATCTCCAGAAAGACCTGTAAGACAAGCAGATCCCTTCTCCAAGCCCCGGGTCTTCCAAAGAACGAGTCAACTCACTCAGTGGGTAGAAGCCGACAAACTGGACTGGAGCGCGAAACAAGCCCACGATAGGAGGCGATGCAAAGGAAAATGAAGGAGCAAACTTCGCAGACAGGCGACCTGCTTAATCTCCAGAAAGACCTGCAAGACTAAGCAGATCCCTTCTCCCAGGCCCGGGTCTTTCCACGAAGGAGTCAACTCGTTCAGTGGGTAGAAGCCGGCGGAGCTGGCCCGGAGCGCGAAGGTGGCAAGAAACGCGGTGCGATGCAAAGAAGAAAACACAACAGGTGCGAACTTCGCAGACAGGTAACCTGCTTGATCTCCAGTAAACCTGCAAGACCACGCGGGTCCCTTCTCTCGATCCCAGGTCTTCCAAAGAAGAAATTAACTCGTTCAATGGGTAGAAAGCGGGAAAGTTGATCAAGAGGCGAGTTGCAAGATTCGTTGAGGACGGTGATGATGAACAAGTGATGGTGTTGATGGATCAGGCATTTGGGGGAGGTTGGTGGAGACGAGAAGCAGTGGAGGGGTGAGTCACATGATCATCGCCCCACAACAAAGAGTGTTCGGTCAACCTCGCTGGTCTGACTTGATAACGACCCACCTTTTAAGAGTTGAGCGGACCCCTTATTGGGGCTTATTTGACCCTGTTCGGTTAGTTGACTTGAGCTTAACTTGAGCAAGGAAGTTACCTGACCCTAATAAGAAAGAGTAAGTTACCGGTATTTAAGTTGTTCATTTAGTCATAACTATCCAATCTTCACCAAGTTCGGTAGCAGTCTCCAATGCCATAGCGAGATACTATAGTTTATACTCGAGTCACAGCAACATAAGCCTCGTTATATTGCGATTGTGTAACTTAAATAACAATTTCGGGCTTGTCCTTCAACATGGCATCAATAGTGAGCTGGACCGAGAGAGTCGTAGCGATAGAGGCATCTACCGTGGTTGATGTTTCCATCGGTCGTCCATTGCTTGAAGCCGGGGCGCTATCGATTTCTGCTGATATCAATAGCCAACCTATGGTTTTGGTCACACCAGGTGGAGTATAAGTATGAACTACACCTAGTGAATCCGTAAAGTATTCAAGAGGAGATAGAGATACAATGGGAGTGGCACCATCTTTAGATGTTGGGAGAGTTTCAATATCAACAGATCTGTTTTGAACCTCGCCGCTGTCGTCCCTGGCTTGATAATTTCATCGGTCGTGCTTTTAGTCGGTGTTATTGTAGGGGTTGGTGCAATCGTTTTCGTCACTAAAGCTTTTAACACGGTAACAATATCGGTGGTGCTGCTCGTCATTGAGGTATCCTGAGCCATCTGACGTTCTGGAAAGGCGAGCTCTACAGACTCGAGTAGGATGATCGACATCTGAATAAAACCAAAGATAAATAAGCAGAGTTGCACTTTGTAATGACCTTGGTTTCCGTCGTGTCTGGCTCCGCTTTGATTGCTGCGTAGCTCTGTTTTTACATCTGGATAAAAAGCACGATCGCGCGAGAAGGCCCTATATCACCAACAAAACCGGGATCATTGATAGCAGCTCAGTGACTCTTGACTCCCCAGGGACGGTGTTGCTTTCAGAATGGGAATCGCGCTCCTTGATGGATATTATCGAGTTCCCCATTAGTAAAGTAGACATGGGAGGAGAGGCGTTTGTGTGAGTACTCTGGACAAGTTGGACATGTGCAGATTAGTTAGATGTGCAAGCTTTTAATCAATGGCTCCTGATACGCATTCACGAGTCAAGTTTAGCTTGAAAAGATGAGGACGACTAAGGTGGTGTGTGATACTCAGCTTGGATTGGCTCCTCAAGGGTCATCCGGGCCACTATTAAGTTGTCGAGTTTCGCTCAGTAAGGATTAAGAGTCAAATTCGGTTGGTTGGTTGGCAAAATTAGACTAAATAAATATTTAACCAGGCGTAATTCTAGAGTCACAAGCCACACCTTGAACATATCACGAGAAGATAGGGGGCGAGTATCTCATTCCTCATGTATGATCAAATGTTTAATTGCTCAATTTTCGCTGGATTCTCGCAAAATATGATTCACGTCAGTATAAACGAACAGCAGCTGCAAAGCCCAAACACAACAGTCAAATCTCTCCGTCATGAAGGGCTATCTTTCGCCCCGTAACATACATAGCACAATACACGTTCAGTCCAAGTACCTGTTCCATCCCATCCAGTAACTGTCCAGTCCGGTTTGATCCAGTCCCACCATCCCAGACATCTCCGTCTCCGACCTGAGCGCGACCCAGCCTGGTATACCCCCCTTGAAAGTTCTAACTAAGACTATTTTTTTTTTGTCGCCTCCTCCTCGAGAGAAGGCATCTAGAATCATTGTCATTTCTCGCAGCTTCAAGCCGTTGGAGAAGGGGCTTCGTGACCCGCCAAGAATAAACCAGAAATCAAATAAGGGGGGTTCGTTGGTAAGAGGTCGTGAGAAGGAGGGCAGGATCTAAGTTCATATCACCGCCGGCTTCGCGATGGTGAACAACGAAGAGAAAACAAACATTTAAAATGATTTGAAAATAGGCAGGGTCCAACTCCTGAGTAGGTCCGGGTTTCTTTTATTTCGTCATACGCAATAAATCACGAGATCCATTCCATCCCGAGCATCCACGCCGAGTTCGAGCCAATGCTAGGCTATCTCCCGCTAGGTCTCGAGCTTGCCATTTCGCCGTATCGTCCACGATGCTTCGTGGTGTCGTATGCCTGGAGCACACGTGTTTGACTTTCGTCGGCCTGGGAGAAGGCATAGCCGCGTTGCTTGCGCATACGTTGAACTTGCCGCACCTTTCGAATGGCCTTCTGAAACTGTTCCATTCTGTGCATTCCGTTAGTATCCAATATTCGTTTCAAATTGAGTGCAAAAGAACATACCTTGGTCGATAATCTTGAATATTATACTTTTGAATCTCCTGGATGTGGTGGTACGTTTGCGGCCAATACATGCGCTTCGCATACTTGAAAGCAATGTCTCGGGCAAGACACAGAATCGCGAGAACAAAGGTCTGTAGCCAAAAAACAGGGCTACCAAAGAGCCTAGGCACCACACCGTGATACTCAGTAGAGATGTGGAGCTTTGGCGCGACGATACCGTACACAGAAATAAAGAGGTACCAGAAAGCCATACTGCCTGGGATGGCAATGACATGGTATTTGGTCCAGTTGTTGGTAACCAAAGCAGCCTTGCCCAAGACAGTGAGGAGAACTGCACCGTACATCGCTGTTCCCCAAACCCAATGGCCAGCAATCTTGCCATCGCCCTGGATGAGGTCGCCGTACCAGAAGAGCTCACCGCCGATGTATAGGAGGAGGGAGTGATACAGAGCGTTGGCGATCCACTGTGCAAAGACTTTGAGCTTGAAAAACTGGTTCTGCTGTCCCATCATGTACAATTGAGGATAGCGATCCAACAGACGAGCGGAAATGAACTGATCCAAGATACCAATTGCCAGAGGTGGTAAGAACGTGTAGAAGACGTTGTAGAATGATAGGGTCCATGATTCGTAAATAACTTGGCCAGAGAAGACGTTTTGGAAAGTGAACTATATCAAAATGTTAGCTCAACAACTTGTTCATACTACCAATAATCGTTAACTTACCCAAAATTGAGTCATGTACAAGGTAATATTCTTGTAGAATGAGAAGAGAATTGTCTTGCTCACGCGCTGGTAACTCCAGGCACCGTGGACCAGAAGCAGCTTCCGGAGGTACCTGAATTGACCGATGGCTACATCGGCACTTCGCGCCGCCTGAAGACCTTCCATACCGCTGATACCGACACCAATATGCGCAGCCTGAATCATAGAGACATCGTTCGCGCCGTCGCCGATAGCGAGAAGAATCGACTGCTTCTGATACTTCTTGACCAGCTTGACCACCAGCGCCTTCTGTAGCGGGGAGACTCGACAGCAGATGACAGCCTTGCACATGACTGCAAGGTCCAAGAACTGCTTCTCAAGATCCTTCTCAAGCGCATATGTTAAAGACTTTCCGTCGATAATCAAGGCTAGAGTCTCCGTCTCGATCGTGCCGTCGCCCTGGGTGCGGATAGCATCAATCTTCTTCTGGATGTTGTCTCGAGTTGCAGCAGCCGTTTCTTCGTTGACAATCAACAGCATCATATCCTCGCTAAGTAGCTTGCAACTCATGCCGATGTTGATGGCCGTCTCCTGTCGATCTCCAGTCAACACCCAGACCTTGATATTGGCCTGCTGAAGCGTGTGGATAGTCTCAGGAACACCGTCTTGGAGTCGATCCTCAATAGCTGTCGCGCCGAGGAGGAAGAAGTCGCGCTCAATGAGCTCAGCAGCCTTGTCGACCTCGTCGGCACGGTTTCCACCAACAGTCATCTGGGCTGTATCGAAAATCTTGTACCAGTCCTGGAATTCCTGCTCCGGAATTTCACGCATGGCCAAACAAAGTGTTCGCAATCCTTCTGAGGCATACTCTTCGAGGTGACGCAAGGTAGCTTCAACGTGAGGGTTTTCGTTGTTCAAACGTTCTAAGATGACGGTATCGGCACCCTTGGTGTAACAACGGACCTTACCATCTGGGCATCGATAAATGGTGGACATTCGCTTTCGGGTCGAGTTAAACTCGCACACAGCAAGCAGTTCGAACTCCATTTCCCGGCCATTAGCTTCTATAATGACGGACCTGGGTTTGCGGGCTGTAAACTTGTATCCCATATCAACTGCACCTTCTACCAGAGCGCCTTCATCGGGAGAGGCAGCCTGGTACTTGATCTTACCCTTCTCATCCATTTCGGGAATGACAGTGTGACAAGTGGATAGGAGGGACAAGAAATGGTCGATCGCAGGGGCAGATTCGTGCTTCTCGGTCAGGTTCTTCTTGAGAGCTTTGAAATCGAAAAGGCCAACTTCCGTACCATCATCCTGCATAACTGGGCGACGGTCTTCGGGAACAACATCGGCATACTGAATTCCGGCAATTGTGCATTGCCTAAACTCCATCTGGTTGCAGGTCAGGGTGCCAGTCTTATCCGAAAAGACGTACTCGACCATTCCCAATTCTTCGACCAAACTCGATGTTCGGCAAGTGGCTGGTGTATCAGTCTTGTCGTAATACATATCGAGATCGTCGTTGATGAGAATTCCGTGCCAGTACTTGACTAATTCCACGGTGACGAAGAGAGAGATGGGGACCAGGGCAGAAAACAGAACCCAGTATGTGACCATGTCCTTGAAGAAAGTCTTGACCACTTGCGCAGCAGTGTCGGTGGGATCCAGTTCAAGGTATTCGAGGGCGTTCTTTTCGACTTTTCGTTGAATGAGATCTCCGACAGTACTGACGATGCTCAGGATCAAGAGAATGCCGATCAATACCAAAACAAGCCAGTTGAGCTGCTTCTCGACCTTTGTCCGCTTGATTGGTGCCGCAGTAGCATTTCGCATCAACTTGGTCTCATGCCCAGTGAAGACGACCACACCATGCACCCAGGGGGTGTTTCGTAAAGTAGCACCTCGAAGCAAGAGCTGCTCGGGGTTGAGAGCCACCTCCTTTTCACCACCACCGGATTGCATGGTCAGGGTTGCCTCATACGTGTAAAGACTACTATTGGGCTGTTCCGACTTGATTCGACCACCCAGTCTGCTCAGCTCCGCCGGGGAGACCATGGTAGAAGTCTCGGGCAGTGCCTGCTTGATCTTGAGGTTTGTCTCGCCATCAAGGTTGGCCGTCTCGATATAACAAAGACCTTCGGGCTCGGAGCTGGCCAGGAGAACCAAATCGGCAGGGAAAGGCTGTTCCGATTCCACTCTAACGATGTCACCCACGGCCACGTTAATCCACTTCGTTTCAGCGAAGCTCGAGCCTCGTAGAACTCGAGCCTCTGAGGTATTGAGGGCATTGTCGGCTTGTTTTCTCCTGTAGTCCTCAACCAATTCCTTTCCGGCCGAAATAATAAGCACCACGATGAGGGGTGCAATGGTTGTGTATGGGTTTGTTGGCGACAGATTGGGGATCTGCTGAAGGGCAGCGGTGAACAAGAAGAAGACGTTGGCGAACTTTGAGAATTGTTCGAAGAGGAATTTGGGTAGGAAAGTAGCAGCATTGTACTTCGCCGTGGATATGTGGTTGTCGACGTACTTATTGGCAGCATTGGCTGGGGGGTTATTGAGGTAGATAATTCTAGGACCGAGGGTCGAGGGATCTGGCTTGCTCTTACCGAAGCCAAATTTAAAATTGCCCATGTCGAAGCCACTCTTCTTGGATTGTTGTTGTGAAGATCCCCCAACGGAGTCGCCTCGTTCGTGAGTCGGTTCTGTCAAGGGCAGATCCATCTCTGAGTAGCCCTGTCCCATACCCAGTCTATTCTTCACTTTCCCCAAGAAGCCACCACCAAGACCTAGCACACTGTTTCGATTCCGCGCATTGTTCCTAGCCAAGGACGGTAAGTTCTCGTCAGCTCTGGCGCCGCCATGCTGATAATATGAATCACCATCAGCGGGGTAGTCGTCGAAGTCATCGGCGTAGCGTTGGTAGTTATTCAGATCTGACGTTTGGCTGTACTGTCTGTTGAGGTAGGGATCGCTGCCGGCGGGAGGTGGGACGCCCAGGTTGTCACCAGGTCGCGATGCTGACGGTTTAGAGGAGCCACCGCCACCAACAAAGTCGTCATAAGAGACGGAGGGACGACCCTGGGGGTCTTGGGCTTGGTTGTGAAATCGCATTAGATCGTCGTCATTGAGTGTAGACCGCTGGCCATTGTTATAGATAGGCTGATCGTTGTCGAGGTCGAGCAGTAGATTGTCGGGATTGTTAGAGGGTCCCTTTTTGGGACCTCCCGGAGGTCGCCCAGCCATACTGGCGGACAATTAGAGAGGTCAGGCAATCAGTTCGGAGCAAGGGCGGTCGACATGCGGAAAGAACGGGACGCAAAGAATATCGCGAGAAGAGGCAAAAAGGTCTTTCGGGTCGAGATATATAAAATTGATGGACGGATGACAGGTGGGAAGACGAAGCGAGAGAGTCGTGTGTGGGGAGGTCGTAATCGTGGGTCGTCGTGTCGAGATGAAGTCGTCGTCGCAAGTGTCAGGTCGAGGTCAAGACAAGGAAGTTGACGAAGGGGAATAGCAGCTGAGATGGCCGCTGGCGCAGTGGCTCCAGGCTCTGACTATGGCTTTCGGGGTTTGGAAGAGGCGAGTGCAAGCGCTCGCTGGCTGTGTTTGGTGGAATAGGACTAAGACCAAGACCAAGACAAAAAACCAGCCTCTGAAGTTGGATGGGAAAGGCTGCACAGCCTCCTTTCTGGTTCTGGGCGTAAGCTCGAGGCAAGCACCCGCTCAGCACAGCACAGCACCCAACAGGACAGCACAGCACAGCTTAGTGCGTGCCTACTACACTCGGTTTAGGTAGGGGTCGGGCGCCTTCTGTAGCTGATGGCTCCGGGGACTGGGTAGGGGTAGCGTGCGTCACGGCGCAGCGAGACCGGGGGGAGGGAACGTTCCAAGTTCCAACTGAGGCTCTCAAAGATGCGTGGTACAACGTAAGCGACTCCGTGTCGTGTGGCCAGCTTGCATGCAGTGATTGGCTCGTTCACGCAACTTTTGGAGGTGGGACACGGCGGCAGGAACAGAGAGAATATGCAAGAGAGCAAGATCTAACAGTTGGGTGGTTTCGTTCAATCCTTGTTCTTTGTTTTCCCCCGTCTTTTACTTGTTTTTTTCTCTTTCGTCCTCAAACCGTCGAGGCTGTCCGTTTGATCATGAGATGAGGCCAAATAAAGGTGGATATGGCAGGAGACAGTGGCGGGTCTTCCCAATGAGAAGTACCGGACTTTTGCGCTGCTTTCTCGGGGGTTGTCGTCAGTGTCCTCGCCGTCAAGTCATGGCTCGTGGCTAAATGCTGCCCTGGCTTGGTACCTTTGGTTAGCAAGGTAACAGTTAGGTGTCCACCCCGAGTTCCACTGGCGATGTTGCTAAATGCTGAGACGCCGTGTTCCAGTCCGTAAAGGGGAATTTGGGTGGCTGATAGCTCGTACCCTATGTAAGGTAAGAAAAAAGTGTGTACTTCGTAGCGGAGTAGGTCTACGAAGCGGTCCGTACCAATTCTGTCCACTGTACGGATACAGATTATTCTTTACGTAGGATGGATATCTAATCGCTCGTTTGCTTGTTCCTCGGCCCGTCTTTCGTCTGTTGGTCATTCCAGCTTTAGAGTATCCATACAGTTGAAAACTGCAGAAAAAGAAAAAGAAAAAGAAAACCAAAGGACCGACCCCGCTACAAAGCATTCAATCTTCTTCGTCCTCTTCTTTATCTATCTCGACTTACTTTATTTTCTTTTCTTTCCTTTTCCTCTTAACTTTAAAGGGGTACTTTGACGACCCTTATCCCCAACCCCAGCCAGCCAGAGCCGGGCTGTGTGTTTCTATTCGTGGCTCCCGGGAAAAGCCACTTCACACGCCACCCACTGGCTCCGGGTGGTAATCGGGGTACTACCTCGTCGGCTTCCCTTCTCCTGTAACGTTGACGCCAAATTTTGTTCATTCGGTACTTAGTCCCAGAAACCTACCAGGTACTCCGCGGCCGCCTGGTGGAGACCGCCTAGCCCCCCTAAACGTCGTCATCTTCACAGGGTCCACAAAGTGCAGCGGCCCCATCCCAACTTCAACGTGAGATGACAGGACATCAAATCCAACACTTCATCCTCGTGTCTCCGAATCAGTACGGATAGAAGGCCCGTAGAGGATTCATTGACGATGCCCATTCCAGAATTCTGAAAATCAATTCTCCAACAAACCTCCACTGAATCCTTCAGCAGCGGGCGCCGGGTATGCAAACGTAATCACCCTAGGTGGGAAAAGAAATGTCTCTTCGTATCCCAAAACACTCCCAGGTCTGCCACCCCGAACTCGAGTACGTACACACAAATTTGCGCCATGTCAAGTGACAACATTCCTTGATGATATTGGCTGCAGTGTCAGAACACGCCATGAACCCCAAGTCTTGGCATCTCACTATTCGGCAACTTCCCCAGGAGTCCGCATTGTAGTCTCGGTCAAGATAAGTACCGTAGTAAGCTCAGAATCAGACACCGTTCATGTCTCTGCAATCATCTGCAACAAAATTACATCCATGCCACACGCGGCAGGCAACCGCCAATCAAACAAAACGAGGAAGAATTCCACATGGCCATACTTCGTTAAACCCTATCCAATTGGTTCTCTGTTCGGGTACGTACATGACACCACTCCTTTGTCGCCGATAAGCTTATTTCGCTTCATATCCATCGTCCTTCTTAATCTCCTCACAGTGACGATTTCAAGGCCTTCTTCAAAACAACATCCACCCACTTGCTCACCTGTGCATTTACTTCTTCCGGCGCCTGCCACAAAGCCCAGTGTGACGCCTTGACCTCTCCTCTTGTCAAGTCATCAAAGCACTTGTCCATGCCCAGCGACATTGTCGGCGGCAATGCACTGTCCTGGGTCGCCGTGATGAATAGCGCCGGCATCTCCAGCCTTTTCCCTTTCTCACCAAGCTCTTTCTCGTCCTTGAAGTTCAGCTCTCGGAGTCGGTACCAGTTCAGAGGACCTCGCAGCTCAGGGTGACCATTGAGCGTATACTGCTCAGCATAGAAGTTGAGTTCCTCCTCTGAAAGGAGACGGGTGTGCTGTAGCATCGGGAGGTTATCAAAGAGCACGCCGTCCTTCGTATTGAAGCCGAGCTCGCCATCAATAGTACGGCCACCGTACAAGGCATTGAGGAACTGTCTGACCTGCTCCTTGCCCTGAATGTTGTTTTGAACATCAGGGCCCGCAAACTGCAGCTGATATGTGAAGTTTGTGAGATGTCCGCTGTCGATGATGACTTTGAGTGGGGCAAAACTCTTTGACGGGGGGAGGTATGGCGTGCAGATGCTGAAGACAGCCTTGATCAGTTCAGGGTGCCAAAGCGCAACTCGCCAGACAGCCGCACCGCCCCAGTCATGACCTCCAAGGATGATTTGCCCATCTCCTACAAACTTCTGAGCGAGTTCCTTGATGTCCGCTGCAATGTTCTTCATCGTATAGTCTTCCAGAGCCTCAGGAGCGTCCGTGCCGCCGTAGCCCAGCATATCCGGGACGACAACTTGGAATCCCAGAGACATAAAGTAAGGCACCTGATAGCGCCATCCAAAACCCAGGTCAGGGAATCCGTGAATCAATATCATAGTAGCCACAGGCTCCCCTTCGGGCTCTCCGACGATGTACTGGTACCGCTTGCCTCGGATCTGGGCCGTCTCGACCTTGACCCTAGGGTCGTTGGGTGCCAGTTTGCCCACGGCCATGCTTTCGACTATTTCTTTGCTGTTCTTTGTTCAGATTTTTGCTTCTCTAATTGTAAGGTTAGAATTCATGTCAAGGCCACAGTAGCGATGTTGGGTGTCAGTGTAAGTGGGACAGAAGCGTGCTTCTTCTCACAGTCCGATCAAATTGTCTTCCCATTCGCTCCGAGAACAGGGTCGTCACCTCTTCTTAAACACGCTCCAACTCACACGTCAGATCAGGGTTGCAAACTCACATTGGTGCGATCCAAAACTGACTAGACAAAGTGTTCGGTGGCTCCAGCTCAAAACAGGGATTCACCCTCCAGCTATACGGTGGAATCAATGCGAAGTAGAAACTCAGATAACCAAAGGTGACGAATCCCAATGCCAAATGACAAGAGGTAGGCTCACAAAGATGTCGCAAGATCGTTATATATCTCTGTCTTCCGTTTCGCAATACTCTGTTTCCGGCGGTCGGAGCAATTCATGTTGTCGGTCGTTCACAGTGGGACCCCTTCTCGGAGGTCGCGGGCCAAAAACATCGGGTGGCAACCAAACAAGCCGAGGCTCAACGGAGCCCTTTCCCAAACGGTTCTATTCCCCGCCCAGCAATGACGCCGTTTAGAATTGCGGTGTCACTTATTAATGATTGCTACGCCGTTCACACGGCATGTCTACGTCACGGTTGTGAAACATGCGTTGGATTCATACAGGTCGAAAGTGATCGCTAAAGATTCTTGGAGTGGATATAGGTTCCGCAGGACACACTCGGGGGCCGATATCGTCGTGAGACAAGTTATTCTCAAGCTGAGGAATGCGTCACAAGCTCTCGAATATCTCCTGACCACTATCGAGTTTGTGGGCGTTTAATATGGGTATCAATTATTATTTGTTTGGTATCTTGAAAAGTTGACAAATTATGGTCAAGCCTTCTCCTAAATGCTCAAGTCTCCTCTTAACCCGCCCTCATCTGTAAACGCTGGACAGTGACAGCCATATCTGCCCGAGGACAGCCTCGAATAAAGAAGGAACAAAGGAAGATTTGATATTACAAAGGCCGGAGCAATTCCACTTTTTGAGCTTTTCCCAAGATAAGGCAAAAGGGGTTCAGTAGATAACCATATCCTCATCCGCCTCTTCCAATACGTCTGCGGATTCATCGTGGTGATGGTGGGAGTGGTGCTCCTTATCAGGTCCCTTTGTTGGTAGTTCTGAGCCGTTAGTGCCCCGGGCAGGCTTATCGACAGAAACATCACCTGTAGCAAAAACAGGAGGCTTTTCAGGCGTAGGTGATCGGGCAGCCCGAGTCGTTCGCGCATGATCTCTTCCATGCCATTGCTTCCGAGCCTTGAAGGCATCTAGGTCCCTATCAATGGCTGCTTTTGCATCTCGAACCTGATCTTCGATATCATCTTCTTGGCCTGGTGTGAGCCTCCAAGGAAGGTAGTACTGAAAGTCTAATGAGTCGGGAGTTTCAGAATAAATGGCCCTGACGGTCAACTTACAATTTGAGGATGAGTCTTTGTCCGTAAAAATTTGGCCATGGCCAGCATCTTGGTGTGCTTATGCTCCATCTAGTTTTCCCCTTGTCAGGCTTTTCTCGTCGTACAAGGCGGCATGTTAAGCTTATACTCACCACTTCCTTCTCGAAGGCCATTTGTTCCGACATGCGAATCTCAGTAAGACGAGCACGCTTCTCTGCCCTTTTTGATTCATCCTCGACTTTCTGTTTTTGAATCCGCTCATGTTGTCGCCGTTCAATATCTAGGCGTCGCTTCTGCTGGGAGTTGCCGGTCGTCTGACTCAGTGTACTCAGAAGGCCACCGAACAAGCGTTTCCCGCGTTTCTTCTCCTCCTGCGTCGCGGACTTGCGGCGATCATTGTCCATAGTCGGCACGGCTCCATAAGAAACCCGGCGGGATGGAGGTGAGTCCTGTCTAGGCCGTTGTCGGTCGACATGAGTATTGTCGTCGTCTTCCTGTTTGGTTCGCTTCGGGGAGCCTTCGTCGTGATCATCTCGCGATGCCTTTCTCTTCAGGGTCTCAGGCTCGGCTAAGTCGCGCGACGGTGTGTCCACATCTAGATTGGAAATAGCCCCCTCCATTGGGCGACCTCTGCGATCCAGTTAGCGATTGGCTTCGATGACCAGGACCAGGCTGCATGCATACTCTTCTATCGTGGCCATAACTGTGGTTATAAATGACAAATGAATGTCGTATCAGCTCAGCATCTCTACTAAATAGTGCGCGAGATGTTAGATAACTAATTCGAGTCAAATAGCAGAGATGAAGTCAAGTAAAAGGAGGGGAGCTCGTCAAGGCTGAAGTCGACGTCCGCCGAAAGGTGGGACTGTGGAACGGTCATCGTGCGAGCTTCTGATATTGGTACCAGCCACATCGGCCCCGCCTCGGCTTACTTCTATCGATAAATGTGATTGGTCCAATGCACCGGTGCCTCTAGAACTGCAGCGAACGCCACGGCAAGGCTGAGAAATCCTCTTCGGTCGAATATCTCTAAGCTCTCAGCGCCAGTTGGAACATCTCTTCTTCCTCCACCTCCACAACTTCTCTACCACCACACTCCAACCGATTCTCGACCACCATGTCTCGCCATCACCCGTAAGTCAAGTTCCTCACATGATATACACATTTTCATTAGTAACATCGTCTCCAGCGATCTCGTTATGTGCCGAAAACAGGCCGGCATCGCCATCGGCCGCCTCTGCGACAAATGCGACGGCAAATGCCCTGTGTGCGACTCCTACGTTCGCCCCACGACCCTCGTCCGTATCTGTGACGAGTGCAGCTTCGGAAACTATCAGAATAAGTGCGTCGTCTGCGGCGGCGAGGGCATCTCTGACGCCTTCTATTGCTTCGAGTGTACACGCCTCGAGAAAGATCGTGATGGATGCCCCAAGATTATAAACCTCGGCAGTTCAAGGACAGATGTGAGTTTTGACACCAACCTCGTCCCAGTTATATCATCCACTAACAAGCACCCTTTCTCAGCTATTCTATCAAAAGAAAACGAATCGGGCACAAAATTACTAGCCAGATGGTGGCCAGGGTTGGCCGAGCTTTGGATTTTATGGTTGCGAGATGGAAATGAAATTCGGCATCTCGCATTGTTGGCGTTTTGGGCACTATTTACATGAGGAAATTGTTGTCATTGTTTGTCACTGTGGAATATAGACGCAATCGGGATACTTTGAATGCGATACATTTCGAGTGATCGATATTTTATTGTTTTGTAACTATGATTATCATTTTTGACTGGGAATATACACCACGGTCCTAAAACTCCTCATAATGCATAAAAGAATATGATGATACAGAGAAAAGAATAAATCAGATATATGTCACCTTAACACCCATCCCAGCAGTCGCCCTGATCTTGTTCCACGAGGCGCCCAGTACTCGCTGAACGCGCTCTCTAATACCTCGGTGACTGAACATCAATATAATGCCCACGATGAAGGCCAGGAATCTGATCAACAACATGGGATTAGAATTAAATGATGTGCCGAGTTGCTCAATGACATGACGCAGGCGTGTAATAATCATCGACGCCCGAGAGCTGATAGTCGGAGCAGCAACAGCCTTTCCATTTGGTCTCCTGGCCTGTCGAGCCGCTGCGGGCGGGGTCCGATTATGTCGATTTCGGTTTATCGACGCCGCAGCTGATACCGCTGATGTGGGACTTGGAGCCTCATCGATACCATAGTCGATCTCGCTCCCTTCTCGCTTTGCGCGCTCCTCCTCTATCCTCTTTCGTTCCCTCTCTTCATTCTCGGCGCGCAGCCTCTTGGCCTCTTCAATTTCTTTTCGTATCTCCTCCTCTTGTCTCTCTTGCTCCTCCTTCGCTAATCTCTCCTGTTCTTGTTGCTCTTCATGAAGACTCTGTAGAGCTTGGAGAAATGCTTCCCGGCGCTCCTCATCCAGGACAGAGCTCACGCTGATGAACTCTCGTGCGTATTCCCACTCATTATTACGCAGAAGCACATGAAGAGTGTATAATTCGAGGATCTTGACTCTGGAATTAAGATCCCTCGGAGTGTTGGCACCACTCGTTCCCTTGGCTGGTGATCGGTAGCGATTCATCCGTGATCCGGAGTTAGGCGACTGAGCTAGCCGACCAGCGATATCGAGGTTGGGGGTGCTGGAGGCAGCCAGAAAAGCCTCGAGCTTCTTCTGGTTGAAGATCTGATCGCGGGCGTGGGCGAGCAACAAAGTCGCGCTGTCTCAGTCAGTAAGACGTTTATGAGGTCTCGGATATGCACATTCCAGTACTCACAGATTAATGACAACATCGGCATCCACATCGCCCTCGACGCCGTGGTAACCGTTTCTAATAACTTCGTCCCAAGCCTCTCCCTCACGAACCTTAGTGCACAAGGTCCTCCACTCCTGGTTGCCAAAGGCATCCTTCCCCTCCTCAGGCTCCAGCTCTACGATAGCGTTGAGAATTGTCAAGTACAAGCTCCAAACCTTGACTCGGGTGGTCTTAGAAGCCCGTGCCACGGGCGCAGGCTCGCCTTCATCGACATGCTCGGGAGGGGTGATGAGCGGGATCAGAGTTGTCAAGGCCTCGGGAAGACGACGCGTAAGGAAAAGGGTAGAAGCTTGTCGGTAGGTCTTTGAGATTGGAGATGGCTGACGGGACGAGGTAGACGAAGATGTAGACGAAGGCAAGGTAGCAGACATGGGAGGTGCCCAGACGCTGTTGGAGAGGCCGTTGGAGGTGCCGGGAGTGGAGGCCGATGCCATGGGCATCGAGCTCATCCTCGTAAAATTGCCGTTGTAGGCCATGGTGTTCGGTAGACGGCGGAAAGGTCAGACGGAGGTTGGAGCAAACATAGAAACGATGCCAGTGATGATAAGCAAGCTCAGGTGACTGAAACTCGTGAGGCTGGGCGGTAGGCAGAGGAGGCTCAAGATTCAGCAAGCTGAGACCCGGGGAAGAGAGGAATGCGCAAAACTCAGTAGATCAATTGAGCAGACACCAGAGAGGGTGAGGTGATGATGACAATAAGATGTGGCATGTCCCCGTGGGGGAAATAGGGAACAAGGAGATTGGGCGGACGCACGCGTCAGTGCGAATTCCTCGTTGAGCCAGCTCGTGACATGTGGTTCTCCGTCTAACTTTTGGATACCAACCAGCCAGAAGCAGAAGCGAGGGCGGTGGGCGTGTTTTCTTCGGCCTTCCTGACGATTTAGCCTCGGCACCTGGAGCTTCCATGGTCCGGGCCACTAACGGAGCGAAAGTCCGCTGTAGCTTTCCGCTGTTGGAAGCTGTCCCAGCAGAGGAAGTGCGCTAATACCAGCGAGGTTACAGGGCCCGTAATAAGGGGTGGCATTGGCAGCAAGGGTGAGCTGGTAAGCCCGGGGCAGCCCGAGGCCAAAGAGGGGCAAGTTGCCGATGGCATTAGCAAGAGCATCTGTTAGTCGGTACCTGCATCCCAACAAACCAGTTCCTTGAATTAAAGGAGGTTTGACGGTCATCGATATAGCTTCAGCAGTCTTTAGTATATGTTTTTACCCATCTCTATCTGGCTTCAGCATGGCCCAAGCAAGGTACCCCACTAACCTCCGCCACTGAAGGGCTCAGAGCTTCCCGGGACGCCTGCCAACCCCGGAACGCCTCCGCATTCCGAGGAACAAGTTCACGAACTGATTCACTCGAAGCTGAGGGGAAGGCTCATTTCATTCATGCATGCATCGTCATATCCCATTACGCGCATCCATCCCCATGAAAAATGTTTGGCTCATCTCTCGTTTCCCCTTGGCATTGTTTTTCTTCAGCTTTGAATTAGTCACATGGAAGATTCTGTTCCTCCCTCCCTCTCCTCTCTCGGGTAGCTTCTCCGCCCCACGATGCAACGGGAAAGATTCAACGACCGTCCCCACATGGCTACTCTGGTGATGACAACGCTAGATGAGTTTGCGGACTTCTTTCCGGAGAAGACCAATGAAATCACCGAATTTCGGGTTCAACAAATACGTACAACCACAGGTTCAGCTTCAAGACAAGAAAAACAAACAAACAAATAAATAAATATTGGTGCCATCTGTTGTCATCGGCCTCGATCTCCAGACCCAACGGGCCTCATTTCATCTACCCAAGGAGAATAGGGAAGCTGAACGACATCGAACCACGTCAGTCCTCCAAAAAGCAATTCACTGGAGCATCGATAACGGGTACTGTGCCAATGACGGCTTCTATTCGCTATATCCAAGTAGGCAATTCTACGCGTGTACGAAGGTCTCAATCACGACCAACACAATGCCTAATTCTGCAGTATCTATTATACAAAACGCCCGTCATCTAAAATCAATGCTTCTCCGTGGTAAATGCCGAAATTAAGAAACGCAAGTCTATCGTACATCGTACTATTATTCCGGTCGTTTTCGGGTCGACCTTCGCGGCGTACCATCTTGTGGTGGTTCCCGAGCTTCTTGTCGTGCCAAGATGATGCTGTCTTCTCGCTCTAGAACCGAATCTTCCACGCCGATGAGTTGTGCTTGTGTCATCCATCCCGACTCGACGGCGAAGCAGACCACGTCCGCTGCGCTCCCAAAGCAAGGCACGCCCTCCTTAGCATCCGGACTTAAATACGTCCACATCTCCTTAGTCTCCTTCTTGAAGCGGGTGAGCACCTTCTTGTTTCCAGAAAAGTGACATAGAAGATATTCGTAAAGATATGCCAGCCAAAGCACGTTGGTGTATGGGGCAAATACATCCCAAGAGAGAGGGCCGTCAATTCCCTTCGCGTAGGGTGTATCGTGGGCCTCGGGGGGAAGGCACTTCCTATCGGCTCGGAGAAGAAAAGATCGCATCTGGCGATATACTTTGCATTGCGGCGCATGAGTGCTGGTAAAAAGACTGAGGTCCCTCTCCAGGTCGAAAGCTACGGGTTCTGCGTCATCAATGGACAGGTCCTCCGCTCGCGATAGACCATAATCCAATATAGTGATGTCCAAACCCGAGAAACCAAAAATCCCATGCGATCTGGGACCCATCTCCCTCGGGGGCTTAGCTTGCTTAATGCATAAGTTACCTTCATGAAGGTCGCGGTGCTGCGTTTGTTAGTTTCAATTCTCCCGTCGAGGATACATGATATCATACTTCAAACATGGCCAGGTCCTCAGCCCTTGCCAGCGCAATCGCCTCCAGCAAGAAGATATCCCAGAGCTGAGCTTCGCTGTCCAACTTCCAGTCTTCCAATGCCCTCCCAGCGTCTCCAAGTTCCACCACCAAGAACCGAGTGTCATTCAAGTACCGGCTTGGGGAAGGGTAGAATTGTGCCCGATCCGGATCCTGGCGTTTCATCTTCTTCTGGAATTTCTGATGCGTCTCGAGAAGCTCCGGCGTTGTCCTCCCCTGCACCACGTATCGCTCCTTATAGACCACAAATCCAGGGATGTCGGCCAGCCATTCGGAGATTTGCAGTTCACCTTGGACATCGTTTTCGTCATGAGGCTCCTCATCTACCAATCCCGACCGCACCTGGGCTTTGGTTTGAGGCTTGATTGGCGAAGGCAACCGAATAACTTTGATGATGCTAGTTCCACGTTCGTTGGTGACACGATAAACTTCAGCGTAGGATGCCTCTGCAATTTTCTCGATCATGTCTCCGGATGGGCAAACGTCATCCCAGGTGAGCACACGTAGTTCTGCTTCTTGCTCCGGTTCTTCAGGTGCTCCTGTTTCTTCCTCCTTCGTGTTTTCTTGTGGAGTTTCAATCTCGGTTTCTGATATTTGGGTACAGGCCGTGTCCTCACTCCGCTCCTCTTGATCTTGATCTTTTTTCTCCTCTTCCCCTTCATGCAAAACCTCCGCTAGGGCATCTTCAAAGACTACCGTTGTGTCCTTTAATTTTCTAGGCGACCTTCTTGGAAATGGTGCGTCTTCGATTTTGATTGAAGATAATTGCTTCGTTAAAGACCCCAGTTGATCTTTCTCGGTGGTGACGTCTGCCCGCCGTGTCCGCACTGGACTTTGAGGTAATTCAGCAAATAACCTCTCCGCCTTTGACCTCTTCGAAGGCTTTCCATATTTTCTCGCCGTTGTGTTTCGTGACATTTTGATGGTTAAACCATAGCTAAAGAGCAGTCCGCTTCTGCTGGCGTTGATGATCTTGCATCGAGGTCGCGTTCAGATCGCTGGGACGCTGTTGTCGGGGCAACCGAGCCAATAAGCGAAGCTGGCAGTAATGAAGTGGCGTGACATCATGCCGCGCTTTCTAGGGTAATTCGACTACATGTAAAGCTTCCAAATGTATCGAAGTAATCAACTTACTTACAATAGCATGAAAGAAATATTGAATAGTTCATTTTTAGATTCCCTTGTCACTGTTCGCCTAATGTGATGTAGTAATGGAAGTCATATCCTCCTTGATATAATCCGTACCAACCGGATTTTTCACCATACGTACATATTACCAGCGACGGATGAAGATAACGGGCTCATTGCACAGGCAGCTCGTGTGGGCTACTCACAGAGATTTCGCTCCCTTTTTTTAGAAGACGAGAGGTAAGTTTTTCAGGGAGACAGTCTTGCGTTGGTGATTGACGATTTGCTATAGGGTAGGGCAGTACAATTATATCGCCAGGGGAGCTCGAGCTTTTATTATTAAGTTGAATCAGGAGGGACAATGGCCCAGATAGGCCTTTTTCGGACATGTCAGGAATGGGGGATCGCTATGTGCTTTGCAGTATTCAGTGTTTGTCGTTTGGTGTTCGGCGTCCGAGAATTAGAAAGAAAGCGAGAGAAATAACGTTAGTTCGTCACTTAAGGGTGGAGAAGCTAATGGCGCGAGAAGAAGCGCCATTTTATCATAATACAATTCGTGTAAATAACAGGACTTACCCCTATGTACGTGATGTATTGGCGGCAAATAAGTATATAAATACAGTCAAACCTCTCTAGGTGAATAGATGTATAATTAAGACCTCGTATGATTGAGCCTCACCAGCAGGACACCTGATTACCTAATTTGCCAACGGTTTCGCGTGCGACAGCGACATGTGGTTCTGTATGTACATGCATGCCCCAGATTGTCGGGCCTTGAGGCGCTGGTTCTCCACTCTTTTTTCGTCCGGATTCAGAAGGAGCTCTCCGCACCCACTCTTACTCGTCCAGTTCAGATTAGTTTTCTGCCTCCTGGCGGCGTGGCCACAAAACCTCCTCCTCAAGGCTCAAGCTCTCTCATCACCACAATTTCGAGTCCTCAATCATGGCCGATTTCATTAAAAACGTTTTTGGTGGCGCAAAATCCGAGGAGCCCGCTCCAAAGGCCAGCGTCGACTCTGGTAAGCATTTCCCGTGTATCTGGTTGTGTCTCGGGCTTGGTGGCGCGGAGACCGATGCGACATGAGCCAATATGCTCGACAGGAGGGGGACTCATAGCTGACATGCCATTCCCACAGACTTTGCAGACTTTGCCGACGCTGCCAGTGCCATCCCCGAGCCTGCGCCCGCCGCTGCTACCATCGAGGCAGCTACCTCTGCGTCTGCCACGGCCGCCCCTTACACCAAATGGTACAATATCCATGAGCGCCACACTCTTTCCGAGTTCAAGGCCGAAGGCATCATCTTGTTAATGGCCGCCTTCATCTTCATTGTTCATATTATTGGTGCCCGCGCCAATCGCTCTAAAGCCAAGTCCTGGATCCGCGCCAATGCCTCGGCCCTCAAGAGCGAGTATGCCCTCGTCGGCTTCGCTGGCGTGCCTACCATGGACGATGATGTTAAGCCCGATACCTTTCTCAAGGAGAAGTCGCTTTTTGAGTTTGCGACCTACGCTACTGGCCGACAGAATACCGCTTTCACGGACGTCAAGCTTACCTTGACCAAGAGGTTCAATCCCATTGTCAATATCTTCGAGACGTTGCTCGGCTACTTCGTTGACTCCTTCCCCATCCCTTACGATGTCCTGGAGGCTACTACCTACCCCTTCGACGGCAAGGAGAACTTGACTGTTCCCACCCTGCCTGGTTCTACAGAGCTGCGCTCCAAGGATGCTAAGAGCTCTTTCGACAGCTTTGTCTGGGCCGTCGTCAACAAGGACAACATGCAGCGGGCTCGTGAGGAGCGATATGACTTGTCCCTGACCTTGACCAAGGACAACACTAAGCTGCCCGTCTGGACCACTGTCATGAGTGAGAGCGCCGAGATCACCGATGCCCTCCTCACCCCTGAGCTTGTCGATGCCGTCAAGTCTGCCGGCGACTTGTTCGAGTACCTCATCATCACCGATCAACCCGTCGAAAAGCCCACCACTGTGGAGGATACTAATCCTATTAAGCGCATCTTCCTCAAGTACCGCCTGCCCTCTGGCAACAAATACGACGACCTCCTGCCCCTCTTTACCTACTTCCTGCGACTTCCTGATACCCTTGCCAAGGTCGCGCACTTCCGCCCCGAAGTTCTCAGGAAGGTCCGTGTTACTCGTGACAACATGCTTGTTGAGATCAAGAAAGCCGCCGAGGAAGAGCGTAGCGAGGAGCGTCTCGTCGAGAGGGAGAAAGCCAGGAAGGCCAAGCGCGACGCTGACCTTAAGGGTCTCGATGCTAAGGCACAGAAGAAATACCTGGAGAAGGAGAAGGAGAAGGAGTTGCGCAAGTCGCAGAAGCGATCTACCATGCGCGGCTAAAGCCTGCAAAATGCCAAAGGTGCCAATGGATATGCCGGGAGGGCCTCTGTAAAAGGTTTTCAAAACTGCTGTATCACTAGTTGTATGACGCGCTTTTAATAAGCTGGGTGTCTGTCTGTGCATTTCTACGGCTGTCCGTTGAAAATTTATCCAGGACATGCATGCCGCCTAGTTACTTCGTAATTCTGAAATCCAAATTCGACAATCTACATTTATCCTCACTCTCACATGGCATGACATGAAGAATCCTGTGATGAAATGGCAGAAAACCAACAGCGCCCACAGCCAGAGACTGCAGTGATATCTTTGAATTTGACATTACGAAACAAAGCAGCCTACCCCGAGACTTATGTTCTCCCTCCTTTTTTTGTGCTTTCTTCGACCCAACCAGCTGTTTCAGCAACTCCAGGACATTCCTTTCCTTCTCTTTCCATTTCACAAAACTTCACTAATCGACCAAACATGCATCCCAGACATGCACCCCTCCCATATACAGCCCAGTTCAAAATCACAAGTTGACCACCCTTTTGTCGCCACCCAGCAATTTCAATATCCAAACCAAATAACACCTCTTTCCCCATGATAACTACCTAAACTTACATGCAGCTCCTATTTGCTTGCGATGCATACAGTCATCCTTTTGTGTTGTCTATGTTACAACTCCATCCCCAGCAATGAATCCGTTCTATGCGCGCCAGATGGCGACAACTTGGGCCAAAACCGATCGCCCTCACGGTTTCGGGAGAGGTAAATTAGTGTTAGGCCCTGTCTATTCGTTCTCTTGTGAGCCACATCTTTTGAGCGCAATTTGTAACGGGTATCTCCGTCCTATAAAGCGAGTTTCTTCGACAAAGCAATATTGACTGCGGATCCTGGAACCGCCGAAGTGGGAGACCTAGCAGATCGGTGGGGTTTGGGATCCGGGGACCTGGAGAGGTGACTGATATTGGGGATATTTCCCCGTCCCAAACAGCGTCTTTCATAGCTGGCCCTATGGACTCGTGTATATTTTTTTCCCAGTTAAATGCTCCTTTCCTCCTGGTCGTACGCCTCGAGCGTCGACTTCATGGGGGTTGAGGATGAAACGGCTCAAGGACCCATCCACATGCCACCGGTTCCAGTACCAGCCATGCTTTCGGGGCTAGGACCAAAGCCATAGCCAAAGAGGGTAGAGAACTCATCCATGACCTGTGGGACGGACGGGAAGTTCGCATCCATGCCGATGAACGGGCTCGCAGCGTGTATAGCGGGCATACCCGGCCTGGTTGTACTGCCTGTTCCTCGCCAGAAGTTTGTTGGGTTTGGAGGCATAGGCATCGAGGCCTCGGGTGAGGCTTCCTGTCTCATTTCTTGCGTCGGAACGTCATTTTTCCAAAGAAGCTCCCATTTCTTGAACCGCGAGTAGTCAGACTCACGGCCCGAAGGTTCGACGGTGGCGTCGAGTCGTGAAATTGCACGCTCAAACACCTCAATAAGAGAGGCTTCGGATTTCGCAGATTCGCCACCTGCCGACATTTCCTTGATCATAGCCATACCGGTGCGCAGTGCATCGCGCAGTCTATCCGTCTTCTTTTGAAGGCATTGGGTGATGACGACCAGAAGGGCCGCGCGGCAAGAGCTGAATTCGGTGTATGAAGCCCGTGCGAGACCGATAGTGCTCTGGAGCAAGTGGCACGTGTCGATGACAGTCAACGCCGCTTCAACACAGTCGACGACAAGGATGGAGCGGGGATTCAACTTGTGAGGTGTGGTGGGCCGTTGGTTATTCGAGTCTGCAGGCGAGCTCGAGGTGCTGGCGTTGCCCTTGATCGCTTCACGAGGGAATATGAAGGGTCGACCTGCGTACATGCGGAGGAGGCAGTATTCGAGTTTTAAATGCAAGTCCGCCCGGGAGATAATGGGGTTCTGAATATTGGTCTCTTTGCGGAATGCCGTCTCTGGGAGGCTGTCCCACCACTTACGAAGCTCCTCCTTCATCTCGATCACCCGGTTGAGACCTTCGGTTATCTCGTGTTTTTGCGCTGTCCTGAGCACAGATCTGTCGGGGGTGAGTTAGCACATGGCCGGCCAGGGGAAGCAGCTCGCCGTGTAAAGGAGGCGCGCTTACATTTCATGGGCGATTTTCCCGAGGGCCTGATTCAGCCGCAGCGTTGCGAGCATGTGCGCGACATTCGTGGGGTTAGATGGCATGATGTCCGGCCGATCAACAGGCATCTCCGCATCCACATCCTTGCTCGAGATGGAAGTTGGCCGCCCGTGGTAAATTCCGACTCGCCTACTAACGCGTTAGTCTCCTGATGCTAAATTGTCTCGATCGTTTAGAGCGTACTTTTCGGTGGTGTACACTGTCCACCACACGCGATTTCTCGTCTCACGGATGAAAGGGTCAATGCCCTCGGCAGGGTATCGTCTGTGCATGCCATTCTGAATGGCAAGCTTCACCGCAAGGTTCAGGTAGATGTAGGATAAACCTGACGCATCCAAAGGCAAGGTGTAGATACCGATGAGCAGAATTGCTTGAACACTTTCCAATGAAGCGACCGTAATGACATCGGGTACGAGTTTACAGGCTTGCTGGTAAAACATAATTCCGATGGTGTCCTCCGAAAACGGACTGTCGTCCATGCCACCCTTGACGTGACCCCTCTCTGGCCGAGAGTCGAGATAGGCGTACTGAGTGCCAATGGCGAAAACAATCCAGATTATGCAGACAGTGCCAACCTCTCTTCGAGAGAGGGCACCGGGATTTTGATAGACAAGGTCGAGCTGTTCGGCAAACCAGCCCCTTTCAACGTAAAAGTAATTGGTCTCTGCATGCTTGTAAAAAGCCTGGACCAGGAATTCGGCAACGTATCGAGGCGGCAGAGCAGCCAGCGACGTCAAAGTGTTGGACGACTGAAGCTCCTCAGCACGGTAGTACTCCTTGAAGCTGAGCGAAGTTGGAGCGCCATCCTGCACATTATTGGTCAGACAAGCCCGGTGTTAACCGCGCTGACGGGATAGAGAACATACATGGCGATTGCCTTCTGGTACACACTGTTCAATCCACTGCTTGATTCGCATGGAGAAGTTCCAGTGAGAAAACTCGCCCGAGTAGTCTGTAAATAAGGTTAGTAAATGTGCCTAAATGAAATAGTGGAATTGACTGAGTGAAGGCAGAGTGCTTACGAGTAGTGTTGTTGTCCAGCGGCTGGACAGTAAAGTTCTCATCATCAACCCCAAGATAATCAGAACCAGGTGGTGATGCAACCACAGGGTTTTGCCGGAGTGTTCCGGACATGTCGACATTCTTGTCAACTGACTCGGCCATAGCCTTTAGAGTCTCTGAGTCAAAGGAGATGTTGCCAGCATAGTGAGTGATAATCTTTTCCATGTAGGCCATGCGCTGGAGGAGCTCTGCGTTGCTGGCACTTGAGCGGTTTCTGCTGAGACGCAAACAGGGCCAGAGGTCAGTAACAGATTAGAGTAGCCATTGGCAATGAAAAATTTGACTTAAGAGGACTTACCTGTTAGAACCATCACCATTAGCATCGGCGTCTCTAGCTGTTGGACCAAGGAATTCGCATTGGCGATGCAGGCGAGTGCATCGCCGACAAGGCACGCCACCATCGCATTTCTCCTTCTGGCGTCGGCAGCCGTCGCACCTGAGGGAAAACATCGTCAGCATCCAGATAAAGTAAGATGAAACTTGGACCCAAGGGGAAATGAGAATTGAGAGAGTTGAGGTGTAGTTAGAATTGATGCCATGATAGCATGTGAAGCAGACAAGGCTGCTGCGGGATGAAATACTAGAATAATCTAGGGAGAAGGATAGATGAAGGCCGATGGAGAGTGATAGAGGCCATGAGGATCTATGAAACTTACGCTCGAAGAGCTCGCTTGCGTTCTCGCTCGGCTTCACGACGCTGCCTGTGCTTCTGTAGGTTCTGTTGGTTGTCCATTCATTCAGCTTAAGAGCGCGCGGCGGCGCGGGGCCGAATACGGCGGGCGGATGGAAATGGTCTCCTGGGACCGTCGAGCGGTGCGGAGCCCGTAGATCCCAGCGACGAAAGGTGAAACAGCTGGATTGGGCGGGAAGCAGGAGAGCGACGACAGTGAGACAGGCTGTAGAGTGTGGTTTAAGGTTGAGGTTGAGGGAATCACGGGTTTTGCGGCTCAGTGATGGATTGAGGTTCAAGAGGCGAAAAGCTCCATCCAAGGACCCAGCGCGGCAAGCAAGCAGCAAGGTCGTTCAGGTGGGTAGGGGCTAATCAATGGGTGAAGGAAGCCCACTAAAAACCTGGGCAGCGGGTTGGTTGAAAGGAGTGTGGACTTTTGCCCGGGGCGTGCTGGGATGGGTGCTGTTGCGTGAGCGGAGAGTCGAGTGTGAAGTGATGAGAGTAGGTGAGAGTGTGATTGTGTGGTCGAGTGACTCCCTCGTCGAGCGAGATTCCCGATAGAGCAAGCTGCTTCTGCTTGGTAATGGGTATGGGTATGGTATGAATATGGGTATAGAGTACCGTGCTATGTAGGTTATAAACCGGACGATGCAGCGGGTGGGCGCAGAGGCAAGGTAAAAGTACTGAGGTAAAGGGAACCTTGTGGAGGCATGGTCTGGTGCCAGAAGAACAGAGTCTGGTTCACAGTTCACACAGGTCCTGGGTCTGGGCCTCGACTCCGCTTCTCTTTGCTTCTTCGAATTCATCCTGGTCGTGGCCGTCACCTGCGAGATAAGTAAGACGCGGGGATCGCGGCTAGCGCCAGTTTTAGTGTCATTGGCGGAGTCCACGCACGCAAGTCACTCATTCACTGGCTAGAGTCGTTCTCTCACGACTCCGTTAGCTCCGCTCTTCTCTTAATGAGAGCGTCCGCCCTGTCCCAAAGGAACAAAGTGTGAGTACCTAGCTGTCTGTCGCTAATACGGCCACGGTACCGCCCTTCTGCTCATGTGCTGCCTGGGGGCGGAGATGGGCGGAGAGGCAGGCGGGCGAGTGACAACAGTGTTGATATTCAGCTGAGAGATTCATTAAAGATACGCATCGCGTATAATTCAACGCCCGTTCCGCACTGGGTACAATCTCCCAACACCGTGCTTACCTGTCAAGGTCCCAACGTTCAAATGCCAATGTATCCGAAGCAGCATGGACGCTAGGCTATCTACGAGCATCCTGCAGAGATGCGGAGGATGCAACACGGTGACAGTCCATTCAAGACCTGTACTTGGATGAAGACTACAGACCTTACTAACACCATCGGTTTTACCTGTGGCCGCGCACACGCCTTGTCGTACATACGTAGTTGTCTTCGGTCGCCTTCGGTCGCCGGGGGGGGGGGGGGGTTGCTGCAGATTGCTGCAAAGCCATGGGGCTTTCGAGCCCACTTGCGGAGGATGCAGAATGGTGCAGCAGCAGAGGCGCAAGAGGCGCACGGTGGTTGACCAAACAAGCTGGTTGGCGACCAAGAAGCCAATTGGTGGTAGCTAGCAACGCTTTGCTTTTTATTCCTTGGCTCTTATTGAGGGGCACATCCTTGAGGGATTGAGCTGGGGGCGACAATCGCTGAGACGTGGATGCACATGGAGAGGGGATCGGAACGGGGACCTGGATGGGATGCAGGATGAGCAAGCTCGTCATGGATCTGACGAAAGTTGGGGGTTTGATGTTGATGTACGAGCCTGAGTTGAGTCGTTGCCTCAGGTGGATTTGGGCGTGGGAGGGACGCAGAATCATGCGTGGAGACGGAGATGGGAGGAACGTCCGTGCCGTATCCGTAAATATCGCTCTTGTCACGGCGCGGCCTGCAGTGTACATCACTTTCTGGATTAATCCTCGCAAGAAGTTCGTGATCGGTTCTGGAGAGCACATTGTGCCGACGCTGTTGTAATGTGCCCCGGACCTCCGTTACGGATGTAGCGGCGGCGGCGTTTGACGGCGGCGGGAGGAGGGGCGTAACCAGGCTTGTCTAAGCACGCCGCACGCACTGCGGCATCAGTTAGAAGGGCTTCCGTTCTGTCGGCTTAGACAGTCGGTGGGGGGGGGGGCAAGACGGATATGGCGACACTGGGGGAAGTTCTTCTAGGGTTTGTCAGGCACGTGTGCCAGGAGACTAGGATGATACTTTAATTGGGTCTTCAGTTCTAGAGCAGGAGTCAGGCACACACGGCTCTAGCAGTTGGTATGTAGCAACGGAGGGTTGTCCCTGGTCATCGAATCTATTGCGGTCTTCTGAACTACCTGGAAGCGAGGGAGACCTGGCAAGAAAAAGAAAAGAAAAAACGCACCGACTCCAACAAAAAGCAAAACAATGCAACCGCCGCCTCATCACCAAATCTTAGAGCCATGACAGGCAGCTTAACCGGCTCTTATTGGGTCTAGCCTTTGCAGTTCCAGGCACCTTGAAGGCAGCCGACTTTGGTCCAAGCCCCTCGTGCTGCTGTCTGTCTCGCACCTCTTCCTGGCGAGGGGCGGGGCGGAGAGGGGCAGCATGGGGGACCAACCGTCGACGGCTGACAGACGGGGTTTCTTCTCCATACTAAGTAAGTTACTATGTAGCAGACACGACATGGGAAGGAGGGCAACACAAGTCGAAGCACCTCACCCTAGTAGAAGTCATCAATCATCACGATGCGACTCCCTTAGCCATGGACGACACGGATATGAGAGTCTTCTATTGGCACAGACCTGCTGCTAAGCTCTGGGCACCGCTCAGGGATCTGCTGACCCAGGCGCTAGTGCTTTCACTGCAGCGCAACACAGCCAGCAAACACAACAACGAGACGAACAAATGGCACTTCTTCGATTCCCTCTTCCACCACTCTCCACCATGGAATTCCAGCCGCACTGACCAACACGAAGACACGACAACACACTGCAACGCCTCACTGTGACCAGGGTTGCAGGTGCGGGTGGAGTCCTGATACAGGTGCGTCTTTGGCTCATTTTAGTGCTCATATCAAGGATAGTGACTAGTAAGTAATTACCTATTGCCGTATGTAGCCCACTCCTTGACAGATACAACATGGCACCTATTGCCGTGCGTGCTTCCAGGATCAGCGTTGGTGGCTGTCCAAGACACGGCAGTCTATTGGAAACGACGATCCCGTGCGGCCAAGCCTCGCCTCGTGCCCCCGGATCTTTTGCTGACATATATTTTGCGGGGTTTATATCGGTCGGCTGGTTGGCTGCCCAAACATTGCAATACCATGACACTCAACCATGACAACGAACTGCTAATCCAGCATTCAATGTCAAGCATCACGGCTCAATTATTTCTTTCCCGCCGCATTTCCTCGCTAAACCCCTGGTAGCTGTCCATCGAGATGCGAGATGGTTTCCGATCTCCAGCTTGTGCACAGTGATCCATGCATAGCTCAAAGCCAAGGAAGGGACAGACACTAGAAACATATGTACCCTAAGACAACTGTCCCCGATCACTTTGTCCATTTCTGTTCTCCGTGCCTCGCCGCCGTCTTCAACTACCGGTAGAAGTCTTATGCTGACGGACTTGGTCTGCCGCTCTTGTTAATACAACCCTACCACACTTTCGGGAGACCAGGTCGAAATTGGGCCCAAGGTGCGGGAAGGAGGGGCGACATGACCCCTCCAAAACCTCAGTTCCACGGCAGTATCCTAGGGCTGGCAAGCTAAATGTATAAGCCGAGGGAACCCTTGCCCTTATCATCAATTGGCCGTTCATTTCCCGCAAACGATATCAGTATTAAGGAAATGACGATCTATGCACACCAACATATTCTCAACTGATTTTAGTCGAGTTGAGGAGGCTAGTTTGAGCCGCCATCCGTCCGTCTTCTCGGTAGCCACCCGACGCCTCACCTTTACCTACTCTGTACATTACTCCTTCTAAGCATGCTGTAACATCTAGTTAGGAAGTTGACGCGCAATCGTAATCCGAAACCCAAGTTGCAACCATCACATCACCCAGCGTTCTTAATGGCTCGCCTAAGTCCTATTCACGTCTCGTGGCTGCCGGCCTGCATATTCCAACCTCCCCCCCTCATCATGATTCCCGTCCGAGAGACCTAAACGGTAGAGATATCCTCATACCCCAGCGCCACGGGCGGTCAAATTTGTCAATTGAACCCCACAGAGTTCCTCTCGCTCCTAGTTTCCTTCGAGGGGTTTAATTTAATCGGAAGCTGCGGGTTCACGGCGTATGAATTCGAAACTTCAGAAGGTTGACAGGCAACGGCCCGGCCTTACAATCCACTTTCAATCGATAGCTTCCCCCCCCCAGTCCCCATTGCTAGGTCTCTACCTAATGTCGGCCGAATCCGACAACCGCTGGGCCCTGGTGATCGCAGATAGCCGATCCTTTTCCTGCGATGCTGCAGACCAACCTGTGCCCAATCCTTTCATCTGCCAATGCAAGCCACACAAGATGCCCCGCCCCGAATCAGACCAAGACCAGGACCCAGACCTGAGAGCAGCTTACTTCCGTCACGCCTCGACCACTGCATGTTGCCGGTCACAGCCGTTCGTTTCGTTCGCTTAGCATCTTTGATAAGATTAGCACGTGGCCGACTCCCCAAGGTCCATTGCGTTGGAGGCCGACGCAATCCCGCGTAAGGCGCACGTCGAGAACCGGAGCCGAGCCGGGATCGAGATCACCGAGTTACGTTGCTCGGTGTTCTAATTTTGGCTCTGAAGGCGAACGTGAAGGAATGATCACTAAGCTTCCTAAGTTTAAACCTCCCTGGGACCTAACGAGGAGGCAATTCACAACTTCACAACGACAAATTTCTCTTATCATGTAGAATGTCATCATTTCCCATTTCCTATGTACGCCTGGCGTAGAACTACTTCCATCTTATACGACGCCTGTCTGTTCCACACCTAGGTATTACCCCCGTATCAGAATCATGATTCCATTTGCCCTTCAAGTCTTTTTTTCTTATCCCATAAAAGGCTTTCCCTTCATAAACAAAAATGCAACGCTAGTTAATATGATGGTATAAACTCCAGTCGTTCCGACAGGGCCAATTCTCCTCTCTTTCCTTTATTCTTTAAAGAAACCAGTTTACAGAGCACCGAGGACCTTGTCGAAGGCGTTGATGAGGATGGGGATGTGGGACTCCTCGAAGATGAGCATGGGGCGGAGGCGGACGGTGTTCTTGCCGCAGGTACCAATGTTCACGCCGATGGCACGCATGGAGCGGACGAGAGCAGCGGGGTCCTTGGTGTCGAAAGCGATGAAGTGGCCTTGGTTCTTGCCTCGGAGGTTCTGCAGATACTCGGGGTACTTGGCAGCAAGGCGCTCAAGCTCCTTGTAGAGGATGCCACCGACGCGGGCGGTCTGCTCGACAAGCTTCTTGTCAATGATCTCCTTGATGACAGCCTTGCACATGATGACACGGGCGGGGTCGCCAATCCAGCTGTATTATCGGTCAGTATAAGAATCTACAACTCATTGAGAATAAGGGAGGGGGATGACGAACGTGTTGAACTGGCGGTAGGCCTTATCGGGGATGAGCTGCTCGTTACCGAAGAAGTAACCGGCAGTCTGGGCCTTCTTGGAGAAGGTGACCAGATCGGGAGGAGAAGTCAGGTTCCAGTGATCGTGGCCCCAGAAAGAACCAGTGGCACCGAAGCCAGTCTGGACCTCATCGGCGATGAGGACGGCACCGTGCTTCTTGGTAATATCACGGAGGCCCTGGAAGAAGGCGGGAGAGGCGTGGTTGTCACCACCCTCGGACTGGATGGGCTCAACGATGAGACCAGCGACGGGGCAGTGCCACGAGGTGATGAGACGCTCAACCTCCTCGAGGCATCGCTTCTCCTCGGCGGCGTTCTCCTCAGCGTGCTGCTCAAGGGGGTACTTAAGGGCAGGGAAGGTAGCCTGAGGCCAGTTGAAGCTGGGGATGTCAAGCTTGTGGACGGCCTTGGAGCGGGTGGTGGACAGAGAGCCGAAGCCACGGCCGTGGAAGGAGTTGCGGAAGCTCATGATGGCGAGCTCGGGAGAACCAGGCTTGGAGTTGTTGAGGCAAGAGTTGATCTCCTCCTCAGACCACTCGACACCCTCACCACGCTGCTTGCGGCGGTACAGCATGAAGGCAGCCTTGTAGGCGAGCTCGTTGGCCTCGGAGCCGGACTGAGCAGTGAAGATGTAGCTGAGACCCTTGGGAGCGACCTTCATGAGGCCGTCACGGAGGATGTCGGCCCACTGGTCAGAAGGGAAGTTGCCGATGGCGGGGCGGTTGACGAGGGCAGAGGCCATCTCGGGGGACTTGGCAGCCTCGATCAGGGTGGTGTTGTTATAGCCAACGGGGATGGAGGCAATCTGAGCGTAGCTACAAAAGGTGTTAGTGTTGATGCTAGGCGTTCTATGCAGGCAGTAGATCAACTTACACATCAAGGTACTTGTTACCGTCGACATCGACAAGGTAGTTGCCATTGCTCTTGTTGTAGTCGACAACAAAGTGCACAGCACGAGCATCGAAGATGGCATCGAGCTTCTTGGTGCTGGCCTTGGAGACGGGACCAGGGATCTCCGTGGTGACGGGGGTCTCGACGAAGGAAGGCATTGTGAAGGAGAATTGAGGAAATGGGATACTCTTTCTAATGTCTAAAGGGGAAGAGGAATGAGAAAGAGAATGTCTTGAATCAAATCTCGAAAACCTTGAACCGCTGGGGGGAGGAAGCTATTATAGCAAATAGCCCACGGGCGGCGGGCTCAACGACCTCGGACACTCGGGGGCGGGAATGGGGTGTGGTGGTGGACGGAATGGAACCCAATGTCCTGTTCCAGAAAGGGGTTGGCGGCCATTGAGTTGCGTTGCGGGGACGAGAAGATGGAGATCTTTCAGAGCGAGCGGAGAGAGCGCTCGTGTGTGTGTGTGAGAGCAACTAAGCCAATGAATGAGTGTGTGTGTGTGAGTGTGTGTGTAAGCGATTGATTGATTGTAAGAGCGGCGGCTCCTGTTTCGGGCGCGATGCGGCTCGTGGGACCGGAGTCAAGAGAACCGGGACGAAGCCGGAGGCTCACGAGACCCCAACGGCGCGCCGCCACAATTGAATCAACCTTTTTTGGCCACGCACGGTCGTAGCACGGGGGTGGAACAAGGTGTGGAGGTGGAGGCATTGGATAGATGGTACACACTTACTTTCAGCAGCCTTTTTTCTAAAAAAAATTTTCTTTTCAATGAGAATTCTAGTGCATTCCTCTGGTATCCCTTCATCTACTTGGTCCCGGTTGGGCAAGGGAATACTTGTATACAGACATTCGAATGTTAACGAACGGTTTCCCTCCAGGTCAGGTATACTAAATACTTCCTGCTCCAACTGTGATGTAAAAGATGCTGTCCCACTGATTTTACGATACCGAATCCCGCTCTTGGGCTGTACACCTTCATCCCCTTGCGTTACAGCGGATCGCTGATACTGTATGGAGTACAGTACAAGGATAACCAAGGCAAAAGAAAAACAAGGTAATCTCTCAGCGCCACTACATGGAGTACAGAGGGATCATGGGGTTGGGGTTAAGCTGGTCGAAGCGCCTGGAAACACCATCGATGGATCTTCATTTCCCCACTGGCTCTTCTCTCAGCCGACTGATTGACTGAACTGCGAAATGATTCTCGCCTCCGTGTGACATGCCGAACCTTTCAGGATTTCCTTTTCTCTACGGATTACGAATTATTAGTTAACTAGTTAATCCATACTGTAGTGGTGGAGATGGTCCATTGGGGTGGCTAGTTAGAAAAAAACCCCCACTTCACTGACATGATCACGGCACGGCACACCTTGGACCTCGAATGCCGCCCAAAACATACACCCTCGGCCACGCCCCTCCTTAATGCAATCCGCCCAAAGAGAGGAGAAGAAAAAATTCATGTCGATCCATCCATCATGGCTACTAGACAAGTACGTACTCCGTCGGAAGGGCAAGAAGTCATGACACACATTTTTTTTCTATTACTTATCCTGTTGCCGGCCCGGGATCTACACTATCCTCAACCGGCCGGCTCTTTGGGCAAAGCAACAAACTCCAATGACCAGGCAAATTCGCCTTAGATAGCGGTCCTCGCAATGGCCAAATGGGACATGGTCGATTCCAGTCCGACTCCGCCTCGGCCTTACGGTCTACGTAGGATGCACACGATAGTCACCGTGTCAAACCGGCCCATAGCCGTGTCCCCTCGGTCGAAGTCCTAAGCTCTCAAGTATAAGGCATCATGGCCGCGTTTGGCGTAGAGATTAGAAAGCCCCGGAGGATCCGAAAATAGAAGAGTGACAAAGAAGTGTAAAGAAAACAGAAAGAGACCAAGCGCAAGCACTAATAAAGGAAGAAGGGAAGAGGCGAAAGAAAACAACAAGATATCTTAAAGCAAAGCTTGGTTGCCCTTCTGAATCTTCACTTACACCCACCAAGGAGCGAGCACCTTATCATCCCTATCAACCCAACCTCCCCCTGCTTCTCTACACCACAACACAGCCCAACATGATTATGGCTATCCCAGATACGACATCCACCTCCAAGGTGCGTTGCCGCCCATGCCTGCTGCAGCTTGAAGACCCTTCGCTTCTCAAGGAGTCTTGTTACGTCAACGGCCAATGGGTCGCTGCAAAGTCGGGCAAGACATTCAGTGTTGAGAGTAAGTGTGTTGCAATGCATGACCCTGCGGAAAAAAAAGAAAAGAAAGCAAA
The DNA here is from genome assembly GCA_930272665.1 of Mariannaea elegans. Lineage (NCBI taxonomy): Eukaryota > Fungi > Ascomycota > Sordariomycetes > Hypocreales > Nectriaceae > Mariannaea > Mariannaea elegans. The sequence continues at coordinate 914,447 of CAKNEU010000001.1, read as the reverse complement.
TCATATACAAGAAAGAGATAGCTACACCCCTTTTTCTTTTTATGATGCCCAACAAAAAAAAAATATGCTGACTTCCGCACCAATGCAGACCCTTCAACCCTGGAAGAGCTCGCCCAGTGCCCCGAGTTCGACGCCCAAGATACCGAGGCCGCCATCGAGGCCGCCGCCGTCGCGTTTCCCACGTACCGCAAGACCCCAGCTCGCCAGCGGGCCCGCTTACTCCGCCGCTGGTATGACCTTATGATCGAGAACGCCGACGACCTTGCCCGCCTTATTACGCTTGAGAACGGCAAGGCCCTGGCCGAGGCCAAGGGTGAGGTCGTGTACGCCGCCAACTTCTTTGAGTGGTTCTCTGAGGAGGCTCCTCGAATTTACGGCGAGACCATCGAGGCCAGCAACCCCGACTGCAGGCTGGTTACGCTGAAGCAGCCCGTCGGAGTCTGCGGTCTCATTGCGCCGTGGAACTTCCCCGCGGCTATGATTACCCGCAAGGTCGGTCCAGCACTGGCCGCTGGATGCACGGTCGTTGTTAAAGCTCCCGCCGAGGCGCCATTCACTGCCCTTGCGTTGGCGGAGCTGGCCCACCGCGCCGGCATCCCCGCCGGCGTTGTGAACGTCATCACAGCGCTCGACAACACGCCCGAGGTGGGCAAGGTCATGACGACGCACCCGGATGTCAAGAAGGTTTCCTTTACTGGCTCGACTGGCGTTGGCAGGATTCTCATGAACCAGTCATCCTCGACCATTAAGAAGCTCTCCTTAGAATTGGGTGGAAACGCTCCCTTCATCGTGTTTGAAGATGCGAACCTCGAGGCTGCCGTTGAGGGTCTCATGGCCAGCAAGTTCCGAAATTCGGGTCAGACATGTGTATGCGCCAACCGTATCCTCGTGCACCGAAATGTCTACGATAAGTTTATCCAGATGGTCCTTGATGTCGTGAGCAAGTTCAGGGTCGGCGACGGTCTCACCGAGGGCACCACCCACGGTCCTCTGATCCACGGCCGCGCTGTTGCCAAGGTCGAAGAGCACGTCAAGGACGCTCTGTCGAAGGGTGCTCGTCTCATCCACGGTGGCGAGCGTCTGCCTCACCTGGGACCCAACTTCTTCAGCCTGACAATGCTCGCGGACATGAAGCCCGGCATGAAGATTTGCGACGAGGAAACGTTCGGACCGATTGCGGCTTTCTTTGCATTTGACACTGAGGAGGAGGCTATTGCCATTGCCAACGACACCGAGGTCGGTCTTGGCGGATACTTCTATAGCAGGGACGTGAACCGGTGCTGGCGAGTAGCTGAGGCTCTCGAGGTGGGCATGGTCGGCGTTAACGTCGGTAAGTACAAACTCAAGTTCTTAAAAGAGAGCATTTTACTAAGACATGTATGCCTCAGGTGCTTTGAGCGACCCCGCTGCGCCATTCGGCGGTGTCAAGCAGAGCGGTTTCGGTCGGGAGGGAAGCAAGTATGGTATTGAGGAGTTTACTGTTACTAAGATGGTTATGACGGGCATTGAGCGGCAATAGATTTTGTTTCTTTGAGTTGAGTACGGTTATGATGGATTAAATGGAATACCCCCAATTGGACGGATGGTTAGAGAGGGCTAGAAACCAGCTCGGTACTACGCGAGATGGACATGAAATGAATTAAAGAAACTCCTTAAGAACGAACTAGAGAGCGAGTCTATTTTCTGTGAAGCCGCAAGAACTAGATTGCCAAGTCAACGTACTGCCCACGCACCTCACTTACACATAGCAGCGCGTGTAAGCCGAGCGGCAAAGAGCGGTAATTAACGACTATCGGTAAGGGGGCCCGATCGACATCTGCCAGGTGAACGAGGCTCCTTTGGCAAATCTTCTGCCGGCAGAAGATTCCATGGCTTTGCCATTTTGGGCCATAGGAGGAGTGGAACCCTACGACTGCCTGCGGGCTGTGACCTAGGTGAGAGAGGCGAAGGGTGGCCTTCACCTTTGCAACACCCTGTAAGACATCACGAGATGGGATTTGGTAAGACAGATTCAGTAGAAATACCTTCAAAAGTGAGATGAGGGAGACACTGAGTGATCACCATGGAATATCCATGAGTTGGCATGATAACATACACGGGGATACGTGGATTATGAAAACTCAACATATTTGATCTGAAATCAAATGGGGTACGATGTCAATTTGAACAAATCAAATTCTCACACGTCTAGATTTCGTTGTCGTTTGTAATGTCTCGTGGCATATCTTACACAAGACAAGCCAAACACATGTACGTGTCAGTGAAGCTATCGCAGCCACATAAGCCCCGCGGCCAAGCCCCCAGCGTTGGTGTTTTTTATTATTATTTGGGTGGGACCCCCTCCCCTTCCGTCACTGCCTCCTCTCTCAGAACTCCCAGATCGCCGGGTTACACGCACTTGCTCCGGTCCCATCAGATCTGGATCTACTCTTCTCGGCATCTATCCAGCAAATGAACCTCTTTTTTTTCTCTTCTCTCCAATTCTTTGAACACGCCCCTCCTCTTCAATTCTCCAACTTGCTGGCCGACGGCGCTTGGACCGGCTAGCTCCACCGCAACCCGGTCCGGTCCGGGCTCACCGAAGACAGATCAAGAACACCTCCGTCAGGTCAGTGAATATGGCATGTACTTCCGAGAGGGGGAGGCAAAGAAGGCCTCGATTTAGGCGCGGAGAAGTTTGAGGGGAAAGAGAAAGCCACAGCCGCCACGACCGGGAGACAATGCCGGTCCCACTGGGGCGTGTGAACCGCGGGGGAAATCATAGCCTGCGTCGGAGATCAAACACCATCACCACCCCGTGTGACGTCGTCATGAATGAATTTTTTAGTGTGCTAACATGGTCATGGTCCTAGCCATAGTCATGGGGGTAAAAGAACAATTTCGTGTCAAGATCCCGGTGTCTGTGTGCTGCGTCAAGTGATGACTAGAGCCCTGGCCAGATTCGTCACATCTGCGCTGTGCTTTGCGGGGGAGAGTATCATGCCTGTGGTAGGTCGAATCACTAGGCTCTCATTGCCAATTGGGATGCCATGCATACAGCTTCGACTAATCTGCAACGCTGACAACAAGCTCTTGCATATGGAGATACATGTCCGGAGGGTCTCATTGCAGATTGCAGCTCTACGAGAAATACTAAGTTGATAGCCTATCCGTCTTTTGAATAACAACCGCCCAGCCCAGCCTGTTCTGGCTGCGAACCATGACCATGAAAGATAGACCAGCCATTACGGCAACGCACGGCACCGGAGGCGCAGATAGGCAAATAAACGGGATCCTCCACCACATTACGGCTCAAGAGGTAAATCTAGTCTGGCATTTTGCCGATTTGGAAAAGTCATGACACAGCCCCCCTTGGTTCATTGTCCAAGTTATTGCCCATGTTCGTCTTAGTTTTCTCCGTCTCCGATTTCGCGCTGGCGCTATTCTTATGAGGGTTGAAAAAGCGACGCGAAAGACAAGAACCTTCTCCACCTTCTGTCATGGGGGTAAGAAAAAGAGAGCAGACAACGGCTCACTCGGAACCGAGGATCACGCAAGTCTATGTACGAAGCGCAATACGGGGTTTCTAGCTGGGCAATAACGCAATATCCAAGAATGCTACGCTGTTGCATGTAAGCTTCTTTTTCACGAATTGACCCGTGCACGGGACTTTACGGCACATTACTTTTGGGCGAACCATTATACTCCCCCCAAAGCAAAAGGAGCAAGAAGAAAAAGGGCAGGGCCCGGAGGCGGCGTCCGGGGGTCCCGGGGCAGTTGACCTCCGGGCCCCGGTCCGATAAAACTGCACCTCTGTGTGTGCCTCTCGTAGCTTACAATGTTTCGGGGTGGAGGGTTGGAGCACGGGGCACAACAATGACTACCGGCCGGGGAGAGCACTGTCGAACCGTATGTACGTAATGCCGCACGAGCTGCGGCTTTGATAGAAGCTTCCCCAGATTTTTTTTCTCGTTTTCTGTGACGGGCCTAAGAATTGCAAATGACACATAGTCTTTTTTTTTGCAGGATCAGGAGCCGGCCGGCGGGAGGACACGGGGCGCCGTTAACCGGGACGGGGTGAGGGGAGGGCGAGCCGGGGAGATTGGAACGGGAATTGTGATTGTAAAATTGAGGCGCGGGAACGAGTGTCACACGGCATCGTGAGGCCGACCAGACATCATCCCTCGTGTTATCTATCTCGTCCTCCAAGTGGTTGATTTACCCGGCATCAAAAAGCTGACTGCATTTTCTATGCCACGGTCCGAGGAGCTTCAATTGTTCTCTCCGGCTGCTGCCAGTATACCTTCTACCCTCTTGACCTTATCCTCGGCTGTCTGCTTCTTATCCGTCCTGTTCCCAAGGTCCATGAGCTCGCACGTCATCATCATCCAGGGCACGAAAACGAAGGATGCTCACCTGCTGCCAACCCTCATGGAGGACTGAACTCTGACGACACCGCGCTTGTGCACCACGGCGTGAGCTTTGCCCACAGCGGCCATGACTTCATCCCAGGAACCCTCTGCGGACCCAACATCTTTTTAGCTCTCTGTACAAGTTTCGAACATGCCGCATCTCAACAACTCTCCAGTCCAATCCTCGCGGGACCCACGAAGAGAGAGGGAGGCCGGGGAAAATAACTCACCAACCGTCGTTCCGGCTGAGTGAAGTGTGTACTTGAGGCCGCTAGCCTTGAGCACCTTCTGCACCTCTGCGATATCTTCTGCCACTGACACGCTGCCGGTGCCAATCTATTACCAAGTGTTAGCGCTGGGAAAGGATCCCAGGACAAGGTAGTGAGCAAGTGAGACTTAACAACGCACAGGAAGCAAGCAGAAGTCAGCGTAGCAGGCCTCTGGCGTTGGAATGCTGGCGTAGTCCATGATTTTGGCACTGATGTTGGCGTCGGTATCCGATTTTTTTTTTTTTTTTTAATCCGGCGTCAGGTGAGTATCTGTTTTATAGATGACGTTGGGAGATATTTAGATGGGTGAGTTGAATTTGGCAGTCGGCAATGTGAGTCCTCATTGGTCGGCCACACCTCACCGAATTTATACGCCAACTTCATCATTTCAACTCCACACCTTCCCGTACAATCAGCAACTTGTGGGGAGACGAGGCTATCATTTTTGGCTTACGGCATTCATTGTGCCGTGTCTTTCATTTGAGAACATCTAAATATTGGTGTCCGACTCCCTTCCAAGGGAATTTGCCCCAATTCCTTCCTTACCCTCTCTAATATCTATGCAAAAGAGACTGCCTTCCGACCAACAATAATGAACATATTCAGAAAGAAAAAGCAAACAGTCCCTATTCTATGCAGTAACCGCCGCGCTTTCCGGAACGCCTCGCTTAGTGATCAACCAACGAACATGAATGGTGTATACGCAGTAAATGAGGTAAACAAAAACAAAACAAAAAAAGAGTAGTTTTGTGCAGTGTGGACTCGATCCGAATAGCTCGAATCCTTAGACCAGGGTGATAGCAGCAGCAACGAAAGCAATGAGCGCAACAGCACCCATGTTCTTGTTTCGGCTATTAGCCTCAGAGGAATCGTCATCGCTATCAGCCGCAACAGTAATACGACCTGTGGCGTCGGAAATGCCATTCATGCGATCAGTAGCCACCATGACGTTGCCGTCCTCAAATATGTCGACGAGAACAAAGTTGGGCTTGGATTTCCACTCGCTGTTACACTCCTTCAGGTGCTTGCCCAGGTTACCATCCTCGGTAGTGTTGGCGCTGTTGACGATATCGATATTGGTCGCGTCGGGGATGAAAGACGAGGTACCAATGCCGAGACTCTGGTATTTAAAGTGGTTGATTAGACTGAGGTAGTCGCTCGACAAGGCGTCCGAGGCAGAGTCAAGGTTGGAGGGGCGGTCAAGAGTGCAGTTGAAGCCATTAAGCTCGGTGACCTCGAAAGGTGTCTCGAAGGCATAGTCGAACTCGGGAAGAAGGTAGATGTAGTCGGAGGTGGCGTTGATGTTGGTGACAAAGGAGACCAGACGCTCGTCCTCCTTGATCATTTCGTTAAGAGTAGGCCAATCACCACTGGGACCCTCGGTTGAATTGGGCTTGTAGGCATACTTTGAGAGGCCAGAAGCCTTGAAAACGGAACCAAACTCGGAAGCCTCGGCGTCGTCCGAGTTGACCAACAGAAGAGTAACAACATCATTAGGGTTTTGGCTCATCCAGTCGCTGATCTTCGAGAGCCAGTCCTCAAGCGTTCCAGCGTCGATCAAGTCGCATGAAGTATGGCACAGACGCAATGTCTCGTTGGGCTTGTGGACCTGAGCCTGGAGGAGTCTCAGGCCGGCATCGAGAGCGACAGTGGCATTCTTGAACTGGTTGTTACCAGCAGCAGCAATGCTGTCGGTTCCATCTCGCAAAAATGAGCTCCCGTGGGCGCCCATGTGGGTGATGTTGTTATAGGTTCGGGAGCATAGCGAAGGTGAGTTGTTGCATGCAGTGGCAGCGCTAACGGGAGAGACGGCGGCGGCGAGGAGGGCGATGGCTCCAGCCGCGGCAGAGCGGTAAAGTGAAGGGATAAGCATATTAAAGATATGCCCTTGGTTGTGTTATGTTGGGTTGGTAGTAGGTCGACGTCAAGAGGTCGAACCAGGTGATTTGTTTCCTTTTTTTTTTTAGTGATATGCGCAGTGAAGAAAACAGGTGAGACTGTTTTAGAACGAAGGAGGAAACCCCAAAGGTTAAAATAATAAAGAAACAAAAAGGAAGAAATATCCGATGATAATAGAGCTAAAAAGAGAAGAGGAAGACGAAGAATGATATAACAATAATTATTAGTATGAGGCAAAGTAAAATAGACTGTCCCGTCTGCAGCTGGTGGAGCTGAGATGGATGCGTGTTCTGGAGGCTGACGTCGCCCGACCCCGGAACAAGGAGGAGCCAGTGTATACAGTATGTACGAAGTATACACAGGGCTGGCGGTTCGTCACGCACCGAATCAGGCGTCTCGATCGTTTGAGGTGGCGGCTTTCCGCACCGCCAAGAGGTTCCGTGTTGATTAATTTAGCGGGGGTAGCGAGGAGACCTGGTGCTGCGCCCCTTGTTGAGACGTCAGCTTGTGGATTCGGTGTGTGGCATATCGTAACTACCTCCTTGACACGCTTCTGAAACCCCTTTTCTCTCATACAGCAGTTAGTTAGCGAAAGATGTTGGGGGTGAATTGCATATGTAATAATTACTGTGCCAAAGGAATTTTATAAATAAAAATAAAAATAAAAGACACTTCCTAACAAGTTTGTAGCAATGTGGCCCCGTTTACTAGCGGTGACTGGTCATCGCCGCCTTTCATCGCCCGATCGACTGTCAGAAACCGCAGTTGATGCAGATCTCTGTTGGTCAGTAAGTTACACGATTTTCCAATAAAAAATCCTATGGTACCATGTTCATCTCCATAAGTTTATATTCATGCACTGAAGGAAGTCCGACCCTGTCTGTCTGCCTTGTTGAACGTTACGCCATCGACCGGTCCCCAACTTTGAATGAGACGAGTCAAGGCTAAACGCCTTTCCTCTCGGTGCTGCACATACATACATACATACATACATACATACATACTGTAGTTCGACCTATTTTGGTCAGATGAAGCGCCAAGTACCTGCTTATGACAATGTATCCAGTACAACAACTCACATGGCTTGCCTTCAGAAGGAAATCTCCATCTTGAGGAGATGGACAAAATAAGCATCCGATCCTTATTTAACAGGTCCACAGAACCACAGTACCTAATTACTTCACTAATAATCATTCCTTGTTCTCCCCAGCTCAAATCCCTGGAAACCAAAAGCTCGGGCAGGGCAATATTGCACAACTCCTCATGCTGACCGCATGGCTTGCCCTACTGAAGCATACAATGAAGCCGTCAGCCGCAACGCACCGTGCATCCACACTTGATGCGTACGAGTCCCCCGTACTGTGTACTTCCAAGACTACAATTCCATAGCGTACGCGCGAGGCAGTGCATCGACCAAACACATAATGGCCACCCATATTCCAAACGCGTTACGTAGACTGTGTGAATAATGTAAGGATGTTTCTATTTTTATACCCACGACCCAGAAGAAAGAAAAAACCACTTCACAACATGACAAATCTGCACGCACAGCACACCAGAATAAGTAATAGTAGGGAGCGCTAGGGGGATGGGAAAAGCCCCATGTTTTGCCAAGCAGTGGATTGTAGCTAATTATTCAACTGCCGAATGTGAACCATTTGGGGAACTCAGCATCGGGTAATCTGTAGTCTAGACTCTTCCCAAGTGGTGTGCTTCGTATGTTTCCTTTATCCGACTCGTCGCGATACCCGAGCGATATCCGTCCCCTGCTTCTCACGTCAATAAAACGAATAAAACGAATAAAATAATAAAATAATAAAATAAAACTCAGGTACCAGTATACACAATGTTAACTATATTTCCCAGCACTAATGTTCGTTTGCTTTTACATTTGCGATTCACTATTGTACTGCTTTTCTACCAGCCTCATCACAAGACGAGCGAATTGTTCCTAGCCGGTTTTCTAACACACCCTCCCATCATCCTTCAACACAGCCAACATTAAGGCCATATCACTATGTGCGATTTATGCAGCTTTGCTTAGGTGAGTTTTTACCCCTCTCCATGTCTTGGCGTCACCGGATTCGCACCAGATCCTACTCATCGTCGTCATCGCCTTTCCTTACTCGGGATCGTCCGCCAACTTGTTCTCGGCAGCGGCCGCTTCCATGTCTTTGAGCTGCTTCTGGCCCTCTTCTGTAGTCGCATCAATGATCTGCTCTTCAAGACTTAGAATGTTGGCCTGTCAATCAATTTGTTAGCCTTCCCTTTCACGTGTCATATCATCTGTACATACCTCTCCAAACAGACCAACCAACTCCTCAGCCTCGTCAATCTTCATATTACCAAGCACCTTGTTCACCTTATCTAGCTCCCCAGACTCCAACGCTTTCTTCATTTCGGGCTTGAAGCTATCGTAGATCTTTCTCGCTTCCTGCTCCTCTGGGTCCTGACTGTCGGTTGCTGGCACCTTGATCTGGATCACGGTACCAGGCTCCACGGCGTGAAGTTGTATCTGCTCAACACCTTCCGCCTCGGCGTCCTTGGCCCGCTCGGCAATGATCTCTCGTGATCTCGTTCGGATCTTCATGAACGTATCCTGCACGTCCTTGTAAAAGACCTCCTGGGCCTGATGGCCCTTGGTGGTGATACGCTTGAAGAACAAGCCCACCCCGTCCTTGCCTAGAGCACGGCAGTATTGCAGGAGTAGGGCCTGGTGTACATATTGCCTAGAGAGGTCATCCTTGCCCTCAAGCGCAGCATCAAAGGCGAGGACAAGTAGACCATCGGTCTCCTTCTCGATCAAAATCTGAGGGTTCTGCGACAGGAACCGCAAACTTGTCGAGTAGTCGTCGGCCTTAATCTGACCGAACCTCTTGCCCGCAGGGGACGCCTCGACCTCATCATCATCATCCACCGTAACATCTTCCTTAGCAGCACCGGATCCAGAGGCTGCATCAAAGTTAGGGTTCAAAAGCTCAACTTGAGTAGAGTCCTTCTTATCGCTCGGTTTCGATTTGTTGACGTGCGAGCTGTCAAACCCAGTGTGAATACCCTCACTCGTGATTTTCCTGCTCTCCTCCTTCTCGAGCTCCGCTAGCTTGGCCAAGAGCTCCTTCTGCAAATTGCTAATTTTATTCTCATGCTCCTGAATCTCGTCCACCATCGCATCGTACCGGTTCTCTGGCTTCTTCTCATCCAAAGCCTTGTTAACCTGGTCCAGAAGCGTAGCCATCATCTTCGTATATGTAGGCAGTTCTTTCTCGTCGCTATGGATGCCTTCGGGTCGTGGAGGGGGATGATCGTCCTTGGGGTTTCCGGCAGATTCCATAACAGCTTGGAAGGCTACTTCGGCAGGGTTACGGGTGGCAGCCTCAGAAGCATGGGCTCGCAGCGAGGTGAGAAGCGCGGAGATACGCTTCATCAGGCCATCGTTAATGATGCGCTCATATTTGAGCGTCTCGATTTGGTGCTTGCGTTGCTGGCGTTCCTGATGAATCTGAGCCTGCTTTGCTCGAATGAAAGATCGCTTGTCCACATTGGGGTGCACCTCGACATCAGAATCATCGCTGAGCTCCAGGGCGTCCTGACGAGTGAATAGTGAGTGAGCAAAATCCAGTCAAAAGGAGGGGATAGTAGAGAGTTGGCATACCCATTTGCTGTAGTCCACAGGCATCTTAACGAATCAAGAACGTCTGTCCCTCGAAATTAAAACTCGAAAAAGATGAGAAGATGAAGAGCCTAGCAGCTAGAGCTCGTCTTAGGATGGCTGGAGCTGAACTGTTCTGCTTGTCTAATATTGGAAGATTCTGGATTTGCGTGAAGATGCCCATGATGGCGGGGTTCCTAACCAAGCACCCCACTGTGAGGCTCTGGCGAAGGCGCCGCTTAGCCACACTCCTGGCCGAGCCACAGTTAGCAAGAGGCATTGCGATCAGATACCTACAGCGCGGAATTAAGGGGGGGCAAAAAGGTATCACTGAGTGATTGAAAGTAACGGATGGTAGCAAAAAAACCCATTAATGCGTGATCTGGGAATCGAACCCAGGGCTCCCCGACGTTACTCGAATGGCAACGGAGAATTTTACCACTAAACCAATCACGCTTTGTTAGGAGCATGGGACATTTATTGCCACTATGAGCTATTCAGCAACGGCGAATCAGAGAAGGGTCATGGAGGGAAAGCAAAAGGATTTAAATACATAGCTATAGGCACCTAGGATGAAATAAAGTAGTGCTATTCAGTAGAGAAGCGTGCAAGAAACAAAGTGTAGTCTATAGAGCTATGAGTGGGTAACCGGTAGCATCCCCAGGATCCCAAAAGCCGAACTCAATCGGTCGCTCATATGTCTAATATGCTATGCAGGAACCATTATATTTTGTGTTTCTTATCCCAATGCAACTTCGTCGTCTGTGGTGCCAAACACTATGATTGTCTTCCAACTCCAACGACAATAAAGGCCCAAGTTAGGCTTCTCTTCTCACAGCTAATATTATACTCAATTACCATCTCATACTGCAGGTCCGATTGTATACGGAAGTGTAGTCTAGCAGAATAAACGAGCAATGGTGAATAGAAGTGAAGATTTAAGGCAGCATTGCTTCAACGTAAATGGCGACGAGCCAATCAAAATTGAAATAATAGAGCTCGCAGGCTGAACTCCTTGCGGGTTATTAGGAACTCCCAGTTTACTAGACGATGCACGCAAAATGTAGAGAGCAATAGAATAACCTTGGTGAAGTTCAGGCGGAAATTACATTCATCTTATTGCCTTTGAGTGATTCACCTCAAGCCACGATCTTCAACATCATATCGTCAACGGTATGAGACATGCGAGCCAGAATTCAAAGCATCTCTTCCTTTACCCTAATTAATATCAATGAGCCTTCAAAGAACCGTCCACCTTGTCCTAGACATTCTTACAGCTCTTTAAAACCCTTTCATACACACTCTCTGGACTCTATTCCCACTGTCATCAGCTATATTCTGACTCTTCAATCATTGCCATGGAAGGCGATATTGTCCCCGCATTGACACTCTCGGACTTCCCAAAATCGCGGACATGGGGCCAGACAAACGCTGCTCAGAGAATCATTGACCAATTCAACCCACGTTGTCGGAGTTTCCCCATCCATGTGGCCAACAGGATCGCCCACTTTGCTAAAACTGGACTGCCACCCTCCTCTAAGAAATCATTGACAAACCCGAGAATTCACAGGTATTTTAACTACATGTTCGATTCTCTGGGTAAGATCAAACAGAAACAGCTCAACTGGGAGAAGTGGTGGGTGCTTGCAGCTATCTACGGATTTTCCAACCCACGTCTACAGCCCGCGGTTGCGGAGTTTAGTCAACGTCTTGGAAGGCCTCTCAAGGGCATGGACTACCCTGGCCCCATTCCCGCATACATTAGTGGCCCAGAAAATGATGGCCCTCTAGACGACAACGACGGCGGCGGCGAAGAAGACAATTCAAAAGATAACGTTAAGAACCCAACCGCCGAGGGGAGTCTACTTGGTCAAAACGATCCTGCCGATCTAGCGGGTGACATGAGCGACTCAACAAGCGCCTTGGCAATTCAGCAAGAGCACATGGTCAAAGAAGAGCTGCTGCACCGAGAGACCATTTGCATCGATGCATTAGATGCTCTCCATAAGATAATGGGAGATTCTAAATCGAATAAGCTAGAGGACAACCGGACACCCTATACAAGGACACGGCCAAGCATTAACAATAAAAGGCGCCTAAGTGACGATATCAGTATGGATTTGAGCTCCGACGAGGAAGTTTACCAGCCAAAGAAACGCCAGGCACATGGTGTGACGCTTAATGGCTTGGAAGTCCGTCAAGCCTCCACTGAGGCTCGTCTTCAAACCGCCGAGGAAGGCCTCAAAATGGAGAAGAAACGTCGAGAAGCCCTCGAGTTCCGCATGACCAATCTTTCCAACATCGTCACAGTGCTCAAGACGCAGCAGGGTCACGAACGAGACTTTAGAGAGCTTGTAGCTCACAACCCAGGTACTACGGATGTCGCTTTATTGAGAGAGGTGGCCGACAAGACGATGAGCAACGCCGTGGAGCTCAACAAAGTGACGAAAAGTCTTGAGGAGATCCGCCATGGGAGCGGCCGTCAGCGATCATGAGGCTGATTGATCGGCTTTTGCTGAGGGTAATGTGACGTTAATACACACTGGCGATAGTTCAGCTAGGATGCGTGGCGTTTGACGGAACACAAAAAACGGGCTGATGCGGTGATGCTATCTTGGTAAATGCACATCATATCATTATTCGAACATGGGTCGTAAAGATCCGAAGTCGAAAAAGGAACTTTGGGAATAAAAACAGCGAAGTAGATTAGCATTTGTCTTCACAAGACACAATCAAGTTAAATCGGATATGATAAGCGAACCGAGGATCCATACGTTGGGATTCCTTTGACATTGATACAAACAGTGATACTCCTTCGCTAATGAATATTCTATCATACAGACCAGCATTGATAAAGTCCAAAACACCCTTTTCTCTAACGAACCATACTCTCATCTCAATACAGCTTGGGCTTGGATGGTAACGTGTAATAACGTAGATCTTAATCGAGTTCTAGGCAACTCAAGACATGGTCTTCATGAAGTCGTCAAGATCGAAACTCTCCTCATATTGCTTGTTGTCCCACAGCTCTCCCAAATCGTCCAGCCAGGCCTTCTTTCCGGGCTGGCGTAATACGTCACCGGTTTCGATATCCACCATATCCTCTTCTCGTCCCTCTATGCTATTCTGAGGTTTTTCCGATATTAGGCTTGGACCTGAGTCTCCTAAGTTGAACAGGTCGAGAATTTGGTCTGTATCCATTGTTGAAAGGCCGGCGTTCTGCTGGTTCACGACTGTCGAGGCAACATCGATCTTGAAGCGCTGGAGACTGAGAATCTTCTCTTCCAAGGTTCCACGTGTGATTAGTCGGTAAACATTGACAACCTTCTTTTGACCAATGCGGTGGGCTCTGTCCATAGCCTGCAGATCCTTCTGAGGGTTCCAATCATGCTCCACGAAGATAACAGTGTCTGCGCCTGTCAGGTTCAAGCCCAAGCCACCAACACTAGTTGTTAATAGCAGGACATCGTACGAGGGATCGCCATTGAACTTGTTGACAATGTCCTGTCGCTTGTTGGCCTCCACGGAGCCGTCGAGCCGCAAGTGTGACACTGAAGGTAACATCTCCTTCAAAACCTTGTTTTGGACCATATCAAGCATTTCCTTCATCTGGCAGAAGATAAGCGCTCTGTGCGGTTTGATAGGCTGGTACAATGGGTCATTAGAATCTCCACCCTCGATGCCAATGCCACAATCTACTAGGAGGTCTCTCAGGGCCGTAAGTTTAGGTGCGTGTTGAGGATCCTCGATTGATGTGCCTCGCTTCTGGAGAATTTTTTGTGTGTCATCATAAAGGTTGCTTCCAGGTTTCATGACCATGGCGGGTGAGTTACACAGCTTCCGCATGTACTGGAGGGCTTGGAAGATGTGTTGCTTGGCTTCCTTGTCGTCCCGGCCAGCCTCTGCTTGAATTTTCTTGCCTTGTTTCTTAGTGAAGTCCTCAAAGAGCTTCTTCTGCAGGTCACTCAGATCACAGTAGTAGTTCTGCAGAATCTTCGGAGGAAGGTCATTGAGCACCTCCTCCTTGAGACGTCGCAGCAGGAAGGGCAGGACTTGCTTGTGGAGGGCTTCAATAGCGAGGGCTCCAGCTTCCTGCTCTTTTGATGATGCCTTACTGAATCGACTTGCAGCGATAGGTTTGGCAAATCGGTCCAAGAAGACCTTTTCGGCACCTAAGAAGCCGGGCATGAGGAAGTCGAATAAAGACCACAATTCAAGAACGTTATTCTGGATAGGTGTGCCAGTGAGAATGAGGCGGTGGTTGCTCGGAAGCCTCTTCACTGCTTGGGTGATCTTGGCTTTGGGGTTTTTGATCAAATGCCCCTCGTCCAAGACGACGTAGTTCCAGTTATGTTTATCAAGGATGTCAGAATCATTGCGGCACACGTCGTAGGAAGTAATGACAATGTCGGTCTGTCCAAGCCTATCTTTAATGGTCTTTCTCTCCGAAGGTGGTCCCACGTACGCAGTAACGGTCAAGAAAGGCGCATAAGTCTTGATTTCTTGCTGCCAGTGACCAGAGAGCGTGGGCGGGCACACGATGAGGGATGGGAGCTTTCTGACATCAGAGGATTGTGTCTTAGCATATTCCTCAGCACGCTGATGATGATCACTGGCCACAATGCAAATAGTCTGGAGCGTCTTTCCGAGACCCATGTCATCGCAAAGAATACCGTGGAGATGATACTTGTTGAGGAAGTTCAGCCAGTTGACACCATCCTGCTGATATGATCGCAGTTCGGCCTTTATAGCGACAGGAATTTGAAATGGTTCCACCTTCTTGGGATCAAGCAATTGGGCGATGAAGGTCCGTTCTCGATCTCTGCCCTTCAACATTTCTTCAGAGAGGCCTGGCGGATCTGGAATGCCGGTTTCCAAGGGCACAAGCTTCACCAGCGTCGCAAACGATGTTGTGGCAATTAGACGAATCTCATTGTCCGAATCGCTCATGCGGCCCAGAACCGGCACGATGAGGAAGATGACGTATGGTAAAATAGCATCACCCATGACTGCAATCAAGTGGTAGACTGCTTCAATGGCACCCTGACGGAAGTTGAGGTCAAGAGGGTTGTTGATAGATGGGAGAACCTTCTCAACCAAAGCAGTCATTCCCTCCACGGTGATGACACTACAGATGGTAGCCAGACATTTAGCTGCCATATACCGGAAGACAGAGAGTTCGGAGTGGAGAGCTTTGATAACGAGAGGCATCAACTGCATCACGAAAGAATACAAAGCAGGGTTAAGGGTTGGTGTGATGGTCCTAATAATGGACATGGCATCGACGATTTCTTGTCCAAAGGTCTGCTCAGGGTCCTTAGCCTCGGCAGGAAGATCGCCTGTGAAAGCCTTGACTAAAGGCTGCTCCATGAAGGTTCGTAGACTGGGCACGACCTCCAAGAGGTTGGCTCCATATGTTTTGGAGAGAATCTCGAGCGCTTCCTTGGCACCACGTCTTGTGATGCGAGCAGCCTTTGCCTCTCGAGCCCATTTAGCAGCGTCTGCATGGTCGACTCTATCTTCCTCCTTTTGCATTGAGAGAACACAGTCAGTCTTACTGGCATGAACAGGGAATTCTGGTGTCTCAGCGACCTCAACGCAGGAGAATTTGACCAAGTTTGCAACGACCTTGCCAGCAGGGCCTTTTCGACCCTTGTCAGTGAAAAGCTGCACAAGTCTGGCGATGGTGTCCGCCGATCGAGTTTGGAGTAGCTGGTTCTCCTCCAACTTTATGGAATCCATGATGCCCTTGATGAGTGGGCTGGGCTTTTTGGGCAAGATCTTCATAGCAACCATGGCACAGGCTGCTGCAGCCTTGATGCGAACATCTCGAGCTGCCTTCACAACCTTTGCCTCCTCAATCGCAGTGACCGTAACATCTCGAGCTTCAGCAAGTTGCTGGCTTGCGATGAGACGTTGGCCAGGAGGCATAGCCTTCTTCAGCTTCTCGTAATCATCACCGACGCATTTCTCGGCAGTAGCAATAGAAAAGGCGCTGGGACCGGCTTCGGCTTCGCCTTGAACCACAACAGGAAGGACGGGCAATTTGCTGTGGGAAACCTTGCCGTGATCTCGGAAGAAGTGGATCAACTGTTGACATTGCGTGCGAACACGCTGAATAAAGTTGACAAGATCTCTGTACGATCCCGGGCGTTCCGACTCCACGATGCGCTGCAGGCTCTCGACGTATCGAGCGGAGTCATCTGGAGAGTGGCAGTTCTTAGCGAATTCTTCGATAACAACACATGCTGTAAGTTGGGTTGAAGAAAACGCTGAGGAAAGGCCGGGAACAAGCAACGCGTCGTAGTCGTCAAGATATTTTGCGGGAACCGAGGACATCATAAGACCCATGGCCTTGGCCGCCGACACACGTGACCGGATCAGGACATCCATGCCCACCAGGTCAACATCACCCTGCATCATATGGCCATCGACATCGTGGGTCAGGCTGGTAGTAGGAACGTCCTCAACTTTGATGGATTTGCGTCGGCGTTTAAGCGCTCGATCAGAGCCATCGGGCGATGACACTTTGCGTGGGGTCTGTTGAACCACACCCGGCATAGTATAAGTACCGCCGGATGGTTTCTGAAAGAGTGTGGCATTCATGGGAATAGGGTTGCGCGAGACACCAATCGGGTGCAGGGTGAGCTGCATCATGGAGTCAATATGAGCAGCAAATTCGTCCGCAAGAACCTCGGGGTTCTTAGCCAGGGTTCTGACCAAGGCGGTCCAGAGCTCCATGGACATATTCAGGGCATCCTTATCTCTCTCGACGAGGATGTTTTGGAATATTAATCTCAGAATTCTACCAGTAAGCCAGCCTTGAGATGTCTCTTCGCCAAGGTTGGCAAATGTCAGCAGAGCCTTCAACACAGCAACGCGGACTGATGTAATAGTGTGTCGCAAGAACGGGTAGAGTCGGGGCACAAGCAGCGTGAAAGAACGCTCTTCATCTTGAGCTGCGGATGTCTTCATGGCTTCCAACACCTCAGGGAAGCTGCAGAGTGTGGCAAGAAGGTCCATGATACGACCTGTACTTGCGCTCAAGTCATCTCCCAGGTTGGAAAGACTTTCCCAGATGATGTTCACAAGGCCTTCCAGTTGTGCGGGTCTCATTGTAACAAACTCCTTGGCCATTGGAATCAGAGTCGCAGCACTCACTGAACGAACATCGTCGTCCAAGTCGCCGAGGCCCTTCATCACCGCCCGAATGACGCCGTCGATCATGTCGCCATCCTGGAGGAGGAGGTCTTTCCGCACCGCCACAACATACCTCAGCCCGACCATGCCACCATGGCAAACTGCCCAAACTGGTCGGTCAAGCTTCAGGTCATTTTGCATGACCATTCGGTACAGGATTTGATATGTGCTGTAAACTGACGTTGAAGGAAGGTGCTTCAACACAGAACCAAGAGATTGTCCGACAGTTTCCCTGATAGGTGCAACCGAGGTGTCGGAACTATAATCAGTGAATCGATCCAACATGAGAACGCCGCAGAGGCGACAGGCGAGGTCATCGAGCCATTTACGGTTGAGGGCATCGTTTTCGTGTCGAGATTTTGATCGTATTCTTCCAGCACCTCCACCATGTACACGAAGGACCTCTCTCAAGCCCATGGCGGCACCATGTCGCGTTTCCCAGGATGGGTCGAAGAGGTCCACCTTGAGAAAATCGCACAATCGTTCATAAGGCCACTCGGCGCCTTCCATTGACTCCTCTGCCTCGAGTTCCGACTTGATTGGGATGACAGGACCCTTGAACTCGCTCACTACTTTAGTGTCCTCGTCTACATCGGCAGGTCGATCGAGATTAAAGTAGTCGTTCACTTTTCCATTTTTCTTGGTATCCCCGTCAGTCATCTGTGTGTCCTCAGCGAGACCTTCAGATCCCGCGGTCACCGATCGCCTGATGGAGAGATCGCCGAATCCGCCCTTGCCCTGGGACGCTTTCATGGCTTCTCGCTTGCGTTTTCTCTTCAGGACATTGAGCTGTCTTGAGCTCAACCCCGACTCCTCGGTCGGCTGGCCATGGCTAGGACCGTCATGACGACCTAGACCATTGCCATTGGTAACGTCCATGGGGGTTAAGGGAACGGTATCACTGCTGGGAACGGCCATTTCCTCATCTTCGAATTTCCTTCCGAGGAGGCCCAATCGCCCAATAAGAGTCTTCCGCTGATGTTCAAGGCGAGCCTGGGGATCTAATGATGCAAGTCCATACTCGATGCCTCCGCCTCGTAAAAGCTCACGGCCGTACTTGAGGATCATCTCGACGTCGAGTAAGTCGAGCTTAAATAAATCATCCTCGGGCACGACCGAATCCTTGTCATCTTCCTCTTTCTTAATGTGGCCATTTTCGCCCAAGGGTTCCTCCTTTTTAGGCTCACTAGGTGCATCCTCGAAATTTGGGTCGTAGAGGGGGGCATTTTCAGCGATTTTGCCTATTGCTGATGCGGCTGTCCTCCTCGTCTCCCAGTCTTTGTGTCGCAAGTATGGTACAACACGTGAGAGAAGATTAAATAGTTCATCGGGGTGTTGTTTCTGCCAATCGGCAAGTTGGTTGACAGCAGTGTCCCGAATTAACCTCGTGCTTCCCGTCTCGAGGATTCTACAACCGGTTAGCAATGCGCATTGAAAATGAGGGTGTATTTGGCGAGTCTATAGCGAGGATCTCATGATCTAATCGCAATTAAGGTGTAAGCCAGATTAAACTCACGTGACTAATCTGTCGAGTCTACATTCATTGTCAGTCAGTTAACAGATGAACGGCACTAACACGGGGGACAAACCTTGATGCCATTTTGTCTCGGATCTGAGTGCGTCAGTTATCTCAGTCCTCATGACATTTCGAAAATCTATTGTCGGGATGTTAGTGGCCACTAAAAGTCACAATTTTAAGAAAATGAGCCGGCCCCAGGCGCAAGGCAGGGCCAGGCTTTGGCATTTAGTATTTCCAACAACGCGGGACCGTGTAGCGCGACGCGACACACCGGCTGAAGTGGGGCGCCGGGATAGAGATGCATGCATCCGAGGAGGACGTCAGGGAAGATATAGTTCATATCTCAGACGGAGACGGCAGGCAAGCTCTGTCCCCGATTGGGTGCGCAAGGAGGATCCGGAGATCGTTGACGGGTATTTGGAGGCTGTAGCCTCACATGCAAACCCACGAGGCAATGAAGAGAGTGGTTGAAGGACAGTGTGTCCATGACGAGTCGTGGATGACAGGACGGTATGATTGGCTGTGGCGGGGAACGCCCGGGATCAAAGGAAGGGACGGACGAAAAGAAAAGAAAAAGGATCGGCTGGCACGCCAAAAGTGACTTACCTGAGATGGTTACGTGGTGCGGCGGTCGTTGAGCTTCAGGGTCAGGGTGTTGTGGACTTTTAGCTTCAGCTCAGTTTGGCGTAAGGCCAAAGAAAGGTAAGCTCGGGGTTTCTGCAGATGCAAGGCGTATGTAGCATTGACATCAACCGAAATTTGTATATTTTTTTTATAAAAAAAAAATATGTTTAATAGCTGTGATGCGATGCGATGCGATGAGACAAGATCCAACAAGGCCAGAACCGATGCGATGCGAGATTGGGTTGACGGATAATATTGTATGTTTTGGTGACGTTATTTCCTGGGTCGCCCCGGTTGGCTGGGCTGCGGAGGTCGAGGGGTTGGTCTCGCAACACTCTGCGCGGGCGGCTGAAGATGCCTGGCGGCCTGGGGTTGCAGGGCAGTTGCCTGCGACAAAAAAGGCTCAATGTGTAAGTGTGAGGTTGGCAGCAGGATTGACTGGAGCCAAAGTATGCGAAAGATAAATTAAAATCGCGGGAATAGCAAAAGAATAAAAGAATAAAAACAATTAAGAAGATAATAAATGAAAAATGGAAAGAAAAAATGTTTAGCACAAAGATCCAGACGATGTTGAGTTTGGTGTTGGTTAATGGCGTCGCTATCGCTCGAGTTGCTACTGAGAGCTGGAACAAGAAGCTTCGACTTCGCTGGTGCTGCTGCTTTTCGTGTGGTCCCGGTGGCCAGGTGGAAAATCGGGGTGGAGGGCAGGCCGGACATTCATATGTTAATGGTTGTATTTTTATACACGCGCGGCACCCAGGGCCAACGGTTTCCCTTCTTGCGCTCGCCTAATTTCCCTCTTGCTTTGCTAGCGTAATATCTTGGGGGGGAGGGGGGTGGCCCTTGCTCTCTCGTCTCTGGCTGACCTCGACCCTTCTTCTTTTTTTTTTTCTTTTCCCCCTCTTCCCTTGGCCCACTCGACGACGCCCGCTCCACTGGGGCCTGCCAACTGGGGCTGGAACTGGGGCTTGAGAGGCTCGTTGCCCTCTCAAGCTCGCCCAGTCAACTCACCAGCCTCATTCTGGCCCTTGCGCAGCTCCCACGCACCACTCAAATGCTGACTTCGTATTGGCATTCATCGGGTCCCCTTGACGGCGAGGCCAGCTTTCAGATGTCATCGCTGCTGTTTTTTTTTTTTTTTTTCCCGCTGCGATCTAATCTCTACCGCTTATTTGTTTGCCTGCAATTCCCGCTCCTTTCCTCCTTTGGTGTCATTTTTCCTCTTCAAGGTCCCGTTCTGGCCCATGCCAGCGGGTAGAGCCATCACTGGCAGTGGTCTGCCTACCGGAGCACCGGCATTCGTGCTAAGGGTACCTTGGTACCCTACTGGGTTAGGCACCATGCATCACATCTTCAACAGGCTCCTACCCTAAACTCACCGTTTACCTTCGTCTGCAATAATATATGACCCCATAACTGCAATAGACTCCTTTGACCAGATCATTACGCGATACGGCTAGCTATGGGGACTCTTGGTGCGGTTTTCTACGCTCTTTTTGTCGTGCTTTTTTGTACTCGGGCTGGATCCCATGCGTCCCGTCTCGACGAGCCCTCATCATTTCTATATAAACTAAACTCAGATACCTGCTCAGATACGGCGGCAAGGTCGGTCCAGTAACCTCGTACAGGTCTGCCCAGCGACCTTCAGATCAATATAGGCATTACATAAAACCCACCACACCCGAAAGCGTGCTTGATGACACCACGACGTCATCGACGACTCTTGACATTATTGCTGTTGCCTCGGGCCATTGCAAATTTACGAAGCTAAACTTCCTTCGACCCCGCCCTTTCAGGAAACACATGTTGGGCATACCCGTAGTATCAAATGAGCCGTGATTCGACAGAGTCTAACTCACGCGACTCGCATTCGCTGTGAAGAACCGGACCCCATTCAACCCGCCCTGGCCCGTTATGGGGTGAAGACTTTTGGGAAGCCTGTAACGTGTCGCCTGATAGCCCATGTCCACGCGGTAACTCCATGTCAGTACTCCTACAGGTCCAGGACTAGGCACTCGTGGCACACTTTCCCAACAATGCTTCATCCACACTGGCCTTTGTCACATTCCTCATAGGTGGAACAGGCCGAAGGTGGGTCGATCGATACAAGAACGAAATGCGTGGCCACAATCTGACAAGGAGCGTTCACCAATCTGGGGGAGAGATCAGAAAACGCCATCGGTAATGCTCTCATCCGTCGAATGTCTCTCTTTCGCCTTGATTTCTATCCTACATTCGCCAATCCAAGATCGTAGACGTAGCAACAGCAGTGAATACACCATAGCCTACAATACATGGTCGTGTTTCAGAGATTACTGGGTGGTTTTATGCGTAGTCTCGCCTCCGGACCTTGGGGGTCGACCTACGCCGACTTTCAGTACGTTGGTACTCCAAACTTTCTGATTTATGCTAGGATGATACCGCAAAACTCGTGGTGGCTGGAGCCTTTCCGCTTGGTATTCTGTAGTCTAAAATGATCGCGTATCACGTCACTCTCTACCACCGCGGAGAGCTTTGCATTACTGTGTTACTGTATATATACGTATGTATGTGGAAGTGGCTAATCAGCCATTTCTTAAACTCACTTCAAGGGGGAGAATTTGGGAGGAGCGACTTCTATCTAGCCTCTGTATAGTGAAAACCGCCTGTGACTGAAGTTCTGGATTCTGATCGCCAACAGGGGTTCAATGACGGGAGACCAAGCTTTGTGACGGCCAACGCACAGACCACCAAACCGACTCCCGCCGTTCCTGTCCAAGCTGACACAGAGCAATTCCACAACGGAAAGTTGGCGCCTTACAATCAAGGCATCATCTCACGTCGCAACCACACCCACCACGCGAAAGCCCACTTGATCGCGGTGCTTGGGCCGACGCGTCGAATCGCATCAGTTCGTTCGCAACACCGAAGCAAAAATCCACAGACAAAGTCGGGACTGTGCCTTGTCTCGCTGACAAGCTCTCTGACCCTCGCATGTTGCGCAAAAGCGCCGGCGCAACCCATCATGTACATCAAGCAAATCATCATCCAGGGCTTCAAGAGGTAAGTTGCTGCATCGTCCTTTTTCATCTTCTTCAGCCTCCTCCTCAACCTTCGCCGCGTGCGCATTCCGTCGCTAACCCCTCTCGCAGCTACAAGGAGCAAACCGTTATTGAGCCCTTCTCCCATAAAACCAACGTCATCGTCGGCCGCAATGGCTCTGGAAAGAGCAACTTCTTCGCGGCTATTCGCTTCGTCCTTAGCGATGCCTATACTCAGATGAGTCGCGAGGAGCGACAGGGTCTTCTTCACGAAGGTTCCGGATCTGCGGTCATGTCCGCATATGTTGAGATCATATTTGACAACAGCGATGACCGATTTCTCACTGGAAACAAGGAACTCGTCCTGCGGCGCACCATTGGTCTCAAGAAGGACGAATATTCCGTGGATCGCAAAGTTGTCACCAAAACCGACGTTATGAACCTCCTCGAAGCTGCAGGCTTTTCGCGATCGAATCCTTACTACATTGTGCCTCAAGGCCGAGTCACCGCGCTGACCAATATGAAGGAGTCGGACAGGTTAAACCTGCTCAAGGAAGTCGCCGGAACTCACGTTTACGAACAACGCCGTGCCGAGTCACTAAAAATCATGAATGAGACGAACAACAAGCGGGAAAAGATTGATGAGCTCCTGGTATACATCAAAGAACGATTGGACGAGTTGGAGGAGGAAAAGGAGGAGCTGCGGGGTTTCCAAGATAAGGACCGGGAGAGGCGATGTCTCGAGTACGCCTACCACCACCGAGAACAAGTTACTATTCAGTCTGCCCTTGAGGACCTCGACAACGTTAGACAGGACGGCTTAGATTCTTCCGATACTAGCCGGCAAGAGTTTATCGATGGTGAGAAGGCAATCTCCCGACTCGATGCCGAGATCCACAAGCTTCAAAGAGAAATGGAGCTTTTGCAGATCGACCGAAGGCAGCTGGAGGAAGACCGACGAGACAGCGCGAAGACTCTGGCCAAGGTTGAGATGAAGGCCAAGAACTTGAAGGAGGGCCAGTCCAGTCGAGAACAGGTCCGAACCCAACATGCTGCTGATCTCCAATCCGTCCAATCCGAGATTGCTGCCAAAGAGAATGAACTTTCCACTATCTTACCTGAGTTCAGCCAGAGAAAGACCTCCGAGACCGAGATTCGGCAGGAACTGGATACTGTTGAAGCAAGGAGATCTCGTCTCTTTGCTAAAGAGAGTCAAGGCTCTAGATTTAAAAACAAATCTCAGCGTGACGAATGGCTAAGAAACGAGATCAATGAGCTGCAAATGACCATCAGCACTCAACAGGCAAACAAGGTCGATGCTGATGAGGAGGTGGTAAGAGTCCAGCAAGCCATTTCTCAAACCGAGCAGGAAGTTGTTGACTTGCGAGCACGTTTGAGCAACTGGAACGCTGATACCGCCAGCATCGCAGATGAGGCGACTAGAGCAAAAGATCTCCTGGAAAGACTGAATGATGAGCGCAAGGCTGTCCGACGTGAGGATGACAAGCTTAACTCGATCATCTCCAACGCCCGGCAAGAAAAAGAAACCGCCGAACGTGAACTGTCCCATACCATGGACGGGGCCACTGCTCGAGGTTTGGCTACTATTCGACGCCTGAAGCAAGACCGGGACCTCCCGGGAGCCTATGGAACACTGGCAGAGCTTCTCGAAGTCAGTGATGCATACAGGCTTCCCGTGGAGCAGATTGCTGGCGCCAGTCTTTTCCACTACGTTGTTGACAATGCTGAAACTGCCACATATCTTGCAGATGTACTGTACAGGCAACGCGGTGGACGTGTGACATTTATGCCTCTCGCCCAGCTACATCCTCGCAAGATGAACCTTCCGAGGTCTAATGATGCTGTACCCCTTTTGAGCAAGATTACGTACGACCACATGTTCGAGAAAGCTTTCCAGCAGGTTTTTGGCAAGGTTGTTGTCTGCCCCAACTTGACTGTCGCTAGTCAGTATGCCAGGAGTCACGGCGTGGATGGTATCACGGCAGAAGGTGACACGACTAACAAGAGAGGTGCAATGACTGGTGGTTATATTGACCCTCGAAAGTCTCGTCTCGAGGCCGTTCAGGCAGTCAACAAGTGGCGAGATGAGTATGAGACGCTCATGACCCGGTCTCGGGATATCCGCAGGCAAATCGAGCTCAAGGACCAAGAAATTACTGCTGCCATGTCTGAAGTTCAAAAGTTTGAGCAGAGATTCCGTCGTGCTGAGGATGGATTCGAGCCCTTGAAGCATGAGCTACGGAACAAATCGGCACATTTGGAGAATGTACGCCTTCAACTTGAGTCAGCACTCAGGCGCCGTGATGCTGTGGAGAAGAACATGAATGGTTTTATGCAGGAGGTGGCTGCCCATGAGGCTGAAATAGGCACCGACTTTAAAAAGAACCTAACAGCAGTTGAACAGCAACAGCTGGAAGAGCTTGGTGTTAGAGCTTCAGAGCTGCAGAAGCAGTGGAACGAAATTAGCAGAGCTCGCCAAGACCTTGAGCGCCGGAAACAGGTTCTTGAAGTTGATCTTCGACAAAACCTGCAGATGAAGCTCGATCAGCTCAGCAGCCAGGCGTTCGAGAACTCTGCATCTGGATCTTCTACAGGCAGCTTGAAGGAGACGCAACGGGAACTCAAGAAAGCACAAAACGCGCTCAAATCGGCTGATGCTAGCCTTCAAGAGACGGAAGCCAAGATGGATGATGTGCTACAGAGCTTGGAGCAAAGGGGCACACAGAAGTCCGAGCGAGAGCTAATGCAGCAGGATCTCTCGATGAGAATCGAGAAGCAACAGAAGAGGATGGATAAGAGTCTCAGAAGGAAGGCTTTGCTCACGACGCAAGCTGCGGAGTGTGCTAAGAATATTCGAGATCTGGGTGTTCTTCCCGAAGAGGCCTTTGACAAGTATGAAAATATGGAAGCCAAGACCGTGAGTGCTATGTTATGAATAGACTGTAAGATGAGGAAGCTGACTTTGGGTTATACTGCAGATTACAAACAAGCTCAAGCGAGTCAATGAAGCACTCAAGAAGTATAAGCACGTCAACAAGAAGGCGTTTGAGCAGTACAACAACTTCACTACTCAACAAGACCATCTCATGAAGCGACGCAAGGAACTTGATGATTCTCAAGCTTCAATTGAGGAGCTTGTAGAGCATCTGGATCGTCGTAAAGACGAAGCCATCGAGCGTACTTTCAAGCAGGTGTCTAAAGAATTTTCAACTATCTTCGAGAAGCTGGTACCTGCTGGCCACGGTCATCTGGTCATCCAGAGAAGGACTGATCGTCGCCAAGAACCTGAGGAATCAGATGACGAGGGTGGGCGAGGAAGCGTTGAGAACTACGTTGGTGTAGGAATCAGCGTCTCCTTCAACTCCAAGCACCTAGATGAGCAGCAACGAATCCAGCAGCTCAGCGGTGGCCAAAAGAGTGAGTTTTTCCATACCCCGTTGTATCGCAAGGCGTCTAATAGTAATAGGTTTGTGCGCTCTGTGCCTGATTTTTGCGCTCCAGCAAACCGAGAGCAGTCCCATGGTCATCTTCGATGAGGTGGATGCCAACTTGGATGCGCAATATCGAACTGCCGTGGCGGCTCTCCTGGACTCCATCTCCAACGAGGCTGGAACCCAGTTCATCTGCACTACTTTCCGACCAGAGATTGTCCATGTAGCGGACAAGTGTTACGGCGTGACGTTCAGGAACAAGACCAGTGGAATCAATTGTGTTAGCACAGATGATGCGCTCAATTTCGTCGAGGGCCAAGCGAAACCTGCCTAAAGCACATCGCTTTCGAGCGTGTTGACGGGCCTGGGATGTAATCTGGGATGTACGTAGCACTACTGGGCGGAAGGAATCATGGCGTTGGAGGTTCAAGACGATTTTTATGCGGTAACGAATGTGTTTCTGGGCTGCCATCTCGTTGTTGTAGACGAAGCAGGAAGACGAGGATGCTTTGTGCTAGGCGACGTCGGTGTCACGATCAATACCTGTTTTATCAACAAGCCAGGAGCATGATTTCAAACCTTTTCAGTTCTTTATCACGGGAATAATAGCATTCTGGGTTTGCGTTCATCAATGGGAAACTATTGACCTTGCTAAATGCGGTGTTGTGGATTCTTCGGCAACTTGAGGCTGGAGTCAGTGCGATCTAACAGAAGACAAAGGGAAGCTATTACGATAGGTTGGGAGGAGAGATATGTTAGTGAATCGATATCAGCATTGTCCCTGTGATTCTTTCCCGACTGCGAATTTGTCCACGCTGCTCCCATTCCAGTGTCTTGTCTGCTCACTATCTCCTCCACTACCTTGTACAGCGATACAAGGTGGATGTCAACGCCGGCAGCCTTTGGGAACTGCTCCCAGCTCTTTGGGTTACTATTGCAATGTCCTGAATTGTCCCTCTTAGTCTAGATAAGTAACCGGACAGAGGAAGTTTAACACAACCAACATTGGGCTTTTATAACTTGTGGGGGCACTCATAGGTTATAAGATTGAGAATTTGAGACAATGCCGTTACGTCCTGCTCTATGATCTCTCCAAACGCCTCCTTAAGGCCATATTAGCATGGGAATACAACTTGGAGGACTCGCAGAGTGATCTTTTTGAACGGCTTCAGAATATGCTTCAAATCTAAAATATGCATTGTCTGACTGTGCTAGATTCTCCGGTAGATAGGTTACTTATTCCAAGCCCTTGTTGGGCAACATTCCTCCAGATTTGGAGATGTTTAGTGTTGCCTTCACCTGACCATGCTTCGCTACATCAAGTCGGTACCAGGATGGAGACGTAATATATTAAATAATAGCTACATCGTTAAGGGAAGGCCTCACAGGGCGTATGATGCTGGCTTTGAAAGTCAGTTGGTCACCACTAGGACTATGCGTGACCGAGAGCAAGAGATTATATAGCTGTAATTGCCTGCCTTTACAAATTTTGATGCAGACTATCTTGATGTTAACTAACGTCGATTTATTAGACGCCATGTAGACTGGGTCGGGCTGAATCCAAGATGAGTTATCCGCGAAAAACTACCGAGTGGACGAGATATAGAAAAGAAAGACGATTCACATGTAGGAGAATGCATGAAGTACGGCTCTCATAGGGCCATGGAAGAATTTCTGTACAGCAGGTATACATAGTAATTGTACACGCAGCATCCAACACGCTGCTCTATATCTCTCTTTTCCCTGTTCTCTACCTGTCTGCCATCATGTTCCGCACGCCCTTGAAATACTCAGGAGAGAACTCCTTCTCGAGTTCCTCACGGGTCAACCACTTGAAGTCAGAGTAGCCGAAACGGTTGCCGCTCAGGTCAGCTTGGCCAGCCATGATGCGGCCCTTGACAAAGAAGGTCTTGTTGCCCTTCTTCTCGACAGTGCCGTCAGTCTTGAGGACAGGTTGTGTGACGACGTGGGCGACTGGTACGCGTCCAACAACCCAGGTGTTCATGTTGACACCGGCGGCCTCATCCAGAGTTCGCTTGGCGGACTGATATCATGTTGTTAGCTTCTGATTAATTATAACTTCAAAGAATGGAGCCCATGCTGGCACGTGGCGTGGGTATATTGGAAAGCTCACCTCATGCAGGTTCTCGCCGTTGGCAATCTCGTCAGAGGGGAAAACCCAGCCATTATCGCTCTTAACGACTAGGTACAGAGTCCGATCGAGCTGACGGTCTAGACGGCGCACATCGCCCTTCTTGTCGGCCTCAGTCTCACGACTAGCAGGAGGCTCAACAGGGACAACATCCCCGGGAGCAATGATTTCAGCGTCGTCGGACACGCGGGCCTCGGCGTCCTTGAGCAGGGCTTTGACAACGCTCTCCTGATCGCTAAGGGAATCGCCGACGCGCAGCTCGTCATCCCAGGCCTTGGAGGACTTGCCATTGTAGATGCCTAGCTCCTTAGCAACGGTACCCTGGCGATCTTGGACCTTGATGTTCCAGTCGAGGCGACGGGCGGTGTCGGGCTTGTAGTAGATACTGGTGATGAAAGGAGTGTTGAGGCGCTCCTCGAGACGCTTCTGGTAGAAGAAAAAAGAGTTTTCAAAGGGTTCGAGTTTGCGCGTGACCAAGGGCGGGCGCGTGAGGATCATCCCGGAGCGGACATCGTAGGGTAGTGGAGGGGGTTGCGAAGATGCTGAGGTCGTGGTCGATGCATCGGAACTGGTCGTAGCGGCGGAGGAGTAAAGACGCCTGGCAAAAGGGGAGACAAAGGCGGAGGAGGAGGAGGAGCAGGTGCATCGGGCGCAGAGATTGGGGGATGCTGTGGAAGCAATATGGTCAGCGTCTTCAAATATAATCTTCAACGCACACGACTAAGGTAAAGAAGGTCAATTGGCGACATAAGAGTCGGTACTCACTTGACAGAACGGCCTGGACGGCTCGCCCGCCCCTACTTGAGGCAGCCATGTTGTAATTAGTGGGAGAATTCCGGTGGTTGGCTCCCGATGTATGAGCGAGCAACTCCGTACAAGCTGGTGATGTTCAAGATCCTTCACGTCTCTCGAACTTTTTCCACGCTGGACGGTACGTACCTGAGTCCGCTCTCATTGGCTAAAGGCCTGCCTGCTGGCTTTACGTAAAGCAAGTACCAGCCTCACGTTCAGCCTCAGTTGACTGCCACAGCACTCGATACCTCAGGCACCAGTACCCACAGCAACACTGTGGGCATAACCCCCGAATTCCCACAAGCTCGAGCTCCTTTCCTTTCCTTTCTTCTTTTTTTTTTCTCTCTCAAGGCACCATTTCCTTATCGTCAAGACCTGTTCCACCTCCAGAACGTCCTGATCATTTATCGTGTGCCGAGAGTGCATTTATCGCAGTCTTTTCGCTAGCGGGGCCTGCAAATTTACTATTTCCTACCGGGTTCTGTTAGATAGATACTGCTGACATTTTATTAATGTTCTGGCTCTCTTGCCACTAATCATCGAGAGGGCTTCCGAACTGTGCTGGCCGCAAGAATGGCACGGCACCCTGCGCTACGCATACTGCTCGCTTCGTGAGAACTCAGCTTGTCTTTCGTGACACCACCGTGACTCTACGATCCTTAGTGAGCCAACTCGAACGCTGGAATCTGTTCTTGAGCTTCTTGAAGGTCTAAACTGGGACTAGCTCGAGTTTTGCATCGTTTCTCAACGCAGCTGAAAAGAGAACTCTTGCTGGTACCCCTCTGCTTGTTGTCTTATGTCACTTGCTAAACGATTTTTGTTAGGTTGCTTACGCTTATCTCATTTCTACGCGTGTGGCGCCTGGCATTTCATCGTATTTGCTACGCAATTCTTGAATTTCCTAACCCTAGTCCTTACGGCTCTCATCGACCCGAAGACAATTTAGACAAACTACCCACGCGTTGAGGAGCCAATCAACTGTGGCCCAAGATAAGATGACCAGACTTAACAGCCTAAGGTCCCAATGTAACCCGATCCGACTCCGGCACGGCACCATCGCTACAAACAAGGAATAATCTCCCCGTCAAATAATGCTGGGTATCAAACCAATATGGACCGCCCATCCAATCCCGAAACGCCTGGTAAATCAATTTCCGCTCGCTGATTGTCTCTATCCCGTGATCACCTCAAGCTTGAAGCTCCGATACAGCCCGGGCCACCTCTTTGTTGGCCCGTTTCTCCCATGATCTGCGGGCTTCTTCGTTTAGTGACGACGCGTCCTTGACTTCATCATAGAGTTTTCTTGAGATGTCTCTATTGATGGTTGCATATTGCTCTGTTGTCAATTTCTGAGCCCGCCAATGCGGCCTCAGTGCACTTTTGACAATATCATTGATGCTCTTCTTCTCTTCCTGTGTCATAGTCCATCTTGTCGGAGATTGCTGAGTTTGCGGTGGAGGCTGTTGCTGTTGTGGCTGTTGTTGATGATGTTGTTCCTCTGTCTGGGCTGGAACCTGGACTGGTCGACGCGGACGTGGCTGGCGTAGCTCCAGTGGGCGACCCTCGGGTCTGGTCGGTCGAGACTCTGAATCGCTATGATCATTGGTTATACGAGTTGGTGAATTCCGAGTTGGTGAATTTCGAGTTGGCGATTTCCGTGTCGGTGAACTTCGAGTTGGTGAATAATTTGCGGGAGGATATCTGGGTTGAATATGTGTGCTAAGGGAAAGTGTCGGGGATGTTGGTCGGCCACCCACGCTAGGTAATGGGGGTGGAGTGAGTGAAAGTGCGCGTGGGCTGCTATAAGCAGAAGGGGATGGTGAAATAACTGGGGAGATGGCTGGCGACGATGCGTCTGGAGGGTGTCGCCATCCGACGATGTTCAATGAGGTTTCATCTTCCGATGTGGTATATGGTTCGAGTTCTTTGAGAAGAGACGAGACAAGAGGTGGATCGACATTGCTTTGACCTGGAGCACCATTGCTCAATGTCCCGTTTACGGCCCTAAGGGTTGAAGGCCCAGCCACAGCAGGGGAAGGCACTGAGCTCGAGCCTTCGCCATTGTGAGTTGGTAATCGTCGGGTGCGTGGCCGTTTGAGCTTGCGTTCTGGTTCCTGGGCGGGTTCTCTTGGAGATGCGGTCACAGACCGGGCTTTGCGCTTGCGCGTATTTGACGTTGAATTTGTATCCTCGGCTTCGCGAACACGATCAAGGGCCCCCCAGGCCCGTCTCTCGTCTCGAGTTTCCTCAACCGGCGGCGGTGGAGGCTGGAGGCGCTCACTAATGGCTGGGGGAATATTGTTTGCGAAGGCATCGCGAGCGCCTAGACGGTGTGCGATATCTACCCGCTGCTGCCATCGCTCTAATTCCCGACGGCCTAGTTCTTGGAATCGTCGGTACTGTTCGAGTTCCTCGTCCTCCTCGTCATGGTTGTCCAGATCCAGCTCGCTCATCTCGTAAAATCGACCGGAGAACTGCCCCCAAGCACCCTGCCATTCAACATTGCGGGCCTGCCGACGAGCTCTCCTAAGTCGAGCCCTGGTTCGGACATGGTGTCCTCGAACACTCCTAGGAACTGGACGTCTGACATATTGTGGTCGTGGGGATTGGTCGTCAACCTCGACAGGCTCGGGTTCCGTAGCGAGCTGGAAGAGATGGGCACATTCCATGCAGTACCAGTCGCCATCGGGGACGGCCTCGAGCCCGACGCAGTGGGTGTGGTATGCCGCATCGCAGCTATCGCAGAGGAGAAGGACATCCTCTCCCTCGGCGGAGTTACAGACGGGACAAGGGTTGTTTTGTTCCTCTTCTTCCTCGGGGTTCTCGCCTAACCATTGTTGGAAATCGAATTCGGCGACTTGCTTCTTGTCTTGGACTTCGTATTTGGAAATAACGGTGCCTGCACGTAGAAGCAAATGAATCAGCTGGTGAACGCATGCATGGAGGGGGAAGGATACATGAGGCGACTTACCGTCAACACCGTTGTACACGCGCACTGAATGAAAAGGGTTCCTGCAAATAGGACAGGTATTTGTCTTTTGAGCCCATGATCGAATGCAAGCATCATGGATGATGTGATTGCAACCATCGAGGGCAGCGACAATATTGAGGTAGCTAGCATCTTCGTTGTTGTCGCCGTTGACTTCGGGGGCGGTAGCGGCGGGTACCGGGAAGGCGTCACCAACAGCGCCCCCATTAACAAGAGAAACAGTTGGAGCTGCACCACCACCATCGTCAGCGTCGAGGGACGAGGGGCGCGGCAGAGGATCCAGGCATATAATGCACTGCTCCGGTTCAGACATGGCGTCGAATTCGATAATACAGTCTGAAACTTGATGAAAACATGTAAAAAAAAAATCAAGCGTTGATGATTTGCAGCGGAGTTGGGGTGGGAGAAAAGGCGGGCGGTCGGACGGTAAGGTAGGTAGGTAGGCAGGTAGGTGGTGATGGATTGGATTTCTGGGGGGCGGGATGGTTTGGGTGGTGATGTATTAGTGGAGGGGACCGCCTGAAGAGCTGCGCTGCTGGGACCTGGAATTTTGTAGGAGGAAGAAAGTTGAGCAGCGACCTTTCAGAGACGGTTTTCGCGCGTGTTAGGGGGCCAGGATGGGGCCAATCAGGGGGACTCGGGAGGGCCGCCACGACCCTGTGAGATGCCTGGCCCTCTCGAGTTGAGCCTTGGAGGGGCTTAGCTGCTAATTGGAAGGTACTGCAATACGTGGAGTAAGGGACCGGAACCCTTTCGGCGAAGAGATGGCCGGCTGAGGAGTGATTTGGCCGACTACTGGGTCTTGTGAACAAGGCCCACGATAAAAAGCTGTCTCTGACGATTTGAGAGCCAATCCTTGGTAAGGGAAGACCCTTTGGGAATTTAGGTCTTGAGTCTTGGGTCTTGGGTTCGGGTCTCAGTGCTCCTAGGGTGGGCTTTAATCATGCACGATGTGCTTGATGGTTTCAGATACGTGCCCAAAGGCAGGTAAGCTGATGGTTTTTGGTTTCTTCTTTTTCCTTTATCTTTTTTGAGGCTTTGGATGTGTCTTTTTTCTTTTCCCTCGCCCTGTCGTGCGTGTCTTTGTATGTATGTTGAACCCAGTGTAGTTGAAAATTCCAATGTGGGACAGATGGCTGAATTAACGAATTGCCACAAAACAGCTTGCAATAGACTGGAACGACTAATAACCAGGTGCCACTGACAAAGTGGCGAACCTTGCTCACTGGCTCGAGGTTGGTCTTGGAACGGTGAGACTGAGGGGCGACGTCCAAAGGGTGACCGGCCTTGTTCCCTTTGGCGAAGAACGGGAGGGAACTTAATCCGGACGAAACTGAAACTCGCTGGAGGAAGAAGGCGGAATTGCGGCTGGGAGGAAGGAGGATCAAAGAGAGAGAGAGAAAGAGAAAGAAAGAGAGAAAGACAAGGTCTCGGCCTTTTAAAAGAAGAAACAAAAGGCGGTCTCTTTTGGGGAAGATGAAGGGTTGGTGGTCGGTTAATGGTACCGCCCACGATAGGTAGGCAGACGCGCAGTGAGAAGAGTCACCAGCCTGGTAAACAACCCACCAAAGCCACGTTGAGGAGATCGACAGGCTGGGCAGGAGGCAAGCTGAGAGGTGGAGAGCAATAAATGTAGTGTTAAGGATAATGATTCAAGAATAACCAAAGAGGCGAGGCAAGGAAACGAAGCAAAGAGTAATTAATAGAATGGATGAAGGGGTGGGTTGATATGGCAGGTTGGTTGGTTGGCTGGTTGGCTGGCTGGCTAACTCTGGTGTTGTGCTCGCCCGTAGGAGGTACGGTATTATACTGTCTTTCTCCTCGAGCTCAGAAATGTCCATTATTATTGTTATGACGGCTCGGAGGGATTGAACAGGGAAATGTGGTCCTATGGATCGGGAAGCCGGGAATCTCACACGTGTGACCATACCGGGTCATCCATGGTTCTCCATGCACTTTGACTTGCGATGGTTACTATCAATGCAGCGATGAACCTGAGTGGATTAGAGACGGGAGTTAGAGAGATGCTCTGCGGCTCCGTTTTTAATTCTCATCACCGTCTTCGCCTTGTATTCGTGGAGAGGCCTCGCACGAGAAGCGTACTGTTGTACCGGTATCTGAACATCTAAAGTGCCTTTCACGATCTTTCGAATGAGGTGGCGCAGCTCGGCGGCTTCTTAGTGAGCGGGTACTTTACAATTGAGTCGCAAAATGCTCAGCACAAGCATGGACATGGGGGTATGGACATGACCGAGACTCAGCCATTTCTTTCTTTTTTCCCCTTTCCTTTTCCTTGGTCTTGGCTTCTCGAGACTTGGAACCTAAAATAGCCTCAGGATGTTGCTTCACTCAACGAACTTCTACATCTGTGAGCAAAAGCTCGACACATAATACCGGGCAAAACGCCTGACTCCATCGCGTACATTACTGGCCTGAGCACCCCTCCCTTTACCCCCAAAGTTTTGCCGGCCGGATGAGAGTGACCGCGTGATGAGTTCGCCCATGCTGGGACTTAGAAGGCCTCTCTCACACAGGCACGCCCTGGGCCTCTCATATCTTGTGGACTGGTTATCTAGTAGCCCCCTTTTGGGTAAAGAGCATCCTCTTAGTAGGATGTAAGTATAATGAGGGGAGAGACGTGGAATTTAACTTGTGAGCATGTTGTTCAGAGACAGAAGCACCTTGGTATTAACTAATTAAAGAAGAATAAGATATATGTAATGATTAATATATACTGAAATAAGTGTTAAGAGCACTTCTGCTATTTCGACAAGAGCTTTTGTCTCGTGGTATGCTATGGTGATACTTGGGCGGTGCTATTCAGTCCTCAGTGTCTTTGGACCGTTCATTCCATTGACCATGGTTCCCACAATCCTACGGTGTACTTGAACTAGTCCGTCCCATGCTGGCGACCTGCGTTGAACCAGTTACCCACGCCACGGCCTCCATCTGGTCGTCTGCTGTGTTTCTTTTTGTTGAAATTCACGCCTTTGCCGCACGTGTCCTATGATATGCACCTGCACATAATCGCACATACATCCGCTTCGCCTCCCTTCTGATCATTAACCACCTACCGTGGGTCTCTCCCTATGTCCCTCCCTGTCTTTTCATATCGTCATTTCCTAGCCTCGAATTGTAATCCGAATCCATAAGCCACCCACAGGGCTGCAAAATCGACAAATAGAACTGGCACGCCACCCCTCCTCTACCAACATGACCCGCTATAGTTATCGCGGTTTTCGCCGCAATTAGCTATGTAGGGCATAACATAGGCAAAAGAAAAGTAGAAAAGAAAAGTAGAAGAGAAAAAGAAAAAAAGGAGAGAAAAAAAGAGAAAAAAAAAAAAAAAAGACGCACTGCATGCTGTGATTTGGTTTATTTACCGTTTTGTTATTTGGAGTTGTTACTCGGCAGAAATCGTCACGCAGGTAGGATTGGACATCCATGGTGCGTTGCCCGATGATCGCGCTTGGCAACCCCACTGTACTACGGTTCGGGAGGGATACATCGTCGAGCTTGGCCCACTGGGGATCACTGCCTCGCTCTTTCAAGAGCTTTTGATATTTGACCTGTCATTGTGTTGCTGATTCAAAACAAGCCCACTTGCCGTTTCACCGCATCGGACTGCCAAGCGAAGGACCATGATCCAGAACTGACTCATACCTCAATGCGGTACACTGCTGCCGCTGGACTCTTCCGTCTACGAGATAGATTTTGCGAATAACTCGGACCGCGAAGTGATTGCGAGCACCATATCCTCCACACGAAGGTCATCGAAATCCCATCCTAGATGAAACTCGGCTTTCTTCCCACAAGCCTGAAACGCCGGCGCTGGTTGGTCCGTAAATCACAACTTGGCTGTAGCCTCAGAATTCGCGGTGTCTTGTTCAAGGGTCTGAGACCATGCAACTTTTTTTTTTCATTGCTAATCGACCGGCCTCTATGACCGAAGATCGGGTGCTGACGCCCAGTTCGTCAACTCGTAGTGTAGGCACGAAATCCATTCCCCCCATACACCAGACCGAAAAGCAAAGCCGAAACCTCCTCTCGCCAAAGTCAACTCCTTTAAACCTCAGCAATCTCGCGAAGACGTCGTAGGGTCGATCGCATGGCGGCGGCAGCGGGGGTGCTATATCACGATTAGCTCTCTGTAGTCGTGCGTAGAGCCCAACTAGGGGGCACGTCGAAAGAAGACGCACGAGACGGTGTAAGCACCACCAGCGACGGTGCGCTTGCAAGACTTGCAGTCCCAAATGCCAGTAGCGTTTCGTCGGACGGTAACCTTGCCGCAGAAGGTGCAGGTGTACTTGGCGTGCTGGGTGATTTCCATCTTCTTCACCTGCTTTCGCAGGGAAGCACCGTAGCTATACAGCAGACTGATTAGTTGTGCGTTCTCCTAGGGCTAGTGCCGACTCGGATCAAATATCGTCACTCCGTCATAGTCGAGGCCCGCCACGACCAAGAAATGCGCCCAAGACGTCTCTCCAAGCCGAGCACATCTTCTTTCGCTATATTCTTCTAGGCGACAGTTCAGGCCGTGGCAGTATCCGGGACACGGATCCGAGGGCGATCTCGAGGGATGTCGGTGGTGGCGTTTCGTTGGACTTACCGGGTACCGTATTTACCGCTGGCGACGATGTTAGCATTTCCTCGACAACGACAAATGATTCAATTGGCAAGCGGTTATACGCACGTAACGCCGACCTTCTTCGTTCGCTTGGTCATCTTGTCTGATTATGTGTGGGACGTCTTGGGGAGGGTAAAGACGAAAAAGATGGACGAGCGGAGGTGTAGTTTTGCTCTTGGAGGCTGCTGCACCAAAAATCTAGGAAAGTTGGAGTTGTGATTTCCCTTAGGGCAAGCACGTGAGGGGGAAGCGAGTGGAGGCCCACTTCGAATTCTCCAGAGCGACTGAATTTTTTTGTGAACTCGGCAAGAGCTCGGTTAAACCCTGAAGATCTGTGCTTGTGCTGTCCTACTCATTCAACCTTGCACTTCTTGGCATTCATGATTCATGATCCCTTCCGCGAAAGTTCAGCCCGTATATCTTGTATAGAACGAAGGATAAGCTCATGATGATTATGATAAAAACTTTCGGATCCTGAGCTATTGCGTAAGCTCCCTTTGATTTTAGTTTTACCGGTCATTGCTCAATGGAAGAGGGTGTACCGTATCTAGACCTAATAGTAAATATCTCTCTCTTATGAACGGTGAATTATATTATGCTGTTCAACTCATCATACTCGTGTCTTGAGGAATGACATCAAGAGCTTTTTCGCTACAAAAAGAGATAAAATTCTGACCATAAACGACCTGAATCGCGAAACAGTACCAGCCCCTGCTGGAGTACCCATGGACTTAGCCCCGTACGACCCGGTGGGCCGTTAGTAGTACGACTCTCTTCCGCCATTAACCAGGCTCAGGAGGCCAGAATCACGTAAAAGGCGGCTTGATACTGTGTTGAGCATTCTCATATTCCTTCGCTGTCCCCCAATTCGTTGACGGTGTCCCCCAGGCCCCGTGAAGAGTACATTCCCTTTGCTATACCGCCATTATGCCACTTATTAAGGAGCATGGTCGTCAATACGACCTCGTCGTGTTCGGGGCTACAGGTATGCCAAGGTTGCAAAAAGCTTGAGGATCAGACAGACATACTGACGATATTATGAGGCTACACTGGCAAATTGTTGGCCGAATACATCGCCGAAAACTTGCCCATTGATTTGAAATGGGCGGTTGCTGGTCGTTCAGAGGCTAAACTCCAGTCGGTTATCAACGAAAGCAAGAGGGTAAACTCGGATCGGATCCCTCCAGGTACGTACTAGCTGCTATGGGATCATATAGAAGAAATTACTAAAAAGATATCGATAATGCAGCAATTGAGATTGCCAGCCTCAATGCCGAAGACTTGGATGTTTTAGCAAAGAAAACCTGTGTGCTGCTTTCGACTGTCGGCCCCTATGCCAAATATGGCGAGCATGCATTCAAAGCCTGTGCAGAGAACGGAACCCACTACGCCGATGTGACTGGTGAAATCGTTTGGGTTAGCAAGATGATCAAGAAATATGAAGAGACGGCTAAGGCGAGCGGAGCTATTCTTATTCCCCAGGTCGGCATTGAATCTGCACCTCCGGATCTGAGCACCTGGGCCATGGCCAGGACTATTCGGACTGAGCTTGGGGCCGCGACTAAGGATGTCAAGTTTTGCATCTACAAAATCAGGTTTGTTAATCAGAGTCTTCGTGGGGATATAGCTAATCAGACACAGCTCGACGCCCTCTGGAGGATCCAATGCCACAGCTCTTGGACTATTGGATGAGTTTTCTCTTGAGGAGGTTCAGGCTGCTGCCCGTCCGTATGCTCTGTCCCCTATTCCGCACACGGAGCCTTCGAGGACACGGGACACTCTCATGGAGAAAGTTTTTGGAGTACGAACTATTCCTTCCTTGGGCACATTGACCACATGTCCCATTGGGTCCTCGGATAGAGCCATTGTTGAGCGAACCTGGGGTCTTCTCCAAGAGACGCCCTCTCGAAAGGACCAGGTGTACGGACCGAAGTTTACCTTTGCAGAGTACCTCAAGACCCGCAACTGGATCAGCGGGGTATTTTTTCACTGGGCATTGTTTATTAGCTTGACAATCGTCGCATCCGTTTCGCCTCTTCGACATCTCCTCAAGAAGCTCGTTTCTCAGCCGGGAGAGGGCACCAAGAAAGAGGACACAGCGAACGAAGAGATTGAGTATCGCGGCGTGGCCTATCCAGACTCTGAGAAGCCCTCTGGCAAGGTAGCCTTCTGCAGAACCTACCACCGAGGTGGCATGTATCATTGTAAGTTTCACACGAAGGCACATTAGGTAAACGAAGACACGCTGATTTGATGTGACAGTGACCGGTAAGCTAATGGCTGAGACTGCTCTGACGATTCTCGAGGACGAGATCGAACTAGGAGGAGGGGTATACACTCCTGCTTGCCTGGGACAGGGCTTGATTGACCGACTTGAGAAGGCTGGCTTTCATATTGAGGTCAAGATGATGGATGCATGAGCAAGGTTGGTATATGCCACTGAGATATGTCAACGTGTGATTGTTGGTGGTGCAAATATGGTGCATAGACGAGCCAATTGGGGAGATGGCATGGTGAGGGAGCGACCCTCTAAAGAGAAGCTGAATGTATAGATTTAGACATGCGTTATCTTATTACTGACACTATTTACACGTGAATATTCGTCTAAAGTCCTTTGTAGGATGTGTTGAGTTGTGGAGCAACGGGGCGTCCACTGCTTGCTGCTGGGGGACCCATGCGTGCTGTAATTAATTACAGGCTGCTTTAGTGGCTTTCCCAGTTCTCTTCCCTTGTCAGGTTACCTAACATCCCCGCAGTAGCTGTTTTCATAGCGGGCCTCGAGCCTCAACGCTGGGCCCCATCTAGAAAACCTTCCATCATTATTACAGAGCGCGCAGAACGTCATCATCATTCGTCTCCTCCCGAAAAAGGTTCTTTCGCTGGTCCATACCACCTTTGCTGTTTTCCTTCACTTCCCTTGCCTCGAATCTCGCCACCTTCGGGTTAGGGGCATGCACCGTTATTTTTAATTTGTCTTTTGTTGCTTGTGGCTTTAGCTAGCCTTGGCTCCATTTAATCGGTTTTCCATTGCAACATCTCAGGATATCGTTGATCCAGCCCGAAATATGGATGACTCTCACACCACCGCCTCGCCCAACACAATCGCGAGCGAAGCCACGCCGCTTCTGCCCTCTACCCCGACCCGGCCGAAGGGGACGAGAACCGTTACGTTTAGCGAAAACCCTGTTACTAGGACAATCGAACCTCCTCGGCAACAATTGCAAGCCCGAGGCCCTCACCATGGCTCCCACCATGTTGGTTCGACCAGCGGCTCCAGTGGTCCTCCTATGCTTGCCGCCCTAAACAACAAGCTCCGCCGACGGCATAGCCAGCAAGGCGCCGTGCCTGCTGTAGCACAATTGGGCGTCGGTCCAAAGCTTGGTCCTCAGCGAAGCACAAAGAAGACAGAGAAGCTTAAGCTTCTGCCCAGTCCCGATATCGATGCTGAAGGGGAGGATGAAGAGAGCGGAAGGGATGTCTATTCCCAATATACGAGAATCAAAGATCCAACAGCGCGCAGAGATGCTGCAAGGCTAGGAAAAGCAGATCGCGACAGACTCCCTCGTGTAACGGCGTATTGCACTGCCAATCGCTACGAGATGGACGGCCTGATGCGCTTCCTCAAAGGAAGGGGGAGGTCGAGAGGCGCAAGCCCCAAGCTCATCGACGAGTGCATATACTCACCATACAGCTATCCCAAGGGCATTCGCAACCGTTTAGACCCAGTCCAGACTTATGAGCGACGACACTCGACAGGCGGAGATGCAATGGATGGAGCCCAACAGCGAAGGGAGGATTTGATAGATCTTCGCGCCGAGGATGCAGAACATCGCAATGGGTTTTCAGGGCACAACGGCCACTCCAATCCAGATAACTTACACATACCTAATGATGATCTTATGGGATCCGGCGACCAGAGCGTCATTGCTGATAACAGCCTTGACTTTGATACTCATATCCATACACCCGAGGTCTTCCTGTTCGACTATGGAGTTGTCGTCATCTGGGGCATGACGGAATCTCAAGAGGCCAAATTTCTCAAAGAGATTGCTAGATTCGAAACAGAGAAGCTCGCTCCAGACGATGTCGAGACTGAGCGGTTCAATTTTTATTATACGAGGGAATATCAGGCCCGTATCTACAACGACTTTATCACACTACGCGATAAGACCAATTATATGACCAAGTTGGCAATTTCTCACGCCCTGGCGCAAAGTGTCAAGGTAAGCAATCTCTTTTTGCAAGTGCTCCTGACCAGGCCAATGCTAATAGACTTCAACAAGACGTCGCTCTTTGAAGAGCTGATCGCTTCCACAGTCGAAACCTGCAAGGACATACCCACACAAATCGCCCTGACCGGCAAAATTGCTCTGCGCCGCTCTCAGATTAACATGCAAATTGGCGAGCTCTTTATCCTCCGCATCAACATTCACCTCAACGGCTCCGTCCTTGACACTCCAGAGCTGTTCTGGGTCGAGCCCC
The DNA here is from genome assembly GCA_930272665.1 of Mariannaea elegans. Classification (NCBI taxonomy): domain Eukaryota; kingdom Fungi; phylum Ascomycota; class Sordariomycetes; order Hypocreales; family Nectriaceae; genus Mariannaea; species Mariannaea elegans. The sequence continues at coordinate 873,382 of CAKNEU010000001.1, read as the reverse complement.
AGCTGGAACCCGTCTATCAGGCAGTTAGGAGCTACCTAGAGATGGACCAGCGCGTCGGCCTCCTAACGGAACGTTTGGATGTCATTGCCGATTTGTTGGCGGTTCTCAAGGGAGAATTGAGTCATGGTCATGATGAGAAGTTGGAGTGGATTGGTAAGTTGCTCCTCATGACTTCATATACTGATTGATTGATGAAAGGCTAATGCTCCCTACGTATAGTTATCATCCTCATTGCCATGGAGATCTTAGTCGCAGCGATTAACATTGTGGTAGACCTGTACATAGGAGAGTAGAGCTGATCTGAGACACCTTGGTATTGTGTATTAATTCTTTTTGGCTGGGTTGTGGTATTTGCTTAATGGGATGGCATGCGTGCACAGCTTTTTTTTTCCCGGACTTCAAACAGGGAGACAAAATAACACAAAGACGGCGCACAGTCAGGAAATGTCTGATGTAAATATTCTTTATTTTCTACAATATTAGACAGTAGGGCTTCGCGGCACGGACTTGGACATTGATGCACAGCGAGACGTTGTGTCTGATGCTGCTTTGCTCCGTTGTTTCTTATTCATCTTTTTGCAACGGATCAATAAAAAAAAGACGAATTCGCTATTGAGGTTTCCATGACCCTGTGGCCGAATTATTAACGTACCGATGTAAACCCTTTAATCCACCAAAAAACGCCTCTCTAAACACCGAATCCCTAGCACAGTGTCTACTCATCTGCCTTGTCCGCCTGAGTATCCTGGTCCTCAGTATCATAGTTAGCCATCTCAACATCCTCGTCTTGAGCCTGAGGCTTGTCAGAATCCTCGAGCTTGTCTGCCTTATCCTCTTTGTCCTCGTTATCCTCTTTGTCCTCGTTATCCTCCTTGTCCTCGTTATCCTCCTTGCCATCATTATCTTCCCCGTCTTCCCTGTCCTTCGCACTCTCGCCCCCCTTATCCGCCTTGCTACTCTTCTTGGGAGATGGAGATTCTTTCTTCTCTTCTTCCTCAGCCTTGACTATAGCCTTCTCGAACTTGGTCTGGAAATCGTCCTTTTCGGCGTCAGGAAGTTCCTTCCAGAGGCGGGCCAGCTCCTCCTCGACGTCTAGGTCGGCGTCTCCATCCTTCTTCTTAGCCTCAACGGCTTCTCTGCTCTCGTCCGCGAAAATTTCGAAGGCGTCAGCGGGCTTCTTGGACTTGGAGACGCCATTGGGGTGAGTCTCGTCGGTGGGAGACTGTGCAGCGTCGGCACCGGCGGCGTTCGACTTGGACTCGATGTCCACGGCCATGGACTTGCGATGGCCTCGTTTGGTGCGCAGTGGTTTATCCTTGGGCTTCCGTGGGTTAACCATTAACTCAGCTAAACCGTCGAGGTTCTATTCCGGGAGGACACAAGTATCAACATTGTAATGAGAGATGGAAATGGAGAGAGCGTGTCGCGAAGCTGGTGTTTCCAATGCAGGTGAAGCAGAAAAAAACCAAGACGAAGCAGAACAGAGGCGAGCAAACCCAAAAATAACAGCAACAAGAAAGAGAACCAAAAAGCAAGATTTTCATACCGTGGGTGGCGGGCTGGGGCTGCCATCAGAGTCTTCAACATTAGTGCTGGTTCGCCTTGCAAGTTGCTCAAGCAAGAAGGCACGTTCTATCCGCAGTTTTTCAACCTGACGCTTGATACGGGCGAGGCGAAGGCGGGCGGCATCATTGGAGTTTTCGACTTCGTTGGTGCGGTTCTTGAGTTGAATGCATTTTCGGCGGTAGGCCTCCTCGACGGAGGGAGGGAGAGTGGAGGGAATGGCTGATGAAGGACGAGGAGGGGCGTCAGCTTCGGGTGCTTTTCGCTTCAGAGTAATAGGCATGGCTGATGAGGAATCGAGGAGTATTTTAGGAGAATAACGATGGGGGAGTGGCGGCTCGATGGATGAATGAAGGAGCAAGAGGAGGGAGAAGGATGGGCAGACCAGCTGAGGTCCGGTGCTGTGGGTTCAGTTCCCCGTGCTGAGATTCAGATCCGATTCAGCTTGAGGAACGTAGCGTAGCACAAAGGAGCCTGAGCTGGAACCAACTTGCAACGAAACAGAGGTAGAGATGGGTCGGGACAAGAGGACGACGATTGAGAATTTGAATTGGGGGAACCGAAAAAAATTGGGAATCTGGAAAGAGAGTTCGAGGCTTACCGGGCATGATGGGCGAATGGTGTGTGGGCAAGGCCGAGTTGGTTGTTGGCTGGACTTGCGCTCCGCTACACGCTGTGAGGAGACTCCACGCCCGGGTTTAAAGATCTGCGCCCACGATCAGGGCGACACAATAGTCTGCAATTGACAATGGAGAGACTGTATAATGAGGTAGGTGTTGGTGGGTGTTTCTTTTTGAGCCAACAACGAGTGCGAGCTGAGATGGGAAGGTGAAGAAGGGAAGCGGAAGAGAGAATGGGGTTTCTACTTTCGAGTACGCCGTAAGGTAGCTAACAACAATGCGCGCGTGCTGGCGCAATGAAGAGTTCCATTCGCGGCTCCTATTCAAGCCCGGAACCCAGCCCTGACGCGCGTGTCCGGCTAACGGGGACTCACTGGCTCTAATTAGTTGATCATCCGTCCGGGGGAGCTACCAAGCACAGTACGTACCAGCTTTGCAGCTGGCTCAGCCACAGGGGTGCGAGGCTAGCCTCTGAGCTGTGGCTAAATCACGTATAATTGGACCGAAACACCTAACAAGGCTGTAACCACCAAAAAAAAAAAAAAGAGACAACCGTGGCGGTACCTTTAGGCAGGTACCTAAGGTCCTCCCCCACTAATAAATTCCACCACCACAGAAGGTGTTGGACTGCCCAAGATTTTACATGGGAGGGGGACTCTTGAGAGAAGCTAACGAAACCTCCCCTGAGCATCCATCCACACATTTTACGAGCGTGCAAGTTCCCTGCCAACATGTCGCTCAATATTCCCAACGCCCCTAACGCGGGCCTTTTCAAGCAGGGTTACAACAAGTGAGTCTATTGCTACATTCCTCTTCCCCCTTCCTCATGCATTCATCATCTTGTCTCTGCTGTACGTGGCGGAAGCGAAAGCTCCCCGCCATTCCCCTCCATGATATCCTCGATTCTTCAATACCGACATGTACTACTACGCACAATCAACATCAGAACCTTTGATCTAACTCTTCTCTTCTTCCCCTCTCAGCTACGACTCTGAAGATGGCGCCGTTCTTCGCAATATCGATGCCTGTCGCGCTATCGCTTCCACCGTACAGACCTCTCTCGGTCCCTACGGCCGCAACAAGATTGTCATCAACCACCTCCAGAAGATGATTCTCACCTCCGACGCCGCTACCATCCTCCGCGAACTCGATGTCGTCCACCCCGCCGCTAAGCTCCTTGTCATGGCCTCCCAGCAACAGGAGGCCGAGATGGGCGACGCTACCAACCTCGTCATTGTCCTTGCAGGTGAACTGCTGCGAAAAGCTGAGGACCTGCTACGCATGGGCCTCAAGACCTCTGATATTGTCATTGGTTACGAAAAGGCCCAGAAGTTTGCCCTTGACGCCCTCGAGGAGCTTTCCGTCGACAAGGTTGACGATATGCGTGATCAGGAGGAGCTCAGCAAGGCTCTCAGTACCGTCATTGCCAGCAAGCAGAACGGTAACGAGGAGTTCCTTGCCGAGCTTGTCGCTGAGGCTGTCCTTGCTGTTCTCCCAAAGAACCCTGCCAACTTCAACGTCGACAACATTCGCGTCGTCAAGATCATGGGTGGAAGCCTAGACCAGAGCAGAGTTGTCAAGGGCATGGTATTCCCCAAGGAGCCTGCCGGCTCTGTCAAAAAGGCTCGTCACGCCAAGGTCGGTGTCTACACATGCCCTATCGACACCAGCCAGACAGAGACCAAGGGTACCGTCCTCCTGAAGAATGCCAAGGAGATGGTGGACTTCACCAAGGGAGAGGAGACCCAGCTCGAGGCCACCATCAAGGAGCTTCACGATTCAGGTCTACGAGTTGTTGTGTGTGGCGACAAGGTTGGCGATCTGGCTCTGCACTATCTGAACCGCTATGGTATTCTTGTCATTCGAATTCTTAGCAAGTTCGAACTTCGAAGAGTCTGCCGTGTCGTCGGCGCCACTCCCCTTGCCCGTTTAGGTGCCCCCATGCCCGACGAGATGGGCACCATCGACGTTGTCGAGACCCTCGAGATTGGTGGTGACCGGGTCACTGTATTCCGACAGGAAGATGAGGTCACCCGTACCGCTACTCTGGTCCTGCGCGGAGCCACCCAGAACCACCTCGACGATGTCGAGCGAGCCGTTGATGACGGTGTCAACGTCGTCAAGGCCATCACCCGTGATCCTCGACTGGTCCCTGGCGCTGGTGCCACAGAGGTTCAGCTTGCTGAGAGGATACAGGCTCATGGAGAGAAGACACCTGGTCTGAGCCAATACGCCATCAAGAAGTATGGTGAGGCCTTCGAGGTAGTTCCCCGTATTATTGCTGAGAGCGCCGGTCTGGACGCCACCGAGGTTCTGAGCAACCTGTACGCTGCTCATCACAATACTAATAACTGGGATACCGGTGTCGATATTGACGTAAGTTCCATGACCTAATTGTCTTTTTAAAATCCGTACTAACTCTCACCCAAGGCTGACGACAAGAACTGTACCCTCGACGCCAAAGACGAGGGTATTCTTGATCTTCTCGTCTCCAAGCAGTGGGCCATCAAGCTCGCTACTGAGGCTGCCCGAACAGTCCTTTCAGTCGATCAGATTATTGTGGCACGACAAGCCGGTGGCCCCAAGCCCCCAGGTCCTAACCCTGTAAGTCCCATGCCATGAAACTCCTTACGCTTACATTACTAACATTGTTTTCCTTCTTCTTCAGAACTGGGATGAGGACTAAATGGTGACTGCGTATCCAAAGGGGATTGAACAAGGAAATGGTCCCGATGTAAAACTTCCCGGAGGCGGATTGGTTAGATATCCCTAGCGAGGCGGTTTATGCATGTGCAAAACGGATGAATGTCAGGGAAAAGAGAAATGGAAAATATACACGGCATACAAGAGACCTGTCATGCCACTTACCTAGAGTACCAACCCTGCCCTGGACCTTCTGAATGGAGCACACCCAGGCACTCCCAATAATGCTACATTCCATTACAACCATTTGTCCATGTCCAAATCGGCCCAGAACAATGAGGATGAATACGTATCATCATCCGTTGTCCGTATCTTAGAAACGCATGCAACGATCATCGCTTCTCGACCCATCTTATGTTCTGTGATTGTTACTAAGGAATGGATTATCGGGTTAGATCCCTTATTGAATGGTTGGTTCTATATTTCAACGAGGGCTCAAGTTCGCCGTGTGAACATCATGTCACTACGAGTATCCAAGTTCGAGTCAAGCACAAAGGACTGAGAGTTCACTCCAACTCAGCTTCTTGTATCTTCTGTCCTCAGGATATGGGAAAGGTTCAGGAGGATAAAGTCCTAATTGTAAATATTGTGACATGATACCACAGCAAAGGAATAGATTACGGATAATATGGGATGAATTAATTAGGCCGTAAGTAAGGCGAGTGACGTGACCATTCTAGGTGACAGTGCTCTGTCTCTCTTTCCATACAGGACTCACTATCATCAAAGACTTTGGAACAATTGATGAGGTCAATGAACTCGTAAATTCTACAACGTTGCGCGTATCTAGCTAGCCAGAAATATGCATGTACATATCATGATATGTAGTGATGTACCGGTAAAGACCGCCCAGCACATCAATTATGTGTTTGTGATAGAGGGGAAAATAGACAACCGAAGAAATAATGAGATAGCACCAGGGGTATAATGCCCAGAAGCGCAGTAAACAAATCAACAAGAAAATTAGTCCCCCACTCCATCTCCGTAAGCGCACAAGGGTCTTCCATCTAGCCAAAGTAATTGGGGATTGCAAAAAAAGAGGAAGGCGGTGAAAGAAGCGGCCAGCGATCTCTGTCGATAGACAGGTATGCGATCACTCAGCCGGGAAAGCGGAAGCAAAAGATAGACGAGAAACGGGAGGTGTAGGTGAGTGGGGGGATAGGGTATTTTCAGCTCCTCTTTTTCCCCTGAATAGTCAGAAAGGGGGGGGGGGTATGATGCAGTATCGACGTCCAAACAAGCAGAACTAGTGCGTGTCGTCACGCAACATAAAACGCAGGTAGAGAGATATAGGAGAGGACATGAGAAACGTCCAGTGTTATGTGAGGTCGTAAAGGTCGTAAAACCAAGTCAGAATTCCAGACGCCATCCACTGTCGCGCCAATATATGATGCTGGGGAGAAACCAGAGTCAAGGAAAAAGGGAGGGGAGTAAGGCAGTTAATCAGGCTTCCTCCATGATGCCAACCTCACCGCCGCCATCTTCGCGCCATTCACGGCTCTTCTCCGTGAGACGCTTAACGCCACCCACGCGACCGGCCCAAAGACTCTCAATCGCAGTGCGGAAAGTGAAAGCCCTCTGCGAGCTGATTACGCCAATAGCCTGCAGAACGGCTTTTCGGCTGTCGCGGCTAAACACGGCGGGATGGTTGATCCACTCAAGGCTGCTCTCGAGCTCCGCGTCCAAGGAATGAACGGTATTGGCGTCAATACCGCTGCTAAGTCCTAGGCCGTCGGTGGAGCGACTACGGCCAATTTGCTGAGTGGCAGAGAAACCATTAGCGCCCGAGGAGGTCGCCGATGCGGGTGGAGAGGGACTATGCTTGCGATCGGGTGTAATCGAGAGGCCGGGCGAACTGTCATTTCCAGGGTGAGGCGTTGACGGCGTTGACCTGTTGTTCATGGGAGGGATGGGGGGGAGACCACCCTTCCCAAGACCCTTTAAGATCGAACGAGTCTCGTTTAGGAGAGTGTGGGCGCGGTCGTGCTGACCGCGGCTCACCAGAGTTAGAGCTCGAGTAAGCATATCTGAGGTGAGCAATTCCATGCGGCGTTGCACAATACTGGGATGGGGCGGGATAGGAGGTGAGTTCTGCCAAGGCTTCTTTGAGCCGGAGGCAGCTGGCAGCATGGTGATGGCCAGCAATGATGGGCGAGGCATCTGAGTAACCGTGCCATCACGCAGAATATCTCCCCAAATGAGGTCTGCCTGAATCAGGGGCACCTCCTCTACCGACAGTGTTCGCTCACCATCGGTGTCCACGGAACCACCCAGTGCTTCAAGACCGGACACAATATTATCCCAAGGATCTTGAGGCAGTTGCTCCTGAGATGCATTGTCGGGGAGAATCACTAGCTGTACAAGGATATCACGCTTGTCACCGAATCGTAAGTCGCCGAGCGAGGCCTCGGCATCCCGCCCAGTAGCTCGCTTAGTAATCTGTAAGGCACCGCTTATCTTGTGGAATTTGGCTGGAGAACCCTCAGGTAACTTAAGCTTGAGCTTAACGTTCTGGTGGGACAGAGTCTGCATACTACCCAGACAGCCAGCAAGACACTCTCGGAGCATCATCCAGTCCTTGACATAAGTATACGACGCCTTAGTTCGGGTAGAAAGCTCAATCATTGTATCGGGCTTATGGGTCATTCCTAGCCCGAAGGAGTGGATAGTAATCTTGGCGGCCTCGGCTCGTGAGACAACAAAGTCAACACTATCGGCATCGGACGTGGATGCATCACTAATGAGCATGATAGAAGCAATAGGGTTGTTATGTTTGCGTTGCATGAGTAGGTCCATAGCAACGTTGGCGCCTTCAACCACATCGGCACGATGGCTCTTTTGGCCCACAGGCTTAATCGAGGACAAGATGTTGCTCCATCCTGGCCAAGCCTTGGTCGTCATGCCGACAATTGGGACACCACCACCACCAGAGCCAAAGGTGACGAGGCCCATGCGATCGCGATCACCAAGAGTATTCACCATAAACTTCAAAGCATCGCGAACAAGGTTGATCTTGACGCCCTGCATTGATGAAGAAATAGGAACCACGATGACAACATCAATGGGGACGTGGATAGAGGTGAGCATCGGGCTCTTGGGGAAGTTGGTGTACTCGGTAGGGGCTGTGGTTGTGGAGCGAGCACCACCCCAGGAAGACGCGACCGAAGATACTCTCTGGGGTCGTGATCGTTGCCAGTCTTCTTCATCCGTCTCCGACACGTCTCCACGATCAAACTCCGGGCTTCGCACCGGAGATGTCTCGATAGCATTGAGATCGACCAAGGCCTGCTGCCACAGCTTGAGCTGATTTCGATTCTCGAATCGGAGATGAAATTGCGGTAACTCGGCAACAGAAAGACTAAGAGTCAGAACGTTTTCATCGATGGTTCCAGTCTCGGCCACCTCATTAAGATGCTTCTTGATGAGAATTGATCCCTTGAGGGTGCATCGCGTGGTCTTGCGAGGAGCACCATTGTCATCCCATTGTTGCGCCATCTGTGGCGGTATCTTCTTCTCCTTGACACAAATGAGCATCTCGGCGAACAGAAAACATTCTAGCTCCTGCCAAGAGACCTTGTCCTTCCCTACTCGGAGGGTACCATACAGCCTCAACTTTCCAAATCTGCTGAAGTCTAGGCCGTGCCAGTTGTCCACACGATTGCGAAGATTCTCCGTCATCTCCTCTAACACTTCTGCCGACTCATAAGGATAGAAGCGTGGTGCGCTGCGAGCGGGAGATGGTGGTCTGCCGAAAGCCTCCTCCATTCGAGAATTGATCGGAGTGGGCTGCGGAGCCGGCACACCTAGATCCTCGGGATCAGGTCTCCACTTATTGTCTGGTACCTCAACGGTAACCAAGCAAGTAAGAGTCTGCTGTTGGCGCGAACGGTTCATCGTGGGGAACTCAGAACGTAGAGTGACGATCGGCGCTGGAATTGGATTGCGAGTAATTGGTCGTGGGCTTGCAGGCGTCGTCTCCATAGCTTGAACATCGTAGTCATGGCGTCGATGAGGCCCTCCGCTCTGGGTCGTCTCAGGATACCCTCCAGAAGATGCGACTCCCGTAGCCTCGCTATCACTCCGGTTATGGCGCGTATTTCCGTACCGGTCTGTCTCCCGACTATCTCTGAGGGCACGGGGGGCACTGTCTCGGCCGCCCAGAGATCCACCAATAGAGCCCCCGATGGACGGTTGCTGCAATTGACGCCTCTGACTGCTCTCGAGACTGGGTGGGCGCACCGTTTGACTGTCCCATGGCGTCGCACTAGGCGTGGGCGTGGGCGACAGAGCCGATCTAGAGTCATTGTTCGCAGACCGCACAATGTTGCTGATTTTTTCTAGGCACAAGTCAGGAATCGTTACTCACGCCCACCGGCTCAGCAAACGTACCAATATCAATCACATTACCGCCTCGGCTAGTGTCGAGATGCAGTGGTGCATCGCATGTCGGACAATATTGCGATTCAAATTCTCGAATGAACTCGTAGAAGCATGCCTCATGCGAGACATGGGAACACGAAAATTGGAGAATTCGTTCTCCACGAAGAGTGTGCTCGAGGGGTTCCTCGCACACGGCGCATTCACTACCCACAAAAGTTCGTTCTCGCCGAGAGCGGCTTCTATCAGTGTTCGTCGCCATTATATTGTTGTCAAAACCACCAACTCGGCGCGAAGCGGTGCTGAGTCCTGATCTAAGAGAGGCGGCGGACGAGTTCGAGTCTTGACCGTGATAGGTGCGAACGGATCTGGGTGCGGGTTTCTTTAAGCGAGCTAGAAGAGGGCATCAGTAACAGATTTGACCAAGACCCCCGAGATGTCATTCAGGGGAGTTTTGAGTCTAGAATTCTAAGAATTCCGCCCAGATTAAGGATTGACGCGTACCTCTCTCAGGAACGGGAGTTGCATCAGTAAAGGACCTGAGTCCAATGACAGATTCAGAGCGGTGGCCGCTAGATTTGGCTGAGAGTGAGCCAATCAGACCAAGCTCGCGGAGGTTCGAAGTAAAGCTTTTGTCGTCGTCGTCGGAAAATTTGCTAGAGAGTGAAGGAGCGCCGTAACCTTGGGTCTTGCGATGTCGCCGGAACATTTACGTGAAAACTAAATATCGTATATCGACCGTGTAGTTGGCGCGCAACAGTTTCCGACAATGGGACAAGATGCTATATGAACAATGATCGCATATCAGGTCGAATGAGTGGCATTTGCGTGGGTATCGGGAAAGTTGAGGATTCGATCGAAATAGGGGTCGGATCTATGCGTCGCATGTAAGAAACTAGCTGCGTGGAGTGGGACAAGGAGCAGGATCGTGTTTCGGATGATTGAAAAAGCGATAATAATCAGAAGGAGAGTGATGAGAATGGCCTGTGCATGATGATACGAGATCCCAGATTTCTCCCCAATAAAGACAAAATACGTTTCAAGCAACACAATAAATAAATAAAAAGTGAATGCAGCAAACGAAAAAGAATGGCGGCAGGGCTGATAGAAACAAACAGTTGACGTTGACGGGGAGTGTAGGAAACTTCGCGAGTTTGCGACGTAAAATGCACCGTGATGTAATATGTTGCGGCTCTACACACCTTCCTAATTCAGTCCGTCGTCTCGTTTAGAACGAAGCCAGGGTGAAAAGCTGGAGAACAGGTGCAATCGTGAAGAGCCTCGCTCAAGATTTCGGTAGGGAAAAGAAGGTAGATGCGAAAAGGGAGAGAAGGCCCCGAGATTATCAGCAACGGTCGGTCAAAGATCGGCGGCACCCAAAAAAAGCGGTCGGTCTCGGTTCGCAAGTAGAGTCGCAGTGCGATTTTGGCGCTGAATTCTGATACTTTTGCTTTTTTAGCACAATGCAAAAGTCGGTTTGATCCTAGACAGTCACTGACTTTTCGAGGTGACGCTGCAAGTCTTTTCTCCACTAACGGTAGAAGGAAGCCACAATCGTCGCACCACGGCAGTCGTCAGGCGATATCTTTGCTTTTTAGAGTCGCGGGCTTGGCCGACGAAGAATTGCCGTGTAGGAAGATATGGCGTTTGAATATCGAGTAGGGGGTATAGCCTGTCGTATACCGTTTATATTTTCTTCAGATTCGTTTGATTGACTAAAGGAGAAGTGGGTTGCGTTGAGAATTTGCACTGGTAGGCAGAGGGAGGGAATGAAGGAGGGGAGGGGGGGAAGGAGGAGGGAAGGGAAAAGTAAGTATAGACAGAACACAGAGAAAGGGCCAAACTGAGGAAAGGAACAGCGGAGCGGGCCCAGGCGACTTTTAATTCTTCATCAAACTTCATTTGGACCGTACGACCGGACCTTGTCCATTTCCCATGATCCAGTCAGTGCCTAGCCACAAGCCATGTCCTGTTGGTGCTTGGGAGGTGGTAGGAGCGCTGTGCTACTTGAACCGACAATGACTCCGTCCCCCATGTGTTCGGTACAAGTACATGCAAGCCCGGGGAAGAGTCGGTTCCTCGCCCCTGGTGGGAGCACTTCCAACCGCGCCCCTTGGCCACTTTGCTCCTAGGTACGAAGCACTAAGGCTAGGGCACTCTTAATGGACAGTACTGGATGGTAGCTTAGATGGGGCTGCAGGGGTGTAACCCCCGGCGCCCCAGAAGCGGCCGTGTTCAGCATGACTTATGTAGGCCTTGCGACGGTCGAACAACAGTGGCAGCTCCAAGAGCGCCACAGGCTCTCTAACCGTCGGGTGCCTCCTAGAAGCCTTCTACGTACTTACTTACTTACTACGTAAGACGGACTAGTAAGAATCCCAAGGAGGCGAACCAGCCTCCTGGCAACTACTGAATTCAGAAGAGTGGATGCCGTTCCTTGCTACGCAGGCATTTCGCTGGATGAACCATCAACACCCTCCGACTTCACACACGCCGATTCTCTACTAGACAGCCACCAGGCTAAGAGCCGGGACAAGGCCTCGGCCCGACCAGGCCTACACTGATCAAGAAAGCTTCCTATATTGAGATTGAGTCTGTGGCCATCTCATAGTCAAGTGCCCTCAAAATACTTTTGTACTTCTGGCACTGTACAGTACGCGCTCTCACTACTGTCTCTCCCACAAAAAGATCGCTTCGCAGTCTTTGTGGGGCGAATCCCAGAATCATTAGTTACTACCCATGCCTTGTTAACTCAAACTAGACCATCCAGGGGCCTTGAGGAGTTTCCAGGGGCCCTTTTCAGGGACACCACCGAGTTTTGGGAGACCCGCCGGAACGGCCAAGGAACTCGGCCGGGATCTTTTCACGTGGCTGCAACGGGAAGGGACTATCACTGCTCTCCTTCTCCAGTGCGAGCCCAAGCTCTAGTTGAGGGCTCTCTTAAAGCCGGCTTGCGGATATGCGGTTCCCGTATCAAACATCACTAATGCAACTCCCTGTCTGCCGTGCTACATGAGTGGGTCATGAGTTGTACTGTCGAAAAGATCAGAGCACCAAGGCAAGACGAAGGCAGAACAAAAAAAGATTGGTTGTCTCAAGTTCACTGACTTGACCGACCCCGTTGTTGTCAGACGCCATGCCGCCATCTGCCGCCGTGGACTCAAACCGACGTCGTAAAGATGAATCTCTCTCACCCAAAAGTGTAGGCATATCGTCTGCGCAAGTACTGTATGGAATTCCTATCGTGCCTCCTGCGCTTCTCTACAACAAATACGGAGCAGTGTACTACGAGAACCCTGACAACGTTGAGATCGTAAATGTAATAAGAAAAATAAAAGGTGCCTCAAAAGATGGGACGAGTGTATGAACAGAACAATGTGAATAATCCACAAAAGATCTCACTTTCGGGTATGCAGAGGGCCGTTCGACGGGTACGTACGAGTATCGCCTTTCATCCAGGTTCAGCTTGTTTCAACTCAAACGATCTTCTAACAACTTCGTGCTGCGTTTCCCCAACTTCGTTTTGCATTGAGCACGGCCTCTCTCTCCCAGCAGGCGGAGTGTGGCCCTGGCTCAGGATCGACGACAGCTCTTACGGGAGCGTTCTCGGAGAGTCGGGCAGTAAGTCAGGCATCCGAACTGGCTGCAGTAGTCCAACCCTCCCAGCCCCATCTTCATTTCACATCTGTTACAAAGACGAGATCTTTTGCGGCGCTCTATGTTGAAACAATATACCTTCGGATGTCCATCCCACCGAGACACACTTCCTGGATCGGAACATGGACCACCTGACCAGTGAAAAATACGAATACTCGTAAGTGGTTGCAGGAAACGACGTGACGTACCGTAAAACAAACCTGGATGTAAGGTTGTGATTGCCCGGCAGGACGCATTAGATGAAACTCGAATGCAGCATAAAATGAGGCGAACAAAGAAGCTAACAGGAAACGGGACCGCGAAGGTGATTCGACGGGTAGAATTATAGCAGCGTGCTTGCCGATCTCAGGGGGATCAAAACCTCGTCGTGAGCTCATTTGTGCAGGTCGGACGGAGGAATAATAACCATCCTATTCATGCTGTCGTCGGGATGGCGGACCACAGATGGCGCAACCCCTCAGGTTCGCCACGACCCCTGCGAGATGCAGCAGTTTTTAGTCCAAAACACGGTCTGAGCAGGTGGTAGCCACCACAGACAATGACGGCATCTAGAATGGGGACATACTGTGTAGAGGGCCATCCCGTTCCTCTGGAAGTCCACAACTATTATATTAACTACCATGAAAAGCATCGGGGATGAAAGAGGAAATGAGGATGAGACAAGATCCCCGATATGTTCAGGGGTGGCGTGTATGGATACTTCGTCCGGACACGTTCTGAAACGGAGATGGCTCCAAACGGTTGTTGGCGGCGGTTTCCCTCAAGGCCAGTGAAGATGCCAATGTCAAGAAACATCGCATTACGAAGATTATACTGTGTGCAGGTGTATGTTTATTGTATTTACATTGCGTGTTCCACTGATGTTTCTCGCAATTTCTCTTTACATAAAACTGCATCTCGGTCCCGAGGCCGTCCGTCAAGCATCCAAAGAGACATTAGCAGTCGCTCGCCATCTCTCCCAGCTGCTGGAGAAGACCAGTGACACCATGCTGTCCTCCGGTCAAGCTCAGGTCCTAAGACCTTGGTGTGGCTAAGAGGAGGCGGCGGGTGGGCGGATGGCCTGCCGGCATGCAACCCATCCGCCAGGACCAGGGTCAGGAGCTCGCCAAGATGCCGTAACCTCTCAGGTCTTGACTCTTACAGCGTCGGACCATCATGACAGGGCCATCTCACAAGATACTGCAAAGGACCCTGTGTCTCTTACAGCAACTACCACAAGCCTTAACTCCCAGGACTCTCGCGATTGTCTCCCCCCTTTCCACCTGCAAAGTGCACGCAGGCTGCAGAGCATCTCACGCAATTTAGTCGCGCGGATGACTTGAAGCCATATGTTGGAGGTCGCCCAATACAAGAACCGTGCCTGGCGCCCGCCTAGAACCGATGATGATACATACCACAACGTGTAGAAATCGCACTGTCCGCAATGTCGATTTGACTGTAATCCGTAGCTCGGCCCCTGATTAGGGCGAATCTTAGTGTGGGTCAGTGCACCGGTGCGAGGGCGTGGGCGCGGTAACGGTGAAGTGGGCCTGGGGCCAGGCAGGGGAATGCTAACCAAGGCTCCCGCGTGCAGTGACATTGGGAAAGAGCCCTGTACTCTGTACGCAGCACAACCCAGTGCAACGGGGCATTGAGTCTAGCGCTGAAGAAGGGCTAGCGTGGACCAGGATCCTTGCCCCTCTGGGAGATAGGATGTATGTTCGCTCTTTCCCTTCCAACCTTGAGATTCTCCCGCTGCGGAATCCAAATCGGAAATTGAAGTCGCCATTGTTTCTCGCTTCTCTCTTCTCGTTGCGGCGTAGATGGGACGCTACCAAATACGAAGTACTCGCCTAAAAAATATTCCCTTGAGCAGTTGCCCGATTGAAGAAAACTCCACACTAATAGAGGTCAAATTATAGCTCTGTTTGGCCTGGTCTTGCAGTATCGTGCCCGCTCGTGGTACAACACACAGACTGAAATACAACCAAGCTGTTACTTGGCAACACGCTGCGGATAACTCGCCTCTGTTAATGGATACAGGCTCCATCTTTAGTCTTTGATGATTCGTAGAAGCTGGTCAACGATCAGTCAATGGCTTGCATATCCACAATCAAAGCGTTGCTGGACTTACACTGCCTCCACCAAACTTCACAGTGAATCCGCGACGATCACTACTTTCACTGCATCCAAAAAGCATCAACTATGTGTGGGTTAACTGAGACCCGGCTTTAGATCAATTTGAGGACCATTTCAACAATCTAGACCACTAGATCAGCTAGATAGACAGTCCAATTTCTAATTCCATCCCAAATCTCGACACCAGATCTTGCAGCTTGGTGCATCAGACTTGGTGCTGGCACCGCCTGGACTCCCGCTGTTCCTTCTCGCCACCTTTGCCCTCTCCCGCGCACTATCTAGGCCACCCGCCGCCAATATGCCTCCATAAACTGGGGGGATGCTGGATGTCTGGATTGGCCGGAGAGCAAGGTCTGAGCGTATGGCGGAAATCTTACCGGGCCCTCCCTTGTCGCGGCTTCCCGTCCAGCACGAATAGACTAGTTTTTGGCCTTGATGACATACGACTTACCATCTAGGGGGATTCGAGATCACATCAGCAACCCTGATGATGGGTTGGCTACTGTATGTCTTATCGTATGTCCTGAGGCTATTCCCTTTTCATCCTTTCTACCTGCCGCTCCAGGTCACGCCTCTCTGTGCCTCTTTCGAGAAGAATTCCAGGATCCATATTCCTTTCCCCCACTCGGCACAATTCGAACGCCACGGTCCCTCTCTTTGGCAGGAGAAACACACGTGTGTCCAACCAAGTCGTTCCCTCTGCTTTGGCACGGACGGTTGACCTGCAGATGTCTTGGAGCTGTCACCGCGCCGGTCTTTCTGCTGCTTGGGCTAAAGTCTTGGGTACTTCGGAGACACATGGTTTTCTTTCTCATGCAAGCTGGGCCCTGGGGGATCTTGGTGGCGCACATGGAAGGAAGCCGGCTTTTGCTACCAAAACGAATCAGGTCGTTGGGCCTTTGACTGCCGGCTGCTCTTTGAGCTCGCTCAACCCCAGAATGCAGATCGTGTTCTTCTCGACTGAAAGCGGGCACACATTGCTTTTTTTCCGCCCAAGATCGCGCAAGCGTTTGGCCGACAACACCACTGCACCCAAGAGGTTGGATGGTCTCCCCACGGGTTGTCTCACTGAGGCTTAGTTAAACTATCGTTGCTTTTTTTAATCATCTTGAATTCTCTTCCAACCTCTTTCTATTTAATTTCTTGATTAAGGTCTGGAAAGCGCGGTTGCCTCTTATTTACATTTTGTACGGATTAGATGGCTAACAACCGGCATGTTGAGGCCGAGGCAATAAAGGCCATGTTGGACGTGCCCCACGAAAGTCCGATGCCTTGCATTACTGACATCGCTTTAAAAGCCATGATTTGTCTAACAAGCTTGATTCTTACAGGTTTTCTGGAGTCCTGGCATGAGTCGAATGGAGCACACACGCTTGGACCTATCTCGCTCTTCTCCGGACGGATGCTCCGTTCTGAAAGTCGCTGTCACGTTGAAACCACGTGGCGGCTGTCATCTTTGCGCTCAGCTATCAGTCCAGCGGTCATTCCAGAAAACGCTAAGAGCCTGAGCGCTGAGACACATGCTGCTGGCCATGGTCTTGTGATGCACAATAGTCACCAATAGCAGCCCAAAGCCGGTCTCCTCCTGCGAGCCGCGAGTCAGGGCGTCTAATTGCGTGCGTCGATCTCCCGCCGCACGCAAAGCCGCAGCAAGTCATGTCAACAACTAGCAAGCAGCTTGACACATCAGCACAGTCTCCCTTCACCAGCCACAGCGTTAGCGAGTCGAAAGGATCATAACCACCGTTGCAACTCACATCAGTCATCCGACAACTTAGATTCATGGCAATAGCAAAAGCTCCCAAAGTCATGTCCTCGATGTCTAATTTGGAACGCATGTGCCGTTATGGAGTACAGGGGCCGGTCATCATTGAATGGCCAAAAGCATCAACATTTATGCTTATCCCTCATAATCGGAAGAATTGTGCTGTGCAAGTGGAGTCTAAAAACAACTAGGTACTCCGTACAGATTACGGAGTACCAGTATGTCAAGTTTATTAGTGCATATTGGTATGGTAGGTCTTTGCTCTCTTCGCAGCTGCGTGCTGACTTGCTTCTCCGTCAGCAAATCAAGGGACAAGAGTTTTCCCTTGACTTATATGTGACTTCATATATCCAGGATATAGCCACTATTGATTGTGCCCCGGTTAACATTCTTGCTTTAGTTGCTCATCCCCTGAGATGTGCCGAACGCTCCTTTACCCCGAGGTCGTATGGACTAGACAATCTTCATACGAAACTATGAGGATTTGTCTCCAATGGTGCTCTCACCAGGGCAACTCTCCATTAATGACCGTCTATAGGTACCGTCAGTATGATACTGAGGCTTGTCTTCGGCTACCTGCGCCGAAGCATCCCCTCCACCAGTGGTTTCATCCTTTCCCCTGACTAGGGCCTCCAGTTCAAACACCAAGCTGCACTCCCAGTCAGACCTGGTCGCCATCGAGTTTTCGGGCAGGGTGCAACCCTGTTGAGAACGTCTCTGGCCCCGCCGGTCCGTCGGATTTTTGGCCTGGATTCCTGGTCCACCAGCAAATGCGCCTTTGACGCGGGGAATTACAGCTGCGAGTCCATCCTTCCCCCACCCCCTTGAGATGAAAGCTGCATACTCTGCAGGTCCTAAATCATTTGCGTCGACAGCATTGTGCTTTGGTTCGCCAAAAGTCCCCATTTTGTTGTTTGTTGTAAATCCCTTTCCTTCGGCACCCCCAGTCCCACGATTTCGCATCTTCATACTCCATACTCCGTACAGGCGAAGTCTTTCTCGCTACCCTTATCACGCAACCGATATTGAACAAGCTCCAACCAATCACCTGACCCACTGTATCTTGGCCACTTTCTGACCCTGTCAGCCGATTAAAGGCCGCTGAGATGCGACGTCCAGGTCAGACCCCGTAAAATGTACGCGAATCCTTGGCGATATCTTAAAGCTCAAGCCGATATTAATCGTGCGTCTTTGCTCCGCAGGCTCCCGTCAAGGGGGCCACTCGAATACTCATCATCGCCGATGTAAAATATGTACTCGGTAACCACAGCCCTAATTTGTCTGCTACTTCCCTTGCCACAGTCCCGGGTTGAATCCACTTGAACACGGAAACATTCACATTCTTGGAAAGTAAACAACTTCTCCATCAAGTATGCGTACAGGGACTAAGCGAAATGGCATTCGGGGGGGACTAAATAGTTCCATACTCAGCTGGGCGCAGCATAGGTTCATTTCATGAACGGTTGGTGCCAACATAATAAGACGTAAATTTTGGGTTGCTAATAGACTACTCGAGTCAACGAAACGGCGTGAATCAACTAAATGCTGACAAGTCTACGGATTAGACGAACTCGCAATACCCCTAACCCGTCCTCATGTCAAAGCCATGCTAGTCCGTTACCAAAGCTCCCGTGTCTAAATAGGGGATGTTTCCAAAGTATCATCCCTTCCTCACTTCTCCAGTTGCCCCATGTCCTCTCTTATATGCGACACGGTATAATCCCTCATGGGCCCACAAGCCTTATAGCTTTCATCCCAAGAATATAGTCGCCTTTCCTCAACTCACGACATGAAATACCAAAAGGACTGTTTCAGACGTAGAGAGTTCTGACTAGGGAGCATAGAAGCATGCAAAAAGGTAGTAAATCCATTGTAATCATGACCGACACTGCTTTACCGACGGCGAGCCGGGCCTGCGACTCGATTTCTCTTCAGAAGCAAGTCCTTCGAGTTCCTGCTCTGCTTGCTCACTTTGGGCGCCATCCGCTCATCCACCTTCTTGGCCACGCGGTACACTGTAGAACCAACCCGCTCGTCTCGAGGACCGCGTGACTCGCCGGCAAGGCTCTTCTCGATATCTGCAATCTTTCTCTTCTTGGAGCGCGCAACGACGGCGCTTAGCTTGTCGTCCTCGTCCTCGCTCGATGGGTCCTCAAGGAACTCGGCTGGCAGAACACCAGGGACTTGGATTTTATCATTCCGTCGCCTCCTGCCAACAGATTCAATTGGCGCTGAGGTTTCTTCAACTGCCGCCACCTCGGCTGCGGCCTTCTCAGAGGCCTTGATCTCATCATCTGCCTTCTTGCGCTCTTCGGCTTGTTGCTTGAAGAGGGCATCCCTTTGCTGACGCTTGCGTTTCTTTTCCGCCGATTGTCTAAAAATATGTTAGTAAGACAAACGTTTAAAACCTTCTAGGCGAGGAAACTCACTCTTGAGCGGCCTTCTGAGCTGCTTGTGCTGACTTCTTCATCTCTGACGCTACCTTACTGGTCGAAATAGCCTCAGGTGCCTCATCATCGCTATCCTCGTCTTCTTCCTCGGGCGCGGGAGCAGTAGCCTTCGCGGGATCTGACTGAACCGGCTCTGCAATGTCGGCATCATCATCATCTGTGAATACTTTCAGGCTGCCTTTTGCGGGGGCTGAAGAGGAAGCTGTGGAATTGGGTGTTTCGCCGTCTTTGGCTCTGACGGGCAACTTCTTTTGACTGCTGGAATCCTCTGAGACGGGCGCATCGACGGATTCATCTGCTGCTGCTGCATCTAGCAGAGATTTTCTTTTTCGGGTCATTGGAGCCATTGTGTATGAGAATTTACCAAAAGTTTGGTGTGAGGTGATGGAGAAGATCAGCTCTAGAAGATAGTATAAACTCCCAGAAGAAGTAATAATGTGTTTCCTCTCCTCTATGCCCTTAAATGTGAATTCTGGTGTTGAATTTGCAGATAACCGCAGGTGTTATGTTTGGTTTCGATAATGCTGTTCATGAGTTGAAGTCGATCAGTCTCGGGAAAAAAAAATTATATCAGAAGCCATAATGCCAGAAGGCATGTGATTGGCTAGTTCTACCGTGGCTGCTCCAAGTGTGGCTGGAGCTCCATTCAACCTCACGCAATCATGATCCTCAGTGCATCCACTACTTCACTTACAAAACTGATCCTCCTTCAGCGATTGGCCAGATAAAGATCTAAAATCTCACCCTATCGTCGTGAATTTAGGGTTTTGTTCGAATTACGATCATGTCTCGCCATCTAAGGGCCCGGCAGCTTTGCCCTCGGCTATCGCCCTACAGGTCAACAGCAGCACCTTCAAGGGCATCTGCATTGTTTGTCACACCCGCTGCTCCCTTGGGACAGCCCGTAACTGATGGAGCATACCAAACTCGATCATATGCTGCACCACGCGCCCCGAGACCTAGTACTAGACCTGCACCAAGATATGCGCCGAGGACAGGGCCGTCCGCTTCAGGGACCTACAACCTCAATGGCATCACCGAGGAGGACTTCGAAAGAGCGGTGAAGGTATATGATGTCTTCAAGAGCATGTCAGTGCCAGATTACTATGCAATTGCCAAAAAATTCGACGAGGCAGTGAAAAATGGCAGCAACCCTTACAGTGTGAGGTTGGAGGGAGGTGAGTGAGCTTCGAGATATCCGATATGGGTGGGTTGCTGACGCAATGCTGTCTAGTTTCTGCGCTGGCCTTGTATGAGGTCGGGTGTATTCTTTTTTATATCAAAGGGACATCCGGGAAGACGGCGTCGTATACCTCCGTTATGTGGTTATCGGCGTCAGAGATGGGCAATCGTCCCGCCACCATCTCCTTGGCTAGGATGATCATTCGCAATGACGCCTGGGGCAAGTCAGCTCATTTCAAAGGAGCTGAGCAGCGCTTCAGGAAACTTGCCGCTGAGGGGAAAGATCCCAATGCCCTCACCGTCCAAGCCGAGTTGCTATACGTGCTTGGAAACTATACTGAGGCGGTCAAGACGGGGAAGAAGGCTCTTGAAGTTGGAAACAACAATTTTACGTGGGAACCTGAGTGTCGCTTATTCATTGCAAAATCATATATCAAGCTTGGAATGAATATGGAGGCAAAGCAAATACTGGGTACCTTGGAGGAGCTATCCTTTGGCGAGGTGCATGAAAACCTTGGCCAGCTACTTCTATCTATCGACCCAGAAAAGGCACAGCAGCATATTTTCATGGCAGGATACAACGGGAGGCCAGGAATGTATAACTTGCTATCCGAAACTACCATTGACAACCAGAGCAATGCTACAAATGCAGAGGAGAGGAAAGAGATGAATCGCTGGGCCATGGAGTGGGCACGTCTGGCTGACAAACAGGCCGAATTTTGAGACGTTTTGTACGAGGACTTCATATTGTACTATAGGAAATCCTATGGATTATGCTATTTCTTCAAGAACATATCCATCAAAGTCTTCTGTTTCTTCGAACTCGCCCCAGAATTGACGTTGCCACCGCGTTTCTTCTTCTGCTGAGCCTCATGATCGTCTCGATCTGCATGCACCCCATCGTCGCTCTCAAACTCCTCCTGCATCTCCGCACCACCTTCATCTGGGAACTTTTCTCGCCATGTCCCATCCAAGACTTCGCTGTCGTTACCATGGAGACCAACGCTGAATGCCGTCTTCATGGCATCCAGGCAGATGTTTCGCCTCTCGGAAAAGTCAAAAATAGGCTTGGGATATGTCCCCGCTTCCTTGTCCGACAATCCATCGCCCTTGACACGAACACCGGCTCTCTTCTGATCTGGCAAGGGCGCTTTCCACGGCTCGTAAATATATTTCTCATCCATATCCTTCAACTCGGGCACCCATCGACGAATGAAGTTGCCTTGCTTATCCCACTTCTTTCCAAACGAAATGGGGCTGTAGCATCGATGGTACTGCGAGAAGAAGGCCGTGCAAGAAAGCCATTGCCAGTTCCCGGCGTTACAGGCTGGTTCGTGGTCAAGGAGCCACTCTTCAAAGACTTCGCAGCCGCGCTCCCAATCGATGTAGCATCCGCCTCTGGTGAGGAAACAAGCGACGCTATGGCGCCCGAGATGATGGATCCAGCCTTCCTCCTTAAGTTGCCGCATTAGGGCATCGATCCACGGAAACCCAGTGACTCCGTATTTCCATCTCTTAAACCACGTTTCGGCTTCCTCCGAGTCGACATGATACTCTCCCGTAACGATACCTGTGTCGGGGTCCCTCTTTGAGGGCAGATGCCACGGGATAAATCGGCAGTGCGGGTTCTTCGCAGTTTGGCTGAAGACTGCTCCCAATGCGGCCTGCGCTGCGAAATACATATCTCGGAAAAGCAGCTGGCCGATGAGACTCTCTGGCGGCGTCGAAGCACCCTCGCCAAATTCATCCACCACCTCTTTGACGCGCCAATAGAACTCTCGAACTGAGAGCGCGCCAAAATGCAAGAATGGTGAAAGAAGAGTTGTCGATTGTGGTTCAAATTGAGCGGGGCTCGTCTTAGGCTTCTCAAAGGTCGCCGTATACCTCCTATTGGCGAGGATCTTCTCGAGCGACTTCAAAGCGAGCGTTTCCCCTCCACGGTAAGGAGTCGTGGCGGATGGAAACCCCAGCTCCTCCATAGTTTCTATGGAAAAGTTCCCATCAGGGCCTGAAATATTTTTGTATCCCGTATCTCTTTTGGTCCTTTTCTCCGAGTTGAAGTCGGGGTCCGTATCTGGTTGGTCTTGTTCAAAGTCCACAGGCATCTCTCCAGGATTCGGTAAGAAATCTGGAGCAGGGATAGGTTTGCGGATCTCCCCGACCTTCTTCCCGGCATCCCGAAGCTGGGTGATAGACATTGTGGGCTTGCCTCCGTGCTTCTCAACGATTTGATCGCTATCCCAAAGAGTCCTACCGGAGCGGATGATGACTTTGACGCCCGCGTCCTTGGCGGCCTGGGCAACCACGCTATCTCGCTCGCGAGCATATGCATCGGTGTCTTTCTCAAACACCAGATGGGTCACCTTCCAAGCTTTGAAGAGCTTTTGGAATAGAGTCTGGGGTGCTTCCCTCAAGACAAACAGTTTCGATTTAGAGTTGAGCTTGGTGATGGACTTGGACAAGTCATTTTGGCAATCCAATCTGGTTCCCGTTTAGAATCAAAGCCTCAAGAACCCAAGTCTAATAATACGCTTACAGAAATTGCCATCGATTCAGACCTCCTCTTGCTCGATAGACGTAGTGGGGATCCCAAGTGAAGATGGGCCACAACACGTCGGGCTCAAGATCCAAGGCAGCCTTTAGAGCCGGGGAATCATGGAGACGTAAGTCAGTACGAAACCAGTATATCACCCTGGGCTTTGTCATCTTGTGTTTTTGTGGCTTTTGAAGTCCGAATTATGTGGAGGATTTTAAATCGTCGTAGTTTACTGGGTTTCATTTGTGAGAGGTTAGGGTAGGGTGTTTGAAGCAATCAATGATGTCAACGCTTGTCTCAGTCCAAGCCACAAACTAAAATGCTTAGTGAGACAAGGCTGGGAAAAGCAAAGAAGATACTTTCCGATGTGATTAATTGTTAAGAAAAAGGAGATATAGAAGCGATGGTTATTTTATGGAATGCACATTGCTTGTCCTACCTACCGGTTAGCAATCGAACTTGTACTCCCATTTTTGTGATGAGGGTATAATCAATCCCCGTAAATACTCCACTCAAGTCAGCGATGGCGAGATGGGTTGGCTAAATAGTGTCAAACAGAACAAGGACCCCATTTTCTTAAATGTTTTCAGGATTGATATTAAAGAAATGCTACCTGGTTTTTGCGAACAGAGCATAAGTAGGTGAGGTAGGCAAATGTTGCTCGAGAGAAATCTAGAGCCCGCTCTGAAGCTTATATGGAGATTTGAAGATCAAGAGGCATAATGGCAGAAATATGATCAAGCTCTCTGTCCTAGCGGGTAATCCGCTGCCTTGGTTTGTCAACGATGTTTTGCCCACAAATCACGCGCACAGCCAAACAGAGAAGATTCCAATGGAGGATATTAACAGGATGCTTCTATCAACTTTTGCGTGTACCAGACCTTCCAAGGCTGACCCATAATCAAAGCGCTTCGATATACGGAGTAGCGGTCTGTTAGAAAAAGCGGATAGGTCATTTGACACCAGCATATACCGACTAGAGATAATATGCGCGTGGTACTCTCTGGTGGCTATTTCGTCTACATACCAACTTGAAATATGTCCGACGCAGGGGTGAAGCAAAGTAGGGTTGTCGCAATGAAACATGATTCCTGGGAAAGTTACTTTTCCCGGGAGGATAATCTTGCTATCGAGACAAGTTGGCAATCGTTGCTCTCACTCGTCCACGTGTCTGAGGGTGATGAAAAAGGAATTTCTTGTTGTCTCTCTCCTCGTCCCGTCCCGGTACGGCGAAGCTTCCGACTAGTCGATAGGCAGTGTTCGTCCAAGTCACTCTGTGAACCGGCGCTGGACTATTTAGAGACATTGATTCACAAGCTGCCAAATCGCCGTCTCAAAGTTCAGCAGCCGTGCGGCACGGAAGAGCGCGAGTGAAGGGTAAATAACCAAAGAAAAAAGATTAAGAAGAAAAAAAGGAAGCATGTTAATGAGCTGGGCGTCTTGCAGATGACTATCTGATCATTGATTGACTAGGTCAGCCAAGAATGAGACATCCTTTGACAGATATTCAGACGTCCGAGACATTGCTTAATTGCCCAACCTGCCTCATGCTCCCCCGTTCCAAGCTGATTCGTCGTTCGTGATAGTTGTACTTCGTATTGTAGTGAGTGCTGGTCTGATTTGTTTTTCTTTTTGTAAGCGGGCGTGCAGCAAGGTGCAGCAGCTGGTAAAATGGTTTAATTGCGTTCATGCGACATCGACCAAACAAACGGTAGCTCGGATCAATTAGATCGTTGTTGTTTCTTCTTCGTGCTTGTCCCGCGCTCCCAAGTCAGTGGCCATGAAGCTAGAGTATGACTACTACGTATTCAATCATTGCACCAGGTGTGCTATCTGGGTTATTCTTCGAGGTCTGGAACTAGATCTGCATTGCACATCCGTATAGGCCTCTGATTCTCTTCTTGGGTTAGCTTGTCAAGTTGCTTGGTCGAAGATGTATCTGCGAGGGTCATCATGATCATTCACAGGGTGTGTGCATAGGCTGTCTCATTGTTTGGTGGTGCTTCGCATCGTATTCTCACCGTAAACGGGACATTGGACACGCATGAACGAGCCCGTAAAGCGACCGTCGTTACCATAGCTGAGGCCGTGTTCACCACCGCCCACCGTCCACCTGCAGAAGCGAGATTTTTGTACGGGGCTCGACTGCCTGGCGGTCCGTGATGGTTTGTCAGAAATACCCTACCCTACAGTAAATCAGTCATTTCTTATTCAGGTGAATTTTGTGGGATTCTCGTCAAAGATTGTCGCTGGTATTCAACTCGTGACGGACCTTTCAATTAGTTGAAGTATCTTATGAACCAATGGTGAAGAAGTTGCCGTTTACAAAGTAAATATTATGTACGAGCCAACAATGCTCAACCTCCTAGCTCTTTGTGTGATTGATTAGCCGCCTAAACCACCAATTCGCCATTTTCATTGAAGTATAAATATTAAGTTAGATGAGGTCAACTCGTCGATGTTGAAGCTCACACTCAATGAGCTGCGATTACACCCAAATCACAATGACGTTTTTGTCGCGGTCGAGATCTACATGGCCCATCTAACCAAGGGATACGCCAATGAACATTCATCATCAACCTTTGACACTCGGCTGGTCCAGGCTGCCGTAAAAGAAGGAAGGGTTCTCCTGTCGACGATTGACCTTCCGGGGTACGGGTGCGACAAATGGTGGGACCAGCATGGCGATGCTCGCTGAAGCGACAGGTGCGCGGGGAAACATGAGGCAGACGAAACAAAAGAGCAAACAAGAACATTTGTTTGCTGGCCCAACGTCAATGATGGATCTCCACAGAGCCTGACGAGGCTCTACACATTGCAATTTTGACACCGCAAACCTAACTCGAGACACGTCATGAGAAATGTAATAAAATGAATCGCGACGAATCGATCGTAATACGAGGTTCTGGGGCTAGCCATTAGGTAGAACGAGGCTGGTCTTGTTCAGCCCACGCATGATGGGTTCTCGGTAACGAAGCGAATTTTTTGGGCAGAAACACGTACACTCACTCACACGCTCACATGCGTATACAGAAAAGGAAGCGAGAGGGCTGGAAGGACAAGAGTTCGTATCATGAATCTGGGCGAGGTAGAGGATGCCGTGAGCAGCGAATGGTTGATCTCATCGAAGGGATATCCCGGCGAGAGTGTGGGGATAAGCGGATGATTGGAAATCAAGAGTTGGGATTAAGAAATTTGTAAATTAATTGAGCATTGTCGGTGGCCGGCGGACTGTTCACTGACACTATAGTTGATCATGAGCCATGCATTGGGTCTGATCGCGAAGTCAAATTGATCGACGGCCGAGAACAAACCCAGTGACCATTGACGATGGAAGGCATGGAGTCGGTGCTTTTGCTCGTACATTCGTACTTTTGTACGTGGCGTGAGTTGTGCGACGTGTTGTTTCTCGCCCACAGCCAACGGAGCTCTATTATTAGCAAAACCGCCCAATGCGGGGTGAACGTCTGCGCGGGAGGTTGATCAAGTGGAAGACAGAGTCATTGCTCCTTGGTGAATGACTGGCCGACGAAATACTGCCAGTGGCCGCAACCCAAGACAAGCCGAAGGACTCGGTGCCATCTGATGGCCTTGACTGGATGCACGTGCTATTAGGTGGCTGCAGCTCCTGAGCCTTTCGCCGAGGAACTTCGTTCATTCATTATCGAGCTTGGCTGTACAGCCTAGACCTCATTTGCCGTCTTTCCTTGTGGCATTCAGGCGACCGTCTAGCCGTAGTTGAACCCGTCCATTCGTGCTCGAGGGTGAGACAATGCTACCACCACAAGTCAAGCGGCTGTGTCTTCCTACAGCACTTCACCAATCAAGACCGGCATCGGCTTCTGCAAAGATCGCCCCGGAAATACCGCGACCAGGAGAGCCTTACCTGGGACAAGGTGAGCTGACCCAGGCGGAGGGACGAGGTTGGCGATCAGGGACAAAAAAAAAAGCCCTTGTCAACTGTTTTAACCGGGGGTTCGTTGTTTCAATTTTCAAGTGATGCTTGCATCTCGCTCTGGTCTCCACACGGTGGATTTTGACAGAGACGGCGGACGAGACAAAAAACAATGATATGGACAACAAAGACAGCAGCCTTACTACATTTGTACGTAGGCATTAGACCCGGAGCGCCCGGAGAATGAGATCGAAGGGTTCTAGCTAAGGCCCAACAAGCCTGGGCCTACCAAGAGCACTGGCACTGGGCTTCGAAAGGCTGTGGGAGCCAGGCCGGGGATTTCAGGGCGGGTACCGGCCATGTCCTAGGGAAACAGGTTATGGAGCGTGTTCTGCAGAGCACCGACCATTGTAATTACCACTGGCTGGGCTGAGGACGACTTGGCTGCTTCTGAAGTGGACAGCGATTTCGAACGGATGTTGCGGTGTGGAAGGCTGAACTGCGCAATCGTGATGACGATGAATGCGTGTGTGTTGTTGTTCTTGCTGTTGTTCTTGCTGTTGCTGTCGCCCTTCGCTAGCAGACGAGGCCATAAGAGACGGCTCCAAGTATCGGGGAATCGGTACCTGAAGCTAATTCGAGTCTGGCAAAGCCCCGGCCGTTGAAACATGGCTTCCCGCACCGCCGCCACTTAGACTACTCCGTAGAGGTTAGCTAGTACACTGTAAGGCTCGATAATTATGAAGGGCTATGTGAATAGAGGAGCGCAGAAGAGCAGAGCAGATTGAACTGGGCGAGAAAGGAAATCTCTGTCTACCCCCAATTCGTCACCGTATTATCTGCATTAGGAACCTATTGAAGTCAAAATCGCGGCCATGGCGCCAGAGTTCAAGACCGGACTACGTACGGGAGTTCCGGGCCGGGAGTTCATCAGGCAAACAGGCGGACTGTGCCTTACGCCTACATTGCTTCAAAAGTCAATTCCTTTGCTTCGTTAAATTGTTCTTGCATCTTGTAATCCACTGACGACTTAATGACTTCATGTCGTGGGACCCCTCTCTTCATTCCTTTTCATCTCATTTCGGTGCTGACGGAATCGATTTCAAATACACATGTACTGGGCGCAGCTGAGTCAAACTTGCTAGCCTGGTGTTCCTACAGCAGACTAACTATGCGCGCTGGAGCCTCACACCCCGAGAGTTCTCCTCACTCATTAGACTTGGGCCTGTACAGTGCACACCCTCTCTCTATTTCCCCGCTGCTTTCCTCAAGACAACTCAGAGACATACCATTTACAAGGTCTTGGGCCACCAGTGCGTCGACTTATGAAGATATTATGAGACGCGGAACAGACCACCACCTTCTCCGTAAGGGGCACAGAAAATTGGCTGGAAAATAAAAGAGAAGAAAGTGATGCAAATATGAAACATGGTGCAGGCATGCGCCTTGAAACGATTTGAGACAAGTGGTTGGACCATCCTCGAGCTTGTGCCTCTGCCTCCCCACCCAAACTCCAACAAGGCCTCCTCAAGAGCACCACGACATCACTACCTTGGCCTGGGTGGCTTCTCCAACTACCAAAGCGAACCTCAGCTGCTGCCAATTGTCATTTCTTCGACATGGTCACGGACACAGAACATGGGTTTGCAAGGCAAGACCAAACGCGCGATGGAGCCAGAAAAAATAGAGCTCGAGACTGGACTTGACAACGGGGCGATGTTCGTCGCAGCAGGGGAATCCCTCCCTCTCCCTTCACCTCCAGTTCTGTCCCATCAATGCGCCTTCAAGAATATTCCTCTCAGCCGGCAACAACATAGCCAACGGTCTATTAGCCGACACAAACTTTTTCGCACGATGGGATCGAAGCGGATCGGCTGGGAATTCAACCAGGCCCCCAACAACAGACCCCCCAAAAATTTCTTCCTTAGGCCTCAAAATTCTCCTCCCCCCCGCTCGTGGAGGGTGACATCGCGCGTATCGGAGCTCTGGGCCGGGTAGAAGGTTGAGTCGATTTGCTGCTGAAAGAGCTGAGTTGAGAATGTCCCCGATGTGTGTTTATCGAGTACCGAAGCACGCACTTTACGCGATATCACCCAGCTTACCATTTTACCTTTATTTACTTCCAACCAATGCAACGCGCCTTGATGCGACATCAGCGTCAACAAACAACCATTCGTTAATAGTAAACCTCCCCGAAAAAACCTAGACGCCGTTTCCGCCGGTGCCTGTTTGGTCTGCATGGCACAATGGTTGGTTGGCCTTCTGGCGTGAAAATGACGCTGACCATGGTTGCGAGAGACCGTCTTGGTCAGGGTTCTAGTATCGGCTGTGAGTCCTAAAACTACTATGTCGTCAGTATGAGGAATTAGTGTAGCATAAGATGAAAAAAAAAAATCCCATGGAGATGGGCTGGGCCCTTTCTGTGCCTGGACTAGGAGGCAATGGTCAAGTTAATGACAGTACTAGGCCTGTTGGAGGTTTAGCGAGGATAGGAAGAAGATGGGGATCCACGATGAGAGGATGGCACTCCATAGATAGGGCTTGGTCCTGGTTTCCATATGGTTCCTCCCGCACCGGCAGGATTTTCCAACCCTCGTGGGGATAATGATACTGTTCCATCGCCTGGGAAATAGTTGGGTACGCTTCTGTGTTGTGCTGATTGTTGGGGGGATGGTATGATACTGCACAGAGAGGGCGGCGGACGTCTTGATAACCACACCAAAAATTCAACAATAGCCCAGGTGCTGCAGCATTGTAAGAGCAATCATGAAGATGATCCTTCTATGGTCGGCTGCTTTTGCAGGAGGCCCTCCCTCCCTCCCCTCCCCTAAAAAAACCACACAAATAGACATAGTTAACTTACGTACACACACACTCTCTCTCTCATTCTCTCGCATTAGCCAGGTCTGGCACTGACAAAGAACACCAATGAGTCCGTCCACACCCCTCAACTTATCCGACACGGAAAACCGACCATTCAGGCAAAGCCGTTGGAAGTTGTGTTTTACACGCACACCCTGACTCCACTTTCCTACGAGAGGCTTTTCAAAATATCACTTGCATCGCAGGAAGCAGGCGGCGAGTGAGCGAGAGACCCCATTCGGAGATCGGACTGGGGTGGGGAGGGGACCCCTGTGAAAAGGCATCATTCTGCTCCGCCATAAAGGCACCAGGAACCAGGGGGCAGGCGGGGCGCCGGGGCGGGTCGGTACTCGTTGAAATCCTGGGACCTTGGAGGAGAGAGAGGAGGTTCCAGGGCATGTTAATTATTGCGTGTGTGAGCAGTCCCGCACACAACGCTACGCACGTCCGTTCATCATCATAAAGCACACAAACAACCTGGTACAGGATCCCACAGGCTTGCTTTTTGGAGGAAGGGGGGGGGGCATTGACATTGACATTGACATTGACACACTGACACCTTGGACACGGGACAAGGCGGTCGCTATTATCGGCGCCGTCTAGGCCTCTTTTTCGTGCTCTGTGCTCCATCAGCTCCAATTCCCGTGTTCCACACCCTCGTCCAACTGCGTCCACACACCTCTCGCTTCGCCTCTTTTCTTTTCTTATTAGTCCTTTGCCCTCTTCCTCTCCTCTCCCTGACTTGCCTCTTGTTTTCCCCCTCTGGTTTCCCTCCTTCATCGATCTCTTCCTTTCGTTGATTTTCCCATTATTCCTTCGCTTCATATTAACATCCGTACCAACCTCTTCTACCTTCACTTGACCTGACCCTTTAGGCTCGACGTCTCTCACTTTCGTTAAGAACAAGCATCATCTCACATTGTTGATCTTGTTTATCACACAGAGCCTTAACATTCGCTTTCTTATAACACCCCACTTGTGATCAAAGCATAACTGCTTCACCCTTGTTGTGCGACTCGTATCTTGTCGGAATAGCAAAACAGCACTCTGCTCGATGACGAGGCACTCGTTCATCATACACGAACAAAGGACCTGATTGACACGAAAGCAATCTTCATTTTAAAACGTTACGGACTGTCTATCGGAACCGAGCACTTCGCCGTCCATTCTTCCTGATCTCAAGTCAAACGAAGTGTACGGCCACCCAACCTGCAATGTCACGGCGTTTACACTGCATACCTTTCGAAAACAACCATTAGTCCGACATATTGAGCAACTTTTTATTAGCTCTTACGAACCCAGCCACAACCATCGAGTGGACGGGTGTCCCCTGATATAGTCCCTAACCGGCGTACCTGGTCGACTTGCTCACATATCGACTCGCACTAAGACAATGGTTATGCGTCGTTCCATTCCCATGGCGCTGGGCTCCGTGGCTCTGCTCGCAACGGTAGCCATCGTCGGAGTTCTCGCCGTTCTTTCAGTTCACATCCCTCAGGCCAGCGGCCGGGCATCATCTCAGGTGTCCCTGGCTGTCGAGGCCATCGTTTTTGTTTGCGTTGGTTGGCTAGTTGCCAGCCATGCCATTGGTACCATTCGATATTGGTCAAAAAGATCTCTTGGAGTCGATCAAGGCTTTTGTCTTTTGGTCATTGTTTTTGCTACTGTTGCAGGCGTGGCTACTCTTGTTCAGTTAAGCAAGGCAACCGTGGACAAAGTTGATAAAATCATCGGCGCCAATAAGAACAGCTTCCTCACTGGTGCCTCGATTACCCTTGGCGTCTCGTTTGCTTTCCAGAGCATATTCCTTCTGTCACACTTCCTCCATTTACGGTCTCCAGATATGGCACAGTCCCTTCACTCTCTTGAAGAGGAGCGCAAGTCACCTGTCAGCAGGGTCAAAGCCGTCCGATACAGCCAGACTACCCCTGACCCCGAGCCTCTCCCTCATTTGAACTCCATGAGCTCTCGATCTCCTTCATCCTTTGGCGGACGGTCGAGGTCCGGTACGATGTCCTCGATCAGGTCGTCTATCTCGCAAGCTATTCGCCCCATCTCCTCCAGGACCCAACTCATCACTAAGGAGTCGCGACAACCAGCCTCGGTTGACTTCTGTGCTCGGCGAACCAGCGCAGAGGACACATTCGACTCTTGGGATACTTCATCGGTGGATACTCAGAACCGCCAGGTGGTTCTGGAAATGTCGACTCCTCCACAGGCGCACGGCCGCTTCCTAGAGACAATTCCTGGAAGTCCTACCGTGAGCCGGACTCCAAGCCCCAACACGAGCGTGATGCCCTTTGAGCCTCCTCGAATCCGACCACGGAGCCGCAGCTACAGCCCTGCATCCCAGAGAATGGAAAGCCCTATCCCAGAGCCACCACCTTCCATGAGTGAACTGCATATTCACCCCCTGTTCAGGTCTGACTCGCCCGACCCGCCACCTGTCACAACCCCGGGTACAGTGGTGACTGCTTCACCTAATGCTGGACAGGTTATCACTCATCGACAAAGCGTCCGATCTCTAAACCAGACACGCGTCTCGAGCAATCCGATCTTCTCGAGCCCTCTTGGCAACCAGGATGGCAACGAGCAGAGCAGCATCAGTATTAGGGAAGAAGACGAAGCAGACATGGAGACGACGCCTTCCCCATCAGAACGAACCGTAACGCCGCCGATCCCAGAATGGGTTCTGAGTGCTGGCGCCCGGTCGAGTTGGGCGGGATACAATATCCGCAAGAGTAGGGCAGAGAGTGAATAGAGAAGAAGGAGAGAGGAGGAACTTGACATTGTTCATGATTTTTTTAAACCTTTTTTTCTTTAGCTGGCTGAAGGATCTCCAACAGGGCAGGATCACGGCATGGATCTAGGATTAGTCCAACTTTTTCTCTTTGTCACTGGGTAAGGATGGGAATACGGATTCCAGCTTCTTTTTCTTTGGATACGAATAGGTAATGGATTCCAATCAGGGGTTTTTTTTCTTCTTTTTTTTTCTGGACAGGGTAAGCGCCCAAGGGAGGGGGGGGGATGGGGGAAAAGATACCAGGGGAAATTTCAGCGAGGCGTTTTATATGATTAAGAGACACAGACTCCGCGCGGATAAGGGGCGGGAGGGATGAATGATGGGAACGAACTATGTCAGGTAGGTATGGTAGATAAAATCATAGACTTCAACAAATAAGAAAAGAAATTAAGAAACAAAGAAGTGATGCTTGCATTCGTGCTAATGATGATTTTGATCGTGATAGCGAAAATGGTAATTTCCGTATAGTTAGTGTCAGTCATGTGCTCACCTACTTAAGAAAGAATATGTATGGTATATCAGGTACCCTAAAACATGAGGAGTATTCTGGACGACGGATTGTCTGTCAGTGACAAGGGGAATTTACGTCGGCCAGTCAACCTACTCAGCACTCATGATGAGTCCAGCCATTGAGGGCTCCTTACCACAGAAAACGTGTCTTCCCTAAAGGATTAAAAATCATTAGTTACATAAAATTGTTCCCGAGATTCCTTCAGGTGGTGAAGAGCTTGAATAAGAGACTGAAGTGATGTAAGTCTTAAACTTGTATTGGTTGCCACTGATATCTCCAGTGCATCAAGTTGCTGTCAATCATTTGGATGTACTCATTCACTATCTCAAATTGTCCCTCATAATGAATGAATGGATGGATGGATGAAAGTCAGCTGATGTTTGATAGACGCAACTTTACTCTGCTTGTGTGGAGTAGATGATTCATGTAGGTATCGCCTGATGTGACTACTCAACTGCCAGCTCAGCGTAAATGAATAGAGTACACCCGACAGTGCAGACACGGTACAATCGGTATTTTGGGCTTAAACCGCTGTCGTCATAATGCGAGAATTTCTATATTAGATCGACGGGATTCGACATCTATCTGCAAAGAACCTAACTGTACCTCGCCAAGGTGAGCCAAGGTGACAGGCCGACCAGCCAGCAGCAGGCAGCCGATGCGTACGTGCTGCACCGCCACCTCAAACCCCAAACTGGAACCTTTTTGCCTGGAGCGGGAGCTCTGAGGTGGCTAAACCAATGGCATGACAGGCAGAAGCTGCGCCCCTGTAAGTAAACCCCCATGTTATCACAGATGCCCCAGCGCCTGGGTGGGCTTGGCTTGGTAATTAGCTCCTTCTGGATGCTCTGTAGCGATACAGAGCACTGTATTTTGGCCCACCCAGCCTTTGAGCCAAGGTTTCTGCTGGTCCCAGACGCACGCCGTTGCCCGTTGGGTTTGCTCTGGTTGCTTGGGGTTAAGTTAAGTTTGGTTGGTCGTGCATTGGTGGATGACCTTGACCCTCCATGCCTAGGTTGCCTGTGGCTTGTGGCTTGTGTGGCTCTCTCCATCCCAAACGTCAAAAGCGGCATCACCTACCTTACTGCCGACCCATTCTCTCTCCGCCACTGCCTCTGCCTTTAGCCAGTCAACTTCGCTCAGCTATCCCATCCTCCTTCTCCTCCTCTCCTCTTCCCCTTCTTCCTCTCATCGAACTCGACTTCTCTCTCCAGCTGCTGCCGCCATAAATCACAGCCCGCTGCCTCTCCCTTGTCCGCTCTACTCAGCTCTCGTCTCCCCCGCTTCGCAGACCTTTTCGCCCATCATGAAGGTCACTTTTAAGGTGCGTCACCACCTGCGCCCTCTCCCCCAGACTGGCCTCGCCGCTCACTCCCTCTCCCGCCTGTTGCGTCCCGACTGTCGTGTCTTGCAATGCACCCACTGACCTGGCTACCTCCTTGTAGGATCTTAAGCAGCAAAAATTCACCATCGAGGTCGAGCCCTCGGAGCAGGTACGTTCACCCCGCGCCATCTTCCCCGCCACCCTCGCGACCTCTTTTCTCAAACTAATGACGCCTTTGCCAGATCTCAAGCGTCAAGGAGAAGATTTCCGCCGAAAAAGGATGGGATCCCAAGCTACAAAAGCTCATCTACTCTGGTACTTACCTATTCATCACCTGCGTACCCGCCAGCTGTCAATCCGCTGACTATGATATCAGGCAAGATCTTGAGGGATGAAGAAACTGTCAGCTCCTACAACATTGAGGAGAAGGGCTTCGTTGTGTGTATGGTAAACAAGGTACGCATTTTTAGGCGGCGTCTTCTTTTTTCTCCGGAGCCTTCCCTTTCCTTGAACTTTAGCTAACATACCCTTTCATAGCCCAAGGCAAAGCCTGCTGCACCCACCGCCGACTCATCTGCTCCTCCCGCAACGCCCGCTCAACCAGTCGTCACCAGCACTCCTGCCGTCCCCCCCGCCCCTTCCCAAACAACTTCTCAGCAGGCTGCGGTACCCGCGACACCTACCCCTCAGCGTTCAACCGATGCTGGATCTGGCGCCGGTGACACTCCTTCGCTCGCGCTCGGCCAAGCGCGCATTGAGGCCATCACCAACATGGAGGCCATGGGTTTTGAGAGGTCTCTCATCGAGTCGGCCATGCGCGCCGCCTTTAACAACCCTGATCGCGCCGTCGAGTATCTTTTGAACGTTAGTATTCGATCAGTCAATTTATGGCATCAAGACATCTTAGTCGCTAACATCCTTCAATCAGGGTATTCCAGATGACGTCCAAAATCAACAGCCCGAACCGCGCCAACCCGCCGCCGCCGCTGCCGCAGCCCCTACGTCTGGAACTCAACCCGCTGCCCAGGGTGGCGATTCCGTTAATCTGTGGGACCTCGCTGCCCAGCAAGGCAATCCTCGATCAGGCAGTGGCAACCAGGAGCCCGCCGCTGCCGCCGATCCTTCTGGAGTTGATCTGGGCAACTTGGACTTCCTTCGACACAACGCTCAGTTCCAGCAGCTGCGCCAGGTCGTACAACAACAGCCTCAGATGCTCGAACCCATCCTGCAGCAGCTTGGTGCTGGAAACCCTCAGCTCGCCCAGCTCATTGCTTCAAACCCCGACCAATTCCTTCAGCTTCTCGGCGAGGATGCTGGAGACGACGATGTTCCTTTGCCCCCTGGTGCACAAGCCATTGCTGTTACCGAGGAGGAGCGCGATGCCATTGAGAGAGTAAGGATTTCATTCTGCCAAATTGAATCACCTACTAACTAATATCCTCCAGCTCTGCCGATTAGGCTTCGACCGCGAGCAGGCTATTCAGGCTTACTTTGCCTGCGACAAGAACGAAGAACTCGCCGCGAACTTCCTCTTCGACCAACCCGATGATGATGAGTCCGGTCATGGAAATTAGAGTGGGCATTGGGGATTGCTGTGCTAGGCAATACTTTTGTTACGATTATGACAGGAAGAAAGGGGACGTATTCAGGCCTTTTTTCAAAGTAATACGGGTGCCGGGCAACGTGTTGTTCGGACTATGAAGATTGCAGGGTTCTGGTGTTGATTCGGGAAGTGCCTTGCATGCCATGTGGCTACAACGAGACGAGTGCGGTATATCATGGGCAGAGATATGAGATACCACAAGATCTGTGGAGGCAGGGTAGTACGGTCGACGAGATTGACGAATTACAAAAACGAAAAGGCCCTGCTGCGTCTTGACGGATCATTATATTTATCGCCCTGTATTGTTCTTAGGGATAGATGGAACTTTCTCACATATACCACACCATTGTTCTAAGCTTAATTCATACCAGTAAAAATGTTCCCAATTGGTATCATCCCAGTCCTTCTTTGCGCCGTTTTGACTTGATCCTCCCCACCGGTTCTCAGTAGCCGAATACTTCATCCCTTAGGATTCAGCACCAATGGGTTCCCCATTGAGCCCGTAGATAATTTTCTGTTTTCCTTTTTTACTTCCCTTTTTCTTCTTGGCTATCCCTTCGTCGTCATCAGCAAACAGCTCCTCACGCTTCTTACGCATGATCTCGGCCTGCTCGTCAGCAATGCGCTTCTGTTCTGCCTCAAAGTCCTCTTGGCGCTTGCGCTGCTCGGCCTCAATGGACTCGACACTCTCGAATGTTGCACCGGTGAACGCCTTGTATTCGTCAATATCCATCCGAACCGTTTTCTCACCGATGAGAGCGGCGTTGATACGACGAGGGCAGTGTCGCTCCTCGCGGTTGAACTTGAGCTTAACATGGCGGCGCTGCTTGCCAGGAAACATCTTGGAGATTATCTCGAAATCAGTGCCGAACATGCGGAGGCCGCGGTAGAAGAGCTCCGTCTCTGGGTCAGTCCAAATGTTGGGGCCTTTAAGCTTGGAGGTGTTCATGAAGGAGTTGCTGGTGATAAGCCGGGTGAAGTCGTTTTCCTCAACGGTTTCCATGTCTCCCAGGGCGGCAGCGGCGCGAGCGTGTCGGTCCACAGCCAGAGAGCTCTGGTCAATGACGATCTGGCCATCCACGATACGGAACTGAGGTCCAGATGCTGGAGCTGAAGCTGCAGCATCGGTAGCAGCTGGTGCATCTGGTGTGGACGTGTCTGGTTTCGGCGTACCAGGAGTAGCTGGGCTGCCCGTCTTTGCGCCGGGCTCAGGTGTTGCAGAACTGTCGCGCTCACTATCGCCAAGCCTTGACTTCAGCCTAGCCCGCCGTTCTCGCTCTCGAAGCTCGTCATGTCGACTGAATTTCTTTCCAATATGAAGATCTCGTGTTAAGTCGGACATTTTAAGCTGCTGCAAATCCACGACTTGGCTTTCAGAATCTTCAGGAGTGACTGATCGGGCACGTCTCCTTGGTTTGCTTTCGTCATGGGTAGATTTTCGTTTTCTAGCTTGTTTTGGCGTTCCATCATCGTCTTCTTGTGTAGCCTTCCTCTGGCGCTTCTTTGGCCTTGCGCCCTCATCCACCTCACTCGCCTCACCTGCTTCATCTGCCTCTTCTTGACTTGTCTTAGTTGCCTGCCTCCTAGTCCTTGGTTTCGGCAATGGCTTTGTCTGGCGCTCTATTGATGGTTGCGATGTGGCTTCGCAGGATTCTTCGGGCGTGACGGATCTATCTGTGACTTCAATATCTTGCCTTGAATCAATTGGTGGAGTTTGAGCCCTCGTGACCAAAGCAGTGTTAACCTGTGAGTCACTGGAGGTGCCGTTGACAGAGGCTTCAGGAACAATGACATCCCCAGTTGTATTTGGCTGGGGCGATACAGCTTTAGCATGCGCTGACTCCGAAGAGGCCACTAATCCATCGACAACCGTCGCCTGCTTAGAAAACTTCTCACTAGTTGTCGAATTTGTAGTGCCTGAATCCTGAGGCTTATCGTTTGGTGGTTTCTCGGTCGGAGGGATGCTATCGGCTGTCGCAGTCTCTGAGACTGGCTCTGGTGGGGTTTGTGTTGGAGAATTTTGGCGGGGTGGTTCTAAGGACTCAGGCGATCGGGGAACACTCGGCTCTTCCGCAACAGTCGCCGATGATGCTGTGTTCTTGAGCTCTTGGAGTGTCGACTGTGACTGCGAATCAATCGAGTGTTGATTCTGGGGAGAACTCGCGGGTTGTGAAGGCGCTGCTGCTGGTGCCGCGGGGCGGGCTCGAGCCGAGGGAATCTTGGGCTTGAAAGCGGGCCCGCCTTTCTTTTTGAACATAGAACTCATTGTGAATGTAAATAGTATTCCATGTATTTCCGTTTAGAGCGTTCGAGTTATTATAAACGGTCACATCACAAGAGTAGATGGACTTTTTTTTGGCCTTGTACAAAGTGGTTGGAAAATTGTATGCATTGCAACTGAGAAAATGCGGGATGGTGGAGACGTAGGTTAGCTTGCCGTAGTTTAACCGGCATGCAAATCGATAAGGAAGTGCCAAAAGAGGCTAGCTCTTCACTAAGCCCCTTTGAGGTGGAGACCGCGCTTCTCGAAGTGCGACTCAACTTCGAAATTTCAACTCCTGGCCCGAGGAAACGTTCCATCAGTAAGAAAAGACTTCTCGGCGCTGCCCCTTCATGACGGCTGGTACTCCCTTTGCTGGGACGGGACCTTGCTCTATTGCGTTCCCTGTACCGAATCCTCGCTCTATTTCTCTCTCGCGCTTCATTTCCTCCCCGCCGCCACGCGACTTCTGATGCCTCTCACAACGACCCCCTCTGCCTCGCCTCGTCCATCCACGATCGCAAAGATGGAGGACAGGAAGAGGCCTGCCATCAGTAGCGCCGATGACCTTGCTCCCCCTAGTAAGAGAGTTGCTGTCAATGGGTCAAAGGCCAAGGACGACCCTCTCGAATTAAAGGAGGAAAGCTGGATCGAGGTATGTTTCCAGTCGACACAATTTCCTTATGCGAATGCTCGCAGCCCGCCCTATCCCTTCCCATCTCCTCTGTGCTGTCGTGTGAGGGCTTGCGGCTCTAGATCGCTGCATCTTCTTATCAGAGTCCGATGCTGGACGATAAAGCTCACAAAGCCAGCGATGATGCTCCCTCCTCGGAGACAGCAATTCCCGGCTTTGAAGATGTGTTCTAAGTGCGCCCGATTGCCGCCGCCTTCACTGTCGTCATCACAACTCCGCACACGTCCTTCGACGCGCTGAAGACGAAATTGCCACTGACCTCGGTTAATCAGGCCTACACCAAAGGAGCCATCTATCGACAGATGCAAGAATACAGTCGCAAGGCTGCCACGGCTGAATCCCGACTGGAAGAACTTCATAAACGATCTGTGCATCATGACGACCACCTGAGAATCATCGATGCGTGGTGGCGCCAGGTTGGTTCCTCTGCCAAGATTGAGTGATGACCATGGCTGATATTGGGCAGGTTCTCGATGAGTTGGAACAGCTTTCCGACGCGAATGCGTCGCCATCGCCTCCCGTAAACGGTATGCACCTTAATTCTGCGTTTTGCGCACGTACTGATGTGATATCAGATCCTCCCTACCTGAGTGGCGTGAGTTTCAAAGACCTGCACGACTTCCAGAAACATCTCCAAGACAAAGGAAAAGCGATTAAGACAAAAGCTGAAGCGCTTATCAGCCGGTTGGCTGCCAAACGCGGCGAGATTACTCCAAATGTCTCCACACTGGAGAATAAAATCAACAAGCTGCTGGCCGCGAATAAGGAATATCTGTTGAAATTGGATCGATTGAGCGGCGAGAGGGATCATCTCTCAGAACAGTTGAATGCGGCCACACTACGATACTTCAAGGCGGAGAAGAAACTCGATCGCGCCAAAAGTTCCCAAGTGCAGAAGTTAGAACAGCAAGCCTTTGCCAATGCGACCCGACCTTCTGCATCAGGAGATAACAATTCGGAGGGGGGCGAAGTGAACGGGAATGCAAGCGAGCTTTTGCTGAAATATGAGGAAGCAACTGCTGCCGCTACAAAGCAAAAGGAACAGCTCGATCAGCTCCTCACTGAGGTCAAGACATTGCAAGATGAGAATTCAGGTCTCAAAGCTCGCCGGGAGACGTTTACAGACGATGATTTTATTCGTACGGACGTTTTCAAGCAGTTCAAAGGCCAGAATGAGGACCTCATCAAGCGAATCAATAACCTAGAAGCCACCAACAAGCAATTACGAGAAGAAGCCGAAAAGCTGCAGGCGGAGCGATCTACTTTCCGTTCGCAACTGGAAGCCGATGCGAATCAAGTTACACAAGAGCTAGAAGCAGAGATCATGTCCCGTGATCAAGATTTGGCTCGCGTGCGCTCTGCGAGAGACGAAATTTTGGCCGAGAATATGCAGCGTAAGGCAAATATGGAGCAAGAACGGACTTCGATAGATCAGATCAAGGAGCTTGTCAGCGCCAAGGATGATCGAATCTCTGCCCTTGAATCCGAAATTGCCCGCTTCAAATCCACCGAGGATCAGGAAATGACCAATGTGGACGACGAGGGTATTTCACACGATGAACTTCGGAAGAAGTACAAGAAGCTGGAGCAAGACTTCCAGTCCATCAACCAAGAGTTGCCGTCAATAGAAAAGGCCTACAAGAAGATGAAGGATCTAGCACAGAAGAAGGTGCTAGACTTTGGTGCTTTGGAGGAGCGGGTGCAGATCCTAATTGCGGAAAAGAGTAAGGCGGATCAGAAGTACTTTGCTGCTCGCAAGGACGCCGACACTAGGAACAACGAAATCCGATCTCTTCGACATCAAAACAGCAAGAGCTCAGAGATTATCGCACAGCTCAAAGATCTCGAGTCACAAAATCGGACTCTGCTAAGTAACCTGGAGAAGCAGCTGGCCGATCTGAAGCAGACAAATGCGACTTTGGTCGCGGAAAACAAGAAGATGGAGGCGACAACCCTCGAGGCGGTGCGGCGGACAGAATCTTTGAACAAGCAGGTTGGCGACCTAACGAACCTAGTCAAATCCAAGGACGCCACATCTGCTGTTGTAAGGGAACGAAACACGATGCAGGAGACCGAGGTCGAAAAGCTCAAGGTCCGCATTGAGCACATACAGAAGGACCGCGACAATTGGAAGAACAAGGCATTGAGCAACTCGTCGGAGGAAGAAGAGATGCTTCGAGTAGGTCATGTTACTGCCCGAATTTTTGGGACTGCGTTAACACATTTTCTAGACTTTTGCTTTGTGCTCAATCTGCCGCAACAACTTCAAGAACACGTCACTCAAGACTTGCGGCCATTTGTTCTGCAGCCAATGCGTGGAGGATCGAATCAGCAACCGCATGCGCAAATGCCCTACCTGCTCCAGAGCATTCGATAAGATGGACGTGATGCCCGTTCATCACTAGTAAGGGATTTGGGATGTGGTGGGAGCTCGCACCCTTACATGGAGAGATCCATTACTCGACCCAAGCCGTCGCTTCTCCAGCCATTTCACGATACCGCTTCTTTTTTAAACATTATTTAATTGCGATTCTCAAGCATTGTATGATCCTTGATGCTTTCCAGTTCGATCTAGGTGAAGAGGGCGAATTGGGTGAGGGAGGCGTGGGGATATGGTCGGCTAGAGTTGGGACGTTTACGATTATCCTGCTTCTCTGACCTAGATGAATGCCGCGCTTGGAAACCTATCCATGTACTTTTATCGATTGCCATGCTGGGGCATTGGGGGTGCTCCTCGGCATGTATATATTGTGTAGTCAGAGGAAGGACGTGAATGAAGATGTCCTGGATAATTAAAGGCGTCGAATTCAGCTATTGATAACCTATGACGGAACACCGTGATGCTGCACTGTCGCGTACCCCCAACTCTTTGCATAACATGACTAGCAATCTACTCGTTTAACAGTCTATCTTCGGCTAGTGGAGCCAAAGCCAGTACTCTCGTGGTGGTTGCCAGAACCAGATGATGATCTTGAGGAACCACTGCCCCATTGATGACCTCGCCCGACACTCCCATAGCCGCTATTGCGATGTCCATCGTCATGGTTTCGACTTCCAGCCCAATACCCAGCAGCAGCACCTCCAGCCGCTCCTGACCAGAAACCCGGTCTCCAACTGTCCTGTTGCGAGGGCTTTGAGCCGGGGTAAGGAGGAGGAGGGTCATTACCAGGTCCCCAACCGGGTCCCCAACCGGGTCCCCAACCAGGACCCCGTCTTCTGCGGGCGGGATCGATGCGGGTAACTCCTCCTTGGCACAACCCATAGATGATGAAACCGAGGATAGTGATGAAAATGATAAAGAATAATATGGCGGACCAGTTAGTATTTCCATCGCCATCGCCGAACCAGTTATCGTCACCAGCAAGTGAGGGATACTTGTGTTTGCCCTTATTCGTCAAGGCCAGACGATACTCGACACCACAAGAGCCCTTGAGGACGTAATCGTCGTTAGGCGACGAGTAGCCTTCGCAGATGACGTCGGTACTGCCCAGCTTGAGCTCCTCGGGGAGTGAGGCGGTGCAGCTCCACTGGATGTCCTCATCGCCGTAGGAAGAGCCCTGGTTCACGCAGCGCATAACGTCGATGTCGTACAGGTCGCAGATTTTGCGGTTGGACAGGCACCGGAGTTGGGGGATGGCGGGGACACGACGGTGGCTCGTCATGGCGCCGTTGCCCCGGAGCGTGAGCGACTCGACGTCGGAAAGGAGGATGGCGTTTTTGGGAGTTTTGCTGGAGAGGGCCAGCGCCGGGAGGGTGAGGAGGAATAACATGGTGGGAATCATGATGGGCAGGTTTTTGGCAATCCCCCCAAAATGCCAGCTATGTGTGGGTGTTTGTGTGTTTGATAATGGTAGGCTGGTTTAGATGCGCGGTAGATGTGATACTAGGAGGGTCTTTGAACGACAATCTTCGACCCACGAAGACTTCTTTATTGAGGTGGTGGTTGTCGAATATTCAAGGACACCATGTCATCAGGGAAAGGATGCGGCTGAAAGGGACACGTATGAGCAGGTTGTAACCAGGCAGCAGGACGGAAGGTGGTTGAAAGAGAGGCGAATGACAAAGTGGTATCACATCAGCACCAATTGAAAAAGACTAGAGTTGCACAAATGCAACTTGGCGGGGTATAGGGTATGTGAGGCAAGAAATGCCTAAGGCTCTTTGTCTTTGTAGCTATGTAGGCATAGATTGCCACCTTGGATGTGGTTTTTGAGACAACTTAAGTTTATGGAATTGTGTGGTAGTTAGTTGGGTTTGGGTTCATTACGATAAATCGATCGCACTCTGGGGTCATAGTCGTTCGACCACAAGCCATATTGTTTAGTGATGGTGAATAGACTTTATTATGATGATGAAGAACTATGTGGCTCATCACAGCTAAAAATTTGTCTGCGCCTCAAAGTCAGCACCACTCGATGGAAATGATGAACAACATCCTCAACGAAATACCACACCAGATATGATACGATTCTCGATAAGCAACTGCAGGACATTTCATGTAGTGCAACCAAAAAAAAAAAGAAAAAAGCCAACGTCGCCGTCTTCCTTAAGTTTTGATTCCTTTCGTCGTAAATTGAGTCAGATCGACGTAATACGGAGAGATCAACGAACCCGGCAGCCCCCCGCCGCAAGCCTACAGCTTACGCCATCGTCGGCCATTCGTTGCGGATAAGCGGGCAATTCTAATGTCAAAGGAAACTCAAGATCTGATGCGGCGACTGCCTGATACAGTATGCACAACATCGGCAGTTCGGCTCGATGAGACAAAGGGGTTTTAATGGAGACTGTTGTTGTGGATGATGAGGCGCTGTTATGGACAATAATGGAATGCCGGACTGATGGCTAACAAAATATCATGGTTGGTAACTTATTACAGTGCGCAATCAAATACAACCACATCACAAACGGTCCGTCTCTGTTTGCAATCGAATTAGCAGGGGGGCGTGTCGTTAGGCCTTTGCCGCCTTCGTAAGCTACGGAATATTTTTCATGAAAACGACTGGCATCTGCCTAGGAGATTGAAGATTCCAGTCACATATTTAGCAATAGGACCCAGACCAATGCCCAACTGAATAAGGGAAACCAAGCACAAAGGCAAAAAAACGTGCACATTGTTGTTCAAAGGAACACACTAGGCTCGTAATCTGCCCTATCAGGCATGGGCTCCCCGTTCTCTCTCTGCCATCGGAGTTCGGAGGTCTTTACTTGACCGGCCGGATGCGCGTCTAGAATTTCGCTTCGTGTGGAGGAGGGGGAGAAGGCTAGTGATTTGCATGGATGCCATGGAACGGGCGTCGAGGGGACCGGTGTGACAAGGGCCGACCCCCCGGCTCATGCATTGCTAACCGGGGTTTCGACGGCACCGACTCTCCGGTTCGGGCGACTGGTGCAGTCGGCGCCAGTCTAGCTTTTAATAATTATTTTCGAAGCAAAATACGGAGTACAGGAGTAAACGACGAAATGAGCTCAAGAGAGATTACAGCTGATAGACGAGGCAAACACCAAATGAGCCAAACTAAAGGGGGGAGGAGGTTAGAACCGATGCTACTGTGGGCCGTTTGAATGTAAGACGAGTGCTTGTGCTTCTCTGTAACCTGTACAGACTACAAAGACAGGAGCACCTTGTACGACGAGAATATGTTTCTTGGGGCGAGGTGAAGGCCTGGGAGAAGTACTCGAGCATCATCGATGTGTGACTTCAGCATTGCCACCCAAAAAAACAACAATCTGCCTCGTACGATGCGACCAATGCCGTGCGCTTGTTGCCTGTCACCTTTTCAAATATTTTTTTTTTGGTAAGGTCAACTACTGGGCAGAACACGCGAAAATTGGAGATACTATTGCAACCTCCCCGCCTACGTAGCTTGTTTCTTCTCCCTGCTTATGAGAAATAAGGCTCGGAATATGG
Source organism: Mariannaea elegans (assembly GCA_930272665.1). Classification (NCBI taxonomy): domain Eukaryota; kingdom Fungi; phylum Ascomycota; class Sordariomycetes; order Hypocreales; family Nectriaceae; genus Mariannaea; species Mariannaea elegans. Next base: position 828,551 of record CAKNEU010000001.1, on the reverse strand, counting down.
CCTAGAGTTCATCAGATTTGCGCCAATCTGCTGGACCAAGGGTATACGTCGATTGCATATCGGGCATCGAGCTCGACCCCGACCCCGACCCCCGATTGCGACTCTGAAGTGTCCGGAGGGTAAAAAGAAGATCGGAGCACTATTATGACGCTCAATGCTTGTTTGAATGACCACGTGCGTTCCGCACTCGTAGTTGGGGAGAGGCGATGAATGTCTGTCAGAAGCACATACATGCTGTATTCTCGATCTTTTGCTCAACCATGACGTATCACTTTGCAAGATTCGAGACAAAAAAAAGGTTATGAATTTATTGATCAAAACGCCCCCCTTTGGTAGCGTGGAGCGAGAGCGATTACCACGCGCGGAAGTTGGCAGCCAAGCGAATAATAATTCAGCATTTGGGCTCGGAAACCCGCTCGTCTCATTGGGTGTGCAGTTCGTACATATCCGAAAACAGTGTCCAGTTTCGAGCGAATGGTCCATTGAGACGCTCGGATCCCCACTCCCTCCTTCCTCATCGGCCGATAATGTAAATAAAAAAATTGGCACCTCAAGATGAGACGGGGTCGGGCTGCTGTAAGACCCCGATCGGTGAGGAAAGGTTGTAATTAGATGATGGACAGAGACATGCAGCCGCCGGATGACTCAAAGGTTGATGGGCCTTCGTGTACTAATTCGGGGGTGGTTAAAGCAGAATATTGTTTCAATGGCGATGTGATTGAATGGTAGCGGAAAGTCTCAGCTAGACAAAGAATATCTATCGATTTAAGACAACGTGGGCTTCCTTCTCCGTCAAGGCTGGCTGGCAATGGAAGGTACCCCAGGATGGCCCTATGCGGCGATCGGTTCAATGAAGGCATGCTCGTGGCCACGCAGGGGTCCATTGCCAAGACGGGAATAAATACTGTAGTTGCGATGCCAGCGAGGCAACTCCAAAAACCTGAGACTCTACGGCTGCCGTGTCTAGGGCAGAGAGAAGGGCTTTTCCTCCCCGGACCCAAGCTCTAAACTCCCGTAAAATCCGTAGTCGTACCCCCTGCAATATGTGCAGATTACTCCGTAAATAAGGAAACCTGAGATGGTAATCCGTAGTGAAGTGTTGTTGGCCGGGTGGGAGTCACTCCAAGGTGCTGACTCCATTGACGGGCTGGCTCGCTATCGTTTACATGCTCGAGCTAGCGGGGGGAGTTGGTGGGGGAGGAGGGTAGCCGCACCTCATCTCGTGGCCGAGAAACAATACAGTATCTTGCGCGCGCGCACCACAGGGTCGTTTGCCCACCGGCCGCCTGCACTACAGGCATTACACAGCACTGGAGAGTGGGAAATAGACAGTGTGCTTAGGTACCGTTTACTGTATACGCCGAGACCAGAACGCTGTGTGCCCGGGGGGTGAAGAGGGTGTGGCTCCAGTATCCGGCCCGCTGGACACACTAAATACCTGTACATGCGTAAAGGAGCGCACACCGGAACAGTTTTTGTCTTCCGTCCGACTCCTCGCTGCAAGAAGGTCAAGGTATTTACTCTACGACTTCGTATCGCTCGCATTCTTCTCTTTCCATTCCATCATATATCTCCTCGCTGAGGACTCTCTCTTCTTTCTTGTTTCCCAATTCTAGGTCAACGCGTCTCTCCTCGCCCCTGGCCATGTCGATGTTTGCTCGGTAGCGCCCTCGCCCCCCCGTGTTACTATTCTGTCTTTGGATGTTGTGTTGAAACCGACGGCACGCATCTGCACCCACGGGCTTGCCCGCAAAGCTTGGCGAGCGCATCGCAATTCGCCAATTCAAATCTTTTGTCCTGTCAACTCCAACCCGCAACCCGCAACCTTGAGCTTCTTTGGCCTTTGGCCTTGGTTACTTTAAAATGGCATCCGACAAGAGCACCAGTTCGGTTCGCTCATCACCCTCGAGTCGTGGCAACTCGACCGAGGTGGATGTATCTCGATCCCCCGCCAAGAATGCGACATCCGACCCCGAGAAAATCGATCTGCAAAAGGCCGACTCCAAGGTCATTGCGCCTCCGACTGAAAAGCTATCTGACGAAGATTTATTCAAGCATCTTCCTGAACGCCAAGCAGAGGTTCTGCGCCGCCAAGTTATCACTCCTGAAGTCAAGCAGGGCGTTGCTGTTCTGTACCGCTATGCCTCACGCAATGATATTCTCATCATGATCGTCGCGGGCATTTGCGCTATTGCTGGCGGTGCCGCCCTCCCTCTCATGACAGTCGTGTTCGGTAACCTGCAGGGTGTCTTCCAGAATTACTTCCAGGGTAAACAGTCCTACGACGAATTTACGAACAAGCTGGTTGATTATGTCCTCTACTTTGTGTACCTGGGAGTTGCTGAATTCGTTGTTACCTACATTTCGACTGTGGGCTTCATCTATGTTGGTGAGCATATCAGCGCCAAGATTCGCGAACACTACCTCGAGAGCTGCATGCGCCAGAATATTGGTTTCTTCGACAAGCTTGGTGCCGGTGAGGTCACCACCCGCATTACCTCCGACACCAACCTCATCCAAGACGGCATCTCTGAGAAGGTCTCTCTGACCCTTGCCGCCGTTGCCACTTTCGTCTCCGCCTTCGTTATCGGCTTCGTCCGATACTGGAAGCTAACGCTTATTCTATTCTCGACTGTCATCGCCCTTCTTCTCAACATGGGTGGCGGATCCACCTTTATCCTCAAGTACAACAAGCAGAATCTCGAGGCATATGCTGTCGGTGGCAGTTTGGCCGATGAAGTCATCAGCTCAGTTCGCAATGCCATTGCCTTTGGAACTCAGGAACGTTTGGCCCGCCAGTACGACGCTCATCTTGGTCGGGCAGAGTATTTTGGCTTCCGTGTCAAGGGTGCCATTGCCTTCATGATATCTGGCATGATGTTGATTCTCTACCTCAATTATGGTCTGGCTTTCTGGCAAGGAAGCAAGTTCTTGGTTGATGGCGATACATCTCTGTCCAAGATCCTGACCATTCTCATGGCTGTCATGATTGGTGCTTTCAACTTGGGTAATGTGGCTCCCAACATGCAAGCATTTACCAATGCTGTTGCCGCCGCCGCTAAGATCTTTAACACAATCGATCGTGAATCTCCCTTGGATCCCACCAATGACCTGGGTGAGAAGTTCGAAAATTTAGAAGGTAACATTCGATTGGCCAACATCAAGCACATCTATCCTTCCCGTCCTGAGGTGGTAGTCATGAATGATGTCAGCCTCGAAATCCCTGCCGGCAAAGTCACCGCTCTGGTTGGTGCATCTGGCTCTGGTAAGAGTACTATTGTCGGATTGGTCGAGCGCTTTTACGACCCCGTGGAGGGTTCTGTGTACCTCGATGGCCATGACATCAGCAAGCTTAACCTCCGATGGCTGCGCCAGCAAATGGCTCTTGTAAGCCAGGAACCTACCCTCTTCGGCACTACCATCTTCAACAACATTCGTCACGGACTTATCGGTACCCAGCATGAGAATGCTAGCGAGGAGAAGCAGCGTGACCTCGTTATCGAGGCCGCCAAGAAGGCTAATGCTCACGATTTCGTCTCCTCTCTCCCTAAAGGCTATGAAACAAACGTTGGCGAGCGAGGATTCCTCCTGTCTGGTGGTCAGAAGCAGCGCATCGCCATTGCGCGAGCTGTCGTTTCCGACCCTAAGAGTAAGTTTTTTTTATTTATTTTACCACCAAGAACGAAAATGCCCCTTGCTAACCCACTCATAGTCCTTCTCTTAGACGAGGCTACCTCTGCTCTTGATACTAAATCCGAAGGTGTAGTCCAGGCCGCTCTTGAGAACGCTGCGGAGGGTCGTACTACCATTACCATCGCTCATCGACTCTCCACTATCAGGGATGCCCACAACATTGTCGTCATGTCGGAAGGCCGCATTGTCGAACAGGGAACCCACAATGATCTGCTTGAGAGGAAGGGTGCTTACTACAACCTCGTGTCTGCCCAGAACATCGCCGCCGTTGACGAGATGACTGCCGAAGAAGAGGCCGCTCTTGACGCTGAGGACGAAGCTACTCTTATCCGAAAGATATCGACCAAGGAGGGTGGCGTTCTTGCTGATCCTGACGATAACATCGCTGAGAAACTCAATCGCACTACTACCTCTAAGTCTGCCTCTAGCGTTGCTCTTGCAGGTCGTAAGGCTGACGTGGAGCGGAAGTATGGCATGTGGACGCTTATCAAGCTGATTGCTTCTTTCAACAAGACCGAGTGGCAGTTCATGCTGATTGGTCTTTTCTTCTCTGCTATTTGTGGTGGTGGAAACCCAACCCAGGCTGGTATGTACCTTTGCCCATAAACACGTCTTCGTATTTACTAACGGTGGCCTTATAGTCTTCTTCGCCAAGCAGATTGTCACACTGTCTGTTCCCATCACCCCCGAGAACAAGCACAAAATCAAGCACGACTCGGACTTTTGGAGTGCCATGTACCTGATGCTGGCTTTTATTCAGTTCTTTGCCTTTGCTACTCAGGGTATCCTCTTTGCCAAGTGTTCTGAGCGATTAGTCCATCGAGTCCGTGACCGTGCTTTCCGAACCATGCTTCGACAAGATGTTGCGTTCTTCGACCGCGATGAGAACACTGCTGGTGCTCTTACCTCGTTCCTTTCAACTGAGACAACCCACGTTGCCGGTCTGAGCGGCGTGACTCTGGGAACGATTCTTCTGGTCCTTACTACCCTCATTTCTGCTTGTACTATGTCACTGGCTATCGGCTGGAAGCTCTCTCTTGTGTGCATTTCCACCATTCCCGTCCTTCTGGGATGTGGATTCTTCCGATTCTGGATGCTGGCTCACTTCCAGCGACGATCAAAGGCTGCTTACGGCTCCTCAGCTACTTTTGCCTCTGAGGCTATCTCGGCTATCCGAACCGTCGCTGCCCTGACTCGTGAGGAAGATGTTCTTGCTCAATACAAGGCATCCCTTGCCGAGCAGCAGCGCCGAAGTCTCATTTCTGTTGTTAAGTCGTCGGCCCTGTACGCTGCATCGCAATCTCTGCTGTTCGCCTGCTTTGCCCTCGGATTCTGGTACGGTGGCACACTGATTGCCAAGCATGAGTACACCATGTTCCAGTTCTTCCTTTGCTTCATGGCTGTCATCTTTGGAGCTCAGTCTGCGGGTACTATCTTCTCCTTCGCCCCCGACATGGGTAAGGCCCATCAGGCTGCTGGCGAGCTGAAGAGACTGTTTGACCGACAGCCTGTTGTCGATACATGGTCGCAGGAGGGTCAGCGTCTTACAGAAGTGCAAGGCACCATCGAGTTCCGTGATGTCCACTTCCGTTACCCAACTCGACCTGAGCAGCCTGTCCTTCGCGGCCTTAACTTGACTGTCCGACCCGGCCAATACGTGGCCCTGGTAGGAGCATCTGGTTGCGGTAAGAGTACTACGATTGCTCTTCTCGAGCGCTTCTACGACCCTCTCGCTGGCGGGGTCTACATCGACAACCACGAGATTAGCACTCTTAACGTCAACGACTACCGATCACATATTTCACTGGTCAGCCAGGAACCTACTCTTTACCAGGGTAGCATCAGGGATAACATTCTTCTCGGAACACCCGTCGAGAACGTGCCCGACGAGGCTATCGAGTTTGCTTGTCGTGAGGCTAACATCTACGACTTTATCGTGTCCCTGCCCGAAGGCTTCAACACCGTCGTCGGCAGCAAGGGCGCACTCCTCTCTGGTGGTCAGAAGCAGCGTATTGCTATTGCCCGTGCGCTGATCCGTGACCCCAAGATTCTTCTCCTTGATGAGGCCACGTCCGCCCTGGACTCGGAGTCCGAGCACGTTGTCCAGGCAGCTCTTGACAAGGCGGCCAAGGGTCGCACAACGATTGCCGTCGCGCACCGTCTCAGCACCATTCAGAAGGCCGATGTGATCTATGTCTTCGACCAAGGCCGCATCGTCGAGCAGGGAACACACTCTGAGCTCATGAAGAAGAACGGACGATATGCAGAGCTTGTCAACCTTCAGACCCTAGAGAAGCACCAATGATGCAATAATGCATATTTGAGAGGATAACAGAAGGGAAGATATCACTGGGTGGAAACCGCTATTTCCATTTCTTATTACACATTACTATTCCAGGCTGAGGAATATTGTCTGGCACATGTTGAAATTTCTCTTTTCTTTCGCATTTCATGGCGTTGTGGGTTTTATAGATCCGGCGAAGTACAAAACGCCGATGACGATGGGAGGTGGAACTGCCAACTCTCTACACAAGTGTAATGATTTCCCTTGTACTTTCATAATTTTATAGATGCCACTCGATAATTATCCAGCCCGATCGCAGCTCCAATCTTTTCCTCTCATTACTTGTTTCTAAGCCATATTTCGGTGTGTTTGGATGTTGATATTGCCTACCTCGTGATGTATGGTCCATTTTCGTACTGCAAGATAGGTAGCTAACTATGTACCACGTTTAAAGATAGAGGGGCAGGCGACGTATATACATGTTTGTAATCCGTAAATATGTCCTACATGCTTGTGCTGGCTGATTGACCATGCTACAAAGTCTGGAATAACAACAGTACCAGACATGCATAGCATGCAAAGCACAGAAGGATAATGGGTGGCTGGAATAGAGTAGAGTAGTTTGTTCGAATACTGCGATTGAGAGTTAACGCAAAAGGCAGGCGCCACGGCCCGGTCGTGGAAATTGAAGCGAAAGCTAGTGTGCTCTGAGGAGCCTGAGAGGTATCGCCTGGTGCGGCCAGGGGAAAAAGAAGCAGTGGAGAACGACTGCCGAGATGGGTTGGTTGGTCATTTGATAATGGGAGAAGAAGCCCAATATAGAACATGGATAGGAGGGAGAATGGATTAGTGGGAAGTGTTTTTGGTTTAGCGGAGTCGACGGCCATAATTGATCGATTAGAATTAGGGCATTCAGTTCATTTTGGCGGCGCACGTGGGGATGGCGCAAAAGAAGAGAGGCACAAGAAAACCCGAGTGGAGGAGCAAACATATCTTGGCAGGGGAGGCCAACATTGCATTGGCCGACCCTGAATGCCACCGTCTCCGAGAATGTGGGTTTGTGGATTCGACAATGCCTGGAGCATGGTACTAAATAAGTACACAGGGGCTACTGGTACATAGTTACGGTATCTTGAATGATGGTATGGAGGGCGTACGGCGGGTTGGTGAGCTACCTGAAGCTGAGATGAACGGTGAGACTGCCAGCGATGAGCATGGCTACTTTGGTGAGAGTAGTATTCCTGGAAAAGGCTGGAATCCACCACCCATTCGAAGTTTGTATGGAGTAGCTCGCGGTACTTCGTGGGCTCGGTGGAAACAACTGCTGGTTTCGTGGCAAACAAAATGCGCACGCAAATGCTTGCACCTCCAAAAGAACGGGCATAGTGAGACAGGGTCTAGGGACTGATCTCCTTGTTGACAAGGACCCGTTGGCTTTGCAGGCAAGCGATGGGTTGTGTGTGGCTTTTTTTGCCCCGAGCAAGCGAAATTTGATGCCCGCTCCCGTGTGAGTGGCCCTGGCTAGGGTCGGTCGAGTTTACTGTGTCTAGATCTGTACACAGGTTCGGGTTACCCAATCCTAGACATTCCATGAATTATCGCCAACATGACTTGAGTCCTGGGCTGACCGATTGTTTATCTATGGGGAAACATGGCGAAACGAAACAATCTTGGCGGCGTACGAGGTAAAGGGCAGAACAAAAACGTGGTTGAGCCCCTGACCGTTTTCGCATGCAGTGTGACGTTGCTGTTCAATGATGTTGACCAGCATCTCGATTGTCTGGAGAGCATATGTTAAGACTCAAGAGCAAGCCCTACTATCGGAGCACAGAGCATGGCTTCGTGCTTGTCATGATGACCCAACTCAAGAGTTGTAGGCATGCATGTACGTTCGGAATAGTACATACTGTACTACACAGCACACGCGATAATTACATCTCGCAGTTTCTAGCGCCGAAGATGATCTGCCGGGTCAGGTGGATATTCTTTGTTAGTGTCAATGTGCGTTGATTTTCGTCTTGAACCTGGTCGATTTCTGACCGTACGATCCCGCCAGCCGTGGATGCAAGAGTACGCGTATGCATACTGCAGGCCCTTACTCTGTACAGATGTACTGGATAGCCGACACAATGAGATTCGGTGCTCATAGCGGGCTTGGTTGTCGGTCTATTGGACCGGTTCACCCAGTCTGTCTTTGGCGACTAGCCAATCCGATACTGGGAATGAATCTTGACAGTTCGGTTGGCCGCTCATGTGGGGGACTTTTTTTTTTTTGTGCATGTGCACGTGTGTGCTGGGCCGGAGGTCATTTGAGTGGTTGAGAAGACCGGATGGCAGACGCAGACTTGATGAAACTTGCCTCTTTTCACGGTCATTGGTAGGGCAGTGTCACATTAGGTGACCATACATATAAGCCATTCATGAGTGAATACAGGCATTCTGTGGACAACCCTGGACTCCGTAGCTGGGAACAAAAGACAGAACAGGGACTCTGGACTGAGTCAGGAAGGAGGGCCCTGACAACCCAGCCAATAAATCGTTGCGCTACTGCAAGCCGGCACCTAACTGAGGCAAGTAAGCAGTCTATGCCCCCGCCGACCTTGCCTGCTTGAGGGGCAACTGTGCGCCATGCCGTTCTTGATAGTCAGGTACCAACGGTCAGTGCTCCACAAGAGCAACATCCACCGCAGCAGCCACTTTACCAGTGCTTCATGCTACTGCAGCCAGGACGGTAGGTGGGAGAAGGACGGACAACCACCACCACTCTAACCGTCAAACTACTTTAGACTTACCTGCGACAACAACAGGTTCAATCTTGACCATACCATCACCACCAAAAACCCCAGCCATATTGAGGAACAAACGGCACCACGACACGAGATTCAAAGGTTGGTCGGACCCCCTGCTCTAGGAATACCTAGCGAGCCAAAAATTAACTCGCCCCCTTGCTTATTTGCTGCAGAGAGGTGTTTAGTTGGTCGCCCGTTTTCTTGGTTAATCTAATGCCGCGCCCATGGCATTGCTAACATCCCAGCTAGTTGCTCACTGATGGAGGCTTGGCCCATCCCCGACCTGGGGTCCATGCCCAGGCCAGACCAATTCGAATGGCCTCGATTTCAAGCTTGGGTACCTTTTGAGTTCGTCTCCGTCCCTCCCTTTCCACTCGATCCTTGGGGTGCATGCGCCCTTTTGGGATAGTCGACGGATTCCTTGGTTGCATGGTCCACTTGCATTATCCCCATTCATCGTCCACAGTTGGTCATTTTGCCCGCTGGACCCGACTGGGGGGGCCTTAGCTTTGTTCTTTTTCTTGACTGTGTGCTGGGGAAAAGGTATTTCCTCCAACTCATCCGCTGCCTCGCTGCGCTCATCTTTGCTCCTTTCTCTCTCGCGCAACCGTTGCCCAGACCCGCCGACGATCACTCCCTTCCGGATTCGCCTGTGTTCTCGACCTCACCTCGACGACGATCCCTTGGTCAAGCTTCATCGCGACGTCTTTGATCTGGCAATCCTTCTTTTAAGACACCTGCCTCACTCCTTTTGGCTTTGTCTGTCACTCTCATTTGTGGCGTTCTGTTGACCTAGAGTTCACCAATCAACGCACCAGGCCCGTGACGCCGTAAGGCGCGAGACACACGACACCAGACGGTTGAGCAGCATTTTAAGCCTCATTAATTATCACCAGTCCCGTCAGTTCACGACTTCATTCAAGTCTAGCCTGCCGTCCTCAGCCTTGACCAATCCCGTTTCTGGTCCGCAGATACTCCAATCGAGGCTTGATCTGTCGATTTTTCATCGCCAGAGCTAGACTACAAACTTGGTCGTCTAATATTCACAGTGCCCTCCCGCCGTCCTGGTTCTCACATGCGCGCTCAACTGCCACGACGGTGACAACTCAATCTTCACCTCGCCTCTTTATTTTATTTTTATATATAAAACGCGGTTATTCACCGTTTCCGGTTTCTGCCTCCGTCTGTGCTGCACCATTACTCGTCGAGCCAACCACGCCCCCCATCGAGTTGACAGGGTCCATCGTGGTGAAACACACAGCAATTTCCTAGACAGACAACTGTCGCCGCCTCGACTGAGCAAAGGGTTGCTGCGTTGTCCGCAGGGAGGAACTGCTTTCTATTATCTTTTTCTCACACCAACTGGGCGACTTTTTCGCTTCGTCACTCTTTAACCATGATCGCTTCAGCTCCTTCCTCCCGAATCCCGCGCGCGAGCTTCGAGCTGCCTGGCTTACGGGTTGCGGTTTGCCTTGTGCTCCTCATGTCTTGTCTCGCCTCAGGAGCTCTCGCCCGGAGAACTGAGACACGACACCTCCGCATTGTTCATGTGGCCCCCGCCTCCGAGCCGGAAACCACGATCCAACGACCCGGATATGGAGGCGTTGCCTTTGAACAGGGTCAATTGAGGAGGCGAGGCGAGCCCAAAGATGATGAATCTACCAGCACCGAATCTTCGCATCCTACCAAAACTGCCACTAAGACTACCGCTAAGGACGAGTCGGCAACCGTCACCACTCTCACCATCTCCGTCTCCCAAGCCACCTCCACCGTCGATGTTACTACTTCCGCTCTTCCCAAGGCCTTCGACGGAAATCTCGATGCCGATCTCGACACCGACTCTAGCAGTAACTGTCCCACATTTCTTAACAGCGTTCTCAAGGATCCATCCTACGAGGCTTGCTACCCTCTCTCCATGATGCTTCAGGTAGGTTCATCATGGCAGCCCCAATCTCTGTTGCACAAGTCGTGGATTCTAATCTCAAGCACAGACCTCGCAAGGCTTTTTCAACGCCCAGAAGCAACTCCTCAGTATCGTCCGGGTCTTGGATGCGACTTGCGCCGCCAACGTCACTTACTGCGCGGAATTCTTCGATGGCGCCGCCAAGAATCTAACAGCGTCCGAGAACTGCAAGAAAGAGTGGGACGATGGTGACACGACCGTGAAGGAGTTTCTCTATGGACTGCAGGCCTATGAGATGATGTATCAGGCAACCTGCCTTCAGGATCCCAGTTCAGACATGTACTGCTACGCCAACGCTGTGACTAACACCACCACTGCCTCTAACGCCTACTTTTACTACCTTCCTTACAATCTCACTTTGCCAGGCAGCACCAACCCAGCCTGTGGTTGGTGTACTCAGGAGACGATGGCCATCTTCCACACCGCTTCGGCCGACCGTTCTCAGCCTATTTCCAACACGTACGAAGCCGCGGCTCGCCAGGTTAACACCATCTGCGGTCTAAACTTTGTTAACAGTACTCTACCTAAGGCAGAGGTATCTGCCAGCCCCGTTTTCATGCCGTCTTGGACGGTCATCGCCTTTTCCCTCATGGGTGCTGTCTTATTCAACGGCTTGTTATAAGACGAGCCACCACGATATTCGATGAGTTGTCCTTGGGTCGTTCTTTGACTCCGTACGGCTATTATCTTTTTTAATCATCATACCCGGATCTTTCTTCCACCATTCTGCTCATTTCTTCTTGAAACGATTTATTCTGGTACATATTCACGACTCTGATACCCCAACACTATTTGGTATATAACTTTCTTTCCTTGTTCACCGTTCTTGCGTGTCTGACAAAACCGCGGCGGGACTTGAAATTACATTACAACATTTTTAATCTTGGACCGGGAGGACATCGTTCTTTATTATACATTTCAGCGTTAGATGGCATTGATTAGCAACAGCGAGCACGGCCCGGAGTTTTTCACAACGATATTTTGGGTTGGCAAAGGCTGTCTTTTTTTTGGACATAATATTTGTTCTAGACACACGGAAATAGGCGAGGAGAAATAGGGAAGAACATGGCGTGAGCTGTGGGATGAGATTTAGGACGTGAGAAATAGTCTTCATGCCTGGCGTCTCTGCTAAGACGCAAACATTGGGCTAGTATTTACTGCTTCTACATGAGAGTCGAGAAGCAGGATGACCTTGACGTACAAGCATCAACTTAAAAGAAATAAATCAGATTTATATCAACTTTGCTCTTTGTGGTTCTTTGTGACTGCCTTAATACGCCGACCATTATATGCCCTTCCAATAATATATTCTATCAAGTCTCTAGTTGTTACAAATATAAGTTGAATTGACTAAAGAACCCTCAGGTTGCTTGGGCAAAATAGCTTATATCTAGCTACGCTATGTAGACCCTCCAAAAGACTCTATGGGCTCGTGAAGAGAATCAGGCTGTATGTCGATTGACAAGCTGAGTGCCACTCGCCAACGAGATGTTAAAAAAAAAGCAACAAACACGTAATCGGGCAATGGCTTCAGAGGCCTTACCAATGTGTCTCGGTGCTAGGGCTGCTTGTGTGCTAAGCCGACTTCTCCGTAGGATTGGTATTAGATAACTGATTGTAATAGGAGAAGCTAACGATCAAATTATCAAGGATTCTTGTTGAATATACTCCATTGGCTGTTCTCGCCATGACTGGATTCAGAAAGATTCTTTAACAGAAGCAGTAACTCTGGCGACGTGAGCACAGTTAAGCCACCAACTCAGTCATTTTGGAACCGTGATGAGGTGTCTGAAGCTCAGGTCAAGCATAGCAACCAAGTCCTAAACAACGTTTCTTGGGTGGTTTTTCTTTTTTCCTTTGGCATGCCAAAAGTTAAACTCGGCTTGTGAAGGCTTAAGAGAACAGATTATTCCGTCAAGTCTGAAAGGCTGTACGGAGGCTCTTCCAGAGAGGTTGACCACCCCATGAGCCGCATTCTTTCCGTTATCAACGCTCATAGAAAAACTTGACCATGCGCGAGAAATTTCTGACCTCTGCAAAATAAAAGTTCCAGGTATCGGGTTTAGAAAGAGAGAGGACTTAACTTCGACATCCTGGCAAGGATCGACTCAAACAACAAATAAGCTGAATGGCTAATTCTCCTCTAGTCTTCTCCTCTAGTCATCTCCTCTGATACAGACTCGGTTATGACGATCACACCCTGTTCGTTATGCTGACCCGTGCAGACGGCAATCCGACAAGCCGGCCCGAGTCCCCAGTCCAAGACCACCGGCTGAGAATGAAAGTGGGATCCGAAGCGTGAAGCATGCCCGAGACTTCTCTAGCGGGTGTCTTAGCTGCCTAAGGCTTGCTTCTGCGCATTGTTGACCACCACGAGAAACCAATCATGCCGAATATTAAAATGCGTTCACGGACTCTGGCCCAACGAAGCCAGCTAGGATTGAAGGGGGCTTTACAGGGGTTGAGTTTGTCCTGTGATGTACTTCGCACATCGTAGATATATCGGGAAAATGTAACTGGAAAAGACTTGTGTGCGAGAATATATTGTTCGCAAACCGTCGATCGGGCATGAGGTGCGCCGTGAGGTAAGACGCGTGTGACGTGTTTGGGCAGATCTGATAGGTAAGGGGTTAATGCAGACTCGTCGATGAGATCACTTCGTGCTACTTAGTAGAGTGCAACACAAGCCTTATTAAAGTAGTACACTAGTACCGCAGTCTGCTTAAACGCGTAGGCTGCATCCTCCAAAGTACAAGAATAGCCAAGATGACGGTTATCGCATGCGATCGCGGCAACAGGCCTTTCATCAAAGCAGGGGGGAGAACAACACTACTCTAGAAGTTTGAGATAGGTAGGCGACATGACACCCATACAAAATAACGATAGACGGGCGGCAGTAATTACGCTACTGCAAACCAAGCCTTTGATGCAGAATTGTAAGTTGGGGTGAAGCAGCGCTACCGATGCTGCCGAAGGGACTAGTAAAAAACGGCTGAAGCTGGCTTAGCATCTGTACGGAATATCTCTACAGTAGGTAGCCCACCCAGCAAACGGCACGGGCTTTCCAATAGGAGTCAATGTGAGGGTGTGGAGGCCCATATCAAATGCATCTTCAGACGACGTGATTGTTAGTTACTGAGACCTGCTGCTGCTGACGATTGGCTGAACCGATCCACCACGCTGAGCGCATTGATGATTGGCATGGATGTTCAAGGATGTTCAAGGATATACCTTTGGCACCGGGCTTAGCGGCTAGGGTGATTGCTGTCAGTGCAGAGCTGATGATCCCTCCACAGGTTGCCACGGTCCGGGTCCATGGCGCTCGCCTCCTAGGATGCCTAGGATAGCGCCTTAAGCACGGTGCGGCTGCTCAAGACACATGCTAAGCACGTCGGCAGGTCATCACCTATCCAGCACTAGCCGGTGGCTAACCCCAGAATCGAGGTCCGGGAGGAGTGTGTCCTCGTCAATAGTCTCGGCTGACCCGTGGTAGGGGCTGAACGGGGGTGCCTGATTCTCGTTCGCTTAATCCGTAGTGGCCGGGGATGCGAGGGAGCGAATGCGGGAGCCCCCATGTGGATTCAGACATGGATGGGGAATGCTTGCCTAACGGCTTGCCAAGGGGGAAGGGAAGCGGTGAGAATGCCCTGTTTGCAGGTGGGTGTGGTGGACTTTTGCTAAATCTAATTGACTTATTGGTTCATTCGAGTCTCCAGTTGGGGCCGGTAAAGACCAGATCAACCCGAGTCGCATCGGAACAATGGGCCGTGAACCATCACAGGGCAGGTTTTTCTTGTGTAACCTCTGCCGCCCACACCTAGCAAGCCGGATTAAGTCAAAGCGGCTTGGTCGCTGCCAGCTCACGAGTGAATGACGAAAGACGTCAGTCACATCAAACACAGATTGGCTCTTCCATTCTGTTAGTTGGCTTGTCGTTTCTCCCCCCCTTTCTCATCTCCCAACTGTAGTAGCAACTGCGCTCAGTAACTATCGAAGCCAAAAGCTACGCCTTCGAAGTCAAAGTCGGAGCTCGAGGGTCACCCGGTGTGGGGTTGGAAGAAAGGCGGATGGTCCAGGGCGCGGGGGCGCTAATTAATTACTGACGGCCCCAGCCGGCGTCACCCTTGCTCCTCGCCGATCACCCTGTTAAAGCAGTCTCGGCTGTGGCCAGACCCGGGAGCAAACAGTCCAATTAAGCAATTGATCGAGGACACAAAACGCCAGGCAACACATCAGCTCGTCCAGGGCACAAGAAGAGGGTCCAAAGCCAACAGGAGTGACAGGAGAGAAATGGGCAGCTCAGCCAGCCACAATTCTGACGCTGACCAGACGTCATCCATTCAGTTTATCGTCGTCTCTAATGCTCTTAACTTTGGCCTATTTAATTAGTTAGGGGGGAATAAAACATCGAAGCCAAAATCTGGTGCTTGGCGAAACTAGGTTCAACTAGATATTGTTCACAACGGCAATGTCGAGGTTAATCCGACCCTAGATTTTATGGAGTGTCGGATTTGCAGAGGAGGGTCAAGATGGAAAGTGTACAGATTAATCTGTAGAGACAAAAGACAACGCACTGACGGGTGGCTTTGCGCCATGTACGGCCTAGATGAGTCCAGGAGAGAGTTGGTCCGGGCCGATCGGAAGCGGTTGATGGAGGGGGACTTTCTTTTGGGTTGGATAACAATACGGCGACAAATGGGGATCTGCTGGTGACCGTGGTCTTGAAGAGGCGTGGGCGAGTAGAGAGAACAATGGTGTAGGAAGAAAATTTGCCAACCACTGTACCCTGTGTTACATTCTTGGATCAGCAACCACAGACTAAGCCTCTCTACAAATTTCCCACGGAGTTGATATTCCAAGCCATCGTAAGGGGGTGAGCTGGTGGGAGACGTGGAAGCTTGAAAGAAGAGAAACACTATGATGTAAGAGTGTGTGATTCCTGGTCTTTTCAATTTTTATTCCGGTGACCTGATGAGGCTTGGAACTGGTGGGTTTCAATAGAAATCTATCAAATGTTTATTTCTTCATGTTACCAACCTTTCTACTAGCCAGCCTTGGGTGGGGGTCCTACAATATGGATCCTCACGCACTTTATTAAGCGAGAATGGAGCATGTACTTTTGTGTACGAAGTACTCCGTGGCAACTTCCCGTCTTGGACCTCACGGGTCATCGAAGTTCTCAAGGCTGTGTTGTAAACTAGTTGGACAGATTGAGCAAGAAGGAAAATAGCCACGTCCAATCGTAGCATGGCCTTGACACTTGTTCCATCGTCAGCCTGACACATGGTTCTGTGCTACGAGTTTTGCGGCTTTCTTTGCACATAACAACGATTCTATTTGGTACTTCAGACTCATGGCCAACGATGCCTCGTCCAGCGACTTACTAGCTACCTAACGTGCCCCTCTGTAAACCCCCCCCCCTCCCCCTCCCCCATCAAACCCAACACCATGGAAACCTGGTCGCCAACCCTGGCTAACCCGGGCCTAGCATACGGATATCTGTTGAGGTGGTCCTTGGTACAGATTGTGTGGCCGAAGCATGCTTCTATCTGTGATCCACCTCAAACGATGAGAGCTCATACCTTGTTCATCTCAGCTGTCTTTTCCCAAAGAAACAAACTTGCATGCAGATCGGCTCGCCAGCGCAGACACGGAAATGAGGAACGGGTGAGGTAGACAGGACGGGCTAACAAGCTACCGTATTCGTAGGGGTTATCGCACCCTGGGGAATGTCCGTTCGCGAGACGATAACTCGCAAGTGCTGTATCGTCAGCACAGAAAACGACGCGTCGCCCACCATCAAGTTGAAAGAGAGGCAACTGAGAAATGTCATGAGGCCCACACCATTCTCCGCCCGCTGATGCATGCGCAGCCATCAGTGACAAGCAAGAGGAAGCCACGAGGCAGGGCAGCAAGATATTCACATGGTGGCTGCCCCCTCGCTTCTTGGGCAATGTCTCGCGGGAGGGGGCTCCATGACTGTGCTGGAGGGGACGGCAGCGACTTTACAAAGACAGGGGCCTTTGCGGAAACACGGCGGTTCGTAATTAATTATATCCATTTCGTATAGCACCTTCCTTGGATCTCCCATTCATCCTTGTCGAGAGAATCACCCATTGCATGCCTGGCATTTCCTGACCGGGCAGCTGGTGCATAATTAGGTGCTCTGGTTTAGGGCGGGTTCAGCCCAAGCACTAGTGACCAACTGATGGGGCCCCGGCGTCGTATTATCTCGCCCAGCTTCTTAGTCGAGAATTTTTACAACTAACAAAGGGTCCTCACGCACGTTTACGCACAGTAGCCGCGGCAAGCAGGTGTTCAACAAACCGCAAAGATCGGTACAGGCTTGATATGATTACTTTGCGCCCTACCACAGGATATCAACCCTTTCTCGCCGCCAGCCTCGTTGGTTGGTAATGACTGTGATAAATAAGAGCCTGTCATGTCACCTGACGTATTAATTAGCTTGCCATTCGGGCTTAGGTGTGTAACACAAAGGTGCTACCTGCTTTATTATTTTTCTCTGGGCAGGCATCTCAACCAATGTACTGTTGCGTTGGCACGGCCGTCATCCCCTCCTGTAAAGTAGAATAGGCCAGGTCGGTACTTAAATCTTAGCCAAATCTCAGCAGATTCTTTAATGACATCTTCTCTATCTCTAGCTTACCTAGACCGGGTGGTTTTTTTCCTTTTTCCTCTCTTTCCTTTTGGGCCTCCTTGTCTCACTTCGATAGTCGGCCTACTTACTGGTCTTCCTTCCTCTTCTTTTGGGAGCTCAATTTCGGACCTAAATTTGGAGTAAGAGGTAATGAATTCCTTGGTGCTTTTCTTCCTCAATTCTCTCGCCTCCTCTCTGCCCTTTCCCTCTTCCCTCTCCCCCCTCTCACCACTACTTAGCCCTCGCTCGTGCTCAAAGCCCACCATCAGGCTAATTCCCCAAGCTTTCTTCTGCTAGGTACTACCGGTACTCTTACTACTTACTCCTACTACCACCACCTCCTCCTACTACTTGCTCCTTCACGCCTAACGTCCACTCCTAACGTCCTCTCTGTCTGTTGATCTGTTCCTGTTCACCTCCACACCACCCGCTGCTCCTTCTCCACCGTCTCACCCGATCCCTAGCCCTGCATCCGTCCCGTCTTTCGCGCCCGTATCCCTTCATGAGCCTACACCCTCTTGCACAAGCACACACATATGCACACATACGTATGCACCATTGCTCACCGATGCACCACCCAAGATCCGCCGTCCCGTTGATCTCACACCCCTCACCTGGCCCTTTCACAGGGTGTTTTCAGTCTCTTGCAAGGCGGCAGTCACATCGAAGCCATTCACCCAAACCCACTCACCGGGTCCCAGTTTGCGCCCCGCCTCGGGAAGGGAATGCGCCGTCTCGCGTGAGATCAATTTGTTGTTATTGTTGTCTATCCGTTGTTCTCACGTAGATAGACCCCATTCACCCCGTTTTCAGGACCTGCCCGTGCCGCCGCCACAGACTCGACAAGTTCCAAATCCGGCTGCTCGTGGGGTTGGCAATCCGCCTCTCTCGGACGACTCTCAACGCCTTCCCCTCCCAATCTCGACCTGGACTTTGTCTTGCAGCAAGGCTTGATCTTTGTTTTGTTTTTCCCGTAAAAAAAAAAATTTTTCTTTACATTTACTCCGCCATACCGGGGCATTGCTTCCGACCTTTCAGAACTGTTCTCCTGCCTCGCCCAACCCAGGCTTTCCACCACACCCCCGTCCCCACACGCTTCAGCCTGTCTCTGTTGGTTGAGCTTTGCGGCAACAATCATCATTACTACAGTACCTACTTTAACAACACCCGCCCTGTGGACCCATCCGAATTCCTTTTCTCAGCCAGTTCCCTGGAAGATCTGGGCTGTTGGGGCCCCGTTGTCTTGTCACATTTGACTCACTTCACCTCTCTTCTAATTGGACGTCGCTGGGCATCCTAGACTATGTAAGTTTGCCCAATGAACGCAAGTAATTTGAGCCGCCACTCACTTATTCCAAGCTGGACGCCCGTTCCTTTCTTCCACTGATACTTCTTAATGGTGATCCTCCCATCCTGAAGGTCTAAATTCCATGTCATTCACTGTCGTCGAGACTACTGCCCACAGGCTTGGGCATTCAGAAGTCATGGCTCGACCGTATACCACCGCATGGGCTCCTGACCCTCGTTATCCTATTCGTGATTCAGCTCATTATTCTTCCCATTATCATGCCCAACAGCCCCAGGACTCCCAGCTACCTCCTCCAGCGACACTGATATCAAGAGGGCCTGATAGCTATGGTCAGCCTTCATCACAGCCTCACCAACCGAGGTTTCCCCCGGGATATCATGGGGCCGCTGTGCCGGCATCCTCTCCGCATATTGCATACCCTCCTCTACCGCCGTCTGGCCCGCCACTGCCTCATCACAATCCGAATATCCCTGCAGATCAACAAAGGCATCATGGATCTCATATTCCCCAAAATCCCCCGCTGATGGCTCCCACGACTTCTCACGAACCCCCTCAAGCCTATGAGCACCAGCGCATCCCCCAATCTACCCAAGAACATATTGCGCCTGGTTCTCAAAGCTCATCCTTCACTTACACGTCATGGTTTCCAGCTTCTCGTCCACCCAATAATCATCGTGCGGATAGCCAAGCAACTCCCCAACATACCGCTACCATACCACGCGTATCGAGCTTAACCAGTCCAGCAATGTCGCCCTCGGAAAACAAATCAGATCCAATGAGAATTTCCGATATCCTGAGCAGCAGCGGCGGCGGCGGCAGTGGTGGCAGTGGTGGCAGAAGCACCACAAATACGACGAGCATTCCAAAAAGCAGGCGCCCTAGTAGCCTCGATGCCGAGTACACGCTTAGAATTCGACAGCAGCCTGTAGCCGCGCGATCATGTGGCTTTGGAGAGAGGGATAGGAGAGTCATCGATCCACCTCCGATTGTTCAGCTCGTCATTGAAAGCCCCTATCTCAGCGAGGATGAAATTAGAAGACGACTCCGATATTGCCACTACGTCATGAGCTGCTCAATCTACCACGAATCTGGGGCCCGGGACGCAGCCTATATGCCCGAGGAATACCGGCAGCAACGAAGACTTATGGGATCACTCGTCGGTGCCCCTTTTGTGGGAAAAGACGAATTTGGCGAGGAGGGGTGCTTCTTCTGCTTCCCAGATCTATCTTGCCGAACTCCAGGGGCATTCCGTCTAAAATTCAGCCTCGTTATGATTGATCCTGTTCGAGCGAAGGATGTGAAGCACTTCCCCGTCCTTGTCGAGGCTATGAGTGAAGTTTTTCACGTCTACAGTGCCAAGGATTTCCCAGGCATGCAAGCCAGCACCGAACTAACCAAACGACTGAAAGAGCAGGGTTGTATTATCTCTATCAAGAAAGGCGCCAACGAAAAGGGAAAAAACTCTAGGGTTTATGAAGACTCGAGTAATGATGAGGAGGAGGCGGGTCCGTCTTCCCAAAGCAAGAAGCAACGGCGCTTAAGCCGACGACATTGACACGAAGCTGCGAAGTACATGACGTTGGATGGGATACTGGTCAGATAAGGGTTGAGGATACGGCAGGGACAGCCACAGGCGATCACGGAACGGTTTTGTTAATAGCGACGATTTCCCCATTTCCTTTGGTTCATAACGGAACCGCACCGCATATTGTTATACCCTTGCCTTGGTAGAGGCTCTTGTCTTGCGAGGGGCTTTATCTTGGTCGATTTCTGCCCTTGAAGCGGGCTATTTTAGTGACGATGGGGAAATGGTACTATTACTGTAGGCAGGCACGGGAACAGGCTTTGGTTGTTTTTTCTTGCCTCCTCTTCTTTTTGGATATATCACGGGCCAAATCCATGTCGTCTACAGTAGTGTCCTCCTCATCTCAAAGCGGAGTGGGTCGAACTGCAATGTTCTGAAAATACATCAAAAGCAATACTCGGTATCAGAATAAGGAAAAAATACGGACTTTCCCGTGAGACAGATTCAGCATTGCCATCTCCCATTTAGGATAAAAAAGGGTCGATCAGAGACCTAATGGAATAGTTACCGAGACTCAACTCCTGAGTTTGAACGAGTCAAGGCTTGGCAAGTCTACGCAGTCTCAGCTCAAGCCGCGCTAAAGGCTTTTGGCAACATTGAGAGCCTTAGATCAACAATAGATGATATGCGACGGCGCGGGTGATGGCCTTAGTGTCTATCGTGTTAAAGACCCGCCGTTAATGACTTTCGATTGTCAGTTATTTGTCGGCATCACTGTGCCTTAGCCGTGCGGATGATGCCAAGCATCCGAGCCTATCCACGGCCACCCTGACAAGGCTTTGGAATGGGAGCGACAAGGACCGACGCTCCTTTGAGGATAAGCTCGACGCCCGAATTCTATCTCAATACAGGACCGGGAGGGTGGAAAAGTAATGTTCCGAATATGGTGCCGAGCTATCCATGTGGTAATGAGGCGACGGCAGACTCATTCCCACCATGAACAGGAGTCTGTTTTGTTTCAAATCACAATCACGCCCTGACCAGCAACATTTCGTTGACGTGGGGAATTGGACGGATGAAATCTATTTCGTGACCAAAGGCGAGTTAAAGAACAAGCCTAATAGCATTTGGCCGGGGCCTCAAACCATATCGAGGCTCTGAAACCATGGTATGAACGAATCAGGAAAGGGGTAGACATCGGTGGCTGGCAGAAGATTTTCGAGCCGTCTTCTGCATACGGTGGAAGCCAGATCCATTACAAAGTAGTCGGCAATGAATGATCCTGGCGCCTCAGAGACAATCTCAAGGTACGGAAAGGCGACGGAGGGTCTACGGTGCAAGTGAACAATTAGGCATGTAATGAAGAGTCACTGTTGGCGATGGCATTGGAGAAACCCGAACCCCGATTGGCTTGGCGTAACGCGGGAAAAGACCTGATACTCTCCGTGTCTCAATTTCACCGTTTGGCATAAGAGAGGGTTCGAGATCTCCCATTGCTTCACAAGAGGGAGGAAACATCTTAGCACCAAAGTCTGTCAACCCGTGTCTCGCCTTTGACCGGTATGTGCTTTCTTTCCCCTTTTGCATCTAATAATGACTAGATTCATGTCTATTGGGCGCTGGCCCTTACATCGATGCAGGCTCAAGAGGTGGCCGAGACATTACTCCTCTCTCTGAAGAGCATCTGTCTGGCGGCCTGTCGACGGGTCTCATTCTTCCTTCTCTCTCATCCCCAGCCCTTTCTGTAGCATTTGAAACAGAACGGATGACTATTGCAAAATCAGAAGAGCCGGAGAAAATCCCCCGGTCCCAATAGAAGCCTGCGTCTGTTTCCCCATATTCACAAACTAAGCCGCAACTCTCTTCCCCAATTCGCAGGGCCATGCTGCTCCTATGAACCAATCTGTTTGGCGGGCATTCCGGGAATGCGCTTCTAGCCACATGACGGCGAACCTCATGACCTTGCTTTCATGAGCATTTCGCTCCCCCTCTTTAATTGGCTTTAGCTGGTTGCTACTATGCGCCGTGTTATGGGATTCGGGAGCTGGCGTTTCCCACACGGCGTTGTCAGGCCGGTATTGGAGCAACTCCGGTCAGCCACAAAACCGGTCTGCGATGAATGGTGACATTCTGCAATAAGTGAAATTTCTGTTGCAATAGGCAACCGGGGTGACTGAGGGTCCTTGTGGCTTGGGAAAGGGCGCAAGGCAACTCTCATGGGGCCAAGAATATGACCTGTCAGTCGACTATTCGGTCCTCGTCCTGTCACTATAAGACCAGCACTTGAAACGGAAGTGTGGGGTTGTTAAAACAGTGAGGAGATTGACGATCAAGCAGGGTACTAAGAGGGTATTCTCCAGCGACAGTTTCCGGAATGATAATTATCATCCGCCGATCCCACAAGGTGACAAAGACCGATCATCCGCACCGGTCAGCGTTCAAGGGGCTGGGACAATGGCAGGGTCTTTGTTTTCCGCATATCTTAGCGCACATCTCTTCTTGAGATATCACAAAGTGACAGCACGGAAACATGAGCGTCAAACCCCACACGGAAAAGCCACGCGGCAAATAATGCTGTGAATACGAGGCCCTTGCCTTTATTGTCAAGATGCAGGTTTTACTCAAATCGGCCTCGTCTGCTGCCGTCTTCCCGCCCCCATGCACATGCACATGCACATGCAGGCGACTGGATGGGAAGCTCTCAAGAAGGTCAAACACAGAAAGATACAGCTTGCTGCTCTCGAAGAGATGTAAAAACAGCGCGAGAGATAATTTCTAGCAGAGTCACCTTTACTTCCCCCCTTCCCCTTCGGCTGATCAAGCGTCCGCATAGCTGCGATTTTACGAAAGGAAGTTGCTGGTATTCATTGAACAGAAAAGGTCGCGAAGTTTCAGCCTTGGGTCTGAGTGTCAATCTCGTCATTAACGATCCGTGTAAGTGAGACATAATTCAACGGTGTCTCGCCTTGTTAGTCCATCCTAGATTTGGTAAGGGAGGGTGTCTATAATTGCTAGTCGTTGCCAAATGCATGACCCACGTGACGGCATCTAAAACTTATTTCCTACGCCACATTCTAGCCCAACTCTACCCATCCCCTAGTCTTTTTCTTTGTCCGCATTAATAAAAATGGCATTCAGATCGTCAGAAGATGACTTCATGGCTCCTCTAATTGACGCCCACCTTGTGCCAGGTTGGCATAGAACTCTCTGGGAATAGCCCCGGTAAACTGCCCGAGTCCAGTTCCCACCGAGTCTTTTCATTTCTCCCTGCGTTTGGTTACTCTCCAAGTATTAGACCCGGTCCAGATTTTGATCGTCCATGTCAAGGCCTCTCATTCTCCACTGGATGGGCTCCCTTAGCTTTCAACACGTGGAGAGAAAGAAGCTTCAAATCCGTGGACATTCCTAACCATAGGTAGCCTAACTTACGCAAGGATAGCGGAACAAGTGGACTCTAAAATGAAATGGTCCTCGCCTGCATTCCAATATTCAAACAGGAAAGTCTCGAACATTAGACACGTGTAAATAAGGCAGTGGTTCGTAAAAAGAGTGGTTTATGTCTTGGGTCTCTATTGCTGGCCTTGGCAGAGGAAGGCGAAGGTCGGCACGACAGTGGATCGTCATTTCTCGGTCGAGATTTGCCGGTGGAAAAATAGTTATTATGCATGATTTCTCGGTCAAAGCATGCGAGAGATCTATCTGTAGTTGGTACAAAATCTCTGCACGAGTGAGTGGCAATCTCTCTTCTATTAGGAACTTCGGGCGTAGTATGCAGGGGTTTGACACTCACGTTATAGACTAAAAAGTAAGTAGGTTGCAAATAATGATCAGTTAAGAAGCGGTCTGTGCCTGGGAGAGGCATTTAGATGCACGCTAGGTTGTGATGTAGTCGTTTAAGTCCCATATAGTTGTAGAATATGAGTTTTTTTTCTTCCAATCGTGGATACGTCATATAAGTCAAGTATAAACATCTCTCCATGCCATATCATTGGCAGAGATACGCGTTTTATTCAAAGGGCTAGGGCCAAGTCAGGAATCTTGAATTAATCTCGTTCCGTCCAGGTGTCGTGCGAGTTACCTGTGTAAGGCTACAGGGCTGAGTAATATAATAATATTTCGTCATAACTATAAGCAATAAAATCATGAATCAATATATAAGATAAAACCACTAAACTAAGCCGGGAATATAGTTAGGGTCATAGGAAGAAGCGGGATATTCTTATTACGGGAAGGGATAATATAGCTTACCCTACACTAGGACATGAGCATCTTGTTAACTTCGTGTTAGGTTGAGAGGGCATCATTATATACCGTAAATTACACGATATGAGCATAAGAAATACGTATCTTTCTATAGCATGGGCATGTCTCGATTGTAGTCACTCCTTGTAAATGATTAACCCCCAGAATTCGAACGGAGGCAGCCAATGCGTCCTTGTAGGACTCAAAATACGACGTAAACGAAGGACACAATAGTGAACGCAAATAATTGGGTCAAATGCAGTATATTAGGGTAAATATTCCCGCTTCAGATGTATACCCTTCTTGGTGGCTTACTATGCTTGTATTATGCCTTTGGTTATGCCTCTAGGCCAGCTGATATGGCTCATGCCTGCAGGTAGCACACCCACTCACCGCAGGAAATGGCTCTGTACCGTACAAGGGCCATGTACATTTTGTCATAGAAATTCGAGAATTCAGGTCGAAGGCTGTGGCTATGAATACGAGCCGAATGGACTCACCGTTAAGACTACGGCATGTCATGTAGTGTAAATCACCCAATGTGCGACAGATAGAGTCAACAACATCGTATTGTTCTCACTCTAAACATGCTCGTGCGACGGTTGGAAAGAGCAGTAAATACAGACAGCTGCTGTGTCGGCAACAAAAGTGCCCAAGTTGCCCACCACCGCAGATGCTACGTAAGGAGTAACCCAAACCCATTGGGAGACTTCCCCTGCTATGACCAGTTCAAAAAGAAAAGACGATGTACTGTTGGCATATTTGGTGATGAGAAACTTCAAAGTCGTAATCTCTGAGTGAGTGGGATTTCTCACTTGGTGATGCATAGCAATTGGATAAAAGCTGCGGCTGTAATATGCCTCAGTGCCAGAAAGAGCAGCTTTTAGGATATTGGGGCTGTCAAGGACGATAGTTCGAGGGGCACGTCACGTTGAAATTCAGGTTCGCGGCATGGGAGGATGTCTGTCTATAGACCATTGGATTCATGGAATTCGTTCATACCATTATTGATCCTTTCTGAGTAGGATATGGCCTTGGCACATACCTGATCTCTGATCTGTTAGGCGCAGCCACGAGCAATTATCAGACGAGTCATACTGTGATAAAGAGGGCGTTCTGATCGAACACTCTGTGCGATTCATTTGATTTATGAACTTGTGCTCTGGTGATGAGGGTTAAATGAGGGTTGTGTGACGGAAAGCACGTCACAATATTACGAGGGCGGTATTCGAGGTTTTACAGCCACCTTGTGCATGGTTCACCTCGACAAGCCGGTTAAAATTGCCCAATTATTAGCTTGTAACGGGAACGACACCCTGGGAACAACACCCTCTGAGAAAGAAGATCAAATCTCTGATGCTCAGCTGAGAGACCGACTTTAGTACAATAACCGAGGTGGCCAGATGAAACTGCTTGCCATTAAACTAGTGCTGGAAGCGAGAGGAACGACACGGAAGTTAGTCACGATGCTGCCAACTCACCTGCACTTCTGAAAGGGGGTCAATATCATGATAGGGTCTAGACGGGGACATGACTTTGAACCGAAGTTAGGGTGTCGCGTGTGGAATTGGATGGCACCGTCTCCGGGCTGTGAGCCGGCGGTTGCTGACAATATCAGGGCGCTTAGGTCAGGCACGGTCATTAGACAGTTGGTTCAATTGGGTTGAGCATGGCCTGGCAAGGGAAAAAGGTATCGGACTTCGGAGGTTGTTGAATCTATTCGCACGATCGAAAGGAGTCGGCCGAACAAAGAGTCAAGTTGGACAAGGATGGTAAGAGAGCTACAAGGGTACCCAGAGCTGGACTGTGAAAAGCTGAGGTCCGGGCCGAATGAGAAATCGGACTAGAAGCGTGAAACCGGGGAGCTTGGAAGCCTCCTGAGCTAGGGACGATCAGCTTCTGGCGTATTGAGCGAACGAGGCATTGCCACATGGGCGGGATGACCGGACAGGTAGTTAATCTGTGCGGAGTAGCCAGGACTCGGTAGATATGTTGGCATTCAGCCACACGGTCGAATACGGTAAGAAGCATGCAATCATTGTCTGCGGTGGGTTGGGACGGTGAAGATGTTGGTAGTTGATACAAGGCTTGCTCGAGTTGAGCCGAGGGGTCTTGGCATCATGGAGACACTAGGCGCGCACTCTTTGAAACTAGTTCCCGAGTGAGGCCATTGATTCATTATGTTGTCGTTTGACAGTTTTGTTTGGCGGTGACAACTGACAAGCGTGATATTGAAACTGTCAAAGGGCTAAACCCCAGGCTGCAAGCGTTCATTCATTCCCTGGGCCCGACAACAAACACGGAGACTATGCTGTCAAGTTCTATTTGCCTTGGACATTGACATGTAAGGAAGTCCTCATGGGAAAGCTCTGGTTCCTCAGGTTGACAAGAACGAGCAGGCTTGTCCAACACATCACCAAGCGCCTCATCGCCTCAAGGCACGCACTCAATTCTACTGACCCAATAAGACGCCCAGACTAAGCGTCACAGTGGATCCGGCCCGTTAATCTTCAATCTCTCCAACTAGTGGGTTTCAGGACATGTGCCCCTGGACCGGCCGCACCGCTGCAGGCCACTCGGCGCATTGGATCCTTCCATTTTCAGGGTCTTTACCCCTGGCTAAAAAAACAAGAATTGGATGACTTCAGAAGCAAGGTGACCCT
Source organism: Mariannaea elegans (assembly GCA_930272665.1). NCBI lineage: Eukaryota > Fungi > Ascomycota > Sordariomycetes > Hypocreales > Nectriaceae > Mariannaea > Mariannaea elegans. Next base: position 801,425 of record CAKNEU010000001.1, on the reverse strand, counting down.
GATGAGCCTCTTGTTGTTGAGAATTGAGCTTGATTCCCCGCTGACCGGAGTTCGGAGTTGTCTTCTGACAGGGGACCAGGGAGGGAACCGACAGAGAGCGCGCATGGCATTTCGTCAATCAATGTTGTATTGTACTATGTAAATAGAGAGCCTGCTTTGTTTGAAACGCCCGACCCGTTTCGCACACACAGATTACTGCACCTATAGTACGAATATTGTTTATTGCTTGCTTGCTTCCTGATCCCCCCCGAGATACTCGTTATCAAGAAGAAAAATGCAACGAGCCAAGAAGTAAGAATTCTGTACGGGGTATTGTCGAAAAGAATTGATCCAATGCAACAGCCTTCCAGAGCCTTGGTCCCGTTCCGCTAAGTTCTCTCAGCCAAAGGAACAAGAGCATTAGTCATGACGCCACACGCTAATCCCGCCTTAACTAGCCCCTGCCCTCCCAGACAGGATCCTCGTCGGATGGATACCGAAAAGTAAGGAAACGCCACTGACCTGGGCTGGCTCCTTCTGTGTAAGACGACGGTGTACCCCTTGTCCTTCAATATAAAATCTGCCATCTTGACTAGGGCCGGCTAGTACACAGCGCCGATATTCCGCATAGGATTTAACCTCCTATTGCTTGATGGATAATCAATCATAGGGCGATATTTGTACTGTAGTTATGCGTAGATGTTACGGTTGCAATTCTGCAGTGACGAGGTGGTGTCGACTAAACTCAATGGGTCCTCCGTCTCCATCTTCATCCAGCTTCCTCACCTGTGCATCTCTCCATATGTCGGTGTGCTTGATGCCCAGTTACACCAAAAAAGCCAGCGCATCACCACTCAAGTAGAGGTTGCATAGGAGTCAACCCTGGCAGGCCAGCACAGCACAGCACAGAGCAGAGCAGCCAGCCGCCGAAACCCCAGTTCTGATCATCCGTCACACCCTTGTTCCTATTCAGAGGATCCATCATCCCATCTCATGCCCCCTCTCCTTGGTCCCGGTCCCCGACACTTGGAGGCCCCAACTTTAATCTGCCATGTTAATGCGGGAGCTGGCGGATGCAGGTACGAAAGATGGACCAGCGCCACGGAAAACGCTTCACTGCAACGTCTCCACCGATCCGGTGGCATCGTGATCTGTTCTTGGCGGCGTTTGCCAAAGAGAGAGGAGGGGCAGCCGGGGGGGATGGGACCACACGCAATACACAAGACCGCAGCACGACCTGAGGCGTGGCGCGAACAAGGTGCTTAGCTGATTCTATCCGTCGTGCCTGTCTGTTACAGTCCTATTCGGGGGTTCACACTCGTGGGTGTGGTCTACCAGGAGGTCTAGTGACCCCTGAGGTCTATCACGGCCTAGCAAAGGCATCCACCGTTCCGGTCTCCGACAAGGCAGGGCGCAGGAAAACGCTAACTAACTACTTCGTACTGCAACATCAATCCGCTTGCCGTGCTCTACCGTGCCTTGACCTGAGTAGTTTGCTTCATGGCCTTGCCATGCTTGACCCATTGACTATCTGACAGCAATGACAACAGGGATTTGCCCCTGACAAGCGCGGGCTTCCCACATTCTCTGACACGCCTATGCCTTTCCATTTGCCTGCTAGCCCTGGAGCCTTGTGCCTGACCTACTGAGGTAACTCTGAGCGCTAGGTGGTGCCTCCACTCGTCCACTTACACAAACCTCCCCAAACGGGCCGCCTGGGGACCCCAACCGCTGGCCAATGTCCGCTCGAGCCTGAGTCCCTGCGAAACCCTCTTTAACTCTCGTCCAACCTCGACCTCTTCTTATTCTCTTTGCTTCCTTCACCCTCTTGTTCTTTTCCCACATTCTCTTTTCTCGTATACCACAGAAGTTGCTGAGCACGTCCTCTCTTTTTTTCTTTCTTTTTTTTCCCCTCTCTTTTCTTCCCAGCAGGCCCCACGTCTGTTTGTTACTGTCCTTTAACCCTCCCTCGTTCGTCAACCATATCCAGTCAACTTCGGCTGTGATTCACACCTCACCGCGAGGTATTTGGTTGGGCAACATTCGTTCTTCTCAGGTGCTCTGGTATCACCTGTAGCTTCATATTTTCCACTTCGTTCTGGCCTCTATTCCCAAAAGGGTAGAGTAGAAAAGTCCAACTCCATTCTCAGTTGATTGTCACCGTCCCAGAGACCGTCTGATCAACAACACTCTCTTCCTGCGCTCGTTATCCGTTTGGACTTACGACCACCAATTAAATTCGTACCTCAACCTACCTCCTTTTTTTCCTCCCGACATTGAAAGCATGAAGTTCACTGTCGCCACCATCGCCGCTCTTGCGGGAGCCGCCGCCGCTGTCAAGGACTCTAGAACTTTCGCCGTCTTGCACTTTAACGGCAAGGAATTGACCAAGGGTCGCATGGATCCCGTTGTATCCCCCGGAAAGCCCTCTTCTCACGTCCACAGTGTTATGGGTGGCAGTGGTTTCAGCCTGTCTGCCACTGGAGACGACCTCATCAAGTCCAATTGCAGTAATGCCAACGTCAAGGGCGACAACAGTGCCTATTGGTTCCCGTCCCTTTATTTCCACGATCCCAAGACTGGAAATTTCGAGTCTGTCGATCTCTACTACTTCAACGCCTACTACTTGTAAGCTCTGACCGCTCCTTGCAACTGCTGCTGAGCTCTGTGGCTTTGCGTCCATCGTTCTAGAAACTAACCTTGTATGTAGTTTCGAGCCCACAAATGACGACATCAAGGCCTTCCCGGTCGGATTGAACATGGTCTCAGGTGATGCTATGACACGAGTCATGCCTGCAACAGGCGCCAAGGCCAATCTTGACCCTTCGCAGGGTCCCGTCAACCCGGCCAGGATCACCTGCCCTCGTCTGAATGGCAACTTTAATCCTCCTTCCTGGGATCCCAATTCAGACGGCACTATGGAGGGTGTTGGAGACCCTACTAACTTGGGCGAAGGTGTTGGTTTCCCTGATCGAACTTGTGACGGCCTCTACTCTCCTCTCCGCGCTGATGTCCACTTTCCTTCTTGCTACAACCCCGAGGCTGGCCTTACCGACTACAAGAACAACATGGTCTTCCCATCGGACAACAATGGCAAGCAAGATTGTCCCAAAGGCTACACCCACGTTCCCCATATCTTCTTCGAGTCCTACTGGGATACTCAGAGTTTCCAGGGCCGCTGGGAGGAGGGTAAGGACGACCAGCCTTTTGTTTTCTCCAACGGCGACGTTACTGGCTACAGCTCCCACGCGGACTTCATCGCTGGCTGGGACGTGGGACTTCTTCAGCACATCATCGACACCTGCGACGCTGGTGATTCGGGTATGGACAAATGTCCCGGCCTGTACTATGGCACGAGCTCCGAGGAGTGCCACATCGAATCTGCCGTTGATGAGCAGGTTGATGGCACTCTGGCCAAGCTTCCTGGCAACAACCCTCTTAGTGGATTCAAGTACGGCAATAGCGTTTCTGGCAACTCCTCTGGTGGCGAGTCCTCATCTGCTACCGAAAAGGCTTCCAGCGTTACCGAGGCAGCTCAGGCTGTTTCCTCCACTAGCAAAAACACTGTCCAGCAGCAGTCGACCTCCGAGTCAGGTTCGGATGCGACCCAGACTGCCGAAGCTGTTGCATCATCTGCTGCTTCGTCTTCTGCAGCTTCGTCTTCTGCGGCTTCGTCTTCTTCTGCTCCATCTTCTGGCCCTATCTACTCGAAGCCTCCCGTAGCTGCATCGGCCAGTTCTCAGGCTGAGGCTGCTGGATCTACCATTATCTCTAGCCACCATGCTAAGCCAACGACCTGCAAGCCGAAGATTCACACCGTTTGGCACACTGTCACTGTCACAGCAGAGGCTCCTACCCAGACCAAGGTTCACAAGAGGAACCACATGCGTCGACATGCTCGTGGCCGTACCCATTTCTAAGCTAGATGTGTTTTGTTGAACATTAGACTTTTCAGGGAGACCGGGTTGGTGCAGTCCTTGGGCGACCTCTTCTCGGCGATTGCATCCTGCGATATCTTGCACATGGATCTGGTGAAATCTTGCAAGCGGATGGGTTATAACGTGGGTGACTTCCGATAGGACGATGGTGCGTTTTTTCTCTTTACCAACTCCTCAGGGTTATATGGGGGTTGGATATTTCGATTCTTGATCTTGTACATTTTAAGGCACATAGTTTCACTTCTCGAGGGTCAAATGTGCAGACGAAAAACCATGCCCGGCATGAATTAGGGCATAAAAAATGGAATTGAACCAGTGAAATGACTTACATGTTCCGTGTTGCATGCAGTAACTTGATAAAGTGAATTACGCTCTGAACTTAGGAATGTCTTGTAAGCAATTTGGTGTCGGTGCGATTGAAGATAAGAAGTCGAATGTCGTGTATGTCATTCTGAAATCAGGGCACACAGATAAATTGCCACCTGAACTGTTTTTCTCAATTATCTGATTCGAATACCCTGAATTGAGTTACATTTATTGTCCGGAATAGCTCTTAAAAGGTCGGAATTTGGCATGGGTGCATTCGTAGGTCCGGTGGAAACAGGCCCAAATTCATTCAAGGTATTCTGATAGTCTGCTGTGGGTTCTCAACGAAAATTCCAAAAAAATTCCAAAAGACAATTTAATATGGAGGAGGATTTCTACTTGATCTGTAATTAAGTCACACTCGGCGCTTCTTTCATGTCCAACAACGCCCATTGTGCGTGGAGGACGAAGGTGCCTTACTTGAATCAGGCCCTGAGGTCAACAGTGGGTGAACCTCGGGTAAAATACCACACTACAGTCGAGTCCTGCCACCAATTTTCACCTTCACAACGGCATCTTCTTGAGTTGGTTGACAGTCCGACAACGCATCATGTCCCTCTATCATGAGGCGGCCGAGTTCTTGACCGGCTCTTCTTCAGCGGGGGGTAGTCTCAAGTCGCGAATTTTCAAGAATAAAAAGCTCAAATCACCACCCAATCAAGTCTATGCGCTTGTTCTAGAGACTTGCAAATGGAGCCCTATCCTCAAGGAAGTCATTGAGAAGGCCGAGCTTCTCAAACATGAACGCAAGGTATGGATTCATGTGAACCAAATATATTTCATTAACTTAGACTTACTCTCTTAATCCTTAGCTTTCGCCGGCATTATCATTACTCCTAGTACATGACTTCCTACTAGCAAAGAAAGGCATTGCACTCCCTCAGAGCCATGGTCTCCGAGCTGCCATTGAGAGACATCGAGGTAGAATTTCTTCAGAGTTTACACGGGCTCGACTGCGAAGAAAGGCTGCGTCCCTCGACGAATTAAAGGAGCTGGTAGAGAAGCAATCTGCTGGTGAGGAAGCGAATTATCCTCGATGGGTTCGCGTCAACGCGGTCAAGAGCACTTTGGAGGAACAGTTGGAATCGACATTTTCAACATACTCAAGGGCCAGATCAGTCCAGGATGTTATTAAAAATTCTGGCAAGCATGTCTTTATCGATCCGCATGTCCCCAATCTCCTCGCCGTCACATCTGGAACTGACCTCACAAAGACTGAGGCTTACGCCTCTGGCAAGATCATTCTCCAGGATAAGGCATCGTGCTTTCCCGCTTACCTATTGGATCCACGATCCGAGGACGGGGATTTGATCGACGCTTGCTCCGCGCCCGGCAACAAGACTACACATTTGGCGGCTATTTTGAGAGAGCACCGGCCTGAATTTGAGACCTCGTCACAGACAATATATGCCTTCGAGAAGGATCCTCGGCGAGCACAGACCTTGGAAAAGATGGTGACAACGGCAGGATCTAAACCCGTGACTCGCATTGGGTTCGGTCAGGACTTTCTGCAGGTGGATCCCCATGCCGAGAGATACAAATCTGTGGGAGGCCTTCTTCTAGATCCGAGTTGCTCCGGGAGTGGTATCGTCGGAAGAGATTCGATGCCAGATCTTCATCTGCCAGAAATCTTGGGTGCCACGGAAAAGGGAGCCACAGGGAAGACGAACAAGCGTAAGAGGAAACACGAACAAGTCGAGCCAGAACCTCGTAGCGTCATGGTGGATGACGACGGGAATGAGACGGTTGTGCAATCTGATAAGGACCTAGAGACCCGATTGGAAGCCTTGTCGGCCTTCCAACTCACTCTGCTCTTACATGCATTCCGGTTCCCATCGGCGATGAAGATAACATACTCAACATGTTCCATTCACATGCAAGAGAACGAGCGAGTGGTGACGCGGGCCCTCCAATCAGATATCGCAAAGGAGAGGAATTGGCGGATTCTATTGCGCAAAGACCAGGTTTCCGGGATGAGAGAGTGGCCTGTTCGAGGTTTAACCTCGGCATGTGGGGGCGACGAGGACGTGGCTGATGCATGTATCCGCTCGTACAAAGACGACGGCCAAGGGGTCATGGGATTTTTCGTTGCCGGCTTCGTAAGGGTTGGTGCCCAAGATACCGGGATCGCAGAAGTCGACGAGGGCCCATATTTACGAGATGATGATGGAGCAATAATTCGAGATATCCTCGGCATGCCGGTACTGAAGTCTACGGGGGCTCCAGTTTCATTGACTGCTCGGGACGAGTCTAGGTCCGAGGCGGAGAGACAGGAAAATAATGAAATGGAAGAGGAGGAAGACGACAGTGACATTAGTGGCAGCGAAGAAAGCGATGCAGAAATTGTTACGGATTTGAGAGAACAGCAGGACATTGGGGTTTCAACTTTGGATGAAAATGAGGACGAGTGGCATGGGTTTGGAGATTGAGCATGCTTACTGGCAAGAAGAAGCGAATGTGACAAATATGACGTCGAACGAACATGGATATCCCCTTCAACGTGACTGATACGGATAATTTGCAACGACGACCAGACGGTACGATCCTGGGCACTGCAACGTAGACCCGAGAAAAGAGGATAGCGGATGCGGCTCTGAGCAGGCTGAGCCAGCCTGCATCGAGTTATATCTCCTGATCTAAGGTCATTTTTTCGTAAGTCGCGCCAGCGCTGTTGGTAAAGGAGAAACGTGGTGGTGGGTCGCCCACAGCTGAAATCCGAATCCCGTTTATGAACCTTTCCTAGTTGGGAATTACAGCGATGCGGCTCTCCTAAAGTGTTACCAAGACGGTGCAATGGTAATCCGTAGTCCGGGTCAAAACGGCCGACTGGGGCGTCCTTTCCATGGGAACGGAGAGGCACGAAGGGCCGAGCTTTCTTCTGTGGTGGTTCTCTTTGGGAGGGCTGCGTCCCGCATACTCCTGTGGCTGGCCGAGAAAACTATTGGTGGTGCTATCGGAGACGGTTTGTCGCTAAAGCGCAGCTATTGGTTCTGGGCAAGTTTATATACTTCGTACGTTGCCGAATGAAATAGCTTGCACATGGACGGAAATAAAACCGGTGTGGAAATAGAGTTGCCAAAGAAGAACAAAAAATAAATAAAACAAAAGGGTAACTAACTAGACTAACTCACACCATTCCTGACCCTCGGAGCCGAATCCACGGGCGAAAGAAACGGGCGTCAGCTGTGGAGATGCCGCCCGCAGCCACGACTCACTCCCGAAAAACGCCCAAAAACGAGTGGCGTGGTTTAACGCCCTTATGGCGGCGGCTCCGAATTGTTGGCCCACCTTTCCCCGTCCGCCTACCGAGACGAGCAACCCCACCAGACAAACCTCCGACGGACTTTATCAAGGGGATTCGACATCTTCCCCTTCTGTCTGGCTTCTGCGTCTGTTCTCTTTGGCCACCGTAAACCCTGAAAGTTCCCGCTCAATCGGAATTGGCCTGTTATGCCAGGGTCCCGGCTGTGCGAGAGCGAGATTAAGCACAACCAAGCAAACGGAGGCGCAACATCAGATTGGTTTGTAATGGGTCTGGGAATCGTGTGACTGGGCTGGGATTCGCACTTTGTCTGGTCACCGTGATACCGATCTATGCATCTGGCATCTATCTCGTGCGGAATCTTGGCTGCTTGTTCCCCAAATCCGGTGGCTAAACGTCATATCATTTCAGCACGTTTACCTTGTCCGGCCGGGGCTTCAACGTGCCCCGATGCTCGAGCTTCGGCCAGACCCACGATGATATTTCACGGACAAACAAGGTGGAGATTGTTGGGGTGGAACCCTTGGATAAAAAATGTTGCCGCCATGGGGATCTCGTTGCCATGTCCCATAACATATATATCTGCCTCGTCTGCCTTTTGACGCCCGGTTGCTGTCCTGATCCGATTCTACGGCAGATGACAACCTAGAACTGTTCTAGTCGACCCCTATCGCCATTGATGACAACTGAATCTCGTCCGAGATCTAATCAACGACCGATCTCAGCGCTACTCTCCTATAGCGTGCGCCACATCGACAGCCACCAATACTTTACTACGCCAGCCCCAGTCTCGAATATACAGTAGTTCGCGCCACAGCCGCCACGATCGCCATGTCCCCAACTTCCTCCTCCTCATCGTCGATAACGGCCAACGAGAACGATCTCGAAGCCCAACAGCCCCAAGTAAAGGCCTCCCACTTCAATCTCCTCCTCGACCAAGCCGGCGTCGACGAGGCTGTTCTCGCTCACAAATATGCCGGTGAGGGAACTACCGAATCGCCTTTTGTGGTCGACTTTCTTCCGGATGACCCTCGCAATGCCATGAATTTCTCGAATGCTAAGAAATGGACCATTACAATCCTGCAGGCTATTGCGACACTGGCTGTGGCCTTTGTCAGCACCGCCTACTCGGGAGGTCTCACCAGCATCATTTTGGACTTTCATGTTTCCACCGAGGTCGTCATTCTTGGTATCTCAATGTTTGTTTTGGGTTTCGCCATAGGCCCTCTCCTTTGGGCCCCGCTGTCGGAACTATACGGCCGCCAGATCCTCTTCTTCATCTCTTACCTGGCTCTCACAGCATTTAGCGCCGGCGCCGCCGGTGCGCCCACCATGGGAGCCCTAATCGTGCTGCGCTTCTTTGGCGGTGCGTTTGGCTCGTCGCCCATGACTAATGCTGGTGGTGTTATTGCCGATATGTTTGATGCAAGACAGCGTGGCATGGCCACGGCTATCTTTGCCATGGCTCCCTTTCTGGGACCTACTATTGGTTAGTACCCTCAGCAGTAAAGAAAAAGAAGATAGGAAAATCAATCAAACAGAAAAGAACACTAACGCAGTTTCTCGATAGGCCCTATTGCTGGTGGTTTCCTTGGCGAACACTCGGGCTGGCGCTGGAATGAGGGCATGATGGCCATCTTCACTGGTATAGTCTGGATCGTAAACTCGCTCATTATCCCTGAGACCTATGCACCAGTGCTTCTGCGACGAAGGGCCTCGGCCTTGTCAAAGAAGACTGGGAAGGTCTACGTTTCCAAAGTCGATCTGGGCCGTCCTCAAACCAGCATCGGTACCCAGTTCAAGGTGTCTCTCCTTCGTCCCTGGATCCTCCTGTTCAAGGAACCTATCGTCTTTCTCACTTCGATTTACATGGCCATCATCTACGGTACTCTGTACATGTGCTTCGCCGCGTTCCCCATCGTCTTCCAGCAGGGCCGTGGGTGGAGCCCCGGTATTGGAGGCCTGGCCTTTATTGGTATTGCGGTCGGCATGGTCTTTGCGGTCACCTACACCTTGTTTGATAACCGGCGCTATCTTCGTGTGGCTGCTGCATCTCCTGACGGCCACGCCCCGCCCGAGGCTCGACTACCCCCTACGCTGCTTGGATCCATCCTTCTTCCCACCGGTCTGTTCTGGTTCGCCTGGACCAACGGAAACAACATTCATTGGATCGTCTGTATTATAGGTTCTGCTGTTTTCTCAATGGGCTTAGTGCTTGTGTTCCTTTCGCTGATGAACTACCTCGTCGACTCTTGTAAGTTGAATCTCGATACCAACCCATATCTACAACTAATACTGACCCTACGTAGATGTCATTTTCGCCGCCTCCGTGCTCGCAGCCAACTCAGTCCTTCGATCTTTGTTTGGTGCTGCGTTCCCGCTCTTCACTACTTACATGTACAAGAACTTGGGCAACCACTGGGCCAGCTCAATCCCAGCTTTCCTTGCCATCGCTTGTGTGCCCTTCCCTTTCCTCTTTTACAAGTATGGTGAACGCATCCGCATGAGGTGCGAGTTCGCTGCTGAGGCCGCCGCCGTGCTTCAGCGTATGCGCACCAAGCACGAAACCGTCACTGAGGAACAGGCCGTTGCTGAAGCTGAGGCCAGTGAGAAGGAGCGTCGCCAGAGTAATGCCTCCAGGCGCCTGAGCAACGCTACTCGGCGAACGCTTACTAGAGAGCAGTAAATGGGGCATCGTAGGCCTCCACTACCCGTCTCATGCCACGCAGAGGCGGGACCCGACTCTTTCTCACCACACAGTTTCTTCTTACTTTTTTTTGATCTTTTATATTTCCTTTGTTGAATATTCTGGGATACTTGACATCACTACATAATTATAGACGGTCATAGAGTTATTTTCGGGGGAGATCATCTACCATGGGCATCTGGGCGGCGTTCTGGTTTGAGATACATGTAATAATTATCCAGAGTGGGACGGATACATAGATGGTGAGAGTGGGCTCCACCAAGAATTGTGTGGAAATGCCAAAATGGACTTTAGATTACAGGTTCGCGGATTAGAAGAAGCCCGCATCACATCAGAGGAGGGACTTTGGTATATAGTTGGTCATCAAATTATACACCTGCAGATCAGGGGCGATAAATAACCCACCAACAAGTAGAAGCATGAACGCATCATCAGATGTTGATGATCAGGTGTTGAAGACTGAACCAAAGCCCAAAAACCCAAATAACGAAAATGCATTGAAATGGAGGCTGGGTAGCTGACCGATTATTGAGCCTGCGTGTACGTCTCCCTCTATTTTCTAATAGTGTGGTGGGCTCTGCAGCGAGTGGTGCTATTGGGAACTAACGTGACTGGCTCGCGCATAGCGTTGGCCTCAGCTGACGGCCAGAGCCTCTAGATTTCTGTTTCCGGCCAGCTCGACTCATCTCCACCAACAACACCTTTTTTTTTCTTTCTAGATGTCGTGGCAGTCACCCTTAAGCCTTACGTATGTCCCAATGTGGAGAATGCTGGGAAATAGTTGCACAGGCTGTACCCTTCGCTCTGTGAGTGCCCTAGCAGTAGATCCAGGCAAGCGGCAGTCTTCCCAAACATCTGAAACACTAGAGATGATTTGGAAGTATTGACCATTGAATCTCAGAATTGGGTTAGAGCCGTTGCTGTGTACGTGAAGCCGCTGGCCCTCGTTCATGACCAGTTTACCCATCATCGAAGGTTTCGCTGACTCCGACGTCCAGAGTGTGCTAGCCCCCCCCGGTTAGTTGGCTGCTGAGAAACAGGTGAAGCACAAACGAACATAGCCACCAACACAATGACCCGTCCTGGCCATGCAAGGACCTGGGGTGGATACTCGGGAAGATGACTATTGAAATCTTGAAAGTGGTGGGGTTTGGGACTTGAGATAATATAAAGAGAGGCCTGGGTTGCGTGGCGAAGGTGAGATTTTGGTGAGGTTTTGGTTGGCAGCGTTCTGGTATTTGCTCGTTCGCATCTTCTTGAAAACTTGGGCGACATATTCCTGCTTCTTCACATAATGAGCGCCAAAACATCACCATCCGTCAGCGAGGGGCCTTTCCAGAAGTTGCCCTCGCCTCCCATGACACCTCTAAGGAACTCTCAGGCGACCCTGCAAGCCTTGGACGAAGACATGATGCAGGATGAGGTCGAGAGGAGGAAAGAGAATGAGAACGAGAACGACAAGTCTGTCGAGGTGGCAGAAGTTGCCATCAAGGAGGCGCCCAAACATGGGTGGAAGACGTATGCCGCCTTTGGTACTCTATGTCTAGTTACCTTTATCGTTGCACTGGATTCGACCATCATCTGTGTAGCAATTCCGGTAAGTAACACACGATGACAATATTTACTTCCTCGACTTACATAACGTGCTGTATAGATCATCGCCGAAGACATCAACGCCTCCGCCATCCAGGCCTTCTGGTGCGGCACGAGTTTCCTTCTTGCTTCGACAGTTATTCAACCCCCGGTGGCATCCTTATCCCACGTCTTTGGGCGTCAACCCGCCCTTCTGGGCTCCCTTTTGCTCTTCACCGTTGGCAGCATCCTCGCCGCCCTTTCCAAGAACATTGCCATGCTCCTTGCGGGCCGCACGCTTCAAGGTCTGGGTTCAGGCGGCATCGTAGCTTTGACTTATGTCATCGTCACGGACCTCGTCAGTCTGCGCGAGCGAGGCAAGTGGTTCAGTTGCATCTCGCTGACCTGGACCATTGGAAGTATCATGGGACCCTTGGTTGGCGGAGCCATCGTGGAGAAGTCGTGGCCCTGGCTGTTCTGGATTAACCTCCCCTTCTGCGGAGCCTCATTTATCGTCATTCCGTTGACGCTGAAGATTCAGCGCAAAGATAACAAGTCTGCATCAATGAAATTGAAGGAGTTTGATTGGATTGGTACTTGTCTCTTCGTGGGCTCACTGACGAGCATCCTCATCCCCCTCAGCTGGGGTAAGTTGTAGCTCTAAGCTTTCCAGTGTTGCCATCAGGATTCCTAACTTGAGTACAGGTGGTGTCATGTATGACTGGAGCAGTCCCAGAACCGCCGTGCCACTCGCCGTTGGCTTCGTCGGCATCATCGCCTTTGGATTCCATATTGTAAACTCGTCCAAGTACTCTCGATGCGACCCTCTCATCCGACCGACTCTTTTCACATCTCTCACCTCCGTCACCGGCTATTGCATTACCGTTGTCCATGGGATCATTGCCTGGTGCCTCCTCTACTATGTCCCTATGTACCACGAGGTAAGAGGCTCATCCCCTCTGAGCGCCGGTGTGGCACTTCTACCTTTCACCGGCACCGTTGCCCCTGGGGCCATTATTATTGGGCTCCTGGTTACCAAGACTGGCCAGTACCGGCCCTATCTCTGGGGCGGTTGGTTGTTCGTGCCCATTGGCCTTGGGCTCTTGATGCTGCTTGAAAAGGACACTCCTACTTGGAAGTGGGCCATCATCTACCTGACTGGGGGCATCGGCCTCGGAGGTCTCTACTCAGCTCAGGCCTTTGTCTGCCAAGCTGGCGCATCCAATGCTGACGTCCCCTTCGCGGCGGCCCTGTATGCCTTCAGCCGCAATCTGGGCCAAACAATTGGCGTGGCTGTCGGAGGTGTGACTTTCCAGAACCAGTTCCAGAAGCAGATCAAGAACAGCGCCGAGTTTTCCGACAAGGCAAGCGAGTGGTCCAAGGACGCCTCTGCGCTGGTCGAGATCATCAAGAAACTTCCGCCCAGCATGAGTGCCATGAAAGACATCATCGTTGACGGCTACATGAAGAGTCTCCACACGGTGTGGCTGGTTCTTTGCATTCTCTCCTCGGTGGCGCTAGTCGCCGCTGTGGTGCTAGTGAAGCACAAGAGCCTGGATCGGGATTTTGAGACGGAGCATGGGCTGGTGGATGTAAAGCCCAGGAACGAGAAGACTCCCGATGAACAAGTTTGAGTGTTGATCGGTGGGAGGTATTTACTTGCGAAAGGCTGTCATGACTGGATTAGAAAGAAGGAAAACATCCTGGCAGATAATGGTACTGGAGCACACATATCATGATGACTTATAGATTGAACCTGGGGCAACTTATTAGGCGTTTAGAAGGAAAGGAAACATTAGACTTGGAAAGAATAAATCGAGATGACTCCATAACAATGAGTTTCATTCAACTGTGCTCTTCTATTACCCACCAATAATATTCTTGATGTAAGAGATACTTGGTCACTCCAAACCCAAGGTAGAATTACTAGGATGCTCTCTTCGCAACACCTTTATCATGAACAACTTATTACAGCAGCTGTCCCATTTCCACCGCATGAGTCCCCTGGGCTTTAACATCGATGAGGCCCCGGCCGAGTGCATAAGATCAAGAACATTTCAAATCCTTTCTTATAAATACATAAAATATATACAAGAGAAAATGGCATGGCAAGACATGACATTCCAGCTTGACGCCTGCTGTGGGTGGGTCTGTAAGGTTAGGTAATTAGGTGGAGAATTGTGCTAGAATAAGTTACAAAATACCGGTACTTAGGTACCTAAGAAGGTAGGCTGGGACCCCCCCCCCCCCCACATGTTCCAACCCGCCAACACCTCAAAAACTTGGACGTTTCATTGCGGCGTCCTCACCAAACAACATTGTTTTACGATATCACAAACATGTCTATTCCACCACAGCTCATTCGCGTCAAGCGCAAGCGGGTCGATGAATCGCCCGTAACGTTCCTCCGTACGTGACTCCATGACTTCGTTGGCTCACGAAAACATGGTATCTGACCCGGAGCAGAGTTTGACGAGGGCGCAAAGCGACACCGCACCGGAAGCAATTGGGTGTATCAGCGTAGGCACGCCGGTCCCCAATCCCCGACAGAGGTTTCTTCAAGGCTAGAACGAGATGCTCGACCTATCATCCACGTATCGACTCCTGACGACGACTACAAAAGCAACAAGCACGATGCCGAATACGACGCGCAAGCAGGAGGCGCCAACCATGCTTTACAGGCAACCAAACCAACCGATGCCAACAGATTGGCCGCCGAACCACGACGCTTTCACATTTCGAAAAAGATGATGATGTCAAACGAGAGCAGTGTGTCGGGCTCTGGGCTCACCAAGAGAAGGCGGTACGGTCCCGCCGTCTTCGTCGAACGTAGTAAAGCCAGGGCCGCCCAAAGAACTTCTCGGGCTGCCGCCCTGCAAACACCACCCTCCGACCAGGTTGGAAAAGCAATTGAGACGGCAGATATAGCCTTAGATCCCCCAGTCGAGGAGCGTCGACTCAAGAAACCAACTGTGAAGAGCAGATCGCGGTCTCCTCAGGATCCGAGCCGTCGCTCACCACTGCCAGCCTCATTCATGAGCCCACACAGCCAAGAAATGGCCAAAGTCGCGGCTGACATGAACGACTGGGTGATGAGAGAGATCGGGGCAAATCTCGACGATATGGAACAGGAGAAGAGACTAGAAAAGGCCAAATTCAAACCGAAGGCTCCAGCTAAGAGATACCAGGAGCGCCACCCTGAGCTAGTCTCCCGTCCTCAGCAACCTGCCGAGGTTGAGATCGACACCCCTATGAGCGACGTGAGTGACATGGAAGACGACGATGACTGGGTTATTGAGGAATATGTTCGCATACCAGCACACGCCATGACTATAAACGTCGCTCCCACTGATGTCGGTGTGTTGGTGCTGGATGGCGAGGAAGATAGCAACCTATTTTTCGGTCCCGAGCGCGACGAAGACGACGAACTCGATGAAGACGATGAGGATGAGAATGGTACGTTGTTTTAAGGGGTATTTTGTCCGACACCGAGACTAACACGGAGTTCTTATAGCCGAGAATTACTATACGGCAGACTATCCTGAGGACGAGGTGGAATCCGACGATGAGTACAACCGGTATGCCTACGGGTACCGAAATGCCAACGCGTCCGACAATGAGGAGTATGACAACAGAAACTTCGATGAAAGCGATAAAGACGACATGGTGATTGAGGGGGACGACGACGATGCAGCCATGACCCGCATCAAGGCTTACATGAAACGAAACAGTGCATTTCAGTAACTACTCGGGAGTCAACCCGCTACCAACGGATACCGTGCTGTGTAATGCGGTTGCATTCACAAACGCGAATGCTCAAACCGCAATCATCATACATGACGCATAATGCCCGACTTGACAGGCCTCAGCTTCGTTTTCATCTTCCGACTGGACACGAGCGCTCCATCCCGCAAGCCACGTCGTCACAGTATCATCCTCTCGCCCCTCGTTTACTTCAATGCTACCATCGTTGGCTCACCAGCCGGAGTTGCAGATAGTTAAGTATGCAGCCGAGTATGCAGCCGACAATCTCTAGCCGTTCGGTTTCCCCAACAGTCGCCTTGCAGAAAGTGCATGTCACACGGTGTGCGCGCAAACCTTGCGTAGTTACTGCAGGCTTGCCATGTGTGAATGCGATGATGGCGTATGGCAGGGCTGCAGGAGGGTGACATTGACGGTGGTCTCGACCCCGCGGGACCGGGATGGTCTTATTTGTCGTTCTCTCCGACTCCACCTCCGCCTCCGTTTTCGTCTTGTCTTTTTTCCCCCTTTGTGGTGTTGTCTTTCGGATAGGTCTCGCCTCTTCCAAAGGACCCCTGCATCTGACGGAACAAACAAACCGGGAACAGTGAAATGTGCGGAAATCAAGTTCAATTGTATTTCAAGAGTGGGAACATATCACGAGGCAATGAGAAAGTGACATTGAACAATCAGTAGGAGAGACAGAAACTATGGTGGCCAAAAGTGCCGTTGAAACTTGTACATGCTCACTCTAAACCCCCCTCCCAAAACGCCCATTATGAACAGTCATACCCATTTCGTCCTCCTCATTAGCCCGTAGTGTTTTCAAGAAAAGGAACCTTATGACTTAGTAATACAGCGGTGAAAAACGAGACAAACAAAAGAACAATAGTCCTCAAGACCAGATCCCGTCTTCAGCCCCTGCCAAGTTCCCTGCTCCCAAAAGCAGGAGTCAGATTCCTGGCAGAATCTCTTTTTAATTTTCTCTTCGTCCCCATCCCTAGGTTGAGTAATAGTCATAAAATAAATACAAAGGAAATGATGTATGTGGTGTACATGTTCAGGGATGGGTACGTGAATACATGATGTTCGTATCGTCGCAAATTACAGCTGGTCATAATAAATATTCGTCGGTTAGCCGGTGACAAAATAATGAAAGACGCTTATTCTTAGAAGGGCCAAGGCCGCTCCCTAGTGTGGGCTCTGGGGATCTCATTATTTAGAGCTTCAGGCGTCGGTGCTCCTTTCTGCGTCGTCGCTCTCGTCGCTCTCGGTATTGTGTGGCACGCTTAGTGGCTTCATCAACTGTTAGATCAACATCCCCAAAGTCGTAGGTTCAAAGAATCACTTACCCCAGTCACGGGCCTTGAGCTTGATTTCAGGGTCAACCCATTCATAATTCACAGCGCGTTCTGGATAGCGCTGAGCGAGGCCAAGAGGCTCATTGGGCTTGTCCTGATGGTCACGCTCACGGCACTTGATACTGATCTGTTTCGGCTCGAGGCTCTCCTCGTTCTCGAAGATCAACCAACCATCGTCATCCCAAATGGGAATTCGCTGGTTCATGCGATAGTACCAAGCCTGAAGACCCTGAACGGTTCGCTCGGGTGTCTTGCCGAATCGTCGGGCAAATTCTTGCTTAATTCGCTGCCACTTCATCTTCTTATCGTGCCAGGCGTAGATGATGAAGTCGCCTTGCTCAGTGGTATACTTCTGGTTAATGTGTCTATTCTCGCCTTCAGGGGGTGGACTGGGGTAGCAGTCTTGTACCCGATAGGAAGGGCTGCTGAAGCTATAGCTATAGCAGGCGTCCGGGCTGGAGTAGCCTTGTGGTGATGGGCGGCGGTGATCAGTAGCAAGAGCATACTGGCTCAAGCTGGTGGCTGTTCCCATTTTTGAAGAGAAGAAACCAGCGACAGGGTCCTCGAAGGTACGGGGCCATGAAGGTCGGCGTGGGGTGAGGTTATGGAGGAACAAAGGGTCCCGGATCAGACTGGGCAACGGGGACAGAGGCGCCCAGTGGTTGGTTTGCCCATTAGATCGAGCGAGAGCTTCCACGCCTTGGTCGAACTCATCCAAAGGAGGAAGACTGAATTGAGTCGTCTCACGGGGTGAGTCTGGGCAGAGGAGGCTTGGGAGATGTGTGTTTGAATCTGGACCTGCGCCGCCAATTAGTTAGAAAATCACTACCTTGCATACAACTTAGGGACTTACCTTCGAACCCGATTCTGGGACTTCCAGAAGTTGATGCTGGCGGTGTCTGTGGTAGAACCTGTTGCTGGATGAAAGGTCCAGTGAAGAGAGCTCCCCTCGAGTTGCTCAAGACAGTCGAGGTGACTCCTGCAGCATCAAGAGGCGGGATACCCATTGTGATGGATATTGATTGAATATCAGGCGGGACTGAAGAAAGGTTCCGTTTGGCAAAGACTGTTCCAGGAGGATGGCAATACCCTCTTTGAAAGGGTTATAAGACAGAGCAATTGCGGGTCAGTCCCTTGAGAAACGAGTGTAGATTATAGGACAAAAGCACAAGCCAGTCGGCAGTAGATGTGTGTCGAGACAAGACCCTTTAGTTCAAGCAAGGGGAAAGGGAAGGTCTTAAGTAGGAAGGGAGGGTTAAAGAACGAATACTGAACACGCCAGGCACAGGTTTATTAAGGGACATCGAGGCATGAGGGTCTGTGACTCTTGTACCCATCGGCTTGCAAATTTGTCCAGGCCCCGGCCAAGTTGAGAACCGTCTGATCATTTGAGGCTAATGCAAGGTTTTCTTCTTTTCTGCTCGGTACCTGAGTCAACATTGATACCCCTCCCCGGGAGTATTGTACCTCCCATGTCTCGACTGTGAGGGTCTGTGTGTCACCCTTTGCTGAATACGAAAGAGACATTACCAACATCCAACTTGTAGGTTGGCAAAAGCCCTTTGGGGGCGGGCCCCTCTGTTGCCAAACGGGGGCTGGACCGGATGTGCAAAAGTTCGGCAAGGACTCGTACCTGCGGCTAGGAGAGACAAATACGTACAGTATTGGGGTTGGAGGTTGTTGTAGGCTCCGGGATGTGACCTCTCGGAGAGTTTGTTAATACTGTAGATGCACTCCCGCACCTGAAGGATCGACTTTGCTTTGCCACGGCCGCCTAGCTGCAGGCTGAACCAGCTAACCAACTATCAACTTCGGTGGAGCACACAGGGAAGCGTGTATATGCATTCGAAATGGGTGATAGACAGGTTATCTGAAGTAAGATCAGTTCTCTCGGTTATATCCTGCTGCAAATGAGCAACTTGGATGGGGTAGTTAGTCGTACGGCCTGGGTTGCGGGGTAAATGGTGTATCATCTGGCGGATATACCGTGTCGACGTATCGTAATACAGGCACCCGCTAAGGGGAGTAGTTGAGATCCCGTCAACGAGCCCTCCTGTGTACTTCTCAGACAGATCCAAGCTATGGAAGAGGGGTCGGCATGGGCCAGTACGGTAGTCTCGTTCAATGATTAGAGGACCAGTCCCGACTACTTCGGAAGCAAGGGGAAGATAGCTAGCGGAGCGACCCATTTAACGCAACTTTGGTTCAATGGCTAGCCTGCGTACGTCCAAAGAACCTGGACACAACAGAGTAGGATCTCGGAGGCGAAGACATTGGGACAATCGAACCGCACGGTCCTTGGAGACACCCTTGGGGCCCATAAACCAAAAAGTTACGCGGAGACGGAAGCAGGAATAATAAGACCAAGGACACGGGCAAAACAGTTGGCGGCTGAAACTGTGGAGGTAGTAGCCACTGGGCCACAAACCCGCATTTGGGACTGGTTGATCCAACCGTCTTTGACGTACATTAGATCACGCAGGCCAAACCGATCCAATCCAGGGACAACCCTGCAAATCACTCTCGATTGGCCCGATAGAGCTGTGAGGGGGTGTGAGGCGACGAGGATGCTCCGAGCTAGGTGTGCCACAACACAAACCACCAACGGCCTCGAGAACAAACGTTGAGAGTTGCCATTGACATGGTGATGGTAAAGCAGTAAGGATGAGAATTGTCCAATAGGCATCTTGGAGAAACTTTGTTCGCCCTTTCATCTACCAACACCCCCGCCAGCCCTCCACCTCAGTCTGTCGAGCAATAAAATGTGGATGTCATTCGCCAGACTAAAATCCGGTATGGGCAGACTTTACAAAACATCCCATGATGCCACCACCTTCAGGAATTAGCAACGGGATTAACTAGCGAGAGCATAGGCGATGGTTACTAGCCCTAGGTAAACGGGAGAAGACACGGCGGTAGGTGGAGTTCTCCCAGCCATCCCCGTGCCAAAATAAACATTCTAGCTAGAAAGCCGCCACCGCGATTATAGGTCGTCGGCCGTCGGTCACAGGCTCAACAGCTCTATGGGGATGGCATCGTCGAGACCCGCGTGGCCATGGTGTCAGAAAGGTAAGATCGGCGATTGTGGGGCCGATGTCTGCCCTGGTGATTTTATGCCCCCTGCCTTCACTATCGGCCTATTTGCTTTTCCTCGCCAGCAGATCTACTGTCATTTGCACTTGTATAGTACTCTGACCCGTGTTGAACGAGAAGTAACCGCGAGGACGGCTTGGCTGCCCAGGTAAGGGTAAGGGTCAATTAGTGACGAGGATCGCGAATGGGAAATCAACCGAAATCCGACAAGTCGTACTTTCATGTCCATCTCCGCTCAAGTGCAGACGGCTCGACGATGAACTAAGTACGCGGTCGGTCCTGAGCCCTCAGACTCGTTGTTTCTTCTCCTTTCAGAGGTGCGACCACTAGTTGCTGCGTGTCTTGACGGCGACCCTGCAGGTTCACCCAGCTTCGGACAAGGGCTGCCTCGCAGCAAACTTGGTGCATAGTCCGACGGAAATGTCATCGTTAGCAAAATCCCTCTCTGGCCTCTTCTCGCCCCCCCTCCCCCAAACTAATTTCTCAATGTCTGTGGCTTTCCCTTGATCTTCAAGGGGGGAAGACTTTTCTGGCATGGCGTGGCCCCTCTGCATATCTTCCTATCTTCCTCTCCCCTTTTGTCTCCCTCTCAATGGAGACTTCTAGAACATCCAACCTAGCAAGAGAAGACAGGATAACAGGTAGGGTTACGGGATAGCTCTGGTCAAACGTTAAAAACCGTTGAGGGCGCTTAGAGGCGTTTGGTGCGCCGAGGCATACTGGAGTTAGTAACGGTATCAAGGCAAACGGCAAGGCGTCGATAGCTCACACGCATGTGATCTAGGTTGGAGTATAGAATTCTAAATCGGAGGGACGAGTATGGGAAACCTAAGCCAAGCTACCACTTTGCCTTTGCTTTTTGGATCTTGCTGTTCTCAGCCCAAAGGCCTATCCTATGGCTCGCTCTCAGTAGCAAGTTCATAGGTGGAGACCCTCAACAACGCCGATGGGACGCAGGAGGCAGAAGACACTGCCACAGGGATGCCAACCCGATTTGGAGGACGATGCAGGATGATGTTGGCTTCGAGAGACTGGCCTAATATTGTAAATGTGAGATGTGACGGGCGAGATGCCTGTACTCACTAGTGGGCGAACTTGGCAATCGTAGGGGAAATGGATTTGTTGGAGGTGGCGGGGCGGCCTGTGCACTGGATCGAAAGCCCCTTACGCATGTCAACATGGCACAAGGTAGTAATACGAGATTGAACACAGAAAAAAATCGTCAACTTGGGTATAGTTGTAGAGATGAAGAGCCACGTTTCTTTGAGGTGGCCATCCGTTACATACTAATGGAGCACGAGCCTTCCCTAAATGAGGTGGAGACTTCTCTACCAGGTCGCTGTGTTTCTGTATCCTCAGGCAGCAACAAGACTATCTATTCGTTCTTCTACGTCTTATTTCGAACCTCCACTACAGCATTTTCCAACCGCCTCCATCTCCCTGCTTCTCTAGGTTCTCGCATCCTTGCGATTCTTCTCCCTGTATGCAAGACGCAGAAGTCCAAGCCCAGACAGCTGTGGTGTGCGCCGCTAACTTGTTGGCTGCTTGCTCTAATGCGGCGAAATAGCGAAATTTATGTATCGCACAGTTCTCTCCGCTCCTGCAGTACACACCTTACGTGCTGCAACGCAACAAAAGGAAGCATACCTGGCTGAGCTGAGAGGGGACGCTTTGACCTTCGTGCAACAACAACAACTCCAAGACATGTCAGCATGCTTTCTTTTTCTGTCTCGATACTTTTACCATGCCCACTCATCGCCATCCGTTCGCTTTCTACCCCTCCTAATCCCTTGCTCCCAGACCGCGTTGCGGAGCCGTCTCACGAGTCAGGCCAAATCAGACAAGCTCTCGTAGGCCACGTCTAAGCCTTGAGCCATCGCCTGGGCTCGACTGAGCTCGACTGAGCTCGACTGAGTCTAAGGATTTGACACATCTCATACACTTGAGTCCCCAGCATCTCCACACAACCTTTCCACCTCAATCGCTTTAGTTCATTTTCTCCATGCACCTACCTCTCTCCACGTCTCAATCGGATGGCTGGACCATCAATCTAGCGTTTACTCTAACACGGCATATTCCTTCCAGTAGGCACTCACAACTTCCCCTCCTCATTCTCGGGGTCTCGAGTTTGCCCTCATGTCTTGGCCACTGCCAAGCAGTACGTCTCCTGACTGATTTGCTAATCTCGAAAAAATATAGTCATACCATTAGTTTCCGTCCCTTGTCTCTGCATAACTTACGTCTGAGTAGATTAACATCAGATCAGCTCTCTTCATTGGCGGTGAGATGATCTCAATACTGTGTGTACAGAGAATACTCCCCCCACGTCACCACCTATTCAAGGCAAAGCCTCGGTCAGGGCTTCGTTCGAAGAGGCTTTCAACTGTCATCACATTCATCAACGAGTGCAAAGGTCATTCTTTAGGTGAACTAGAAAGAGCTATTTCCATCTCATTCTTCCCCAGCCTCCTGTTCGGGTTACGTACCGCATCTCCTATTCCCTGGACCATTGTCCTTGCATACCCTAGGCAAGTTGGCATGGTCATTCGTCCCAGGAGACTTGTCAAGATGGCATTTCTGCGGTACTCGAGCAATCCCACAGCCTCAGTATGCGTGGAGTCTACCAAAAAAGTCATCCAATATTGGTTGCCGCTCCCCATTGTATTTGACTCGGCTGCCCCACTCCACTATTAGCAAGGCCTCCGTCTTTGGGCCACTTGGGCCACTAATTATATTCTCCATTTTTGATGACGGACTAAGAATGTCGATGGGCTGGGACAAGAGACTAGGGTTGCAGATCGACGGAGATCCCGTTTGATGAGCTTTTAATTAGGTGCCGGAGGCTTGGTCCGTCCCCGTGTGTTCATTCAAATCGTGGACGAATATCCCAACCTCCACTACACCAGCACGCACGCACATGCGCTCGCCATAGTACATTCCGTGAATCTACTAGCTCCTCTCAATAGGAAACGTAGAGATGCGAGGTTACTCGATACAAGTAGCCAATCAGTCACAGGATATCGATCATCTTTGGAGCTAGGATGCTCGAATAATATCGTATATCACCTTGCGTATGTACGCGAAGGAGGGTTCCTATCTTTTCTTTTTCCCCTTAGCCGCATTTCTGGCCTCACACTACCAGCCAGAGTGTTCTCTCACTTTCTTACTGTATGTACAAGACACGAATATAAGAGAAGATGACAGAGAGAGACTACCATTAAAGACCTTATTAATGCGGGGAATGAAAGGCAGAAAGGTCGGTTCGGGGTCCAGAGTCTGTTGGTGGTTTACCACATTTACATCGAGTCTCAAGGTTTCAGAGAACTACATGTGTCTATATCGTCAAGCAGGGGTTTATCCGTGCGCCAGACAGTGTCTAGGGGTTATTGTCTGAATACACAGCCATCATATTGCCTCGACCTCAAGTAGGATTTCGGAGAACCCTCAAGAGTCGACCGGCCATCAGCTCCTTTCCTGACTCTTGGAAACATGATGTCTGACCAGACCCAACACATGAATCAGGTACCCGCAGACTGTTTCCTTCTGCGCTGTCGGTCCCACCGACAGACGGCATAATTTCTAGAGCTGGGCTGGTTCTAGAGTTTGGACACTGCAGCTTCTTGGGACATCGATCCAGTTCCAGCAAACGATTCGTCCCCTGAGAAATTCCTAGTCGCGGCATCAATACGGCCCGAGATTTTTATGGTTCACTCAGTGGCAAGAAAAAGCAAACAGAGGCACCTATGTGGGAATACAAACGTACCAGCCTCGCTCTGCACCCGAGCTAAGAAAACTGCAATCGCTATTGAGCTCACACTCCCATTTCCCCATGGAGTTTGGTCCACTCGCGGGTGATTCAGACGTGTCTGCTATGCATTTGTTAGCATGCACCACCAAGCTATAAATGGGATTTACATGCGAACTTACCTTGTTTCACGCTTCCCTGCATGTTTCGTCTGCGGTAGACGCTCAGCCCGCAGGTGAAGGCGTGGAAATCCTCAGTTTCAACACTATCTGGGATGTTTCCCGTGAGCACGCGGCCCAACGCAATGACGACGGCGGCATGTGTACATAGCACCACTGCACGTTTGCCTTCTGCGTCACAACGCTCGATTATAGCTTGGATTGCAGCTGCAACTCGCTCGTAAAGGCCATGAATGGCTTCTCCTTTTCTCGACGGGGCTAATGCCGAGACATAGCTATCGTCGTAGGCCGGGAAAAAGGATCTGAGCTGCTCTGGTGGCGCCGGGATTGGATGCTCAAATGGCGCCGCTCCAAAAAATTCGCAGAGTCCGTACTCAGGGCGGATGATAGTAGCTGTAGAATCGACGCCTGCACCTTCCCTCTCCAACTGACGACGTTTCAGCTCGACGAAGGGGGCGATAGTCTGAAGGCACCGATAGTAAGGACTAGAGTACACAACATCAATCGGAGGGTTCAGAGTCATCAAGTAGCTTCCCATCTCTTTGGCCTGGTTGACTCCATGAGATGTCAGGGCGGGGTCTGCGGGGATACCTGTCGGAGAGGGGATGGATGCCGAGTAGATTCCCGTGTGAGGGTCAACGCTCCAGCTGGACCGGAACTGGTTACAATGTCAGCATGAGGTCGGACAAGCAGGGGTCTGATTCTCATTGCTGTAGCGATTGAGAGCACGCCTTGACCAGGCAACTTACCCCATGTCGAGTAACGTATATGACCTCAAGAGGCATTTTAGTCCTTTTCCAGGAGGATTGCCGCTATCCGTGAATTGTTTAGTAAACTTGCCGTGTTTTAGAGTTCTCTAGGTGTAAGCAGGGAAAGAAGTCAAAAGGCGTAGAGGTGTGAGGCTGAATGTAACCGCAGGATCTTGATGTGCCTCGGGATCTCTGGTGTTGCAGCAGGTCACGATCCAGTGCAACGCCGGGGCCGGCCCCACTTGCCAGATATGCCCAGCCAAACTAACGGCTTAGCCTTAGGTAGGGAGGGAAGGGACGAGGGACGAACATCGGGGCCTTGGGTCTTTCATCGCAAACCTTTTGATCCAGGGTTAAGCGGAGGGTATCCGGCCATCGGGAAGCGGGGCGCGATGAATTATTGTGACGAGGTTGTCGTCATTTTTTAAAGTAGGGACCTGGGTGGGTGCATTACTGAAAAGTGATGTCCAAAAGGGTTTGTCATTGAAGGTCATCAACGAGGTGTTTCAAATAGACCACGATAACTTGCTGTAAGTGGCTCTTGTTTGAATATGTACACTGCAGCTCGCAGAGCCCCTGCTTTAAGGCTTAGCTCTCAAAAAGGCTGTAACCGCTGCCAACTATCATACTCGCTCCCCGTTTTTGATAATCCTTCCCGAGGTGCGTACGTTTTTCTTAACCAAGTGTAATGTAAATCTAAGCTTACCTAAATAGTCCAAGTTCCGAATTGCGAGCGCGTGGTCATCGTGAGATCTAACTTTGTGTAAATTTGGCAGCTTGAGGGCAAATTGGTAGCCTGTAAGGAGAACCCTTATATACTGATGTGTGGTGCAATTCTAGTACACTATGCTAGAATTGGTTGATCTTTTTGGCTTTGCCGGATTGGTCTATTGTTCAGTTAGTCACACCACGCTAAACGTTACATCGCCAACCTGGAGTGAATATTTTGAATCGAATTCTCAAATTACAACACAGTTTAAGAAATATAATTGAGGATAAGTTATAATTAAACATTACGAGACAGTATACCTCATTGGAGACGTCTGCATTTCTGACAAGTCCTGATGCTCTATCCTTAAAACTAAAAAATAGACTAAAGCGCGGTTATGCTCCAGGGTAGACAGCGAGCGAGTGAGATGCAACGAAAAACGAGTGGGTCTCGTGCTGGTGGCTGACATCAGCCATTTTCGCCAATTTGAGCCGTCTCGAAATCCTGGGACGGATTGGCGAGTCTAGTTAGCGACTACAACTTACTACCAATTTACCTCATTGAGCATATGTATCATTAAATACAGCTTAATTAACGATGGAAGAATCATTCATATCAGATACACAGACTGGGACTTCGAAGGGGACTCGAGCCCCGACTCAGAAGTCCCCTAAGAAGAAGGTCGTTCGACGTGATCCCGATAAAAGGCGTATGCAGAATCGCCTTGCTCAAAAGACTTATAGTAAGTACTGAAAAATGCCTGCCGGTAGTAGAAATAGAATAACGGAGATGCATATGCGACGGTGGGGATATTTGGTGGATGGGATGAATGACCGGGCTGGACCAGCCGGCTTCTTATACACAGAATTCTGGCTGACGCGAGCCAACAGGGGAGAAACAGCGGAAGCGGATCGAAGAACTGGAGCGCCGCGCAGAAGCAACTAGCTCCGTAATAGACCTGACAGTGTCCTCATCCAATGAGCTGCAAGTTGCAGTGAGGCCTAATGTTGTGCCTGCAGCTATCCCAGGGGAGATGGTTGACCCTACCCTTCTTCAGAACAACACACCCAACTCTGCTGCTGAGTCGTACACCAATTCAGAAGATGCAGAAGAAACACTCGAGGATCAAGACCTTCTCTCTACCAACTTCGACCAATGGCTTGTCGAAACCACCCCTGAGGATCCTCCCGTCCCTCCAGTTATCTTCTTCAACTGCGGCTGTCCTATCCTTCACGTGCCCGTCCACCCCTCATCTATCCTCCTCCCTGTCATACCTGATCCTCGCATGAATACGCTCCGCATAGACATCTTATGCTCTGTCCAAGCTTTTATCGAGAACTGTCTCCAAGTCGGCGTCACCCATTCCATGTTCTGCTCCGATGATGCCATCTCTCCCTTTTACCGTCCGCAAATCGACGCCCTCGAGGAGCGTACTAGCCTCGTCGCCTCGGTCCAGCGTGGATTCCGCGGGTTGCACTTTGATTTGAGGCCGACGAGGACTCAGGTCATTGTCAATCACCATCCGTGGGTGGATGCGATTCCGTTTAAGGACCTTCGTGACAACATCATCACGTATGCTGATGAAATTGACGAGGATGAGTTTTTCCACGATGCATTGAACCATATGACGTGTTGGGGGAGTGTCAGAGGAACTCAAACGGGTTCACCGTGGGATGGTCGAAGTTGGGAAGCCAGCGAACTCTTCCTGCAAAAGTGGTGGTTTATTGTCGGTGGAGAAGATGGTGAATTGACCAGAGTGTCTAGGTGGTGGCGGTCATTAAGGGGAGAGAGGGTAACGGAAATTTTGTAATCATGACCAACTGTTAAGCATTTTGATCAGGAGAGCCCGGGAATTTGTTCACAAATGTATCAATAAGCCGCACTCTGTGTATGTGCGAGAGTGGTTATACCACAAATCTGGATAGCAATTGTTGGGTGGCCAAGATGGTTTGATTGCTGTCTTATGAAATACTCCCAGTCTATATGAGTGATAGTTACAACATCAAACATGCCTGTTGTGACTCTAGAGAAACTCATGCGCCGCCAGTGCAGATGATAAGGGACTGTTCCTTGCCTGGATACAGAAGATGTCCTCCGCGCCGTAAATCGCAGACTCACACCACCCAAGAGGTAAACCAAAGTTCAGAAGCAAGAACGCAATGATCTACCGTGAACGCCCCCTACCTAGAGAAATAGTAAAACGGGCTGAAGGAAAATCCCATCCAAGAACATGAAAAATAAAAGCTTCACTAGTTGATCCCAAATGCCAATTCCATATTTCCTGAGGTTCTCATAGTTTCCAATTGTAACTCCATACAAATTTCGTATTCCCAGGTGATTCACTCCATTGTTGGCATAAAATGCAATCGTTGTTCATCATGGTGGTGTTGAGGACTCCGGGGCCCTGGGGTTTGGCCGCAAGATTTTACATGACAGTGCAAGAGCCCAGAGTCCGTGCCCTGCGACGACCATTGCCGACCAATCCACCATCTGCCTCGTCAAGGTGGAGTGTCTGGGCCTCACGGGCTCGACGCCTGCGTCTTCGGTGTCCGGGGCCTGTCATGCCAGTCTCCTCACTGGCCTGCATGTAATCGGCCCATTTCCTCTCCAGCCTGCCCGCGGCGGCGAGGTCTCCCTTCAGAACACGCTTTTGGTGCTCATCAACGGTCATCTGGAAGCCGTAGAAACACTTCAGACCGATAAGCTGGGAGGGATAGGTGACACGACCGGGCAGGCCGGCAGCGGGTTTGACCTGGGCGTTTCGGAAGAGCACTTCTCTAATACCTGTCCAGGTCACATTTTGGCAGTCGAAGACCGTCATTTGTAGTGATAGCTTTGGGGGTTTGCTTGCGCTGAGAGACCGTTTGGAGCGCTTGTTAACCATTGATGCTGCTTCTGCGAGCACTAGATCGCTAATTCGCGTGTTGTCCAAATCGATATGGCTAAGGCGGACGCAGTGTTGCATCAGGGGAAGCACTCCTGTGTCTCCAATATTCTCGCAGTAGCTCAGAGATAAATGCTGTAAGGATGTAGCACATGGAGCCTTGGCGAGATGTTCGGAGAGCAATGAGTTGGTGATGTTCTCGAGGTCTTCTAGCTCGAGATGTGTTAGCTTAGGAGTGGTTGCGAGGATTTTCTCCAGGGCGTTGTCTGTCAACAACGTGCAACGCGAGAGTTGTAGACCGCGGAGATTGGGGACTTGATGAGCAAGTGCTTTTAGACCAGCATCTGTCAACCGAGTACAGCAGGTCAAATTCAAGTGTTCGAGTTTCCGGGGGGGAACAACAGGAATATCTGTCAAAATATCAATCTCGGGGTTGACTCCATGGACCATGATCTGGAGTGCCTGATCAGTGAGCTCTTCGCACCCACTCATGATAAGCCTTTGTAGATTGTTTGTTTTGAAGATGGCCTCGGCAACTTCGACGTTGTCGAAGCCTCTGATATCCCCGACTCGAAGGTCGCTCAATAAAGGGCATCCTTCAATTACGGCTTTTACACCCCGTGCATCAACTTTGCCACACCAAGAGATATTGAGGACCTCTAGTTGGGGACAACATTCGGCAATTATGGCACAAGAGGTATTAGATACCGCATTCAATCCTGTCAAGTTGAGATGGATCAGGTTCTCGTTGCCCTTTATCAGAGCATGGAGTGTATGCTTCTGGAAGTTCTGGCAACCCTCAAGAGTCGCACGCCAGAGGTTCTTACACGACTTGATAATAGCATCCGTGCGCTTGTAATGCTCGACTTGGACACAGCCTCGAAGATTCAGATCCCTGATAAATGGGCCGGCAGCGGTGATGATCCTAGACAGCGAATCGGCGGGAATTTCCCTATAAAACTCGGAGGCGTCGAGGATAGCCCACAATTGACCATCGAAACAGGCTTTGTAGAACGCTTTGGACACACGGGAGGCTCGTACTAGCTCTTTTGGGCAAAAATAGGAGAAGATCTGAATTTGAATCTCATGAGGCATAGCATCCCAGAAGCGAAAAGGAGGTTTCTGGATCTGCTTTGCCTTGATATCGGCGGGGAGCGGAACAGTCGCAAAAGACGAGATTGGGGTGCCATTTTCGACTCTTCGGATGGCAAGGTGACTTGCAATGCTCTCAAAGGGGAATTCTCCAGTCGACGTGGAAGTGGTTGTGGTCGTTGATGCGCTGGGATATCCAAGAGGCGACGGCTGTGGAGTGGAGGAACCACCTCTCTGTGGAGCTCCAGGGGGACCCGTCCCAGCGAGGCTGACGCAAGATAGAGTACTTCGGGTGCTATAAGGGCTTCCACCAACCGATCTAGAACGGCGCAGACCCGGAAGCGAGGGTGTAGACGAGATGCGCTGAATACCACGGAGCAGACGGCGACGACCCTTGCTCTTGATGGGCATGTCCGGCGGAGTCGGAGGCGGGGTGGAGACAGATCCTGGGGCCGGGCTTGAAGTGCCTGAATCGATTTCAATTACCTCGGCCATGGTGGAGGGAGAAGATGACGTTATTCGCAAAATTTAAGCGGGGAAAACAATATGATTAGTTACTGTCCCCGTCTGGAAGCCTCGAAGTCTTCAACAGCAGAGACTGAGTATAATCCCATCCGGCGTCTCTCGGTCGGAATGAAGTGATAATGGCTCTCAAAGTAGGCCCTTGTCGCCACTGTCAACGGGTAGTGGGGGGATTTCGTAGGCTCGTGTTCTAGGTCCTTGCTTGGGTGGCGGGGGCACGGTGCTATTTCATCGCTAGCGAAAGACGACGGTGTTCGGCCGAGGAGAGCGACGGGACCTAAGAAGGTGCAATAGAGTAAATCGAAGAGTAAAAGCTGCGACCGATTGTGAATGGGAGTGGGCGGCCGAATTGTCGGAGGAGTTTGGAGGGTGGACAGGTAATCGTTATTATCCAGGGCTGAAGAGGACGAGATCAGCAGACTGGACGAGGGTGATGGTGGGGGGTGTCAGCGGGCCGTTATGCGTACCTAGGGACAGACTGTAACTCGTAGACAAGACAAGAAGACACTGACCAGAAGCACATGCCCAGAGGGGAGGGGGACATGACCGTGATCACCAGAGCGAGAGTGAGTGAAGAGGATGAGGAGGGAACAGGCGCATGGGTGGTGAGTGTTTTTAAAAAGAAGTTTAAGCAGGAGAAAAAAAACCACAAAGGAAGGATGGCTGTCATGGTTCCTTGACTTCGCCCTCCCCTCCACACCCCCTTCGCCATCCTCTCCCTCTGTTTAGCATGAAACGACGGTACATAGTAGTTTTTTGGGGGAAGATGGACCCCGTTTTCCGGGACAAGGCGATAGGTTCCACTACGGCTTATCGTGCTGCAGCTCTATGCTTCGCGACTTGGGTTCTCGGCCGTTGGGTCTAGGTCTGGGCTTTTAAGTCTGGAAAGTTTCATACGTGATACCTCTGCAGGCTTTGCTGTCTATACTTTCTGTTGTAAATAGCTACCCATAGAAGTAGAACTCAAACATATCAATAGAGCTGATCACCTCATTCCAGCACCTCACCAGAGAACGGCCACGCCGTGACTTTGGAGACACTCAGACTATCAACACACCACCACCCAGCATGACACCTTCTTTACACGAGGATAACACCCTAGAACAAGCAACGGGGCGTTATTCCGAGCGCCAATCGCCTTTCTGCTATGCATCTGTCAGGGGTCTGTATACGGGCCTCTTGGATGTGAGGCTTGGGGATAAAGGCGGGTCAGGGAAGACGTCTTGGTGTGTGACCCCCCTCCCCCTCCATCCCCACCCATCCTCAACCTGTTCCCATCGCGGAACGATAGTGATAACCAAGTTTCTCTCGTGTCCGCGTGGCACGTCTTTTTGCGCTACGATTATGATTCTTGGACACTTTGATCAGATGGACGCGGTCGGCTATCTCGCTGAAGGGCGCCAGTCGCGGCATTTTTTCTTTCTTGTCCAATGTCGTTATCTTGGGATGTCATGAGAAGGGGGACCAACTGACGCTTTCGCACCAACAAAAGGAAGCACGAGGAAGCAGAACCCTTGGAAGAATGGCGCGAAAAAAAAAGGGTTGGGGCAAAGTCAGCTTGCTCTGCCGAAAGGGGCTACTAGCCGTTGTCTCGATGCCTGGGTTTACCAGACGATTAGAGCATTCCACCTTTTCAAGTCTAGATGGATCCGTGGATCTACTGTAGGTTCCCCGCGAAGACCTGTCAAGTACGTAACTTAGGGTAATACCGTGTGGTAAGGGAAAGGCGCTTCTCCGGCCTTTGTAGGCGACGTACACAACACACTGACTCGAGAAGCCCCAGCCGGTTCCGATCGTAGACCTCGTCTCAGCCACCAACTATTGAATCCAGTCACCAATCTAGAAGGTGATGCGTATCTTGGACCTGGCCGGTAGTTATGATGGGAGGGGGAATTAAACCGAATAGATGGGTGTTTGCTGCGCC
This sequence comes from Mariannaea elegans, assembly GCA_930272665.1. Classification (NCBI taxonomy): domain Eukaryota; kingdom Fungi; phylum Ascomycota; class Sordariomycetes; order Hypocreales; family Nectriaceae; genus Mariannaea; species Mariannaea elegans. Next base: position 769,602 of record CAKNEU010000001.1, on the reverse strand, counting down.
CATCACATGGCCTTATTCTTGTAATCATCATCAACATGCCCGGCAGAATGTGTATGCTTGAGGTTGGGCTGCGTCTTATTCACGATCCTAGTGCGTGATTCTTAACAAAATGTCATAGCGACTTGTGCATTGTATTTCTAGACCAAAAGATGGTGCGAACCGGAGCCTTCTGCCGTTTCTTGCAGTCGGTTCATGTCAGTTTGATGGGCAATTCGGCGCGTGAGCCGGGCTCTTGAAGTCTTCCCCAAGGATGCGACCCCACCCGGCTGCCCCTCACTCCCCCCGGACACTTGACCCCGCGACGCCTTTTTTTTTTTTTTTGGGTATCGTAATCGCTGCCTCCTTTGGTTATTGCCCTTCTTGGGTTTCCAGCTCCTTATGCATTATCTTACAGTTGGAAACACTTACATAGCTCTCTAGCATGGGTTTGAGCGATCCATACTCATACCTTGTGACTCAGTTAGTCTATACTAGCTGTCTTCTCATTGGATGGGGTTCCTTATCCAAGGGCCGCGCTGGGGTTAGTGCTTTCAAGATCCTTTCTGATCACCTGCCCCTAGGTTTTTTTGTCTACTCCTGTGTCGTTGATCATATGTCGTGGTGATAGCTGAGAATCAAAGAAAATGATATTAGCCTTTATTAGAAGAGATAATTACTTAACGGCTATTTATTCATGACTCTTCTCTCCCTAAGTACTGGATAACAGTGAGAGATCACTGCTCGCGTGAGTCAAATGCTTCTTTAATCCACTGTGTACTAAGGCCTGCCGACTTCTCTTCATTTCTAAAATGAAAAAAGTTAGAGAGGTGATGGAGAAGGTCATATGTGTAGCTTGTGTGGTCAAGTCTTGAGAAATTCGAGTGGGGACGGAGGAATTTGGCCCTTTCTCGCCATTGAATAGAAAATCTCAGGCCAGTCAGATTACCTCGATTAGAGGAAAGCGTGTGCTCGTGAGATAACAGTCCCCTCGAACCTGGGAGGTATTTTATCAGTTATAGCCTCTTGCGACGTCACCTTATGAGGCGAGCATTTATCAATTAAAGAAAATTGCCTAAGAAGATGAGAGTCTAACTATTTTGTATTAACTCACCGGCTTGGCTGTAAGGGCCTTTAAGGAGTCGTCGATCTTCCTCACCCGTGGGGTCTTTGACAGTGGACCCTGACGCAATCGAAGGCGAGCCAACTTGAATACTAAGGAGTAACGATTGGCACATAGGAGCGAGTCAGCCAGAGAGTTCGCTGCTCCCACGTGGCCCCTGAATAGTGAGAGGCATTTCCCTGGGTACTGTAACAATTCCCCAGCAATTTTGTTCTCCTAGTGAATCCATGTACGGTATACCCTTCTCGGGCCGTCTTCCAGCTTGACATCTCATACTGCATTGGCTTGCAGATTCACCCTGCAGATTCGCCCTGCATAACAGCCCCGTGACATGAAAAAATAAAAAAAGAGTTATATTAAATTTTGAAGGTGGCTACGAATTACTGTGACATGAGACTCCGAGTAGTAATGAATGTGGTCATTATGGAAGTTCACCCCCTCGCTGCTGGAGGGTGTGTGTTCGCTCTCGGTTACTAGTAAACCTAGGCGTTATCTTGTCTCGTGCTAATCAGCTCTTCGTTAAAAGGGTACTCGTGCACAATTCATTCGGAATACAAAAGCTAAACGATGGTTCATGGGAGAACTGATCGCTCGGCTGTAACCTTAGAAGGCTTGCGTGTCTTGTGAGTGCCCAACTGCGTCCAACTTGGACTCCCCGTTGCCCGGATCATGACCAGATCATGGAGAGGGGTCAAATGCAGATGTAGATAACTAATTTGCAGTGGTGGCGAGTGCCCCCGCCAGCAGGAACAGGGCAGCGACTCACTGAAGGTCCTAGGGCAGACCCCGCTATCGGCCGCTGTTGCGCTTCAGAAGTGGCCTTTGTCCACCATGAATTGGGCGAACGGATGGATTGAACGGGCAAAAATAAGGCAAAAGAAAATATATCAAAAATAAATGGAAAATTAATTGATTAGGGAGGCACTTCAATTTTGGTAGAGTTCTCTTTTTCACCAACCAGATTGCTTTGATTCGGCACCCACCCTCAAACCCAAGTGTCCCAACCTATGGAATCCAACCCAATCAGTACCGGTACTGGGAAACCCTGGCTTGATCCAATCCACTCTCTTCCTCAAAACCACCACCTCCTCTTCTTCCACATGAAATCTGAGAGTGAGACGGGCAGCTTTCATTTCATCTCTACTTTATGTCGAATCATTTCTGGCATCATCAAGAGACTCAACAGATAGGCCCGTCTGCTCTGTTGCCCCATTCGTCTCTCTGCCTCTCCCTGTCCCTCCCCCCTCTTTTGTGCCCTCTCTTGAAAAATCCATCCTCACCTGCAGCCTCGCCCGTATTCACCCAACACACTCTCGTCCCTCCAAGACAAACCGGCCTGTTGTCCCTCCAGCCAGCGTACTGTCCACGGCACCGGTCCGCCAGCCCCGGTTCTAGATCTCCGTTTCACTTCCCAAGCCCCTCCTCTCCTGTTTGTTGCTCTGGAGTATCGATATTCTACGACGAATTCTATCCTCCCTCGCCTTCGGTGACAAGGGCCCTTTCTTAGCGGCGACAACCTCGACCTGTACCCTAGCTTTTTGTGCCCCGGACCAAGATTTGCTGCTCAACCCCACCATCTGCAACGACCCTCAATCTCTCTCTCTAGAGTTTATTCATTTGTTCAGTCCTCACCAGCTTTCTTCCGCCTCCAATTATGCTCCAGATGCATGGCGGACATCAGGATCATGGTACGCACTGCCCTCCCTGCCCGCCTCCACCAAACGACCATGGCTTGGTGCTTCCCTGGAAGGCCTAGCCCCCCCACTGACTGACAGCTGACCGTGGTCCTCGCGCAGACACCGAAAACCATATGGGAGACGACAATCGCGGACGAGGCAGGCTGGAACCACAGCTCTCCCTCCCTAAAAACCGCAGCACCGGAAACTTGGCTTCCATCATCGAACCCACTGAGCCTGCAGGCCGTAGTCGATATCGGATGTCTTTGGACGCGACTGCGGCTGCGTCCGTCGCCGCCGACCTTGAGTCGCTTACCAGGTTTGTGTCACCGGGCCAAACTGTGGCGAGCCGCCTCAGCCTTCCTCCTGCTGACCACCTCGTTTCCTTTAGGACACCCATCATAAACGACCATGAGCACGGCTTGGGTCTGTCCGGCCTTCGCCGAATTAGACAACAACCTCCCCCATCTCGAAACCCAACCCTTCCCGGCTCCAATGCCCCCTCCCGAAGTCCTTCCATCGTTGCCCTCTCTCGATCGACCTCGATGAGTGCGATGGTCTCGAGCACCGGTGCCCTACCGCTTGACGGAGGCCCAGCATCCCCCAGCTTTTCCGAGGACCTGTCTCGATTCCCTTCCGAATCATTGCACTCCTTTTCTTTCGCTCATCAACCCGAGGATTTCATGCAAAATCGACAAAATGTCTTGAAACGGTCTATCGAATTTATGAAGGACCAGATGGGATTGCCCGTCAGTCCCATCCCACCAGGACTCGGTAGTCCCCGGGCTGGGGCTGTCAGTGATCTGGAAGCTCAAAAGATGCTGGATCTAATTGCCCGGGCACAACTGATGGGAACAGGAAACGTGTCAAACCCGGATGGGTCCCTTCTTCCAGTGCCCGTGACCAACTCAGCTGATCCTGGAGTAAATGTGTTCGACAAGCAGTTCAGCCCTCGCATATCTAATCTCGATCTTTCAAACACCGAGTCGGTCTCTCCAGGAGCTCAACCTTCAGGCAGTGATGATGGCCAAAAATCCAAATCTACGACAAACTTTAAAGTTGCAAATGTGGGACATGGATCGGAGAAGTCTAGTCGAACACCGACAGTGGAAAGCGGGACAACCGCAAAGACTTCTCCCCCATCCTCAAGACCTACTAGCCTTAAGCGGACAATGACGGATATCATGTCTCTCTCGATTTATGACAAGTTGCCAGAAAACGTACCTCAACCTTTCTTCACCAACCAGCCAGTATATCAGGAACCGCTAGCATCTCCCATCCTTCAACCAACCCCATCAACGGCAAACTTCCCTCACTCTATGGGCCCTTCAATGGGCCCATCAGTACATGGGAACACAAACCGGTGGGTTCCTGCTGCTCAGGCCATTTTCACAACCGAAGTCAAGCCTCCATGGACCATCATTGCGGCGAACGATCTAGCATGCTTAGTTTTCGGTGTCACCAAAGCAGAGGTTCGCAAGATGGGTATCCTTGAAGTTGTACAAGAGGAGAGAAGATCGTGGCTTGAGCGAAAACTTTTACGGAAGACCGATGACGATCTAGGCGAAGGTCAGACAACTCCTGGGCCACCAACGCCAGCCGCGTCGGCTGCTTCAGTATTGCTTGGTGGTCGATCAGGAATCACCGCCCAGCTCTTGAGCAAACCAAATTCGAGGTCACAGCCTCGCAGCTACACTCAAAGGCGGGCTCAAACAGTCCATAGCGGAGACCCAAACCCACCCCAGGCCACGGGCGGCGGTCACCATCGAAACACCCTCTCCCGAGGGGTTTTGCTGTGTGGTGATGTCGTTCCTATTCAAAAAAGGAACGGTGCCACTGGTTCTGCAAGCCTCTGGGTTAAAGAGAAAAAAATTGGACTTATCTGGGTTTTGGAAGAAATCCACGAGGATGTGGCGTATATTAGTCTAGATGAAGACGGCATCATCCAAAACGTGACTGGTGCGATGGCTCCTATCTGGGGTGCGGAGTCCATCCCCCCGGGCTATGATATCGCAACTCTCATTCCAAGGATCCCTCGACAAGGCATTGATCCTAACACCGGCGAGATCGATTTCGCTCAAGCCACTCGACGGAGGTACTTCACATGCCCCCATTCACCCAAGATAAACATCCCCTGCACAGTTGAGCAGGTGAGAGGCAAACTGGAGTTGCGTGTATCCACGTTCCCTCACATGGCTGGTATTGTTGTTGTTGAGCCGGAGGGCCTCAGGGTCCGCAGTTCGAATTCTGTCTTCTGTGGTGCCCTATTCGGTTTCGAGAAATCCGAAGGGATGGCTATCAAGTCAATAATTCCAGACTTTGATAAAATCCTAGAGACTCTCATGGAAGAAGACGGTATTCAGCTACTTGATGGCATGGTGGTTCCCGAACATCGTTTCCGGAAAGCCTCGGCCATGCTCGCTCTGAAGGAGCATCGACCCGATGCTGCAGCAGCATTTCTTAATCCCGCTGGCATCCGTGCAAGACACCGTGATGGTTCAGACCTCAAGGTTGACGTTCAAATGCGCGTTGTCAAGAGCGAGAAGAAGACCCGAGTTCTGAACGAAACTGTTCTGGAGGGTAGTGACGAGGAAAACTGGAACCCCGAGTCAAACGAAGCAGCCTTCGAAGTGACCCATTCAGAAATTGTGTATGCTCTGTGGATTACTTACTCACGTCATCTCCATGGCACCCAACCCCATCTCCACATCGCCTCCCCCGCCCTTTCTGGAACCGGAACCCCCTTGCACCAACCTTCACCAGGGCAGACCCCAGCCCATACTCCTATGGAGATCGCTTCAGACGATGAGTCTCCCAAGAGGGAGGTGATTTCTGTAGCATCTTCAATCTCCAAACAACTGAAGGATGCCGCCCTCAATGCCGCTGCAAAAATCACTGGACAACCCAAGTCTGCACCGAAGCCAGTTGAGCAGCCGTCCTCCGTTCCCAAGGTTGCCGAAGCTCCTCATAAGAAGACCATAAACGATTACGTGATACTCGAGGACATGGGCCAAGGAGCCTACGGTCAAGTGAAGCTCGCTCGACATAAAGCATCTGGTAAGAAGATTGTGCTCAAGTACGTCACCAAGCGTCGTATTCTTGTGGACACGTGGACCAGAGACCGAAAGCTGGGCACCGTCCCGTTAGAAATCCATGTTCTGGAATATCTCAGGAAACCCGAGTTCCGCCATCCCAATATCGTTGAGATGGAAGGCTTCTTCGAGGACGACGTGAACTATTACATCGAGATGAAACCTCATGGACTGCCCGGCATGGATCTGTTTGACTATATTGAACTACGGACCAACATGGAAGAATCTGAATGCCGGAACATCTTTGTGCAAGTAGCCCAGGCCATTCACCACCTTCACACCAAAGCCAAAGTTGTCCATCGCGACATCAAAGACGAGAATGTCATTCTTGATGGTGAAGGTAACATCAAGATAATTGATTTTGGAAGTGCTGCCTACATCAAGAGCGGACCATTCGATGTCTTTGTGGGAACTATTGGTAGGCTCTAATTTCTTGCTATAACCTATCTGCACCCAACTGACCGCAATCTAGATTATGCTGCGCCAGAAGTCTTGGCTGGAAAGCCCTATCGTGGGACCGAACAAGACGTCTGGGCGTTGGGCATTCTCCTATATACCATTATCTACAAGGAAAACCCATTCTACAGCATCGATGAGATCATGGATCGTGACCTTCGCATTCCCTTCACCCTCAGCGAGGAGAGCATTGACCTCATCCGATGCATGTTAAACCGGGATGTCACCAAGCGCTTCGACATTACCCAAGTGCTGGAGCATCCCTGGTGTCAGATTGCTACCGCTACCTCTTGAAATTGGATGACGCATCACCAAGAATGAAAGAAACAGAAACTCAAATTTACGCACCGCTTTAAACGGTTGGTCATGATACCCCCTCGAACAAGGAGACCTCGCCGTTTTTGATCGTTTGAGTGATAGAGAGAGAAAGAGAAGAAGAGAAGAAGAGAGAAAGAGAGAAAGAGAGAAAGAGAGAGAAGGGGGCGGTTCTGATTGGAGAGTTCAAAGATAGAAGTCAGACGAATATAGTGCTGTAAAACGGGAAAGAGATGCTTGGGATAGATGGGAAAGGAACGGAGCATGGATGGAACGATATATATGTTATTAACCGGGTTTGTTTTGGATGGGTTATGGGGTGACACAACGGGAGATGTGGGAAATGGAGATGGGAATTTGGGCCATGTTGGTTTTGCTGATCGGGTTGACGAGCAAAGAGAAGGAGTCAAACGGCATACAGATCCAGTCTATTTTATAGCTTGGTAGTACTTTGTGCAGGGGGAATAATGCTACCCCATCACGAAGCAATCTCAATCATTGGCCGTGGCATTTTGAACTATCCTAGAGTGCTGAAATTGAGAAGTTTGAAGTAGAGGAATATAAGTAAAAACCGATACCGCGAATTACCAAACTGCTCTCGACGGACTGCAGTACATCATCTTCCACCATCTAGCGATAAATCGATTCTAATGATAGCTCAGCTCTGGATTCGCTCTGAAATTGCAACGGCATCGACACTCGGGCACAGGGCACTCGACATGACGAGCGAACCATTGCCTTGCGTGGTCGAGATGCAGCACATGTTCACAGCGAAGACAAAAGGTTGGGAAGCGTCCAGCCGTGCGTGTCTCCTCCTTCTCCTCGAGCTTGTCGGTTCGCGGCACACCGATAACCTCAAGGCATACGACACAGCGCGGCAAGTGACGGCCGCAGTTGGGGCAGCTGACACCGGCGTTGATGCTGGCCGCAAGAAGAGGGTTGCGAGCCTCGAGTCCTGAGGGCGCAGAGGCGGCTAGAGTTGACGAAGGTGGATGTGGGTGGTTGCGGGTGTTGGCGAGAGAAGTGTCGGCGTCACAGTAGACGCAGCGGAGGGCAATCTGCCGAGAAGGCGGCTTGAGGCTAGGGTTGCCATCACGCTTGGAGAGCTTGGTGGACTCGACGTCAAACTTTGTGCGTTGGAAGAAGAGCTTATGGCGCTGAAGGTGAGCACGATAGGCGTTGCGCCAGGCAGAGCAGCGGATGTCATCGATGTATTTCGGCGAGCAGATGGAGAGGACTAGGGTGGCAGTCTGGACGTCGTGAAACTTTTCGATGTAGCGAGCGAAGATGTCAACCATAGTCTCCGTGATGCCGCTGAGCACTATGCCTTCGATATCTCCTTCTTCAACGGCCTCGTCGACTTGCTCACTGAGCCAGGTGGTAAGCTGGTCGTCGTCGAAGTTGCGCACAGCGACGTAGACACGGTCTGACAAAGGCAGAGAGCGCTGGTTGGCGATAGCAGCCCAGTCTCCGGTTGCAATCAGAGACGAAATGGCACGAAGATATGGATCTGTCTTGGATGCGACGTCCTCGTCAAAGTCAAGTTGCTCTTTGGCCATCTTCTTATTTCCACGACCCATAAGCTGAAGCGCGAGGGAGACGAAGAGCAGCTCTGGATGCGCTGAACTGGCCTTCTTCAGAATCTGGATGGCCTGCTTAGTGTCGCCTTGAAAGAGGGCTCGAGCAGCAGCCATTGTATGAATCGTCGTTTGGTATTCGGGGTCTGGTTCCCGGTTGCGCCCTTTGGGGTCATGTTTCTCTGAATCTCCCCAACCGCAAATCTCGAGACAGAGTTGCCGGTGGTAGGGATACTTAGTCGTAGCTCCGTCGAATTTGGGCAGATAGTTCTTCTTACAGAATGATCCGATACTGCGCTCCCAGGTGGACCGATCCGGTGGCGTCGTGCCCGCCGACAATCTCAAACCTGGGTTGCGGCCTGCATCTGTTAGCAGTGGCTGAGAGTTAGATTATCCACGACGTACCGAGGTCATTATTCCACACCGAGTGAACACCCAAGTAGCTTAAGTCCATATTCGCCAGGATTAGGCCTCCATCGGAGGCACTTTCTTGGGCGGCTGGGAAGAAGTCAATACCGAATCAGACCCTAGGAAATAAGATGGACTCACTTGCAATCCAATCCCAAATATATTTGACCCATGGGTCGTCTGCGACGATATCTCTATTCGCAACAGCATCGAAAAGGTATTTTTCTTTGGCACGCAGGAGCATGGTGTGGTCGAGAACACATTGTGCCTCTCTTGGAAGACCCTCTATTTCAGTCAACGAAGCAAGGAGGGCATCATGAATCTCACGACATGACCCAAGACTATCAGAAGCTAAGGTTAGGTTAGTTGTTTCAGACTTCTCTATCTTAGTATCGCCAACTCTCGGCTTGATCCTATTCGCCGATATTGATGGTTGAAACTCATCGCGAACAAAGGCGCGCAACGCCCGAATCTTGGCGGCGACCGCAGGAGCATTACGAAACTGCTCGGGTAAGGGAGTCTCAGTCGCTCCAACATCGTTAATGGTTACTGATGATAGGGTATTAGACTTGAGCGCTGTTTCCACGTCTGCTCTGATCTTGGCGCTCTCGGGTCCAAACAGAGCAACTTCTGATAGACTCTGCTCTATTAGAAGAGGACCTAGCATTTCAGAGGCTTGCGAGGTCTCGAATTGCATCATGCTATGATATGGGGCACCGTCTATCTGCGATTAGTGACATGATGTTATCAAGTATTATTCATGCTTACCTTCGAATCCACGATGGGGTGCTTGCCATGGAACGAGCTTGTAGACATGATCGGCTGTGTTGGATGGCTGCTCCAGAATTTCAAAGTTGCCGTTCGCTCGCAATACAAGTAACCTTGGCCGTAAGACGGTCGATCCCAGAGGTACCCAGTCAAAAGCAACAATTCGGTCGTTCTTCCTTGATGTCTCGACGTAAGACACATCCATCTCATGTGATTTCTGGACCTGCAAAAGCTCGGGACTGGCTTGTGCAATGGTGGTCGGTGTTTCCTTGTTTGTCTGTAGGACCTTGAGTTGGCCAGTCCGTGATAGCACAGCAAGTAAGCCACAATGATCACGAGAGTATCTGAGTGAGCGGATAAGGGAATGTTTGCCCTCTACCAGGAAGGGGTCAGAGTCGGTCTCGATGACTCGGTCCAATCGCAAGGCTCCTCCCCATGGTAAACTATCCTCCTCAACTGCTTGTATGTAGGAATGAGATGCGACCGGTTTCGAAGTAGCTCGTCGATCCCATATCATAATGCCTGGGTGGTCAAGAGCAGATGAGGCGAAATAGTTTGCATCATTGTCAACTGTCAGATTGTTGTTACACTTCGTCTGGAAAGTTGTGACGCTTCCAGGGTCTATTACGTATGAGTTAGCATAATAAATGAGATGTGTCGGAAACTCGCTTACCTCGAAGGTCGTGAATTCGCAAACCCTGGGCTTTAATACCAACAACTAGTGTTTGAGGGCTATCTTCAAAGAACTTGACACTGGATACCGAAACACTGGGCTCAAGGCGGTACTTTGGATCTGTGATATTCGCGGCATCCAGGGGGAAGCCTCTGGTGTTTTTATCCATCGATGAGAGCCGATTGACGTCCCAGATATGAAGACATTGATCCATTCGGACACGGTCCAGACCAACAGCTAACAACCCTGTTCTGTTGAACGCTACAGCTTGACAGGTACGGGACATCTTGAGCCCGAGTTCAACATATGCGTTAGAACCGTCATCAATCTTCAACAGATTCACGACACCCGTTCCAGTGCCGACGGCCAAGAGTCCTGGGTTGGTAGGAGACCAGTCATACGTGGTGAGAGGTGGGAAGTCATCGTGGCGATTGATTTTTTGATAGTCAAACCGGCCTGCGCGTGCGTGTCCTGTGGGCTCATAGACCTGAACAACTCGGTGTTGGAGGTTAATGTGGATAAAACTGTCAGCCGAGGGGTGGTTGCACCACTTGACAAGGCCAGGCTCTGGTCGATCCATGACGCGAGATGCTAGTCAGAGTTCAAGGTTCTGAGTTGTATAACGAATTAAACCCTCTTCTGGGTATGTTAATTCTATATGTGATGATGGCTGCGCGTCTAAAGTGACGGAATGTCTTAGGAGGGGATGAGACGGTCACCCTGTCGATCAGACGACAGTCAGTCAGGTTAAGAGGGGACGATGGGGATACTAGCACAGCTTATGTGAAAATCATGAAAAGAGGCCGCGATCTGGTGCCATTGGAGGTGGGTGACATGTATCACATAGCCTCTCGATGGGCTGGGGCTCAAGGCGGAGAGGTGACCGAGGCAATCATTGGTCATTCAGCTTCCAAACTCGATGTGAAGTCTGGAGTAGCTCCCCGAAAGGCGCCCCGCCACCGAAAAGCGGACGCTAGTTCATATTTGGTCACCGCTGATAAGATAAGGACCGGCAGATCAAAATTCCCTTTGGTTCCCACCAGCCCAGAAAAAAAAGCTCCAATCTGCAGCACTCATCCGAGACGCTGTGCGTTATTCAAGGTACACATATTGCACGATACTACGCACTCATTTACTGTATCAATCCCAACATGGGTCAAAAGAGAGATTTCGATGAGGTGGGCTCCCCCGAACCAGGCTCTCCCGAACCGCAGACTTCCAACGGGTTCAAGAAGCAGAAGCGCAGCAGCAAGGCCAAGCACCGACCAAATGAGGGAACTTCGCAATGGGCCAAGAAGCGTGTGCGAAACATCGAACGGCTCCTGAACAAAAACCAAGACCTACCCGCCAATGTCCGCAACGATCTTGAACGCGAGCTCGCCGCCCAAAGGACCACTGTCGACGACAAGGCCTTCCAGAGGAAGCGGAGTGCCATGATCTCGAAATACCACATGGTTAGATTCTTTGGTATGCGATTTGGGAGAACTATTTTACCGCAGTTCATACAGCTGACTTCTGCATTTTTAGAACGGAAGCGAGCCATGCGACTAGCTAAGCAGCTTCGGAAGAAGCTCCAACAAAGCGATTCCCCCGAGGAGAAGGAGAAACTAGAACGTCATTTGCACATTGTGGAAGTCGATGAGGCATACACTCAGAACTTTCCCCATGCTGAAACCTACGTGAGCTTGTATAAGACAGAGACGATTAAGGATCATGACGAGGAAGACAAGGCTGCTAAGACAGCAGTATTACTGGAGGCTGAAAGGCCGCCAATGTGGGCCACTATCGAGCAGGCATTGGAAGAAGGCCCCTCTGCTCTACGATCAATTCGAGAAAGACGTACGCCGGATCAATCAAATAACGGAAGCCGACCTGAGCGACGACAACGCAAACCCAAGTCAACACAAGCTCAGGCCAGGCCTGTCACGAAGACGCAACCCAAGCAGCAGATGAAGGAGGCAGTAGTGCCGCAAAACAAAGGCGATGCCCCAGTTAGGATGAACAGGAGGGAGCGCAGACGGCTTATGCGCGAAGCTGCGCCGGCCAACCAGGACGAAGATGACGATAGCGATGGCGGGGGGTTCTTCGAGGAGGAATGAGGAATCAGGAGGGGGGAAATCGTTCTGAATGAGCCTGTAAAGTGCAGATTTCTTTCAGGCAGCGGCGTTATCATTTTGTCTTGCTAGATACCCACTGGTTGGTTGGTTGGTCGACTTGGCGAGCCAAAGAACCTCCCCGAGGTTCCATTCCCCTTCATCTCCTGTATGGTCCTTCGTACGCTCTTGATGCGCTATGACGCACGTCCTGGTTGCACAACCTAGAAATTGCCGTGAACTTGACAAAATGGTAGTGCAAAATAATAACATGTAGAGCATATATACCTAGTAGGTATCTAGGTCAACGCCAATCAAGAAGCTATGAACTCGGCCTTCCCTTGGGTGTCATGCATTCCCCAGTAAACTCAAGGCTCATCTTGTCACCGTGACAAATATATTCAATCATGTATAATCGAGTCAAGTGGAAAAAGAAAGAAAGCTTTGTCCGAATCGCCTTGCTTACCTGTGAGTGAGTGCGGCGTGTGTGTGTGTGTGTGTGTGTGTGTGTGTTGGCCAAATTTCGAGGCCCAAAAGCAAGCCATAGCCGGCTCGGCGAAGTGTATACCCCACCTCGATAGGCATTCTCGCTGCAGTTGCCAACATGTGCATTACGCAAAATCAGGCCTCTCTGTATGTAGCAGTCAGTATTAAGGGAGGCCCACCACTTCCGGTCTCTCTTCCGTAGCCTTCGCTTGTCGCAGCCTCTTGTGAGGGGGTCCAGGCGACGAATTGCATTAGGAGCAACTACCTGGAATAAAACCTGAAAAATTGGTCTCACCCTATTTCTAGCCTTATCACCTCGTTAATTACGCCTCTCTCCTTTCCCCATCATCAACATCAAACATTTTTGGCCTTCTCTTTTATTTATTTTCCAGTTTGCTCTTCTTAATTTACAGCTCCGTCGGTCATCATGTCCTCGAAGAACAGCCATCCCAGCCATGCAGACATCAGAGCCAGTCTACGAAACTACCTCAACAACTGGGAGGCTTGGGAGAGACAACATCACACGCAAGCTTCGATCCCCACCGTTGAATGGAATGCTCTCATTGTGCTCGCCCGGAATCCGTTCATGCAGTATGTAGAAGACTCCAAGAACTATTTAAGCCCACTATTTGGTAAGTCTCCCAACATGAGATTATCAGCCTATGGGAAATGGTAACGAACGCTGGGTCGAATTCAGAACGGGAACATCAAATAGGATCGATCACGAGGGTTAGGGAAGAGGAATTCGCAGATCCATTGACAAACACCAAGCGTTTTCGCATGGCGTTTAAACTTCCAGGTGGAAGAGGTGAGTTTCCTCGAGAAGGACACGGCTTTCCAGCTGGTGAGGAAGCTCCCTCATTCTCCAAGAAGATGGTATGGTTGCTATGATATTTAAATACTCCTGTCTATTCCTATGGAAGTGACGCAGGCTAATGATCGAGAAAACAGAAAGCAAGGCAGTTTGCTGCAAAGTGTGCCCTTGCTTTCCTGGATGACAACCCCAACTGGGCTGGTTTTGATGCTTCTGCGAGAGTCAACTCAAGTTCTGGCAGCAATAGCGACGACCGGTTGGCCGCTCAGGAAGAGGCCACGACAGCGGAAGGCACCGACAGCAGTGACAATCAAGGTTGCTCAGCACCTTTATCACAAAACCCTTACACACGAAAGAGAGTCAAGTTAGAGGAAGAAGAATCTCAAGAAGGCGTTCGAGTTATTCTACCGAAATTTCAGGCGCAAATACTTCGTCATGCACCCAAAGACCAGTTAGCAGCTACTCTCCAGGAAGTGGAAACACTGGCTCGGTCGCTCCAGTTTGGTAAGCCTCGCTACGAGATCCAACGCCACGAAGACGGCACGTATTTCGGCAAACTGAAATTCTCGAACGACGGCCGCATGCCCAGTAGTCTAGGCACCATCTCCGGTGCCAATTCAGAGAGCCATTGCAAATTTGATATGGCGCAGGGGGTGCTTGCGTGGCTGAGGGCACAAAAGCAGACGATGGAAAAGAGCGTTGCTAATGTACTTGAGGCTGGAAGTTAACTTCTGCAAAGCCAAGAACAGCACAGCAGCGCCGGATACAAATTTGATGGATGCTTGGTAATTTCAGCCTAGCTTTAGGAGCATTTTAATAGATACGTTCGTGAATTAACTGCATGATAGTCAGCTTCATAAAGTTTGAATAAGTCGTTTCTGATTTTCATCGTTCCGTGCTTAGCCGTCTCGTCGTCCTCCTCTTCCTCCTCTTCCTCCTCTTCCTCCACTTGACCCTCCTCTTCCTCCCCTTGACCCTCCTCGTCCCTTCCCAGGTGGCGGGTGAATCTTCAGACCCGTTGGCAAATCCCCCCTCCACTCGCCATCCTGCCACAAGGCTCCAACATCTCGCTGCCTCCCCGTCACCATCTTGAAGTAACGCGAGCTCAAAACACCCTGCTCATCGCCCTCTGTTAGCAGTACACCATTGTCACTCTTCCACCACTTGATGCCATCACGCAAGCTCGCCTCGACATCCAACTCAATAATCAACTCAGCATCCTTGCGCATGCCGCTCACAACACCTTCCTCGGGCGTGCCCGTCGAACAGTGCACATGATTACGCCCCATGACTTTCAGACCGCCAGACTCGACGATCTTGGGCCAGAAGTAAAAGTAGGTGCCATGGAGCACACGGGGAGGTACGTTACCCTCCTCTGTAGTAATGGGCGTAAGGTGAGCATCCGAGTCGAGCTTGATGGAGTGGCCCTGGTTGGCGCGGATCAGATAGTCGGCAGGATTAACGCTGGCAGTTGACAGGGACGGGTTGGTGGAAGGGTTAGGCTTCAGAGAAAAGCGTTGCTTGTCGCTTGAGGCGACCGCCTCCTGGATCTCCTGCAAAGTGACCTTCAGGGATTTTAATGGGCCCCATGTGAGCTATTAGGGTAAGTTAGACAAGAGACTTTGGGCATGAATGTCATGAAAGTGTGCAACAGGTATCTGGCCTCCTTGCCACATACACAGCTACAGTGATAGGAAGTCTCACCACACGGTCCAACGGTGCATATCCTTCTCCATCAAGCTGAATATTCGCCTGGTCCGCCTGATGTCGCAACAACTTGGACAGGGCCTTTGAAATCTGCACTTCGCGAGGTTGTCCACCCCCTCCTCCCCTACCCCGACCACCCCCTCTACCTCCCCGCTGCGCCTTGTTGAGCACTCTGTCTTCAATAAGCTCATACTGGGATGAAGATGTTGCGTCGTTCAAGTTTTCAGCCATAATGCCTAGTTGACATGTATGCCACCGAGTCCTGTGTGAGCTTGTGGATTTTGAGATGATCGAAGGACAATATGGGTGGCAGAGTGGCGACTTGTTTGTCAAGGAGGCTGGAAATCTGTCAAGGAATCTCAAGGAAGTTGCGAAGGTCGGCCTTCTTAAGTATTCGAGGAACATGTAATTCTGAAGTGTACAGAGGCTGAGGCATGCCTACAGATACCGGTACAGTAATGAGGCCCCAGGTTGTGGACCCGCTACGCCACGAAACATATTTCTTCTGCCGCCGGCCTGACTCATCAGCAATCAAAATCGCTACATGAAGGAAAAGTTGGGCTTTCTTCACATAACGCTCACCATATTCATTCGTGGAAAACAGGGTACGCTTTATGACACCAAAATTGCACATTCTTTCAATGCCCGGTGCACACCGCTCAGTTGGCAAAAAAAACAGACAGAATCTGCTGAGCGCAATCCTTCTTATCATACATTATCCTTACTACCCAGTTACCCATGCTTAAATGCCAATCCGTTCACTCCAATCCCATCCCGCTGACAGTCCGTAAGGAAAAAATAAGAGACCCTAAAAGTGCCATGACCATGTTGAGCAGCGATCCCATCGCCGCTCTATGTGTTCCAGAATCACGCCAAAACCGTGATTCCCTCTTCATCTGTTTTCTTTGTTCGTTTTCGTTTATGCGTGCGTATGCTTGATGTACACCTGGTTGTATAGCTGTCCGAGTCGTTGGTAGGGTTGCTTGTCATGAATCGTCAGGCCTAGTGAAGTAAAACGGTGAAATGAAGCCTTAAAGCCCCCTCTTTCAGTGGAGGATACAAAATATGACCACGCCTGCGGGAGAAGGATAGAATGTGTATAATACGTAATAGTACAATCATAAAGTCGGGGGAAATCATCAGAAACGTCATCTGTAGCCGCCAGCTGCTGCAGAGGACTGAGTGATGGTGACATTGCTGTCCCGGGTCGGCCTTCTGATCATGCTGCTGGTTCGACTGAGCATAGACTGGCCCAGGGACATGTGGCGCTGCATGCGTTCCTCAGCCAGCCTTTCGGTCCCATTTGCATCGCGATCATTGTTGGCTCTGGAGTCCAAGTACCTTCTCGAAGAAGGCACATTCGTGTTCAGGGGTGTAGCCAATCGCGAAGGATTCAAGTTTGAAGAGGCAAACCTTCGACGGGGAAGAGCAGAGGATCCCAGAGAGCTATTTTCAGAAGGTTGTGGTTGTGGAGCCTGTTCTTGGGGAGCATTTCTCGCGGTATTCATATCTGTGTTAGCCCGCGAAGGAGAGCGGAAAATTTGGTCATCATCTCCCTCACCAATCGTCCCTCGACGGTTTCGGACAAACAGAGAAGTCCTGCGTCCTTCATCTGGTTCCTCAGTGCCAGCCCGTCTGGTTCTCAACATTAAAGACGACTTCCTGCCGTCTTCTGGCTCCTCTGTGCCAGCACGGCGGGTTCTTGATACCAAAAGCGACGATTTCCTATGAGAAGTTGGCTCCATAGGGGTTGATGGAGTTGATGCACTAGCTCGGGGTCCTGGTAAAGTACTACCATTGAGAAGAGTGAGTCTCCGCTCTTCAAATTTCGACATGGTCCTGGGGCTAGTGATTGTATTCGTCTTGGTCATACCCTGCTCAGCGCCAAAACTCTGACGGCGTGGAGGAAGCCCGGAAAACGTCTTGTTCAGCGTAGGCGTGGTTGGGGCATCGTTCGATGTCTGGGCCGGAACTTGTACAGTTTGCTGTGGTCGAGCCTGGGTGCGATCTTCGCCTAATGCCACACAGAGCTCAGTCAAGCCACGGCAAACGCTATCTGCCTTCCTTCTCAATTGGCGGTCCGTAACATTGGTTCCAGAACCAATAGTACTAGCTCCACTCGAGATTGGGCCGAGCTGGCCAGGTGTACCCATCATCGATGAAAGAATCATAGCGTCGTTTGCGACAGCCTCCAAAGCTCTGAACACTTCTGTGTCTAGGAGAGGCTTAGATTTCGCCAAGGCGGAGTGAAGAAGCGGATGTGACTCCCGGTGCGATGATGTGGTGCTAACTGCATCAATAGCCTGGTTGCCGTTTCCGGGTCGTTTCGGAGACGAAGACATAGTCGTTACTGTCGTAGTTGCCGTAGGAGGGCGCTCATCTGACAGTCTCGATACTGCGGCACCGGACGTCGAGGGAAGCTTGCCTGTGAGCTCGAGTCGGTGGATTCGAGACTTCAGATCATCGAGCTCGTCCCATACGGTAGATGGAGCATTAGTGGAGGCAGTTGACTCTGTTCCCTCGGGGCCATTCTGGTTAGTCTCAGCGCCTTGTTGCCGGGGAAGGTCAAATGATCGGATGAGCGGAGACGAGTTATACGTCTTACTTTGACCAGGCGTCCTGTATGTAGAGACTCGAGATTGTGCAGACGAGTTGTTGTCAGATATCGAGCCACCCCGCCGCCGCGTTAAAGTTGAGCTATCTGATTCTTGGAAAGCCATGGATCGCGGCGTTGCGGGAGAGGCTCGCATGGTGGAACCTCCAGCTCTTGTGCGGCTCAGTTCTTCTCCGGGATGAACAGAAGCAGCCTTTTCGCGAGCAAGCGCTCGATAGGCAGAGATGCGGGATACTTCGCTTACTCGGTCGTCGTCATACTGTCTTTGACGGGATGTCTCTTGCTGGTCCGAGAGGCGTCGGCGAACTTGGGGAGGTGAGGTCGGTTTCGAGGCCGGGACAACAGAAGAGTATGGCCGACGGTGAGAGGAGCGTGTCGTCCGTGACTGTTCCGGTTAGCTCCGAGAACGACAATGAAGGAAAGTACAAATCGCCAGATCCAGAAAAAGGAAGCTGAGTACATGAAATCACCAACACGGGCATCCCGGCTTTGTTCATGTTGGGGTATTCGAAGGTTCAAGGCAGGGTTTTACGAAACATGTGTCTGAGCGCGCATGGCACTGAGACAGTATCGAGACATAAATGCCAAAATGACTGAACGCAAGAGAGCATATTCACTTACCACAACACTATGAGTTTCATCTGGAATGGCTTCATTTGGTGGGCGCCTGGAAGTCTCTTCGCGGGCGATTTTTAGGAAGACGTCACCAGTGTCATCACCTTCCAGGGTATCGCGACGGCCCGAAACGGAGGCGGCCGAGACCAGAAAATCTTGATCGGATCTCCCTTCCAACGCGCGAAGAGTGCGATCGTGGTTGGAGTCGACAGGGTCATCCCCAAAGATGCGGGCCCTTGAATTCATGTCAAGGGTTAAGCTCTTACGAGAGCCAGAGGAGCGGAAGCCTCGAATGGGCGGAACGCGAACCGGTGTTGACGTGGACGGCTGAGCGTTGTGGTTGACAGGTGGTCGGTACGAGACAGGCGGACGATGCGAGACAGACGCTCGCCTATCATCAGGGGGGGTTGAGCTGGCCAGTGTCTTAAGCAGAATTAATTCTCGTTGACCGGGGAGTGAGTCCTTAGATGACCTGTCGGACGACGACGACTGGGTAGTTGACTGGGGAGCTGACTGGGCACTCTGGGCGGCCTCGACGGCCTGCAGACGCTCCTGATTCAGCGAAAGCGGCGGATGATTGGAGGATGCAACACCATTCGATCTGCGTGATACCAAGGATCGCCGGCTCCGGGAGCGAGCGACAACAGCCGTGGAATGCGGGGGTTCAGCGGCGTCTTGGGAAAGAAAAGTGTCGGGAAATGAAGTGGGACGCCTGGCTTGGGTTGGCGGATCGACGGCGGATATTGACGAGTCGGGTTGACAGGACGAGGCCCTTGACCGAGATCGCAAGAGCGGCGGTGAGGCAGTCGAGGACAAAGACGTCGTCGATATTTGGGCGGCAAGCGAGGGTGCGGAAGTTGACGTGGGTGCAGATGTTGTCACAGAACCAGACTGTTTTTCGGCGTGGTTGTGATGTGTTGTCGGGTGAGCCAGTTTTGGGGCAGTTG
The DNA here is from genome assembly GCA_930272665.1 of Mariannaea elegans. Taxonomy (NCBI): domain Eukaryota; kingdom Fungi; phylum Ascomycota; class Sordariomycetes; order Hypocreales; family Nectriaceae; genus Mariannaea; species Mariannaea elegans. The sequence continues at coordinate 750,262 of CAKNEU010000001.1, read as the reverse complement.
TCGGCAGCGTCAGTGGTGGTGCTAGGGCCGTATCGGGCGCCTCAAGGTCCACTGAACCGCTGAGAGTGAATGCTTGGCCAGTAACGGCAGTGGATTGGTGGCTCTGGGGAGCGAATGCGTCCTCGCTCGGACCTAGAAATGGGTCTTGATCTGCTGATGGCAGCTGGGTCGGACTTGAGACGGAGACCGCGCGAGAATCCGGATTGGGTGAGACAGGCGAGGGTGGCGCGTGGTACGCTACCGACGGATGCGACAGCGCCGCTGAGGTGCTGGGGCTGCTTTGGCTGTCTCTGCGGGTGTTGTTAGGGTGACTAGCGCGACCAACGCTATCTTCTTTAACACTCTCGTCGAGATTGTCGTTGCTGTTATCGCTGTTGTCACTAATCCTGCGGCTTCCGTTGCTAATGCTGGATCGGCGGTCGGCGAAGCGAAAGGATGGCAGCTTAGACGGGCTGTGGTTTTGTCGATGCGAGTCCGGGCAGGCGACAAGTGATTGGGTTGCAGATGCAGACGCAGATGCCGCAATTGATGTACGAGGGGTCGAAATGGGCAGATGCTGTTGCTGCTGCTGCTGCTGCTGGACCTTGTCGACACTGTTGCGAGTATGGCTCAGGTGGCCCGCACTGGTGAAACTGACCTTTGTACTCATGGTGTCTTCGCCCACTGTGGCATCCCAGCAATGTCGCAAAGAGCTCTTTTAACAACGGTGGGCCCAACTCGCTGCTTGCTGAATTGAGTCCCTCCGTTTGCCGCTGTTGCTGGGATCCTAAAGCTAGGATTGAGACCTGGGCTGGGACCTTCAACAACTCCACCCAAAGTGACCTCTCACGCCACGCACGCAAACACAACTCCCGCCTCGGGCCAGGATGCAGTAAATGCAAAATGCAACGTCTCAAGGGTGGATTCTGTGTCTGCTGCTTCGCGTTCGAATATACGCTCGTAGCTTCCGGGTCTTCGGTTTCGTTTTTGTTGCCGATGATTAGTTATTAATTCAATAGACACGGTCGGTAGTCGGGTCTCGGCCTGCACCCTTCCATGGAGCACGAGTAAGACAAAAAAAGGTTGGGTTGCTGTAGCTCAAAGTCGAAACTCGGAGGAACTTTTAGTATGAATATAGGATCCGTCGGTGGGCGAACAAAATGTGAGCTCCCACGGCGGTGACGACTGTCTCGGTGATAACCTGGTAGATTCAGGTAAAATGAATAACCAAGCCTAGGAAAAGAGTCCAAAGTTGGTGTTTGAGGGAATCAAATCGGAGAGCAAAGGAAAATTCGGTGATGGCTTCTATTGAGTTGTGTCGGCGAACGGGTTGGGGAAAGAACGGAGCCGGGGCAATTAGAATTAGGGGGCAAAGAGACGAGAAGGAGAGTTTGACGAGGAATGATCTGTGATCCGGGAGACGGGACGACGAGGAAGAAGAAGAAGAAGAAGAAGAAGAAGAAAGAGTGAAAAAGCAGCCAGAGACGACGAGAGAGACGAGGGGTCTCTCCAGGCCCTTTGCACCGAGGGGAACGTCGACAAAGTACGGAGTACGAAGTACAGTACAGCTGGTTACAATACGGCGACGACAGGGCCACCACAAGCGGTCCCTTTTTTTTTCGATCCAATGGAGACGGACCCAACAAGGACTGAGCTGGACAGGATCAGATCAGACAGCGATGGGTACCGTCAAGACTTGTCAAGGTTCACGAGGGGAGATGGAACTTGGGCTAGCATGTACTTCGTACGGAGTACTTCATCCTTCATATGGTATGTCGTCAATCGGGTCTGACGCCAGCATCTTGTGCTAATGTATGAAGCACGGGGTATGAATAACTACAATACATAGATTGTCTGTACAACCATGTACCTGCGTACGTATTACCAGTACTACAGCGCTGCGGGCTGCCATTTAATTACATCGGTTCGCACAGTTTTCTGCTTGCTAACCAAGCCAATTAAGGGCCACCAACAAGGGGTCCGGGTGAACAAACGAAGGAGAATGGATACCCTCAAAATTATGGGCTGGTGGATTTTTTCACCTATTCGTTGTGGATGCAGTTCGGCCAGAGCACGCACATCACAAACAAGGTCCCTCTGCAGGAGACTCGGCATGGATTGATCTACACTCCGACTTCAACCCTGGTCAGCTACATATTGCTACCGATGCACAAAGCGGGCAAGTTTGAACACGGATATGCAAAGTCAAGCTGGAAACGCCGGGAAAGCTAAAAGACGTCGGTTGAAAGCCAAAAACAAAACACGATGCCCCGGTCCTTGTCATGAGTGACACAAGTCTATCAAACATACAGAAATGCATCTGTGGCATAACCTTTGTTGGTAGCACCCACCGCTCCTATGCCTCATCTCAGGTAATATGTATGCCTCTTACAAACACATCTCTACCACCCACACACCCAAGGATGCCTTCCTTCTCTCTCTCGCATTCTCCATCTCTCTCCTATTTGTGGCCCTTTCATCCCCGGGTCATGTACGGATTACATATTATAGCATCCGTGGATCCCTTGCCGCCTCCCCCGGGCTCGCTCTTGAACCTGTGCTCGGTGCCGCTTTGGCTCCGAGCTCTATCAGCTTGTCTCTCCGCGAAGCTGCCCTACGATAGAAAACGGCAATCAATCCTAGCCAGCGTCTCTCTTCGCCCGACGCTTAATTGACAAGGGCACGTCGTCGTCGCTAAAGCCATCTCTCGTGCGGACGTTGTCGTTGTTGCGCCAGGGCCATTAGACCAAAGCGTGGGCCACCGTTGCGACTCCATCCAAGATCCAGGGGTGGAAGAGCAGAACCTCTCGTGGTTCGAGGAGGCCGGGGAGCTTCAACGGAAAGGGGAATAGCGCCTTGGAAGCTTCGGCCATCCGGTCTATCTAGCCGCGTGGGAGTTGGGGACAGGGCCAGGGGGAAGAAAGAGAACCTGAGCTTGCTGGGGAACACCCATCTCCAATCCTTGTGCTGAAACAAGAGGCTCTCTCCGGGGACAGCTTGCTAAGACGCTAAAAGGGGCGAAAGGAAACATGGGATGATTTAGTAATCCACTTGTTGATGAAGAGCAGATACGCAAGGCCCCGGATTGTACGGACTACACCCCGTACGAAGTCCAGACATCCATTGAGTGTGAGGGGTACGGTGTGATCCTTACTGAAGCATATTTCTTCTATCCACTCGCCAATGGTCAACCTATCCTTCAATCTCCCCAATTCCGCCATTGGTCGTTTGTTGACAGATCACTTGTGATAGGCTTTTACTAGTTAGCTCACCTCCTGCGTCTGCCCAGCGCGCAGACAGGAGTCCAGACAAGGAGGCTGGAAGCAAGCTGCATGCCGCCGTCGTGCAAAAGCGCTGTCAAATTCTCGAAGGTGTGCATTAGCCTGCCCTTTTATGCAGCTATTCATGATGGAAATTGTCGTCCCCTACGGATTACTCCGTACTTTTGTTCTGTATCGTACTTCTCCTGATCCAGCAAATCGTGAGCCCCCATCTTCTATGTCGTCGTTCGACGTCTGCAGTTGGCATCGCAGTTCTAGGCCCCCGTTGCGACCCATCGCGACAGGATGCAGACCCTGTTCAGATTCGATGAAAGGACCGTTCGCGCTCCAGGGGGCGGTTGTTGCGACAGGGCCACCGTTAATTTTCCTGCGTTTCGTCCCCTTCCCTAGCCGTGTAGATCACAACCCTCCCAGCCACCTTCGTCCAGCCTAGGCAAATGTGACGCAGTTCGATCCAAGTTCAGGCGAGAGAACCGTTGACAAGGGGCAGTACAGAGCAGACAGGCCGTAGGTGATCCATTAGGAAGCAACCCAAATGAAAAAAAAAAGTTCCGATCCATCAGATATTCCTTCCTGTGCGTGTAGGACACCAAACAATGCCCGACAGTAATGCACTTCTTCTTACCTAGTGACCGCCTAGACATGCGGCTTCCCTTTTCCAGTAACGGTGCTCCTCTTGACTGCAGGTTCTGTGCATCATTTTAATCTCCATCCTCCTCAATCCTGCAGCAATAGCCAAACTCACCAACACCATCGGTGTGCCCATTGTGGAGATAACTCGCTGTGAACCCCCCCCCCAAAACAAAAAAAAAGCCAAGCCTGATAGTCGTGGCATCTATCACGGGGTCCATCCCATCCAACTCACACTTGGAAGTAGGGCACGTACCCCCACTAGATTCTTCAAATAACATCTGCCCTCAACTCCTTTATTAGAAACTCGTAATGGCTCCCGTGCACTTCCCGTCATTGAAGTTTTGAGAATCGTTGCGTGGTTTGTGTGGGGATGCAACCTACCAGCACTAACCCATCACACGTGGTGAGCCGCCCACGCCGACAGGGAACTCCTTCGCCTGCGTTTGCAATGGGCGTCGGACAATTATCTCAAACCAATCCTTCATACATCCGTAACTAACAACACGACCGAGACCCTAGAAGACCAATGTCTCTGTTTTAAAATCTTGGGCGAGCGTACTCAAAATTATGAAACACTCTCCAAACACAGGTAGATGTTTGTTCTAAACCTCAGCAGTATTGTGTGATCACGCTGATGGAGTTTGTAGAACCTAGAGGGTCTAGGGTGACAAACATCAGTAGTTGCTAATTGGCATTTCTCAAGGGTCAATCGCAATATGCAGTAATTATCCCGTTGCTACTGTAGCTTTGATGGTGGAGATGCCGTCCCGTCCCCGCTACCAGGTCCGGAATACCACCCTAACGACTCATCGTAGCTTTCAACCAGAGCGCCTTCTTAGGAATATCATGAGCGTGGTCAACCGCCCCCACCGTTAAGAATGATTTTCGCTTATACGCCCTACGGTAGTGACCACTCTCAAGTGAAGCTACTACGTAGACTAATATATTAACGAGCTGAGCTACCCTAGAGTTTTATCGCAGCAGAAATAAGTACAGGATTGATGCGGGTTGTGGTTCATCTCTTCGATAATGATTTCGTACCCTGATCTACTATCTTAGGCGATATCACTATGTGAGTTGGGTTGGCCAATATTAGATCCAATATTCGAAGTAATATTAAGCGTACATTAGACATCATTCGGTCACTGCGGGATTGAAATGATGCAAATATCCGTGCGGGTTTTTAAATCATCATTAACTGACTTCAGACTTTGGACAATAGTCTATGTCGTGTTTAATTTGCTATGCTCCTCTCTGACCTCTGCCATGTGGCTAAGGTACTGAAAATATATCAGACTAGAGAGATTAAAAATACGAAAATAAATACCTAGAAGAAGGATTAACTTTCATTTACTTGCGCGTTGTACAGGTACATCACGACCTGGGGAGAGTCGTTTGAGATGTCGCTGACTTAATACTAATGAAGATGGCGGGCGTGTACTATAAGATGGTAAGTAGATAATTGTACTTTACCTGAGGCGATCGTAGGAGGGTGGAAAGAAGTTAACAATCACATCCATGTTCCTATAAACAAAGCAGATGACGATCTACTGAATACGAAGGCCGCGGAACCAGTCCATCCATTTGACAACACAAAGCAAAGGCGAGGGAGTCTTAGAGTTAATCTTGATTTAAAAGAATGAGACTGAGGTGCAGAATATGTAGTTTCAAGAACAGCACATCAGGAGATGCATAGCACGGCTACCAGTTCCCTTCGGGGAGTTTTTGCCAAGGGATCCCTTACATCAGACGTTCTTTAAGGGCATTCCAAAGCGTATTGAATCTATATGTTCCATGTCACTAGAGTAAGACAAACAAGCGAGAGACACTTAGGTCTGTCAGCTGTTGTAACTCAATATGGGCATCTACGCCTCACAGACCATCTGATCATAGTAGTGATATTTGGCGTGTCACGGCTGACTCAAAAGCACACGACTCTAGGAATATTTTGTTTATTGCTACTATGATTGCCTCGCATACGCGTCAATGGGTAAAATCTCAGATCACGGCTTCTATTGACTCGTCCAACATACTTAAATTCTTTAGATCCATGAAAATTTCTTCCGTGACCTATGTTTCTTAGAAATGCGGACGTATTCAAAGGCTTGTCAATCCTCGACCATTGCAGCAATTGACTGTACCAACTCAAAAAGACCTTGCTATCATCAAAAATCACACTCCAAGTTCAATTTAACGATGCCATTGCGGCCACCCAAGCCATCTGCCCTGTATGAAGCCAACATTAGTATCGAAGGGATGAAGAAATCTGGATTTTGCCTCGCTACCGGTGGCTGCATAGGATATAAACTTGGAACAGTTATTGCGTTGCATGGGAGTGCGCTTGCCCAGATGTGCATAAGAGCAGAGAACATAATAGTGAACTTACATCGGAAATGAAGAAGATAATATGACAGAATCGCTACTCCGCCTGCGTTGGTGGACCGACATAGTTCTTGTGGCCCCAGACCCAGTACCATAATCCCGAGGCTAAAGTGGCAGCAACAAAGACGACTGCAGCATAATTCACAGTATCTGCCTGAACGGGAACATAGGACGGCATGCAAAACAGAGGCATCGCCAACAAGGACCAAGCTATACGGTTAGCTACTCGTGACAATGACATAACTCAAGTTACAAGTACGTACCTATAGCCACCACATTGCAAAAATATCCAAGAGAACCTAAGGGAAATTGACAATTCTGAACCTGCTTCCGTCCGGTAGCGAGGTTGATGGCAATTGGGCATGCATAGGAAGCCGTCAAGCAGATCACACCAACCCCAGAGAAGGCATTGAAGGCCGCAGAAGAGCCAAAATAGACTAGACCCAGGACGATTTGGACCACCATACTCAGGATCATAGCGTTGAGTGGCACGTTGAGCTGTTTATTGACCTGTGTTAGCCACGTAGAGCCTGGAATGGCACCATCTCTCGCAAACGCCCAAGTACATCGTGAAGCAGCAGTAGTGCAGCCGATACCACACATAATAGCTAGAATGATGAGAGGGAAGAGGAGACCAAATGCCCCTCCAGCCGAGCCGACTGCACTCTTGAGGATAGCGGGGACAGGTTGACCAGATGCTAGATCAATTAGATCCGTGATGCTAGGGAGAACGAACACGACTGGGATCAAGAAGGCCAGTCCGGCAACTGTGTTGAGGATTATTGTCACAAGCATTGCCTTGGGCACTTGAGTTGCCGGTTCTCGCACTTCTTCACACATGCTGGTTATTATGTGAGAAAAATTCCTTCTGATAAGGACCGCAGACGACACTCACGAGAGGATCATCCCTGTTGAGGATGTGGCATAACCAGCTTGAAGCAGACCAACACAAAAAGACCAACCGTCAGGCCAGCCTGAGTGTGCTTCAAAGTGAGTAAATACGTATTTGGGAGAGTGCCGCCCATCTTTGGCCATGGCGAGGACAGTGGCTATGATGGCGATGACGGCAGCAAAAGTCCAGACTATAGCACCGGTCTGCCAGAGTTAGCGAGGATAGGTATAAATTGGTACAATGGAAGTCGACTTACGTCAAGCAAGGGCAGCCAGCTGTTACCTAGACCGGAGACAGCATTGCATATAATGGTAATACCGAGGAAGATCAGGAACACCTGGTAGGGTTCACCGGAAAGAACCCCAACACCAGGTTCCTTTTCAAATACATTGACAGCAGCGACTACAAACAGAGCAGTGCCGAAGTTGACTGCAAGTGTAATCATGATGTTGCCAACGAGAAAGAGCCAGCCACAAATCCAGCTAGCGATGCGTCGCCACTTCGCAGGGGCTAACATAAATGTTTGGTAATAGACACCTATGTAAGCATCAGCCAGATGGTCCTGATACCGAACATAAGACAAGAGTAGGGTGGCTCCGGTAAGACTTCAAAGGAGAAGGACGCGTCGACATACCTCCGGCAGTAGGATAAACGCTAGTAATTTCGCCAAGCGATGCTGCAACGCACATAATAATGCAGGACACGGCAACCCAACCCCAAATAATGTTCACAGGTCCGCCGCCGATGAGAGGATAGTAGAGGGTGGTGGCCAATCCGTATGGAATTGAGGCAAGGACGAAGGACATGAACGCAACCTGGAATGTTGAGCGGTTACGAGCTAATTCGGCCTTATAGCCGAACTTCTCAAGTGTCTGATCAGCTGTAGCATCCTGCTCTACCGCAATGACAGTGCCAGCGGTGAAACCATTACTCTGCTCATGCAGTAACTTGGTGCCAATCTTATGTCGATTGCTCGAGTCAGAGCTCGTAGAGGGGGTTTTCGGTTCAGACATGTTGCATCAGGTCGGTGTTAGAGTGGATAGGTGTAGTTCTCCGTTAATGGTGAGTAACCAGTAGCCAAAGTAAAGAAATGATCAACAGGCCAGAGTTGGGAGCTGGACGAGGTAGGTATATTTCTATAATTGCTTCGACGAAAACTTGAGTCGGGAACCAAACGGTTATAAAGCTTAATGATAAGAGGCACCGGCATCGGGTGGATGCTCCGTACACATGGTCAGCGAACTATATTGGACTATGACGAAGCTGTCGTAAGATAGCTGCCCGAGTTACCCGACCATACAGCAAGGTAGACGTTGAGTATTGATCACTAGGAGATCATGTCTGACTGATAACGCGACGCTTGAAACCAATCCATCGTGAAATAGAACTGGATCCGTGGATAAGTCTCTATTCAGGGTCCTAGGTTCATTGGTTATGCGTTGATGACATACTCTCCTTTAAGGCAACTCAGCCCGATCGGCCTCTCGGGATTCGGGGCTACTGCTCTTGATATTTCCTAAAAGGGAAACTCACAGAGAAATGCCCAGTTTTATGTTTATCAGGCTCGCCGCCTTGACTCGAGACTGCGGTCGCCAATCGGGTTGATCCTGATTTTGTTCCGTAGAACACAGCCATTCTGACATGGATCTACGGTCATTGAAAGGGAATACTTTCAGTCCATGATTGGCTTGTTATTCCAAACGTATGGGGAACATACATGATAACGAGATGGCAATTCTGGGGTACCTAGCATCCGCCCCATCAGGTGGGGTCAGATAATGCGGGGAGAACGGATCTCGTCGTGCTGACGGCCTTCTCGTAGGGCACCGGTACATATAATAAAGACGCGGTTACCAATACCGCCTTCATTTCTCTGTTCTCATACTAAAATGAGATGTGAGTATTAAAAAGTATTGTGGCGCAACAGCATCATGACTGTTAGAAGGCGCTAGTATATTCAGAAGGTCAAGGAAGGTATCACGCTCCAGATGGAACCCAGTACGGCAATAGGGGGATTCCACGAGGTAGTCGTATAGATAGAAGAAGGAGGAAGGATATTAAATCCTTGCCTATCAACACCTGAGCGCGATTAACAGGCTTTTGAAGCTGCGCTCAACGGTCCAAAACCTTCCTAGCTCAGGGCTACCCCTGAGATTTCAGCTAGAATGTCAGTTGGCTTTTAGCCTTTGGACTCAGTTTTATGAGCAGTGATCGTGTCTGTTACGGATGTCAAAACTGACTGAAAATTATTATTAATATCGACCAATATCACATTTCAAACCTAGTTCCCTTCTCATGCCGTCCTTGTCATCTAGGAATGAAATTGTGTCATACTCACTTAGCCACAGTTCTTCAGCTTTGCCATTTTCATTTCACAATTGTCAATGTCTCCGATACAGCAGTGCTATTGAGCTACTACCCATGATGCTATTCCTAGTTTCCTATATCTTCAGACTAGATTCAGCTGACTCTGTGACCAGCTAGTAGATACTATGGCGTACTACCCCGTTCCAGCTATTGAGACGTTCCCGACCAACGTTCGTAAAAATCTTTTGCATCCCACTCATGATATAGGCAGAAAAGAGCTAGTGCCGAGTGAAAAGTCAAAGACTCTTATTAGTCATATTCCGAGAAATCGATCCGCAGACGATAGTGACACTTGGATGCGGCTAACCAACCTGAGATATGATTCCAGAGATCTCCCACCTCTTGTGAACCTTGTGCAAGCTGATACTATCAAAAATTAACATTAGGATAGCCTTTATTTGCTTAGAAAGGCCGATCAGATATTGAAGAAGCAAATATTATGATGACTGACCTCGTAAGTTCTTGTCGTGGTATCATTCAGGGACACAGTTCGACGAGACCATATATTTGAGAGCTGTCTACTTGGTATAGTCGGGCGACCAGCGGTGCAGGGAGTCAAATTTTTTAGCACTTCGTAGCTATTTATAGTATGAATAATGAGGTTTCATTAGCTTATGCCCCTTGACTCTTCACTATTTATTTATTGTCATCTTCGCCCATTGGGTTTCACCCTTTTCAGTTTGAACGACCTTCAGCCTGCAAGTTAACAGGCTCCCAAGATTCCGAGGAGGAAGAGCCAATATACCATTATAGTAGATATGCGGGTGAAGATGATGGAAGTCGAGCCCTTACAGTCTTCCTTTTCGTGTGATGAGATAGAGATGAAGGGAACTAGAATTGATTCTCGCTGCCAACAAACATCAGGGCGAATTCCTGGTTAAAACTCGAAGACTCGCCTAGTCAACCCTTGGTAGTCTACCGGTCGAAAATATGGTATTGTACCCTGTGTTTAGTAACGAGTTGCATATTGAACGCGAGTAGGTGATATGAAGTAGTTGGCTAGAAGGCTAAGGTTACACTTCTCGCTCTATGTCTTTAACTACGGGAAATTAACGGATTAGACTCGTCATTACAGCTTCTTTGTCTTCTGTTTCCTGTTACTAGTAAACGTATTGATAAATTGAGATTTGAGTGGAGGTGAACATCACAATATTGGCCGGCATGATCCTATACAAGATAAGCTACGCCTTCAGGATAGCATAGTAGCAGATTAAATTGATCAGGTCTGTTTCGATAAATGTGTCTCATAGCTAGGCCAAATGGTAATATGCAGGAAGAACCGGCTGGTTTAATAATCGCATTTTCACCTATGTCGGCTCCCGAATCTCGAGTATGTAGTGACCGGTGGGAACTATTGCGCAGTTGTGAATCAACGGGTATCCCCAAAACAAGTAGGCATGATAGAGCTAGGTGCGGTTTCGTGTGGGTGTACATTGAAGCATAGTGACGCCTCGCTTCGAATCTAATTCAGGATGGTCAAATTATTAACCCTTAGAGGTATATGACTATTCTAAGCTATGCCCCAGCCACTCAGCTTTCCTTAGGCTCTTGCCGATGTAATGCACCACCTATCTTCCTAGCTTAACTCTACATCAACAGGTTTGACGAATACAGAGGCACAGATGGCACTGGAGACGCTGCACACTTTTTCGGTGTCAACTCTGCTCTAGTCGACAATATGTTAAGTCGTTGGTGCACGGACCTGAGGGATCTTGCTCGTTGAGACCTACATAGCTGCAAGCGGAAAGTTGAAGAAGGATGTAGTCTTTTGAAGCTAAAGGACATAATTTGAGAAGCGGTGAAGCCCATCAGGCTGGGTCGTCTCCTGGTGAAAGGCGTTGTGCAATTTGAGCAAACCTACACCTATAAAAGGCTTCAGAGACGTAAAACATGGAACAACGGCCTTGCGGCACATGGCCACATTCAAGTTACATATTGTTGCTCAACAATACACAAACGCCGAGACATCAATGAACCACAGAGACACAATGAACCTTCTTACACGAATTACGGAGTCATAGGTTCAACTCGAGTGAATGGCTCTCATACCAGGCTGAGTGGCAGCAGAGAAGCCCGACGCAGACCCGACATTCGACGAGCGTTCCAGAGAGTTACAGTCCGGACTGCTGCCGGCGTGTTATTCAATTCTGAGATGGCACTTCGTTGCACTGGCCCGAGTTTCGGCACGTCCCGATACACCTGAAACTCCAACATGGATGCTTCATAGCAACTCGCTAGATACCCATGTAGTGTATGGCCATGTATAGGGTTAATACATTGCATTAAGAACAAGGGAAACGAGCTTGTCTGAGTAGAGAAAAGCGGTTTCTAACAGCTCAAACCTTTATCCCCCGACCTAGTTATGATGAGTGGGCTCACTTTGAGAATGGCACCAGGACACCTTATTCTCCGAATCTCGAGTGCAACGGACAATGCTCGGGCCACTTGTTACCTGGTTACTGATTTGGATCTGAAGCAGCACATGATTGTTGCCATAACCTTGCGTTTCCGGAACAACCAGCTATTCTGCGACAGTCCGAAGAAGATGGCACTTTACACGTTCTTGACAAGTGCCCAACGTCCAAGTGATGGCCGGTACTACTGAGGCGAGGTCCAGAACCAGAACGAGGCGATGCCTTGGTTGGTAGGGGTTAGCAAAGAACTGATATGACCTGAGATGGTCACCGCCGGAGCGTACAAGCGCCATGTAATAATCATGTATGCATGGTTTGTGACTCCTATGAAGAGGAGTCTTTGCGAGATAATGTGGTGTACCGTGGTGTCCTTGATTAATGGCATAATAGATAACTGCTCATTGTGAGCCAGGTCTCATGAGCTGTGGACGACCTGGCAAATCAAACGCTTAGCGCAAAAGAGAGCATAATGAAGGTCATCATCGGCTGAGTTAAGATGCATCTGAAGGATTCATGGTATGAACACAAGGGGCACAAAAGCCATGATGATCTGCAGCAGCAAAACCGTCGCTGCAACATGACACGAAACAAGCGCACTCGCGGTTGCTAACTGCAACGGAAGTATCCATCCTTATCCCGAGACGTTGGGAATGAAAGGGGAACATGGTGGGGGAAAGACGACGATGGATGATTGTCGCTGGAAATTGGGGAACATGATCCTGTAATGGGAAATCTTCGTTTCAGATTTCGAGACTCTTTATTTGTCCCTTTTTTTTTTTTACTTCTTGTTTTGTACATCTGTACTTCGTACACCTGCTGTAATTACTGACGCGTTCTCCTGACCCCCGGTCAGTTGCCGCTCGTCTAAAACGCGTCACACCAAATCTCATCTCAGTCGAAGAAAGAAAGGGTCCAAGTGCAGAAATTGGGGGTGTCCAGGGACCCTTGAAAGATGCGACTTTCAGGTGGCTCATTAAAACTTAAACGGTCAGCGAATGCTTGCTCCTGGATGAGTTCCATGGCTTTTGGAGGATACTGCACCCGAACGCATACACTACTACTCAAGAGGGTGGACCACGAGCGTTAGTTCAAGAGAGGGTGGACGAACAAGAATCCTTGCAGGGACGATCGATTCCTTTTCACTGTGATCTGTAATTACTCTGTTATCCGCATCAATTTGATTTTAACTTGTGGCCAACGATGTGATCAGAGGGACACGGGGGCTTACAAGTGAACTAAAAATGGAATTTCTCTCTCATCGAAACAGTCACGATGTGATGTGGGCATGGCCCCTGGCCTCAAGCAATTTGACCTGCATCGATCGCCCAAAGTCCAATCTTACGTACATGACTGGCCTTAGAGGCCGGCCGAAGAGGCTGAAAATGAAACCAAGAAGAATAGGCGCCTGTATTAGGCATTTCGGCTGGCCGAGACAGAACACCCCGGGTAGATATGTGCCACCAAGGCTGTGGCTTGGCCGTTTGATCTGCTACTAACACCTAGCTAACATGAGGTGACTGAGGCTTAGAATGTCGCTCGGCTACTTTTCGCTTGCTGTGGCCTATTTCAGCGTCTCGGTGACTTGAGAGGAGATGAACGAAACGGAGACGAAAAGAAAAAATCACCGTCATTAGTCTTCGGATTTAGGGATAGTATTAGAGCTGTTACGGTAGCAGAAGGGGAATATTTGAAGATCTGACCTGGAAGCAGGGAACTGTGGAATCATTTTCCCCCGTATTACAGTGATAGTGATTGTGGTGGATAGCGACCTCCACCAACGACGAATAGGACGAACGGGGAAGGCTACTTCATGCAAACGGGGGAGTCATTCGCTCGTCAATGATCGTTCAAAATACGTGAGCTTACGTTAATTTAAGTCTCTTTTTAGATATGAAACATGAGACCTGTTTACGAAGTCTCTTGGTGGAGGACAGTCTAGTAATACTAGCAATTCTGACGCCCTCCCGAACTTGCATATGCCTCCCTTGGTGGTCCCTTAGTAATTGAGATGGCTTCTGAATCAATTGGCAAATATCCTGTGCACTGGCTGCAGACAAGCGACGCAAGGCAGGCAGACATGACATCTAGGAGGATTCGTCCCGACGCACCATTTGTCGCCGTCGTTGCCACTTTGGAAACGTAGCTGGTGGTGATGAGAACTCGCCGTGGCGCGCCCCAAAACCCGGCCCAGCCACGAGGCCTAGGATGGCAATGACCAACTAACGCGGCCGCTTATTAACTCAACCGGTAAGCTGGGTCACCACGGAGTTTGGAGCTGTCCGGCTCTGAGCGTTGGCCCTGGCTAAGAGGTCCTTTTCCCAAAGTCCTCGAAGCTGGTCTATTTCCGCCATTCTGAACACCGCTTAACGAGGACGCTTAGTACCCCATAAAGATAAAAAAAGGGCCAGACTACGAGATGACCCTACTGTACGAAGTACCATAACGAACCAAGGTATCCTGGCAACTTGGGGTCGGGGCACAGGGCATCTGACGGCACGCAGTTTTAGTTGACGGTGGGAGCGGCGCCCCCTTCTCTGGGATACTGGGCCCCCTGCCCACCTGTGACGCCAAACACCCGAATCACCGAACATTGGATGAGACGAGAGGGCTGGGGGGGTCGGGAGGATGGGGAGGGTCATCTCAGCTAGCGAGGTATTTGGAAATGTGTTCGATTGTCTGTTCTAGCCCTGCCGGGGGGGCTCGCCTGCCCGGGAAGAGGCGTAGCAAATGGTAAGTTATTCGGCGGCTTGGAGGTTTCGAGTTGGCGATTATATTTTTTATTTATTTTACATCTTTTTATCGAGCCCACTGAGGATAGTGAACTTGAAGAAGGCTTGGTTAATAATGTGGACGTAGGAAATTAATTAGTAGATAGATCTCTCGTGTTACTGCGACTCTCTGTGTTCTAATCCGTACTGTTCTTTGAAACTATTTATGGCACAATACCGTAATATGCTCACCCCGCATGCTCTTTCTTCTTGCTTGATTCTGTGTAGGACTGTATTTCCACCGGCCATTTGCAACAAACCAGAGGCTGAGCAAGCAAGAGAAATGAATACTCAGCATGCATTTGTTGGTCAACTAATTCAACTCGCATGTATGCATGTGCTGCATCCCGTCAATCTATGGCAATCAATCAATGAACAGGAGCGAAAGCGACAAACGAGCGGGCGGCCTCGCACAGTGCGTTGATGCACCTGCAGACGGAGTACGCGCTTCGGAGGGTTAAATTTAAACCCTCTAACCCGTGGCTTGTCTCCTCCAACCCTGCGATTCTCAATACCAAATTTGGTCACAGAACCATGATTGGTCGGCTCCAAGCGCCTGTCGTGCTGTGCATGGTCTATATTTAGCCTCCGGCCTGTTTCGTGACTGCAACCTTGCACATCCCTGGCCACTCACAGCGCGGCGCACGCACTCGGAAACGCACACAGACACACTTCGCACCGCGGGCCACACAGAACCGCAGCTAGGCTACCGATGGTCTAACTTGGAAGGGTAACAAGGGGTGATGAGTGGCTCCTTGGAGGCGCTCCGTTGCAAAAAAAAAGAGAGAAAAAGCTGGGTCTTTGACAGAGGCTGCTCCAGCTGTCCCCGGTTTCTCTAACTAGTTCTCAATTCCCGTCATGGATATGGCTCAAGGGTGCTGACTGGTTCCATTCATCCTTATTCCTCCCCTTCCATTCAGTTGATTGCTTGATTGGCTGGCCTGCCAGATCTGACTGTGGCTTGTGTCTGTTGGCCCAGCTGCGAAGGCAGGAAGGGCAGATTCAAAGGGCTCACTCGCCCTTATTGGAAAATCTGGAACTCGTCTTTGCCGCCGTATGATCGCTGTGTCCGCCTCGGGACCGGCTGCTCTTTACTGGGGGGAGGGTCCGGGGTTATCTGCTAGATTCTTTCCATTGCCGCCCGCCGTGTCGACACGTCTTGTCTGCCCTGCGCCTGCGGACGGTCCTGTAACAGCTGCCGAAGGACCGCGGTCGTTGGATTAGGTTGGTTTTGGTTGCCGCCGTTGCTGTGTCGGCATCTCAGCGCTTGGAATCGACTCGCTCAAGAGCCTGTTTGTGGCCCCCCTCTCTTCATGTACCGGTATATACATAGCCTATTACACCCGCTTCCACACAGAGGCACAGTACCGCACAGAGCATCATACAGTGCCTCCACATCTTTGTACCCTGTGCAGGCGCCCTGGCTGGCCCAATCCCGCAGCGTCCCCCAGCACCCGCCTGCCGACCTTAGGCACCTCGTCGCCCACCCCCAGGCGCCTGTTTCGTCTCTGCCCTGTTCTGTTACCAGCTAAACTCAATCCAATCCGCCTTCTCGCTCACTCTTTCCTTCCCTCCTTCTTCTTCATCATTCTTCTTCTCTTCCTCTCCTCGACTTCTTCTTTCTTCCTTTCCCTCTCGACGCCAAAAGCGCCTCAAAGACTCGAACTTTGCAAGAGATCATGCTCTTGTCGATTTAACGGCGCTACCCCCAGCCTCTCTGCCGCTCGACTTTCGCATGGTCTTTCCCGAGGCGCCGATTCTTTGTCTCACCTCGTTTCCGGCTCTTGCTCCTCCTGCCACAAACACTCGGCCCGACAGCGACTACATCTTGTCGCATACCTTTTAACTTCTACACCCACGGGCTGTCCATTCAATCTAACTAGGGATCCCTTCCTTTTTTTCCTACGCCTTATTGCGACGGACGTTAAAATCGGTTCTCGGTGTCTTCGACATTGTTCGACTCGCGCCCCTCTACTATTCGGATCCAGCTGCGCTGTCCGCCGATTCGAACCGACTCTCGCGAACACGCCAATCCGCGAAGCCATTCCTTTGCGCACCCGTTTGCATTTCTGTATTCTTTTGCAAGCATAACTATATAATCGACAAGAACGATACTGTCCCCGGTGGAAAGTACCCGTGGCCATTTTCAAACAGGATTGGCTTCCACGAACAAACGCTCGGGACCTCAGAGCGAAGTCGCAACCTACATAACCTTATACCAACAAACTGCACATCACACTCAATCAAAGATGCCTTCAGCAACCGACCGGAGAGTGTATGAGGATCAAATACCTCCCTTCATGACTGTGTTTGACCTTGACGCCGAAACTATGGCAGATCAAGAAACAGTCACGCTTGTCGACCCCAAGTTTGTAGACATGCAGCCCAAGGTGCCTGGTCTGATGAACGGCCCTCAGGAACGATCTCTTCGCTCCGCCCTCATTCCCACCGACCCGACACACAAGCACCATGACAGCACTTCTACTCAGACCTCGGAGTCGGCGGATTCTTCGCCAACCACAACCCTCTCTACGACTGACTCGTCGCCCCTCTCGGACCCTTCTCCGTCTTCATCTCCCGACTCCCCTATCAATCTTATTCCTCTCAACAACTACCCTGCCACCTCCTTCGGCAGCCTTTCTAACCATCTTCTTCCGATTCGCACGAATAATCTCCTCAGCGTGGCAGAAGTGCCTCGTTTGCAGCGACCAATGACCTCACCAGCCCCGCGCCGAGCACGGAATATGAAAGGTCTCTCTATTCAGCCACCCTTTGCCGGTTCCACGACGACAACAGCTTCTTTGGTTTCGGAGCCTGCTTCCCCATCTTTTATTAAGCCTATGATTCCTGCTATGAAGCGGAAACCTAGCCAGCTGAGCCTCAAAACCAACACCTCAGATCTCATCACCAGGACCACTGTTGAAGTTCCTCCCTCACCAGCTATGCCCCCGATGTTGCAGCGTCGTGCGCTCAAGCACTCGACTTCCTCGCCACACATGTTGTCCGGTCTCAAGTCGTCGACTTTTGGTCCTGCAGGTGGCATGACTTTCCCCAAGGTCTTGGAACGCAACGAGTCAGGTCTGTCAGAAGTTCTTCGGCCAACGAAGGCCAGCATGAAGATGTCGTTTGAGTCCGCTATCACCGAGGAGGAATCACCAATCAAAACCCAAATAGCCAACCGGGGTGAGCCTGAACCTTTCCGCGAGAACGAAAACAACGAGGATATGAAGACACCAGGTTATCCTGACGGACCGATTGCCATATATGGCGACGACGTTTTCCTCTACATGGAGCCTACAGCCGAGGAGGCTTCGCGTTTCGATGTGGTGATTAACGTCGCTCGTGAGGTGCATAATCCGTTCCAGGTGCTGAAGAGTGCTCAGGAAACCAAACCTGGATTCAGTCAATTCCGACAGCCTACTCACGCGGAGGAGAGCCCCATCCCTGATACTGCGGTGTCAACAGCTAGCTTTGCAACGGCATTCGAATATCCTGAAGACTTCTCAGTGGAAACCCCTACAACGCCCAAGGCGATCTCGTTCAAGACACCAGAATATATCCACATTCCCTGGGATCACAACACTGATATTTCCCCGGATCTGATGAAACTGTGTGAGACTATCGATAGCCGAACCAAAGAAGGCAAGAAGGTGCTGGTTCACTGCCAACAAGGCGCTAGTCGGTCCGCTAGTCTTATCATTGCCTACGGTCTGTACCAGAAGCCTGAGTTGACGGTGAACGATGCGTACTATGCCGCGCAGGCCAAGAGCAGATGGATCAGCCCCAATATGAAACTTATGTACTCTCTTCAGGATTTCCAGAAGGAAGTGTCAACAAAGCGATCAGGCTCGTCACATCGGCCTCGCGCTGGTCGTAGCCCTACCAAGCACAGACTGACACTGTCTGCCGACGCTATTGATATCAATTCCAAGGAACCCCAAACGGCGCCCCTTCCCGAGAAGGATAACGAATCCCGGCAGCCAAGCCCACGACAAAGCCCCGGCCGGCTTAGGGGCAACTCGACACCTGGCCCTCAGCCTGTTTCTCCAGGTCCCGCTTCTGCGCCACCTACTTACACATGGACTCAGGAACTTGAGCAGATGCCTGAAGTGCCTAAGGCTGAGGAAGATTTGCCTCCGTTCAGGCTGGGTGACCTGCCTTTAAGACCCAAGGGTAGTCAAGGCAAGTTCCCTTCAACACTGGCTCCCGCTCCCATCCTATCAGCACCCCCAAGGCGGACTCCCTCTCCAGCTCGAGGCCTTTGGTCCAAGCCCCCTCCATCGCCTGGATTCTCATCACCTTCTTCCTTTGGATTCCAGACCCTGTCGTTTCCTCGATTTGGCGAACAGTCTCAAGAGGAAGCTCCCTCATTCAACGATGTGCCCGTGGAGCGAACGATTTCTATACCGGGAGGATTTCCCGAAGATGATGAACCTCTTTTGTCTCCGCGGGCAGAAACAATGACGAAGAATCCACTTCATCCCTTCCCTGAAGTCCCCACAATGCGATTTGTCGAGGCTCCCCCAACGCCAGGCGCGAGCCTGTTCTCTCCTCGGATGGGCATGTTCCCCCGAGACCCATTTGCATCATTTGGAGGACCTGCTGTTGTCACGGACCCCCGGAGCCCTCCCACAAAGGGAGAGGCACCTATAGTTCGGTCAATCGACGACTTCTTATGATGAATCGTTGAGTGCCTTACGTATATTTTAGTAGAGTGTTGGTCATCGCTCTCTGCATCCCTCGTTTACATTTCTTTTGCGTCACATAACCCGATACATTTGACGACATACCTTACACGCCATTTCCGAGATGTCACAGTAATAGGGAGGATTTACTGCCTCTCTGGACAATCTCTGAATATGGACGCACGACGATACGCATTACTCGAAGTTTTTCAAAGTTCTTTTGTCACACTACCTTCAGTCGTTTATACTCGATATAACCTTTCTACTCTCGCTATCTTTCGTTCAGCAACACGCAACGCATGGCGTCGAACGGTGCAACTGCGTGGTCTTTTGACCCGACTAGTGTAATTTAGACGATGACCTGGCTCCTCGACATTTCTTTTTTCTTTTTGATTTATTCTTTTTTTTTTTTTCTCGGTTTGGTTGGTGTTGCACGGTTGGACTACAAAACAGGTCGGCGACTGGGTAACTTGGAAGTTACACCATCTTGCTTTGAATCAAACGGCGAGTGGAATAGTGGCCAACAGGGGAGGGAAAGGAATTACTATGGTAAATGGAGGAAATTACTGCTATCAGCTCATAGCAGGGAGTTTGGAAGCTTAAGGCTTTGTTTTTAAAGGAAGACTTAGGATCAGTGACGCTGTGGAAGACCACACACAAAGGAAAATAAAATATTTCACTTTGACTAACCTCAATGCCTCCCGTCTTTGCACTGGTTATCTTAAACTGTTTATGTCTCTTATTCTATCTCCCAAACCCATTCCGTGCAGGATCACCAACGCTGCCTTTGTATGTATGCAACTATGTACAAATCTCCCACCCTCTCACGCATAAACTATTTCAGACATCATTATTCTACATATTTTTAAATCATTACTCTATAGGTCCTTCTTCTCATTTTGTCCTGTCTTTTTTGCTGTCTCCTTGGCAATCTTCTCTTGGCGCGCGATGACAGCTTCGACACCAATTCCACCGAAAACGAGACCGACTCCCAGCCACTGCATCTGTGTGAGGCGGTGACCAAAGGCGACTACGGATAGGATCATGGTGACCATTTTGCGGGTTACAGTGACAGTAACGAGGAGCACCGAAGAGAAGGTGGAGAGGGTGTAGACTGAAGTATGTTAACTTTGTGGAAGCGGGGAGAAGAGAGCATGCGGACGTACATATGAAGACTTGGCCCACGGCGCCGCACGCCGCAAAGCCCAGGACGTCCTTCCATACAGCTGGGTACCGGCTCATAAAGTCCATCGCGGCCTTGAGCTCACCGGCATTACCCGCAACATCCATACCAAGCCACTCACCGAGTCCCGTCGCCACGAGCCACGGGCTCACAAAGAGGTACGTGCCTGTGGCCAGGGTGCTCATGATATTGTTGGCGCACATCATTTGCGGACCAGAGTACGGACGGAATGTTTGGAAGATGTGATCTTGGGTACTATTGGTCAACCCGTCAAAGAGGAGGTTAATGCCGAGAAGGAGCAGACCCCAGGCGGTGCTGGCATCGTCGGATCGCGCAGACTGCTTCTTCTTCTTGCCCGAGTGCAGCGTGAAGACAGCGACGCCGCAAGTGACGGCCGCGACAACGAGATACTTGTACAGCGGGTAGCGGCGACGGAACAGTGTGATGTGGAGGAACATGACAGGCAGAAGCTTGCAGCTCTTTGCGAGCAGGAAGGTAATGTAGTCGATATGCGCAAGACTTGCATAGCCAAAGGGACTGGCGAGACTGCTGGTGACGGCAACGAGGGCGAGGGGTCCGAGGATGCGGCTCGATGGGATGATAGGCGGAACAGAGGAGTCCCTGGGCGTCGAGGCGACGAGGTAGACGGCTCCGACGGTAGCGGCGAATATGGACTGGACGGTGTTGAGGAAGACGGGGAAGTGCCAGACTTCGGGGGCGTCAGCTGGACCGTAGGGTGTGGTGGTGAGCTTCTCTTGGAGGTATGCCCACGTCAGGCTGTTGAGATGAAGCGTTAGTAGGTAGGCAACGTGTTCCATGGCACTCTAGTGGCCGTTCCATCCCTAAAGGTCGAATACGCAATTCGCACAGCGAAGAGAGATACGAAATCGCAACTTACAAAGAAGCATAGATGCCCGCGACGGCGATGATCAGCTGCATCACACCGGCATCTGGCTTCTCGTGCGCGACTGATGCTTTTTCGCTGATCGCATGGGCATTGTTACTCTTCCGATCGCCATTGGCATTCTCCCAGGACGCTGTAGTCTTGTTGAAGTACTCGGAGGAGACCTCGCGCTTGACGGCGGGTTGTTTCGTTCGTGCCATTTGTAGCTGTCAAGCGACGAAGATCTGAATGATAAGGGCAAGAAAAAGGTAAAGCTCAAAGAACAGTCAAGCAAGGAACAATAAAATAGTGAGTGAAAATCCCAGAGGGAAATTACAGAAAGGGAGTGAAGGAAAAGAAAACAAAAAATTACAGTAGACTCTTCTATTGCATTTGACTTGTCATGATGAAACTTGACAGATGGCTTCAATTCAGGCGACGGCAATACGGGTACCTGCTAGTGAGAGTTGGAGGAACCGAACAATCAAAGGTGCATGAGGACCCTGTGTCTCGCGAGGACCACCCGATGCCCCACCAACTGCGCCACAATGTCATATTACCGTGGCGTCCATGATTGCCTTACTGACCGGCTGCTGTTATGTTTATCCTTTTACCTTCTTCAGTTACAGACTATTAGTCTTAATTAATCCAATTGCTCATTTTCAAGCCATGTGATTTCCTTCATTAGGTGGCTTTAGTTGCAAAAATCCTAGGAATCTCATGGAGGAGTGGCCATAGCATCCTCGAAAGAATGCTGAGAATAATCATGCAAAGTCATCACTATCACTGTCGGAGCACAAACAAAAAACGCTTGCCTGGATATTTTGTATTTTGTGACACTTCGCTCCAGACTAGATACACTCCCAGCCAGCCATTTTCTTCAATATCCGTATTTGACATCTTAGGCCGTAGCACGGTGGGCGCAGGTAGAAAGGGGACGAAAATCAGAGGGAGGGTTAAGCCGTTGAGAATAAGGGGATGAGGGTATGTAAGAGCAATACGCTGGTCGATATTACGTGAGCGGTAACGTCGGGAGGCGCAAAGGTCGCGTTGAGGGTAGCAAGTGAAGGACGGATACGCGAGAGAGGAGGGAATGAAGGGTGTCGCGAGGATTGTGTCGAGATTCAAGGAAGAGACCGCGATGTGCCCTTCTCGGCCCCTGAAATGGATACGCCACCCTGAACGAGTCCAGCTCTTTTGGTATTTTTTGTCATTAAGCCACGACCATCTCGGTCACATCCGAAATGGTGCCATCAGTCGTTAGAAAGAGTACAGCGCGTTGTCGTGGAGCCAAGCAACCGTAGCCCTGCCGTAAGAAGGAACGTGCCGCGAGTATTTGGTTGGGAGGAGATGTTACAGACGTTATGGTGCATGGCAGGGATAGCAATGCATTGCACCACTAGGAAAGGGAGAGAGGGGAGGGGGTTTCGGTCAAATTTGGGGGGCGAGGCGATATCAGGAATCAAGGCTGCGAAATGCACGACAACCGAAGGGTTGAGTCGTCGATAATTTCCGCCACTTTCGCTGGTTGAGATAAGAATAGAAGAAGAACAAGATAGGAAATGATAAATGGTGGTGATATGATGCTATTTTCGAGGAGGGGAGAAGAGAGGATGCTCGTCATGATGTCGTCTGGTATCGTCCTCGAAGAAAACAGAAGCCTCGCGGCAAGTTAGATCTGGAACTGCCCCAGGTCGTTTTTGCCAAACCCGACCTCAGCAAATCGTACGGAACACGCAAAACAAAACTCAACGAGTGTGTGGGTGACCTGCGACGCGATTACTCGGCTTCCTGCTGAAGCTGGCTTCGTCGCATCTTCTCGGCCTCGAGGTTCTCATACAGGAGGAACAGTGCCGACTCATTGGCTTTGGCCGTGCCCATGATAGTGAACATGCGTTCACCAGTCTCATCATGAGGAGCCTAAAGTAAATATTATGTTAGCTACGATAGCACATATAATGTCGAAGTGGTTGCAGAGCGTTACTTGCCTTCGCAATTGAGATACGAGCACCGGAAGTTTTACGGATCTCGCTGATCTTGCTGCCAGCCCGGCCGATAATGCAGCCGACCATGTCTGCGGGGATGCTGATGTTTTGTGTCTGAATCTCTTCGCCGTTCTCATCGTGAGTTGGGGGACCGCGAATGGCAGCGTCAGAATCAGAGCGGCGGTTATAGGGGCGTGAGCTGCCATTGCTGAAGTCGGCACCGTTGCCCGTTCGCATCACACGAGGGCTGCCATAGTCGCTTCGACCCGAACCCGAGTTGTATCCGGCGCCGCTGCTAACACCGCCAGTAGTGGAGGTTTGGGTGCGAACAACAGGGTTGTAGAGAACGGTGCCGGTGCCACGTTGCCAGTCATCAACCAAGCACTTGCAGATTTCCCACACAGCTCGCTGGATACCCTCGGGAGTGCCTTGGACCTCAACTATCCTTTCAGTGGATTGGGGTAGCATATCTTTTTGAGCGACCATACGAACGCCTGAGGCGTCCTGGATATGCTTGATCTTCAGGCCTTGTCTTCCAATGATGGTCCCCATCTGGTTATGGGAAATAAGGAGCTTGATAGCTACACGTAGAGATTGTTAGTCAAGTCAAGCGAATGTGAATGCTGAGCAGTGTGTGGACTAGACGTACGATGAGTGCCGTTGTTTTGAACGATGCCCCCCATGCCCATAGCAGGGGCGCCCTCAAGAAGGGCTCGGGCGACGATGGCATAAGCGCGGGAGATTGCATCACAGCCGCCAGTGATGGTCAGAACACGGTCGTGAACGCCCTGTACCACCTTGCTGACACCAGCTTTGACACCGGTCTCATCCCTGAGGTCGGCGACATTCTTGCCGCCCTTGCCAATAATGACACCAGCCTCCTTAGAAGACACAATAGCGCGAAGAGTCAACTGAGCCTGGGCGTACTCCTCGTCCGTCTTAGGGGCGGGCTCGCCATCGGGTCCAAGACGGTCCTCCAAGCGAAGC
The DNA here is from genome assembly GCA_930272665.1 of Mariannaea elegans. NCBI lineage: Eukaryota > Fungi > Ascomycota > Sordariomycetes > Hypocreales > Nectriaceae > Mariannaea > Mariannaea elegans. The sequence goes on along the minus strand of CAKNEU010000001.1, from coordinate 725,823 downwards.
TGATCCATGGGGTCGAGGAGGTCGCTGCCGTTGGGGGGGAGGGTATCCTGAGGGGCCGACATGATGAAATGTTGGTGCGGGATAGGTGGAAGCGGGGTGATAAGTTGTATGAGAGTTGTAAATGGGAGGCGTAGAGTCGAGAAAGGGACTGGGCAGAAGAGCTAAGCCTGGGAGGAATCTATCAAAGTGTTAGCGCTGCTGATGCGAAATAGATCTTGTCATTCAAACCAGCACGCGAGCACGTGTTTCTCGGGCTGGTGAAATTCGAGTGTAGCTCATTGCGAGTGACGACACCCAGCAGCGCGCAAGCAAGCTAAAGACACGAGGGCTGCGCGGAAACACCATAGCGTCACCATAGCGCAAATGCGAGAAAAAAGTGGCAAAGAATAAGATAGTTACTGACCTAAACGTCGATGCTGGGAGAGGCGAGGACGTTGTAAAGTTGGCGGTGGAGGTGCGTCGCAGTGGTGATATTTTTTCTCCTGCGGTGTTCGCGAGGCGGGATGGCGGGGTCAGAGGGTCGCAAGCGCTGAAGTCGGAGGATGGCAACGGCGGGACGTTTGGCTGGTTGTAGGTGGGCGAGAGGTGGAGAGGAGCGGGTGTTCAAGAAACGCCGGGGGTTGTTTGGTGAGCGGAGGAAGAAGGAATCGGGAAGGGGAGAGAGAAGAGAGGAGGGAAGATGGGTGAACGAGGTTCTGAGGAGGAAGATGAGGAAGGATGGAGGTTGGAGGTTGGAGAGGAAGAGATGGTCAGGTTAAGGTGAGGTGAGTTGAGTTGGGAACGGAGGGGAGTGACAGAAGAGGGCGGGAGTGAAAGACTGGGCCACGGCCACCCACAAGAGTGAATGACCAAGCCGGCGAAGAGTGACCCAGGCATGCAGTTGCCAGTCAAAGAGGGACGGGATGCTATGGCCACCCGCACTAAAGGTACGTCCCCCTGCTTGTCTGGCCAAGTACTCCCTTGTACAGCACAAATTCTACGACATGGAAGCAATGCAGGTAGGAGAACATGCCTAGGAGCGTTACTAATGTACCCTCTCAAAAGTGCTTGGTGAAAAGTACCTGATGGACGGGTGTGTTTCGCGCTTGCACCAAGTACCTTGCCTGGTGCATCACTGGCTGGCTACGGCAGTCACTCACCCCTCAACTGTAACCTTACCTGCCCACTGAGCTCCATCCCACTTGCCGACATCACACACACCACACAAACCACACAAACCTGCGCACACATATTTACACCGGCCAACTAGAACTGCACCCTGCGGTTCTCGTCACCTCAGCCAACTCCGCAGTAAGGACGCACGGTGGTCTGTCCTGCCCCCCGACCTGTCTCTGAGAAAATGCGCAGGCACTCAGCAGAACAGAATCCCCAGTCACAAGGTGATTGACCCAGCTCATCTTGGGGCAAAATGGTGCTTATCCATTGAGGTCAAAGGCGGGGGAATGCCCACACCCTACCTGCCTTACCCCGGCCATTGACAGGTACCTGCGTGTACCACTTTTTCGAGGTGCCAGCCCAAAACGAAACAGACACACGGTTGCTGGAGGGCACGGGACAGGAACAAACGGCACTTGGCTAATACCTGCCCCTCTCCTCGACGTTGCCTCGCATCCAGAGGCTCAGCGTGTTATTCAAGCACCTAGTGCCTCCCACATTCCATAATAGTATCTCGGAACGAATACGGAAGGTAGGGTAGGCATGGCAATCACCATAGCTGTAATGTTTCCCTCCACCTCCTTCCCCTCCCTTATCACTTTGGAGATAAGGCGGGTACCGAGTAACCGCTAAGAAAGCACATAATAAACAAACCCCTTCTAGAAGCACACCCACCCGATGCCCTACTGTATGTATCTGATGGACGCTTTTATATAATCTATTGGATATCCTCTCCCCGGACACTCGTCGCTATCACGTCTTTTAGTCTTCTCCATATCCAGGTCGAGAGACGATTTATCAGCATGTTAAACCTAGATTCTCGCCTCACTTTGATCAGATCACTTAAATACGGTGCAACACCTACTAGAATATCAAAAAGACGAGTAACAACGTCAACAGCAGTCCCAACAACCCTGAAGCTGATGATGGACTAACTCGCCCTCCCTGATCGAACCGACGCTCAGCTCGATCGTTCTCGGTTGCTTAAGTAGCCTGGTATTCACGCGGATACCCTGCCTCCATGACATACAGCTCTCTGGCAGCACCGCCCCCGCGCGGAGATACCAGGGTATAGCTCTGTCTGCCTGGCTGAGAAGAATCTTATCGTCCCTGGTCCTTAACCTGCATCATTAGTTTTCTTGTTGGCTGTCGTACGTTGTGCTGGTTGACCTGTAGGTTATACGACGTACCTACGTTGTATCGGATACATGATTATGTGTGTGAGGGGATGTTCTCTTAAAGCTGACCCATTGGCGACAGGAGAAAAGATGGGGATCCTTAAGGCCCGCTGACAAGGGAGCTTTCAGTTTCGTCAATTCCGACAATTCTTCACAATGGGCCCTGTTCTGGATAGACGAATGTGACGAAAATTCCAGGGTTCCCCACCTTCAAGTCTGAGCCGGTTCTGTCGGGATTTTTCCTACCTCTTGAGCGGGGCCGACTTGAGTGCCTGTTAAAATGCTCTGCCGATCAAAGGGCCTAGGCTTTACACAGTCATGACGGCTGCTTCAACACCTTCAACCTCCAACCATGATAATAGCCTTGCCCACTATGCATCCCAGCTCCAGGTCAGGCCATGAGACTAGAGCTCCCCCGCATCTTCTGGCTGAAGAAGCCAATGACGGGCTCTATTCTACGGTTTGCTACCCCATTGGCCCTCTCCCACGAATGGCTCGGCGCGAGAGCCAGGATAATCGACAAGCGATTCCATTCAGACTTCCCAACCTCGTCACCTCGTCCTACCGTCATCCCTCACCCTCGAATAAGCTCGCTCAATTGGGAATTGATTTCCTTCAGGCAAAGCTCACAGGTTGAATCCGCTGTCCGGGATCGTAGCAGATTGGACGCTGCTTAGGATATGCTAAAGCAACTACCCCGCTCCTCCTGCACTTGTTGGAGCCTGGATGTTATTCTTGTTCCCGTCTGACGATAGCTCTTCTATGCTGTGCAACCCTGTTTCGGATCCCAGCATAAGATTGATGGTCACATTGACATGGGCCTTCGAATACTGCTGATCCCCTCAGACTTGTCACTACGAGTCGACTAGTCTTCATCACATCCCCACACTGACTGCATTTGTATGATTAACTCCCAATATCTATCACAGAATGGGTTATCCACCCTAAGCCACCCCTTTTCCCCCGATGCCTACTTGAGAGGAGGGATTTTGATGAAGCCTAGAAGGCGTGGAAGGCCTTCAATCATCTTCATACTAAATGGGGCATCAAGCCTATGAATGAGTGACCTCCCAAAGGAGGACATGGATTTGTATATTGACTCTCGTTGATGTTGGCTATGAAGTTATTTACCCTAAACAAAAATGCGTGGAAAGGACGGAATCTAGTTTTCAAGCCTATCATCAACGTTGTCGTAGCATCTTCTCGTGCTTTATCCAGAAATTCTTGCACGCCTTGTGCCCCCAGTGCTCTGCCCACCACTCCCCAAAACTATCCTCAACGTCGTAGTCCACCTTACTTATTCGCTCCTCTCTCTTCAACCCGCAGATGACGCAAGGCTTGGGCGCCGTGGGAACCATCTTGGCCGTTTGAATCTGCATGCTCTCGCTAATCTCCGGGACCTGGAGCGTCGGGCCCTTGCCGATAGCCTTGGCCGCGGCCACAGCAGACCGAAGCCGGCCTACTTGGCCCCGCCACACGGCCACGACGTCGGCGGCCTCACGATCCTCGCGCGCGGATTGGGTCTTGTCAACGCCAGCGAGCTTCATGCCCTTGCTGCCGGCGGCGGAGATGGACATGCTCTTGGCAAGGATCTTGTCGCGGTGCCAGCGTTGCTTGCGGCCGGCGATGACACGCGCGGCGGTTGTCGCGAGGAGGATATAGCCCTCAACGAAGTCGAAGGCCTTGGGATCCGAGAGGATCCGTTGCTTGATGGATGCGGTTTGGCCCGAGATGGGTTTGAATAGGGCGTCGCCTGTTTCGAGCAGCTCTGGAAACACGGAGAGGATAACGGATGGAGGCGGCACGTTAACTGGTGGCGGGGCGTCATCGCTGATTTCGGGCTTCGGGTTTGTGACATTATCAACGGCATCCCAGTCCCAACCCTCGGGGGGGACTGTGGAGTCAATATCCAGCTGCTTTTCAGGCTTTTTCTCAGTTTCCTTGTTGTCCTTTGTGGGGAAGTCATCCCAAGCGCCCCATTCATCATTATCGTCCTTGTATGCCTCATGTTTGGTCTCGACTGTGCTATCTAGTGTTGGCCATGCAGTGACGGGGGAAGCTGACTTAAGTTTATCATCCTGGGGCGTAGGGCCAGTAGGTGTTTTGATGGCCAGGTCGGGAAATGGGTTCCGGTCCTGAAAGGATGGTGACTTGGGTGCTTGCGGGTAGTTGTTGGTTGTGGACTTGAGTGTTAGAGGTCCAAGAAGTTGACCTGGAGTCGTTTTACCCTTGGAGACGCGTGGTGCGGATGGCGCTGGGTCGTTCAAAGATAGAAGGTCCATTGAAGGAGGAGGCGGCGAGGTCTTCATGGGAGGCGGATTTGAGGGAACCGATTTGGATGGAGGGGCCGGAGAAACAGTCTCGAAGTCGCCAAATTCATCGTCGTCCTCATCGTCGTCTCCTTCGGCCACTTGTAGCTCGAAATCCTCGGCATCGAAAAGGACACTGGGATCACTTGGTTCTGTCTTGAGTTTCGGTTTGACTCGCAAGTGAGACGTGCTTTCATGAGATGATGCAGGTAGCGCCGACTGACGAGCTCCTTGGGCTCTGAACTGCTGGTTTAGCTGCTCTCGTGGCTGCTGTCCCCAGGAAGACCCAGATGGCTGTTGTGGTGAGGGTGCAAAATCAACCAGATTGTTAGACATGAGGTCGATAGTGGAGGCACGGACGATTCGATTCTTGATAGGCTTCTCTTGTGAAATAATTTGTTTCGGAGCCGGGACCGGAGCCGTAGATGTGCTCTGCCATGGTATTGAAGGTGAGATACTGGGCGCAGGGGATGTAGTCTGAACCGGACTGTGCCAGTTTATTGATGATGGGATATTTGGGAATTGTGCTGTAGACTGAGATGGGCTCTGCCAAGCTATGGGACTTGGGATGCTGGGAGCTAGAGGCTGAACCGGAGCTAAAGCAGCAGCCGTAGGATGAGCCACCTCGAAGTCCCCCCAGCCATCATCTCCCTCCTCAGTCACCACTTGGGCCTGTGATGAAGCTGCCGGGGCTGATGGAGCTGAGAAATTGCTCCAAGAGCTCGTGCCCGAAGGCTGGGATTGGAAGGCCGACCAGGATGACGTGTTCTGGGCTGGCCGAGAAGTCACAGTCGAGGCATGACTGCTGGCGTTGAAGAAGTCGAAAGGCTCCTTGCTTGCTGCTGCTTGTGGTGGAGGTCGCGGCTGTGATTGAGGTTGGGCTGGAGGTGGCGGTGGGTTGTTGGACAAGTTGTTAAACTCGGCAAATAGATCAGCAGACATGGCGGAGCATTACACCGGCCCGGATCCCACGAGGCGGAGGTGGAGATGGGATTTCGTGAGTTATCAATGAGAAGGAAAGGAGGTGAATTACGCTGACTGGACAGTCCGGCGAAGACAGATTGGATGCCACGAGGCTTCCGATGAGTGGGTTGCTCGCCCATTGAGAGGCCATCCTGAACGTGGCGTGGTTAGCGGCGAGCACCCCTGAAGTTTAGGGTGTCTGAGAGCCCCGGACGCCCTGTCTCTTGAATCCCGCCACTGAGCAGTCACGGTATCCGACCGTGGGAGCATTGAGAGCGGGGCCCGGGACTCGACTGTCAGTGCCGTGCCCGCCCGGTGTATCCAGTCCGCTCTCGCATCCCGCCTCTCATATCAAACCGTTCTTTCAACATTGCACTCCTCACCATCATCCTTAACCTCAACCTTATATATCCGCCCTCAAGGAAAACCGAGGAACCCACGAGTCCGCCTTCCCACACGCGGCCCAGATTCACCATGAAGTCTCTCGACGAGCTTCAGTGAGTTGCCTGATTCACGGGCTTAATTTTCCATGCCATGACATCAACAACTGACAACATCTCCCCCTGTAGGTCGAGATGGGACCACACTCAAGCCCACGGTGCCAACCTGTTTGACCTCCAGCGTGCTGTGAGGTACAATGGTCCTTCAAGCCCATGTGTCTCGGGCTGCCGCTCGATATGCTGGAAAGTGAGTTTATGACGCCATCGGCACTCACATGAGTGCGTCTTCAACTGTGCTTAACTAAGGACAAATGTAGATGTTCTTGTTGTCTGGCATTACTTCTGGTTTGAGCTGGTCTCAAACATTGGACGAAGGACGGCAATTCTACTCTGAGAAACGCGATCATTTCCTCAAATTTATTCAACACCCTGAAGCTCTCGCCGAAGTCGCCATCGACCCTTTGGCAGATGACCCTGATGTGAGCTCCTTTAATCTCCCGTAAGTGAACATCTGTTCTAACCCCGCCGGAGTCTCCTTGGAACACCGTTCGCCAGGATGAGGTAATTCGTGCCGAGATCAAGCAGGATGTTCAAAGACTTCCGGACGAGGCCTCTTACCACGAAGGCCGTACCCAAGCTATGATTCTAGACATTCTATTCATATACTGCAAACTCAATCCAGAGAGAGGCGGATACAGACAGGGAATGCATGAGCTGCTAGCACCCATGGTTTATGCAATTCAGGAAGATGCACTTGACAGGTCGACTGTCTCATCCACAACTCTCGATGAGGCTTTTACTAGAGCTCTTGATGCAAGTTTCGTCGAAAATGATGCATTTGTTCTGTTTTCTAGACTCATGGAACATGCCCAAACATTCTATGAGATCAAGAACTCACAGGAAGATTCTCCAAGAATGCAGGAGCAAAGTTCTGTCATTGTGGAACGGAGCAAGTTCATCCATGAAGTTTGTCTTCACAAAGTTGATCCCGAATTAGCGACTCATCTCACCAATATCGAAATTTTGCCGCAAATATTTCTCATGTAAGCCCCAAAGCTCATTTGTCTGATATACAGCTGACTGGACCAAGTCGATGGATCCGATTACTTTTTAGTCGAGAGTTCCCATTTGAGCAGTTTTTGGTTCTCTGGGATACGATATTCGCCGTAGACCCGTCTCTGGAACTGATAGATCTCATTTGCGTTTCCATGTTGATTCGCATTAGATGGGAGTGTAGGTTATTTTCTGACTCTCTCCTTCGGTTCTAACACTTTCTCGCAGTGCTACAAGCGGATTATTCAGTCTGTTTGCAATTGCTCCTGAAGTATCCGCCTCCAAGCCAACCTCATGGTCCTCACACGTTTGTAGACGATGCTCTTTACCTCAAGGATCATCTCACACCATCGGGAGGAGCCTCTCTAATAATGAAATACACCGGTAGAATGCCAACAGTAACATCACCTCCCAGCCGGTCACGGTCTTCGACTCCAAACTTTCGAGGGTTCCATTCCATACGCAACCGGGGATTTGGATCAAGGTCACCCCTGCCATCGCCATCGAGATTCATGCAACAGCAGAGCGTAGAGGCCCTATTACAAGGAGCGGCCAAAGGAGCCAAAGGGGTTTTCGAGAGGGGTGAGAAGCTGGGAATCAATCAGGCAGTAAGAGATGCCATGGGCGAAATCAAACGCAACATCAACGAGGCTCGACATAATGCAATCTCACCAAGACAGGTCTTACACGAAGAAGGTGCGATACGGGGTCTTGCGGCGCTGGAGAGGCGAAATTCACAGTTAGCAACCATGCTTGATGAAACGGTCAACAGCCTTAGAACGTTGTCTGCGACAAACCTAGACGACAAGGCTAAGAGCCTAGAGCTGATCGAAATTGCGGCTGCCAAGGTCCAGTTCGTAAAGATTTACTTGGAAGATTCGTCGATGGAGGTGCCTGTTCTTGATTCCCCACCGCCAGAAGAGAACCCTCAGAGCCTGGTCAAAGAAGGTAGCCCTGTTGTTGGCGGGGTCGACATCAAGGCTCAGTCCAACTCGGTTCCCCAGACGCCGGCGGATGTTGATATCACTGCTCTGAAGATCTCAGAGGACCTAGAACCGAAAGACGAGAATATACCTCCCTCAAGCCCTGACCGCATGGACATTTCCGGAGACAATGGCGCAGCCGATCAGTCAATTGCTGGACCTGTGGCCGAAGTTCGACCACCCGCCCCTGTTCCTACCCGCTCTACATTGGCACAATCTTCTTTCTCATGGATGCTCGAACCGGACGACTCGATATCATCATCACCTATGACAACTAAGAAATCACCCTCTTCTCAACACAAGAAGCGGGTTTCCAATAGCGCTAGTCGTGAAAGAAACGCCTTTTTGTTCGGCGAGGTGACATCAAACACAGACAACCCCTTGAACTCAGATGAGATCTTTGGGTTGGAGCCGATCAATAGAGAGAAGAACTCATAGCCATGGCCGAAGAGCTGGGAGATGCCAGTGAATATCTGAAACAAAGTTACCCTCGCCAGACCGTTACTCACTAACTGCACTACTGTCCATTGATGTCAGTTATACTTCATCTTATCATAAACTAGCTTCAGCTTAGAATACGTTCTATTTCGTTTCGTCACGTCATCCCGGCGTATTTAGTATTACAATGCATTGCTTTTCCTCGACGGAGACTATTTTCGAACCAACTAAGAGCTCTAATATCGAATCTCATCTTTTTAGCGGTCTTTCCTTGATCCAGAATGTAACGAGGAAGGAGGTCGACAGATAAACGAACATTAAAGCAAAGGTGCCAAGAGTTGCCACCTGGTAACTGGTTCTGACCTGGTCGGCAATACGAGGTGGGAGCTCCTTGATGTAATCCAGGCTCTGGCGCACCTTTTCTTCGATTTCCCGAGCCTCATCTCCGGTGCTGAGGCGGGAAGCGAGCTGATATCGCAAGACCTGCTGGAGCACCGCGGATCCTGTGCTGATACCTATGCTGGAACCCAGGCTGCGGAAGAGGTATGAGCATGCAACGGCGACGGCCGAGTCCTCAACGGCAGCGTTGGCAAGGAGGCCAACAAGGGTAGTTGTGATTCCTGTACTGACTTAGTAAATTTGACGTCGACTTCGTTCCGACGCAAATACTTACCACACCCAGCTCCAAGAGATGTCAATACCAGTCCCACCACTTCGCCTGGTGTCGATCTAATCATGACGGACAGGGTTAAAGGTAGGAGAGCAAAAAGCAGAGTTGCATACCCGGAAACAGTGATCCAGTAGAACTTCCCTGTTCGCTTAATTATCCAACCACCAGCAAGAGACGCGAAAACGCCAGCTATCATGCCAGGAACTAACAACGCTCCGCTCTGCGTCGCACTGAATCCCTGCACGGCCTGGAAATACAGTGGCGTGAAGAAAATGATGGCCGTCTGACCCGCCACACCGAAGAAATTGGCGAGGTAGCAAGCGAACAAACTACCATCAAAGATGACGTGCCCTGGAGCGAAGGGGTTCGAAGCAATCTTGATCTCCACGAATAGGAAGAGAACAAATAGGAAAGGTGTAATGGAGAGGGAAACGACGGTAATGATGTGCGACCAGCCGAGGTTTGAACCTGAGTCTAAACCGACGAGAAGTGCTACGACGGCTGTAACAAGGGTAAAGGCGCCAAGGAAGTCAATCTGGCGCCCTCGAGTGAGCCAGTGGTCGTGGGAGACGGGAGGGAGGTCGAGGACGAAGTAAACGGCGATGAAGGCGACGAAGCAAAGGGGCACTTGACCCAAAAATGACCTTTCCATCTCCCTTTAGCACACATTCGTATATAATACAAATGCTGGAGCTTTCAACTTACCATCGCCATCCAATTGAATCGGCTAACAGACCACCCAAAGGCGCTCCCGTCGACGTGCCAGCAGCCCAGAGAATGTTAATATACCCTTGGTAAACACCACGCTCCCGTAACGGCACAAGATCACTAAGCAGAATCGACACGACCGAGTTCATGCCGCCGCCACCCACGCCCGCGAAAGCTCGCGCCGCACAGAGCTCACTCATGGAACGAGCGAGCCCGCAGCCTAGGCATCCCAGGGCGAAGATGATGTAGGCAAAGAGCAGACATGGCTTGCGGCCGAAGATGTCACTGAGCTTGCCATAGAGGGGCTGGAAACTCGTAAGTGTGAGGAAGTAGCTGTGGAGATGTGTGAGTGTAGGTCTTTTGAAGCGAATCCATGGATGGGGGGTTCTCACGCAGTAGCTATCCAGCTAGTGTTATTGAGGGCATTGAGCTCGTTTCCGATCTTGGCATAGGTAGCTACAGTTAGAAGCTGATCTATGGCGACCATGTAGACCTATCTTACTCATTAGTTCTAATTTGCTAGTGCGAAGTAATCTATTCCTAGCCATACTCCAAGACCGACGGCCGGAAGGATGAAGTGTATATTTTGGGCCACGGCTGGCCGCTCTGGTTCAGACTCCTCTGTTCGGCCATTCTCAGCGTCATAATTGGCGATACCTTGGCCGTCATTGTCGCCTAGGAGGGGAGAAGTTTCAGTGAGATGACTCGAGGTCACGGCGGAAGATTCGGCGTCCGGCATCGCTTCGTTTCGGTGGAAACGGAATTGGCCGGTTCAGACCAAGTCGTAATCTAGTCCGGAGTTTCAAAGCTAAATCAGGGATCTTAAGGATGAAGAGGGCATGTTGGATGTGAAAGCTACGAGGGCAATTGCCTGGACGTGCAAAACAGCGGCACAATGAAGTTTACGATGTGCGATAAGCAAGCCACTTGGAGAGAATATTACCCATCGGAGTCAATTCTAGGTGCGGTCCGCCCCCGCACATATCTGTAACTAAATGCAGCTCCATGAGTGGCCTAGACCGCGTTACGATGATTGAAGCGCCCGGAACCGGATTGTCTGATTATGGAGACGAGAGGCGTGACGGCAGAGTCTGCATAACGATATCAACATGAGGGGATTAATGTGACTCTGGTCATTCGGATTGAATCTTCGGGTACACTAAGCTCAGCTTTCGGATCATTGTGAAAGAGATCAAGTGCAGGGATTTTTATAAGAGGTAGTCTTTCCGCGTAGCACACATGAAATGAAGACGACTTAGAAAGAGAATGATGATATTTAAAGGTGATGCGAGACGAAAGTCTACGCTCGATAGGTGCAAGATAGGGCTGATCAGTAGACATGTGAAGCACAGCACTGGATGTAGTCTACTTGGTAGCAAATATAAGTTTGAATGTGTCTGCAGAGGATCATTCCGTAGATCCTAAAATAGGGCGGGTGAAACACGAAGAATGGTAGGAACGGCTTACGGGGAGGTTGCTCAGCACGGCATATTCGGTAATTATCAAGGGGAGGGAAGATAATTATTGTGAAGCGCCAAATAGATTGATTTGAGTGGGCTCATCCTCTTGCAGCACAGGATCAGACGGCTTTATTTGCTGGCAAAACCCCCTGTTGAGGTTGGGATGGAGCTTGTTGCACATACAGTAGGAAAGCAAAGCAGGCGCATGTACTTCGTACTCGTCTATTCATCGTTGGTCGGACTGATTTCTGCTTGAACTTGAAATAATTTTGAACAGGGATGAGTCTTGATGGATCGACCTCGCTTCTAGGCGGGCAGTAATAAGCCCCCCGGATCAGGCACAAGCCCATGTCTGATCGACCGGCGGGGACGGAGATATTCCTCCCCTTGAGTGTAACTTGGCATGAATAAATGGGAATGCGGTAATCCGTGCTGTCGTTACTGAGGTTACTGAGAGATGGAGGTATCTATCTTATTTTTGCGGTGTGGTGTGTGACGCGACACGCTCGCGCACATACATGCACGTATACACACCCACATGGCGCAAACAGGTACCACAACAACGCGTTAAATGGGAGAATAGGAATAGCCTTTCGTGAGACCGTTTCGGCCGGTACTTGATGAGGAAGCTCTCATCCGTTATATTTCCTCCTGATATTGCCTTTCGTCATAGGGTGATCCGTGTCCTATTTGAGACATCCATCTCCGCCATGGCCCAGCCGTCTTTCCCCTGTCATCTCCCTTGCAACAAATGTTTATTTACTGGCGCTGATAGGCTGCCATAGGCCAGGGAAACTAGAACTTTAGAAGAGATGACGCACCGTTGGATCGGGGGCCGAGGGCTGACTGGTGACTGGTGACTGGTGAACGCAGAAACAACGCCACGACGAACCCCCTGGTTTAGATGGTTTGGATTAAAGGGATTGATCGCCATCAGAGCCTGCACCAGGGTCACAAGTGACAGTTTCAGTGACGCGGCTGCCTTCAGTTGCTGGAGATCGACACTCGAACACTGGACAGTGCTTTCCGCTGCCAAAGGGGAACGATGATCCTATTTTTACGGAGGCCTCGCCTAACTGATGAAGTCGTGCCCATGATGCGTTGACTTCCAATGATGACGGTGGTTGGTGCACATGAAGCCAACGACGGACGAGAATTGGACGTAACTTACAGTGCTCCGTGCATGAACGAAGTAAGACAAGAAAACTAGTCCAGTAATAAAGACAGAACGTCTAAGGATTGCAAGCCACCCCCTTCGTGGCGGCGGGATGTAGATTTTTTTTTTCCTTTTCTCACCACCACATAAGATCAAAAGCACAAAATGTGTCTGAAAAATGAGCGGGATACGTACCGGTACTGTACGGAGTGAGGTACAGCACCTACATAGAGCTTCGGCAGCGTGACCGACCAGGCGGAACCGAGGCTCGTGTAAGCAAAGTGCCTGAATGTAGGTGGTACAAGTGGACCAACACCAGAGACAAAGTGAACGTATGGGTTAATCTATCCAACACCTTTGCAGTAGATTCGTAAATTAGCACGGAATCCTTGATCATTCCGCTTACATAGGTATTAATTCAAGAGGTAGGGGAGACAATTGGGAAAAGAGAAACCCTCGAATCGACAGTAAAAAAAAAAGAAAAAGTGACGTACTCGGTAGTGTGTCTGGAACGATTTCAGCTGGCATGGCTCTGCAACTCTCCATAAAGCATTGCAACTAGCGGCTTGTTTCAGCCGATCCAGCCTAGTCTCTGCCAGGCGATGGCCGCTAGGACCACCCGGAGCCACAGTGGGTAATGCGCCAAACACCCCCGTTAGACTTGGACAATACCAGTACTGAAGCAGCCCAGGGCTAAAAAGGTCCCCCCCCTCCATCAGGCCCCTCTACTGCCCCGCTCCCCATCCATTCATCCCTCCATGCCCAGATCCAATCTGCCGCACACACACACCAAGACGACACCACTTCGTTGCAGGTTTTCCAGGCCGTTTTTTACTCCATAATAATTTGTGATTTAACATGGAAGGTTTGCATTACAGCAGGTGCCTGCGCTAGCGGGAAGACGGTTGGTTCGGGTCTTCGGACACAACACAAATCACGCTGCCAAGTGTGATCCAAGTAGCCAGGCCATCTCATGCCTTGCTTTTTGCCTTGCTTTGCTGAAAATTCATTTCTCGGAAACATTCTATCTTCGTCCTTATTCTGTCGTGTTTCCCGAACCTCCTCTTCTCCTTCTCCGTGTCCTATTCTTTCCTTCTTTGTCTCCTTTGCTTCCGGTTCCACAACACGATCACTTATCAATGCCCTCGGATGCTGGTCCAGGTCCAAGTCCAAGTCCAGGTCCAGCTCCACGTTCACGTCCACCATCCCTAGCATAGGAGTGTGGTTGATTGCGCACTGCAACCTTGCGTATTATTCCATTCGCTCGCCCCGGTCTCGTCTTTTCGACCTGCTGCACGTTGTGTTTCGTATCCTCATATACCTCAAGGCGAACGGTCCCCGCCCAGTCTCCTTGCTTCGACACGTCAGTGCTCAACTCGTCATGTCGACCATGCTGAGTCCCAATTCCCTCCAGCCGCCTAAAACGGGCGTGTCGCGCTGGTCAAAGGCTCTTCCTGAAGTTCCGGGTATCGACTTCAACGACATCTACGACGAGTATGAAGACGACGAACCTTCTCCTGTCTCTCCGGAAAACAAGGACCTTCCCAGACTTCCTATCCCACCACCGCCACCAAGGTCAACCAGCATGGCTACCAATGTGAAATCTCTTAATTCGTCATTACCTCCATTACCTATCATTGATACGGCTGTGGCGCCTGTTCCCAGCCGCCCGCCCATGATGGCCATTCCGCGCCGTCCTGTCGGCAAGCAACAACCTTCGCGCCTCGTGCAGCCACTGCATCAGCAACTACCACAGCAGGCGCAGCCTCCCTCTCCCACACAGTCAATATCCAGCATATTGTCAGCTTACTCAAAAAGCTCCAGCTCGGGTGATTCGCCAATCCGATCTTCCGAGAGCACACGTCAGTCTGAGGCGAACGTTTCCTCGCCGAGCCACCAACCAGCTCCACCTGCCAGCACCAAGACGGAGACGCTTATTAGTCCTTCCTCCACCGAGCTGAAGCTACCACCAACGCAGCAACCACATTATCATGTCAGGGCCGCGCCGGCTCCTCCCGTTAAGGTCAAGACTGATATTCCGCCGCCTCCCCCGATAAAGGACACCAAGTTCGAGCTTTCTACATCGGCTGCTGTAACACCATCTCCAGCCACGACCACAGCCACAACCTCTGACCTCAATACTTCGTCACCACCAAGACCTCAGATTTGGCGTCGTCGATCCGTAAAGGCCGAGCGGAGCCTGGAGCTCCCCGACCTGAAGCTGGTCGGCAGTCACGGGTCGACTGCTGCGTCTGCACCCGTATCGCAGCAGCCCGTGACTAAGAAGCCTGTGGCTCGTCAGGCCGAGCAAACTCAAGCTCAAGCTCAAGCTCAACCTGCGTCCCAGTCGGTGGCCCAATCAAATAAGCCGTATCTCCCACCTGGTGTCATCAAAGTATCAACCTTGACATATCAACCCCCTAGAGCCATCTATAACAAAAACGCCGAGGCAAATTCCACCAAGGCCGCTCACCCCGCCCCAGCTCCGATCCAAACTGCCCCGGTCCAAGCTGCCCCGATCCAACCTGTCCCGATCCAATCTGCCCCGGTCCAACCAGTCCCTGCCGCCATCTCGGCACCGTCGGCTTCGGCTCCGGCTCCGAACAAGGCGGTTGAAGCTGACTCCCCGACAATGGGCAGCGGCAGCTCCAAGCTTAACAAGCTCAAGGATAAGCTCCATACCTTTCACCGTCGGGGCAAGTCATCTATTGACACGTCAAGCGATTCTACCGGGCGCCCTGGAGCTCGTCGGCCGCCTACGCCTGAATACCAGAAGCAAGATGTCAAGACACCCATTATCGACGCTTTCGTCTCACCTTTGTCACCAGCCTCATCTCCTGAGCCTCTTGCGGAGGTGTCCCCGGATCTATCCAAAGAATTACCAAAGAACCCAGAGGGAGATCATACCCCGCATCAACCCACCCAGCTCCCCAACCAATTAGTCTCACCGAATGGCCTATCACTCGAGTCGAAACCACCTCCCCGTAAAGCCGTACCTCCCCCAGCAGCCTTCAACTCCAAGCCAACACCAGAGGTGAAACCCGTGCACGAATCTCCTGCTCCTATTCAGAATGAGCCGGTCAAACTCGCGCCCAAACTTGCGCCTGAACCCCCTCCCGAACCTCCTGCTCCTATTCAGAATGAGTCTATTAAACCCGTCCCCGAACAGAAGCTTGAGGTCGTCGCCGAGGCCGAGTCGCCTGTGACAGGATCATTGCCACCATTGGTGACAGATTTCAGTAGTCGACGATCTTCTGGTGGCGATTCTCCTGCTAGTCGCGCACACCATTCCGCCGAAGTTCCCACTAGGTTTCCCCCACGAGGTTCATCAGTCCGATCTAACGCTCCTCGATTTTTGGAACAGCAGCCTCGACGCCCCCCTGAGGACCAGGACCCGAGACTTGTTCCGTCTGAATCCCAAGGCTATCTCTATAGGGGCCGGGATGGAACCCTCTACCCCGAGATGAAGGTCACACGGGACCTGGATCCTCAAGCAGCCTACTTCCCGACACAGACGGAGAAGCCCGTCCCGTTGGACACAATCTTCAAGGCAGCCCCCCTGAGGGATTCGCACTACCGCTGTTACCAGGGGCACCGAACCATGAACCGGAGGGTGAACAGAAACTACCCGCTCACGTGCCAGACATGCGATAGACCGGACACCGAAGACCGCTGGGTTTGCACATTCTGCCACCTACGCATCTGCGAGTCCTGTTTCACAATTCTAAATGGGTGCCAAAGAGATCTCCACCAACTTATCGATGAAATAAACCAACAGCAAATTCCAGCCGCTTAAAATCTGAGGTTCTGGGCGCTATAGCCTCAGTGGCCTAGTCCCTTCCCCCAATCCTTCACACTTTCTTCCTGTTCCTGTCTTCTTTTTTATCCAAATTATTACTTGTTTCCTTTGCCACAAATCATAGAACGAACGCACTGGCAGGACTGGATCGCAGTTGCATGTATCATATCATACGGGGATGGGTCAAAAACAAAAGGATGGCTGTAACGTGAAATATAGAGAAGGGAACCCCCCCTTGAGGAGGAATTTTTCATGTGTTTTTATTTTCATTTTCAAGAGTTTGATGATACCAAATCTTCGGGTCACGGCGCATAGGGATCGCCGAGGTAAAAAAGAAAGGGAAATGATAGCTGACTTGTACGTAAACGAAGAGGGCAAAATGAAATTTGGACGACAAGAAGACGAATCTCGTTCCGAGTGATAATGATAAATTATTCCTATGAGGTCTATTTTCTCGGTGTGCTCGCTGATCAACCCCTAGAACTGCTCTCATCTACGACAGGGATCTCACCATACTTAGTGAATGGACGGGCGGGCTTTTCTGCCCTGGAGATCAATGCCGCTTCGCATGAATCCGGTTTATGCAGGATGGAAGGGTGACGTAAAATGGTTTCATTCCGAGGGTTAATGGGGTTGAATTTCGCATTTACGAGCGATTATGACTTTAGCATAGCTCGTTTCATGTATTCAATCTCTTTTAAGCCGTGGCTTGTCTCCAAACTGGCTCTAAGATGGATCGAACCTGGTCTTGTCTTTCAATCTGGAGGCTCTGTTGTGGGGGTCAGCTCCCGATCGAGGACTTGTTTCGTTTCCACATCCCCACATGTGACATCGACCTCCCCAGTCCAAAACCACCAACCAATCTTACCCCAGATCTCCAAATCTTCTCGCTTGAATCCAAAACAAACAAATCAACAAACCAACAAAGGGGGGACGTCATGACCTCCCTTCAACGCTCCCGGTCTCTTCGGAAGCCTGCAACCACCACAACAACAGTCGCCGATTCATCCACCCGGAATAAAGAAGACGAACCTCGTCATGGGTCTCCGAGTCGCCTGCCCGTCAAACCGCTGACGCGGAGCGCCACTATTGCTTCTAGCTCATCCACGAGGACTTTGAGGAGTGGCTCTACAACGTCAACGTCTAGCAGCGCCGCTCGATCGAATGGCTTATCGCGCCCTGCATCCATTAAACAACCGCCGTCATCATCAGCATCTCAGGAGCCTCCGAAGAGGGATCCCACGACGAGCCGATATCCACCCTCGACGACAACTACGAGGCCTCGTCCGGCGGCAAGGCCGACGTCCTCGGATGGTCCACCCACACAGACGAGACGATTTCTCTCTCATACTCGTACTAGGAGCACGACTACAACACTCAGAAACCCTCCTATCCTCCGCCCACCATCTGGTGGATCAACATCATCTTCCTCTTCGACAACAACAACTACACGCACCGTCACCGCCCGCAAACTCTCCGGCGGTAAAGACAAGCCCGCCGCGGCTGCAGCTCCCCCACAGGCAGCGCAGCCTCGTCTCCGACCGGCCTTTACAACCCTGCAGCAACACTACTCACCCGCCAAATCCAACACCCCGAAGCCACTAACGTCGACGTTCCTCGCCCCGCCATCACCGTCTAAGCTGCCTGCCAACGTAGCCGCCTCTGCTGAGACTAGCAAGTTACAGACCGAACTGCTCCAACTACACCTCCTAGACCGGGATGCTGCAACAGTCGATACAGAGTGGCGTGCGAGTGCAAAGCAGAAACTTGGTGAGCGATTCGCAAAAGTCGCTGCTGAGGGAACACGCATTGATGAGCAAGAAAAGGCCGAGGTTGAGAGAGAAAATGTGTTGGCATTGAGAAGTTGGGCCGTGGGTGGCGGGCTGGAAGAAAAGATTCAGACACTGGATGCCGTGATAAATGGGGTATGGACGCTGGGAGAACCCGGCGGACGATATGCTCGCGTAGTCAGGAGGTTTGAGCGTTGGGTTGATCGCATGTGCGAAATAGAAGATGCTCGTCGTGGTGATGGAGCATTGCTTCAGGAACAAGACATTCTCTTCATTGGCGAGCTTGATGCAGCGTGGAAGGATGAGTGTACGGGGCTCATCCGCCGTTTAGATGGGATCAAGCGACTCCTGGAGGAGCTAGGACACGTCCCAGAGGACGAAGGAGAGGAGGGACAAACAACGAGCTTGAAGCGCATGTCAGATGATTCTAGAACATTGGTAGACGGTATGCTGGCGGAGCTAAATCTTATGGAGGAAATTGAGCGTGAGGCACTCGCCAGAGAAGACGAGTGGATTGGGAGGATGAACCGGGATGGTGACTTTGACGATACCCCCAGGGCCGGAGCGATTTGGAGAGTAGTCTGATCAAGTAATAGAGACGTGCCGTGTTGTTGATGATAGATTCATAGCAAGGCGTGGGTTACGTATGGCAGCGTTATCATATTCATGGCATTTTACTAAGGCACTTTGGGAATTCGGTCATCGGATATAATTGGAATAGAATAGACTGCTTTTTCCACTTGCATAAAACCAGACCGCTTCTAGCTAAGACGCATGGCTCGAAGAACCAAGAGACGCAAGCAAGGACACAATCCAAGCCGATGTGATACTCGTCTGTGGCTTGCCCGTTTTGCCCCTCTTGGATGAGGACGGAAGGGGATATCAACGAGGAAATAAAATAAAACGGAAGAAACAGCCGAAATCGAATCATTTAAACCCCCTATTCTAACTTTCAATTGCGTGTCATGACATTCGGCAGCGGAGGTCGAGTGGAAATAGCCTCCTCGCCTCACAACGCCCTCTAAATGGTCTCTGCATAAACTATAATCATCAAGCTTGGGTGGCGTGGGGGAGGAAGGAGATAACGAATAAAAGAAATTGAAAAACAGGGGAGGGGAGGGGAAAGGACCGTCCTCTCTCTCTATGATCCTTTAAATAGTTGAGGCGAACAATTTTCATGAATATTTTGATTTGGAATTTCTTCAATGTAGTTGGGTAGTGATGGGTAGGCCAGTAATGGGGGTCTGTCCAATCTGCCCCGCGCCGTTGTCGCGATTTTCAGATTCGCTGTCTTTCATGTGAAGATAGCCCCTCCATATATTTTTTTGTGTCACTGCGTAATGAGAATTGGGGTTTTGATCCTGGATCAAAAATTTCGCCTTGAGTTCACGTTTGTGGCCCGGGTAGGTAAAGAAGCCACTTCAGAGGAAGGCTCGGCGAGGGAAGGTCACACCTTCGACGGCAGGTTCATCAACGAACCAGCTGCAGCGCTCGCCAGTACCTTCGTTGACAAGAGCGCAGGGCAGACCGCTGTTCTGGTCAAATATCTGCTTCATGACGTCCTTCTTGCCGCCGCCGGTGGCAACGAAAGCGACGCGGACGGCATGGTTGACGACGGGGAGAGTGAGAGTGATGCGCTTGAGGGGGGGCTTGGGGGAGTCTTCGATCGGGGCGACCCAGGCGTTGATCTCGCGGAGGAGCTCGTGGCCGGGGAAGAGGGAGCAAGTGTGACCGTCGGGTCCGCAGCCGAGAAGGAGGAGGTCGAAAATTGGAAGACGGACAGAGTCGCGCGAAGCGAAGCTGGCGACGAGGGTCTGCTCGTACTGGTCGGCGAGCTCCTGCAGGTCGTCGAGGTGGCTAACATCGATAGGGTGGATTTTAGGCTGCTGGTCGGCGGGGAGCTTGTCGAGCAGCTCCGACTTGACGAGGGCGTAGTTGGAGTCGGCATGATCGAGGGGAACGGCGCGCTCGTCGGCGAAGAAAATTTCCCAGCGGGCAAAGTTGACAATATCCTCAGGGCCAGAGGAGGGAGTAAGGAGGGCTTGCGCAAGATTCTTAGGGAGGGAGCCACCAGAGATAGCGACCTTGAAGGCGCCGTGGCGAGCGATGCCAGCGTTTTGGCTCTGGATCACATAGGCGCGAAGAGCCGGGGCAAGGGCGTCGACGCTGGGGAAGGCGAAGAGGTTTGGTTGAGTTTTGCCCATTGTGACTGTGTATGAAGGGGAGTCAGGGGAGAATAGAAAGAAGACGTTGACTTGGCTGGGGCGAAAGGAATATGTAGAGTGATTAGATATGTAGAAGAAGTTGAAATGGGGGTTTGTTCGAATTTGAGATGGAGGGGGCGGGGTTGCTCAATTTTGTTCTCTCTCTTTCCTTCCCTTCTCACATCCTTCCTCCCATACCTTAGGCTCGGCGGGGACCCAAGGACCTCCTCCGTACCTGCCTTACCTTATAATTACCCAGCTGCTGACTCCGCTACGGGGTAACGGCTCCGTGCAGTCATGAATTACATACGAGGTAAACCCCCCGAAGGTCGGTAATTGTTCACCCGCAACTAGGGGGGGGGGGGAGACCCAGAAAGACATCTGAGGACCCAGAGAACTAATAAGAGCAAGCTGTACTCCGTATGAAGGTGCGGGGAATCTTGCCTACGGCTGTGAAAGAAAAAAAAAAAAGGAACTCACGCGGGAAGAAAAAAAAAGTGGCCAACGGGGAACGGCCAGCCGAGTCCGGAGAGGGCGTTGAGAATGCCGGGAGGAGACGGTATGTCGGTTTAGGCAGCGGTAATTGGTCAAGATGAAAGGAGTAAAACAAAAGAAAATAACCCAATCATTGGGTTGACATGCATGAGGATGTTATACATGGTTCAACCAAACTTCTGAAGTCAATGACGGGCGCAAGGAAAGATGAGTGTATGTGGCGCCGTCCAGATGTTACAAACGTCATTGGTTGGGCGGGATGCCTGCACGCCATGCCCCAAGGATCCATGATTCCCAACCTGGAAACGAACGACGTCTCCCAACCGACAGACACGAGGAGCAGGGTTCTAGTTGACAACTGAAGAGATGACAGGTACTTGTGACATGCATTCACAGTCATGAGTTCGGTACGAGCTGCTGGAAGGCTATCTAAGTACCTAGGTGAAGACTGAGAACGGCAAGTCCATATTTTGCTCAATATTTTTTTTTAAGTGAAGGATAAGGGGAGCGGGAACCATGTCGGATGTCTAAGATCAGGTTGCAGGGACGCAACATGGGCTAGGGGCAGCTTTATCGGGCTAACCTTTACAGTAGGTGTCCATCGATGGTCTTCAACTGGCTGCTTGGTGCATCCATATTTGACCGAAAACATGACATCTTTGGATAGGTGGTGCCTTAGCATGCATTCCAAGCGCCCGTTGAATCTATCCATCCCAACAGTGCCGTCTCCAAAGCTGATAATGGACTCTCTTACTCTCCAGTAGGAATACTGCCCCGCCTTCGCAAGGCGTTGGCGGCATGTGCTTTCAGGGAATATCATGACGTAGTGGGGTTTCAATGGGCTTTAGCAGGTGGCCCAACCTCCTGGGATTGCGGGATTGGAGCGCTGACCCTCCCCACCCGCAACCCCACCATCCATCGTCCCCCCTCCATTCTCACAGGGATATTTCCCACACTTTCGCGACTCTTGAGGAAAAATACAAATTAAACAGTAATAATCAAGGCGATTTGATCCTGATAAACCTCTGGAATTATGTTGGGATCCATGGTGTTGCGGTCTAATCTCGTACCATTGTGCTGTCACAGCAGTACACTGAAATATGCCCACCATCTGTGGCCAAGTACAAGCATGTACAGTACCGGTAGTCAAACTGCAGGACGATAATGATGATTGCGTTCCATCTGATTGATGAGCAGAATCACTGCTGTCGAGTCATTGACGATGGCTTCTGTCGTCACAATCAATAATTGAGGGTGTCATCATCCCTTGTCGATGCACGCCAAACCATGGTTCACTCTCCAAGGGGCTGCTGGACAGCATGGAAGTCGTCCGTCCCTCTCTGTGCAAGGCCGTTGACAAAAACTAGCGTCGGCCCATTCTTTGTCGTCGAATGGGTTGCATCTCCATATCCATATCGGTTATCGTTGAAATACAGTAGGTACCTAGATGGCGGGAGTACCCTTTCACGCGTGGCTTCAAGCGAGTGAATGACATGAACTTGGCCTTTTCAGGCCCTGATCATCCAAGCCGATTCCTCTGTGTGGTAAAGATCAGTTTTGGCAGATGGACGGAGGGATATTTTCTCCTCTCTTTTTTATTTATTTTAGTCTTCATCGGCCAGACCCCTTGGTGGTGACTGGTCCGTCCGTCCATGTGGAGGTGTTGAACCTTGACTGGCTGGGCCCTGGAAAATTCAAACACCTCATTTTTGGTGTAATTCCCACATCTCGACCGTTTTAATCCCTTACCAAAACCCTCTTGAGAGCCACCCTCCTCATCTCAGGGCCCTGGAACGATTCCTCCTTGTATGCTTCTGGATCAAGGGCCATGATGCTTGCATGTCCTCCCAAGAAAAGTGCGGCTGCCTAGACCAAAAGCACCAATAACGGAATCTCAACCCCTCGCATCAGCAACACCATCTTGAGATTCTTCACCTCTCTTTCGCTCTCTCGCATGTCACCTCGGCATATACGCATCTCACCATCTTCCCCAACTTCCGTCCATCCAATCCCAAGTCACCATACCCCGTCAAGTGGCTTGATTGAGCCCGTCTTGGCTCCTCGCTTGACCAAAACGGATCCCTAGCTGCCGAAATCATACGTACGTTGTGAGCCACACCCTCTGGACCTTGCATGGGGCACTTCAACACACACGCACACACACACACATATCATACCCTGCAAACCACAGCATCGTGCTTGCAACTCTCGCATGAGATTTAGGCTGTTATTCTTCCGTCCAACAATATCTTGGATACTACCCGGGCATCTTATTCCACCTCTCCAATCTGCTGCCTCTGCTCAGCTCAGTGTTTCCTCTTCCCTCACCGTTAATGTTCGGAATCTATCTGCACACCCCTGTTAAGCTAGCTTCGACTTCCACCCATTCACTTGCATCTTCCTCTACCACCATCCACGTCACCGCTCAGTTAGAAGGGTAGCCACCCTTTGACCCTTGTCAACACTATTTAATCCTGGCCGTTGGACTTATACTCCAGGAGTAACCCTGTTCAACTCAGTGGCAGTCGTTTCACAGCTTGTCTTTGTTGGTTTGCGACCTCGGTTTGCTTATACCCCAAATATTGTTTGCGGGATTCTCTTCTCATCATTGACAAAGGCCGTAACAACTACCCAGGGTACCAAGCTCGACATGGATCAAGCAGCTCGCCAAGCGCAGTTGCTTGACCGCCGTTCCCAACTGACTGAGGGCATCTCCAGTCTACCTTATGATTTAATTCTCTACCTTGAACGAGCAGTCGTCTATTCAGATCTCGGTTACCCGGACCTTGCTGCTGGCGATGCTTACCGCGCACTTCTCCTTACGGACGAGGTCCTCAATGAGGGCTTCGAGTTCCATGAGCAAGCCTTGGAATCTTTCCAGATGCATACGGCTCTCCCTTTTCCAGAAATCTTAACCCATGGGAGCCTGGCTGAAGACAAAATTCAAAACCCTGACAACGACACCGACAAAGGTCAAGACGGTTCCCAACGGCTCGCTACCCTCGCATCAGTTCGTGCATTTCAGGTTCTTTCCATGAGTCTGTTGCTCTGCGGATGTCTTAAGAGCGCTGCCAGCTTCTGTCTGCGGGGCCTTAAAATCTCTCCGCAGAACAAAGAGTTGCTCAATATTAAGGATAACATTACTACAGTTGCCAGTCGGAGACTCCGCCGTGACAATGTGGACATTGCAACTACTGACCTTCCCGAACGCGGCCTCGTTCGTCGTGAGGTATACCCATGGAATGACCACGAGCCCGACCGCTTCTCTCCCGAGTCTCTCGCAGAGCTCAACTCAAATTTAAAAGAAATGGCCCCGAAATGCGCGGTAGAAGTGGCTACTCTTCCTGTGCTTCTGGAGGGAGCTAGCAACACGGACAGCTACGAGATTATCCCAACTTGCAGGCAACTTGGAGTTTTCGCTCAGGAGGACATTGAACCCGGTGAGCCGGTTCTTAAGGAGTATTCACTCCTGATTGCAAACAACCGCCTCAAGGAAGCCCTCTGCGATGCCTGCAGCTGCGACCTTCCACCTCTAGGAAGCGAAAACATAGCCGTGAGCTGTCCCGAGTGTTACGACACCGTTTTTTGCTCTCAATTCTGCTTCGATCAGGCCCAGGAGCGATACCACCCCGCCGTATGTGAAAAGGATGTCGATGTCATCGCTAAGGACCCCGACGCTTTTGAAGCAGACGACACCCTCTATCTTCTTCTCCTCTCCCGCGTTCTAGCAATGGCAGCCCACGAGGAAATTCACCCCCTAGACGTTCGTGAAGTCAAGTACATCTGGGGTGACTTTGTCTCGACCGAGTCCAACAACATCAACGTATCTCCAAATGCCGGGCCTCCGCCCGAGTGGACTCTCCCCTTTTCCTTCAAGTACAACATCGAGACGCCACTCCACATCCTCGAAAAGATGGACATTGATATGTATGCCACTCTGGCTGAGTATGACCTCTGGGTTCTCAACACCCTCTACGCAAAGTTCCGCGGCACTGCTTCTGCACGTAAGAGCCTGCGCGATGGCCGCCCGGATGTCGCTGCTGTGCACCCCTATTGGTGTCTCGCCAACCACGACTGCGATCCCAACGTCACCTGGGAGTGGGGCGGTCGCATGATCCTCGAAGCTCGTCGCAAGCGCGTCGTGGGCAAGCGTCCCGGTGGGATTAAGCGTGGAGAGGAGATTCTCAATCACTATTGCGACGTGAACATGTCCGTACAGGATCGGAGAGAATGGGCTCGTGGGAGCTTGGGTGGTTGGTGTATGTGTAAACGGTGCCGAGATGAGGCGGCTGAAGAGGCCAAGGCTAGTGGAGAGGATCATGAGTGAAGAGGGAGAGAGGTAGAGTGTAGTGTTTCGGTGTCAGGACCCAAAAATGGCGAAGGTGGCTCCCGCCATTAAGTTCGGCTTAGATTAGATTTACAAGGTGTAGACAAAAAGGGACCTTTACAATATAAAGATGAATTTAGTGAGCTTCTATTGGCATCCTCGTTCGCGCTTGTATATGAATCTGCATAGCCCCATTGTCTCGTAATCGAAAACCTAGCGATCCGGAGCGGGCCAGTTTTGCATTTCAGCAATCGTGTAGATATGCAACTATTAGCTGAGATAACCTTGCTCACTTCCATCTAATAAACAGCGCCGACTTTTCCCACGTGCAATATGCGTCCCTCACCTGGGCTGCTCTGGTAGGGGCCTTGGCCCGACGATCGGTCGTCGGCCAGCTCCGATGCCCATGCCACCCTTATTCTGGTTGTCGCCGCCGGTGAAGCCAGACCATTGTCCGACATCCCATCGACCACCAATTCCTCCGCCGATGCCGTCCACGCCATCATTGCTGCGGACTGCGGCAGCAGTTTCCTTCTGGGCGTCTTCCCACTCCTTTTGACGCTGGCGCTCCATCTCCATCTCACGCTCCAGAAGTGACTTAGATGCCCAACCGCCGGCCTTGGTCTTGGTCTGGCTGGACACACGTCGTTGGTCTTCAGCATCACGTTCTGCGGTAGCCCCTAGCTCACGGGAATAGATCTGCTGGGGCGGTGACGGTGTAGGAGCAGGGTTGCTAGCAAGGAACCTATCAGTGCGGCTCGTTGCCGCAGGGACGGGCTTTGGTGGAGGTGTGGGCGCGGCTGGCTTGGAAGTGTATGCAGTCGGGTCGGGAAGGGGACGGCCACCGGTGTGGTGCGCCTTGACTTGTTGAGCGATGGTTGGTTCAGGAAGGGGGCGGGGGGATCTGGGGGGGACGATGACAGCCTCCATTTGTTCGGCATCGCGTTGTTGAGGAGACTTGGTGCTTAGGACCTCACGGTCATTTCTTGACCATGACTCTTGCCGAATCGGGGGGCTTGCCAGTCGACTCCTTGATCTGAGTCTCGGCTTGCCCTCGGCAAGGCGTGGCCTAGACCTAGACCTAGGTTTGGAATCACGGCCTCCTGGTCGTTGCGAACTCTCTTGGCGTTCTCGCTCGTATTCTGCCTCTCGTTGTCGCGCAAGCTCAAGTTCCTTCTCAAGCTCCTCAATTCGGCTCCTGTAAGGATCCGCGGCCCCATCCTTCGACGCTTCTTCGGCTCGATACTGACTTAGGTACTGTCCATGGAGCTGAGGGTCGCCAGCTCGCTCTCTCGCACGTCGTCGCTCCTCTTCCAGACGAGCCTCTGCCTCTTCTTCCTCCTGACGCCGCTTCTCTTCCGTTATCTTCCATTGGCGTTCTTCTTCTTCCCAACGGAGTCTCTCCTCCTCAACGTCTTGTCGCTCCTTTTCACGCAGCCGCTGAGTTTCTTCCTCCCACCTCCTTTCCTCTTCTTGGTGCGCCTGCTCTTCTTCGATTGCCCTTCGGCGCTCATCTTCTTCAGCCTCTAGGCGAAGACGCTCCTCTTCTGCTTCTTGATCTTTCCGTAGACGCTGTTTCTCGGCAAAACTAGGAACTTTGGGACCAGCACTAGTGATCTGACGTCTTACACCAAAGCTGATGCCAAGGTTGCCCTGACTAGCGCCTCCCATGTACCCATACTGCGCAATGTTCCAGGCTGGAGCTGTAGAACCCTCGTGTTCCTTCTTGCTCCAGCTACTCACAGCTCCGGGAGACCCAGTCGCACCTCGTGGGCTCTTCGTTGGGCTCCACCGACCGGAGCCAGAGTCCCCTGTTCTGTGAGGAAGGGCTGCAGAAAAGGAAGATGGGGAGTTGCTGGTTACAGAGGCGCCCCGATGACGGGATCCGACGGGCGTTACAGGCCCGGTACCTTGTGGGCTCAGCGCGTCAGATCGAGCCTTGGGCCCAATGACGGACGGAAAGTTCTGAGGGTTCACGGCACTGGCGGCTCTGCTGAAAGCACCGAGACATTGCAGAACCTGGGCTGGATCCTTTTGCTCGTATAAGTCGACAGTAAGAAACGTGTCGTGTTGGTGGAGGTTTAGGGGCGCAGCCTGGCAAGCTCGTAAGAAAAGAGATATGTTTTCCATCTGAACAAATGGCATGGCCGATTGCTTAAATCTAAGGCCCGGCGGGGGAAGAGCAAGATTGGCGAGCCTGTTGTTATTGTTAGTTGGTATAATGGTTTGGGCAGAATAGGGTACACTTACCTGCAAAGCGCAACTCCATCTTTTAGGGCATCGAGGAGATCTGGTGATGGCAGCCGTTCGCCCAGAGTCTCTTCGATCCATGAGTGAACTTCTTTAGCCGCGGCAGGTGTGTATTTCTCGAGGCGCATTTTGCGCAAATCTTTGTCGAGAGACGTTACGGACGCCATGATGTATGGACCGCTGTATGTTGTACAACCTTGGCCGATCTTCTATAAAAACCTGGATTCTACTCGGAGGAGGACGTGAAAGTATTTGCGCAATTCGCGAGAAGCTCGATTAAGCTGCGAGTATGAGGGAGTGATGCGATACCGTCGTGGGAGGGGCGGCGATGTGGGAGGCGAAGGCAGAAGCGAATCTTAGTTTTGAGCGCTTTGCTTAAGTAGGGACGACTTCGGGCGTGCAGACGTCTTGTCCTCGCGGCACAACGTGATCGTAACCGTCAACAGCGCAAGGTTTGTTGGTGTAGAATGCAAATGAAAGAATGAAAAGGAGAAGAGTTGCATGTAATTACGAGGCTGCATACGGAACAGTTCGCAGTTGGGTACGTCGTCGTTCCCCACGTTCGCCCAACGTCTTGCCGAGAAGGCCGCTGGTTCAAGCTACTAAAAGACCGGAATGACGTGGGCTGGGGTGGCTGGTGTTTGGTGGCGCAGTGATGCCCAATATTGTGAGAAAAGTGTTTTGGGTTTGGCGTGACATCGAAAGTGGCACCCCGCTTAAAAGCGTGTGGCTGGTGCTTGGGTGGCCAATGGTAGAATCTTGATAACTGACCTCACCGTTCGCAAAGGCGACAACAGACGAAACCTTGCAAATGGCTCCAAAACACATTGGCCCAATTACACGGACATGGTTCAAGTGGAAAACCCTCCGCCTACCATGGCGGAAGCGCTTCCTCATGGGTAAGAGCCCCTCTCTCCTGCGGCCCGCAATCAGGCCCTTCGTTCATGCGACTTACATGCTCCCCTTGCAGGCTATGATCTCGAGGGCAACACCTACTGGGAGTTCCGCCTCATGCGTGGCACCCAAGGCAACGAGCGCTGGCGTCGAATCGTCAACTATCCGCGGTCGACACACTACTCCCAAGTAAAGGTGAGCCCGCAGTGGCATCAATGGCTACGACATACCCGACGAGACCCCCCGACGGTCGAAGAACAGCAGGGCGACGTGGTGCGCCAGGAGCAAATAAAAGTCCTGGCCGCTCAGGCGGACGCGCGGTGGGAGGCTAAGCCAAAGGTCATGGAGGCACCTGAGACTCCGACGCAGAGGCTCGCGCTCGGGAATTCAGCAGAGTCTGCCCGAGGAGCCAATGGACAAACATCTAGAAAGCCTATCAAGGTAGAAGAGTCAGAAAACAATCAGGACCCTTGGGCAAAATCGAGAGCACAAGGGCCTGGAGAAAATTGGCAACCAACTTCTTGGGACCCAACGGCGGTAAAGAAGCGATGAGGCATGTTGCAGAGCCATGCGAGCTCCTCTCAGTTCCAGGAACCCGTCAAAACATCCATATCAAAGGTGGTCTTGTATGATGTTACTATTTAGTCTATAACTGTATTGTATACAAAGGGGTTAAACGATACCAAAAAATTGAAGTTCAATGCAACCTTCCAAAAGATTGTGATCATGATTCGTTATGGCGTGAAAACTCTCTGTACATGGTGTCTACGCGTAGGTAGTCTCTATGAATTCGCATCGGAAGAACCTAACGCCAATTCCCTATTCATCCTCATCATCCGATAGATTTAAGCTTAGTGACTGGAGCAATACTCGAATCCTTTTCCCAGAACTTATTAACATATCATACGCCAACTCATCATGTGCGCCCCCTCTCATCTTGCCTGTCCGCCTTTTTCTAGCCTTTTTCTCACGAGCTTTGATTCCTTTCTCCGCAGCAGCGGCAAAGCTAGGGCTATATTGTAACGAAGCATACCTCATAAGAAGTTGAATAGAGCTTTCAACAACGAGGGATAACTTGGCGTTGTCCTCCATCGCTACAGTGTTGGCGGGGTGAAGTATGAAGCAGTGCTCCAACATTGGTGTTGACAAGGCGGCGTCTTCTTCGCTCTCCGGATCCACCTTATACGGGTTTTTGTAGGAAGACGGTATCAGGAGAAAAAATAGTTCTCTAGTAAGAGTGACTCGTGCCGCTTGAAGGAGGGGGTCTCGCTTCTTGCCAGTTCCCCCGACAAAACGTGCGAAGGTCTCCAGGGGTAACAACTTCACAGCAGAGGAGTATCTCTCGTAGAGGTCAATAAGTTCAGACGGTTTGCGCATCGCATCTGTAGCGCTGGAAATGAGCATGAAAAGTCGTAACCTGAGGTTGATCGACCCAACCAATCCTGACTCAGACCGTCCGCGAAAATCAGATCTGCGCTTATCCCTTGACTTTTTGGGGGTCGGGGGCTCTGAAACGCCGGAAGACATGGACTCATCCTCGAAATAGTCGCCAAACTTGTCGTTCTCCAGGTCAAGGATGAATTCATCTCGCTTTCGTTTCCTTGCGCCTTCTTTCCGGGGGCCTCTGAGCTCTTTATCGAACACTTCGCGAAAAGTGGTGGAGTATAGCTCACTCCCATCGGCAAACAATGCTTTGATAATACCGCTGACTCCGCACGTCCGGCCGTCTTTTTGGTCCATATACATGAGTATCATGGCGTTCTCTCGGAATATCCGGGGTATTTCGCCCTGTTTGCCGTTGGTTTCAAAGGCCTCATTGTCAAGACGTTCCCTCTCTTCCCAGTCGGCCTCGAGCACATCCATCATAAATTCGAGCCAGACTTTCCAGTAACGCCATCGCTGAGGATGTCGTGAGCTGCAGTTGAAAGCCCAGCCGACGGTCGTCCAAAAGTCTTGTCCACGGCTCCATATACTCCCTTCATTCGCTATTTTGCCTCTAATTCGATCGTCATCTAAATTCATTTCCTCGTCAGAATCGCTGTCGTTTGCATGTGTGGCCTGGTCCCATCGTCGGTTGAATCTAGAAGCCGGGTTGAATTGGAACGCCGTTCGAAAATCAGCGTTGACGGGCCCGATTCTCCGGAGGACAGTTTGAAGGTAGTTGAGTGCCTGAGATGGTACATCGAGGTTCTCTTTCCTTTCGGCTCGAGTAGTGTGTTGTGGATGGATAAGGAGGGTGTTCAACAAGGCGAGTTGGGTTGTGGGAGGGACGGGGAGAGGCTTAGTAGATTGCCTGGATGGTCGTCTCCTGTTGCCAGAAGCAGTTATAGAATGAAGCAAATGGATAGCGCATGAATCTATTCATTAGTCAGGAGAGGAGCTTAGCCTAGCATTATATAGCGACACGTACAAAGTTGTTCCTCGAAGTAGATCTGAGTGTGGACTTTCAAATCGCGGGGAAGCTGCCGCGCATTGAGATATGGGGCAGGATTTTCTGGGACGGGAGTGGTGGCGGCGGTGGATTCCTCCTCTCCAGAATGACCGGCTGTCATGAATGTTTTGGGGGTTGTAATGTGAGAAGAGGGCGATGCGGGAGCCATGCCGTCCTTGAAGGCGTGAACATGGGCTTGATGGTGTTGCGGTGGGTGTAGATCGATGGGGATGTTGGATGAAGCCCTTCAATCATTTGCGCGGTGAGGCAGGATTGGCGTTTGGGTCGCGGAACGCGCCTGTCCAATCAATTTACACTATCAAGGCTACCTCCCGCCGCAATTATGTACAGTGGAGAACTTCTTGCATCGCACCGTGGGGCCCTGTACCGTAGTGGGCCTTTCACTAGACTTCACGCCGAGCGCAGGAAAACACTGTGCTAATGAAAGCGTCAAATACTATACGTTGACAAAGAATGGACCGTCGATACCTGTACTTTGTGTCTCGTCAAAGAATTCTCCAAACCTCGGAGTATACCTCTCAGGCTATTTATGGAACATATCGGATCAGATGTCTATTTTTATTTGCCAACTGGATCACACAGTTTCTGAGCCATTCACAGCTACTTGCAACCGAGAGCATTTCCATTCATCTCTACGCCGCATCAAATGCCTTGGGCTGGACGATCGTGTACACCACCGTCGTTCCCATCCAGGGCTCTTCTAGAACCGAACACCAAGCTGCAGCCTACTGGCACCGGACTGCAGCACCCAGTTTTGGAACGCCGTGGACAAGCGTAGAAACTCCGGAGAACGAGTGTTGCAAGATTCCCATGGCTTTCTAAATCGTTAAATTAATGGAAACCTATGTACCTCATTTATCTTATGAGAATCATCTGTCTCAACTCGCACATGATAAGAAGTTCATTGGTGTGTGTAAACCAGTGTTATATCATGGGTTCCACTCATATGCTTATTACGCTCGCAGAGGTCCTAATTTCCACGTAGACATAATTACCGCCCCAGGGGGTGAAAAGATAAAGACCACTATTTTGACCACGGAAAATAAAGGAATTAACGAGGGCAAAGGCGCATTTCTTTTGTCAAAGATTCCATTAAGACATTTGTGAGGGTGGGTCAATGCACCTATCTCAACGTACTTTATGAGCAAGCTACTCCGTATTTCGACCAAGTCTGAGCTAAGTCAATTCTCTTGCTACCGGGGTTAAGGTACTTATTTTCGAGCTTATTGCACATACGGAAAGATCTGATTAGAACACTAATCATTCAGATGGAGATGAGATAAATGGATAACATTGACTTGATAATTGGTAAGATGGAATCCAAGGGGTGGAGTTCACCCCTAACAACTCAACCCGTCTCCCAGTTTCTCAATGGCGACACATTGTTACACCTAGGCAATAGCCGGAGGCGAGGTGCGCCGTAATAGAGCTCCATGCAACATTCAGTGCAGATATCCTAAGTCCACAGCTCCAAAATGTGAGTGTTTAATGAAGCCCAGATTGAGGATTCTGGGGTGAGTTACAGTAGCGCTCAGCTCCAGGCTCATCACGATCCCAAATCGGCAACACCACCATGATTGCGCATTGTTCGGTTCTTCTCTCTTCTCTCTTACATCCCTCTTCGAGGTCGGGGATCTAGCGAATGAACCTTGGCGCCACAATTCTTCGCACTCTCGAGTCCCCCCTCTCCATTAAGCTTCCCTTAGCACCTTCCCCCTCCCCCCCTTTGCCGGTTACGTCGTTAAGTACAGTCCGGTAGACAGATCCGGAGAACCCACCCGATGCGACTTTGGCATTCTGGGGAAAGAAGTACATGGTTAATTATGTGCCGCTGCAACCAAATCATTCATTCACGTGTCTGATGTTTTGGGTTCGGTGCATATCCTCCGGGCCAGGTTCCGTAGTTTGTGATGCCTTACTTGTATTTGATCCCGACTCACCACCTTTCCCCTCCACCTTGTTTGTTCGTGTCGTCATCCCAAGCTAACAAACCCCAACCCAGCATCGTCATCATATCATCTTCATTTCTACCCCAGCTATCATCACTGTTGGTATTTATTGCCTCTACCTCTTCATTTCGTCAAACACGCTTCATCCGACTTGGCGGATTCCCTGTCATGTCGTCGCGATACCTCGAACCATAGGTACCCCTGTCCCTCGTCTGATTCTCGTACCTTTGCACACCGACCAATCTCAGAGCTGACCAAATGCATTCATAGCACTTATATCCAGCTTCTGGAGCTCTATCCACCCTTTTCAATTGTCGCCTTCTCTTTTCTCGACCAATTCCCCTACGGCTGTCTTCCAGAACCGGGCCACAAGCAATCGATTCCTCGAAAGGCTATATATAAGACCCAAGAGTACTGTTGGCTCCCCCCATCATGTCAACATCAAAGATTCCATTTACAATCACATACAAGAGGCCAGGAACCACACCTCCTCTATACCTGGCGGGTTCATTTTCCGATCCAGAATGGCACCCCAATGAGATGGAGTACAAGTCCGACAAGGACGGAGAATACGTGTTTCAGTCTAAAGTCATGGTAAAAACTGGCAAAGATTACCAATTCAAGCTTCGAGTAGGTCAAGGTGACTGGTGGGTTTTATCTGAAGAGTACCCAACCGGTATGACAATATTTCACAGCCCCTTGGCTCGATTTTACGGTCTAACACCCTTGTAGCAACTGACGATTCCGGCAATAAAAACAACATCTTGAACGTGCCCAACTCCCAACTGTATCAAGACAGTGAAGATACTCCCACCCACGACACATCGATCGAAGACGAGTCCAGATCGGCAATGCCTGCTATTGAAGTACAAGTCCCCACGGCCGAGGAGGGTATGGATGAGTCGGATGACTTGAAGACACCTCTTTTCGCCCACGAATGTCTAGGGGCCTATGATTTCCCAGACGACGAGTCCGAAGAGGAAGCTTGTCCAAGCATCCCCATGAGAAGATATATGGATTCCAATTCGTCCGATTACGACACAACTGATATCGACACTAATGACCCTACCCTCGAGAGGTTTCCTTCTGATCGCGGCTCCATTATGGATGCTCTGCGTACAATTCAAACCAACCTCAGCGAAGATCAAACTCACCTCAAAGACATCCCAGCGACACCTCGTGTCATCTCTAGTGGTCGACCTAGCATCGACTCGACAGATGAGATGAGCCTGTCGCCAGTGCCGCTCAGTCCCAGCACGACAAGGCGAAGAGAACAACGCCTCTCGCATAGTAGTTTTAGGAGAAGCAGATCAGTAGTATCACTCGGGTCCATCGCAGAAGAGGATACGAAACCCGAGGAAGCAGGCCAAGAAGAGCTGAGCCCAGGGCAGCTCAGCCCAGACACTAAATCATCCAAAGCTCCCCCGATCATCACAATGCCCAATCCAAATACCGCCTCAGCTCGTGAAGCGCGACGATCACCTCCTAGCGAAGAAGATGAGGCTGTGGCCATGAAAAGCTCAAAGGCAACCACCAATGGTAAGGATGGTAAGATGGCACCAATACCTTCTAGCGATGACTTTGTTCCGGACCAAGCGATTCAAGAGTCAAAAATTGCGGCTGAGGTTGCGTCTGAAACAGTCACGGAGATAAACTTACAAGCGAATGTTCACCAGGCAAAGGCTCCCTCGGAACCATCAAAGCTCAATGAAACGGACTCCAACAATTCCGATCCAACCCACGCTTCCACATCGAAGGCATCAGCTAGGGCTATTAGCTCAGACCCAAATCCTCGCCTAGACGTAGGGAAAAACCACAACCACACCACTATCAGTAAATGGCTTCATGTATGGTTGACTAGAGTTCAACGCAACAAACTGCACGTGTGAGTGCAATCACTACTTCACATGAATGAGGCTAAGCTGACTTTTATTTCACAGGATACTGGCAACCGGTGCAGTGACTGTGGCTATGGGACTTCGATGGTGGAATGGATCTGTCAATGGCGGTGATTAGAAGGTTGGATATTAACTTTGGTGGTATCGTGCATATGCGACGACTTGATGGGAGTGGACGTCTTGAAAGACAAGTGATTTTGTTTTATGCTCGAGAATGGCACAGGTAACGCAATATCGGATTTACCCCTTATTACCACTAAATACCATTATTTTCATCTTTATCCACGGGACGTTATTGAGGCGTCTTAAAGCTCCTGGTCCTGAATTGTGGAACTGAGGCAATCGCTCGAGCGGGGATACGCCCCACATGCCGCGGGCGCTCGAACTCCGGTGACCGACATGCTGTAACTTCTAGAGAAAAAAAAACTGGTCTCCAAGTCGTCGGCTCTCCAAGCAAAGCCCGGCACACGACGTCGGCCATTTCTTTCCAGCAAACATGCATCGTGTTGCAGCAAGCTCAATTTGCTCGCTATGCCTATCTACAAGCCGTCCTAGCGCTACGGTGCGACTCGCATTGCTTCCATGCATCACTCAGCGCTTCGCATCGTTGCGCATGAAGCCTCGCCCATCGCGTATGATGCTGGCTGATCGAGTCTCGCAAGCCCCGCCGTCCCGCGATGATCGAAGAAAACGACGAGACAACGCCCCTGGTCCCTTTGGCGGTATGAACAAAACTTTCGCAAATATCGATCCCGCTCGACGAGCGGCGCGACACCGCGCGCTGGCAGCAAAAGACTCAAAGGGAAAAGGGCAAGGAAGGGGTAACAAAGATAAGGATAACGATGATCGGAAGGCATTAAAGATGCAGCGCGCCTTGACTACAATATCATACGGAAAGAGAATGACAGTGAAGGATCGCATGGCAGAATATGAGACATTCGACAACTTTGACCTGCTCCCTTCTCTCCAAGTCGCCCTCTCTGATGAACTCTTCAAGGGCATGGTTGACATCAAGCCCACGCCTGTGCAAAGACTAGCAATTCCCGCCCTCTTGGGTCAGACATCAGCAGACGGCGCCAAGGAATCTTCCGAAGGAAGGAAATCTTTCTTGCTCGCGGCTGAGACTGGTTCTGGAAAGACCCTCGCATACCTACTCCCCGCCATTGATGCCTTGAAAATTGCAGAAGCAGAGGACGCAGAGATCAAGGCCTACAAGGAGCGTTGGTTGGCGGAAAAAGAAAAACAGGAGGCCAGAGCTGCCAAGGGCCGGCCCTTTGACGAGCCGCACCCTACTATGGCTCGACCCAAGGTTATCATCCTCGTCCCAACCGCTGAGCTCGCCCATCAAGTGTCCAAGGTTTCCAAGTCCATCGCCCATGTTGCAAAATTCAAGACAGAGATGCTCTCTTCAGACCTGAAGCCTCAACAAATCCAGCGCAACCTGTATGGACCTAGGGGTGTGGACGTTATCATCTCTACTCCTCACCTTCTTGCGTCCATTGCGGACTCGGATCCCAACATTCTTTCCCGGGTTACTCACCTCATCGTAGATGAGGCCGACTCTCTTTTCGACCGAAGCTTTGCCCCAGTCACGACAAGCATTATTGAACGAGCATCGCCATCAATGAAACAGTTCATCTGCTGCTCTGCTACTATCCCGAGGAAATTGAACAACTACCTTGCCACCAACTACCCCAAGATGATCCGAATTACAACGCCTAACCTTCACGCTATCCCACGTCGCGTTCAGCTTGGTGTCATTGACGTTTCCAAGGATCCTTACCGAAACAATAAAGATCTTGCGTGTGCTGATGCCATCTACGGCATTGGTCGTGAGGCGTCTAGGCATGAGGGGCCCGTCAAGGGTGAGCTCGATGTCCGTCGCATTATGGTCTTTGTGAACGAACGTGAAAAAACCGAAGAGCTGGCTGAGTATCTCCGGTCCAAGGGTATCAATGCCGATGCTCTCCATAGAGATACTCCCGAAAAGCGCCATGGTGAGGTTTTGAACACCTTTACATCCTCAGAGCCTCTCAGGATTCCCGCTCCTGAGATCCCGTCAGGACGTCGAAGCTTGCCCAACGTGAGAGTCGTTGTTGTGACGGATTTAGCATCCCGAGGCATTGACACACTGGCTGTTCGTCATGTCGTTTTGTATGACGTGCCTCACACGACGATCGACTTCATCCATCGACTTGGTCGTGCCGGGCGAATGGGACGACGTGGCCGTGGTATTGTGTTAGTTGGCAACGATGACCGAAAGGATGTCGTTGCGGAAGTGAAGAATAGCATGTTTATGGGACAAGCTCTGATTTAATTGGTGAAATGTTAGGTACATCAAAGTTTGATTTACCTTGTATGATAGGCAATGAAAATATTGTACGAACAGAGGAACATTCGAGGCATAGGACTGGAAGCGATGTTACAATACGGAGCAGGAGGGATTGTATATGTAGACGATGAGGTGGATGTCTTTAGAGCAACTCCACCATACAACAAAACATCTTGTACCAAATAAATTTCCGATATAGACTAATCAATTCCATATTTTCTCATACAATTTTCAATTGAATTTCGTAGACTAATAGCTGCCACAGTATAGCCTATGATGAGGAAGCTATCTCGATCTAGTCGTCATGATATTTTATGGAATAAGGAAAGGTGGTGGTGGTCCGAGCGTCTTGTGTTTTTGGTGGGTGTTGAGCTCCCATAACTCTCCCACGCGTCGCGCGTATGGGCGTGTTTCTCTCCCACAATATATTCATATCCTTGCGTCCGTCCGCCACCCCCAAAACCTCCAAGCATCGTCACTGGGGCTATTAATAGCCGACTCGACTTCCTCGATAAACAACTTTGGCACGAATATATTTGTCAGACTCCTAGGTTGCCTTCCGTTTATTTTCCACAATGCCTCGGCCGAAGCGTGCGCGTCGTGCGCCGGCCCAAACAACCAGGTCCAGGGCGATATCTCCCAGTCCCGATATCCAAGTCAGCAACAGCGATACACCGAGACAGGCCCAATCCCCAGAGAGGGGTCGAAGACGGACAACGCGATCTATGGGACCTCGGCTCAACACCGCCAACGAGGGCCCCAGCGCGAGTGGTAGAACTCTCGATGATGCGGAGTCAGGTAGCTCGATAGAAATCGGTCGGCGCGAAATGGCGACGCCTGCGCAAAGACGAGACACCACCGGCTTAGATCTGGCGGACGACGATGTATTTGGGGATCTCGACGACAGCTTCGAGCATGGAGAGGTGCCGCAAGGCTTGCAATCGGCCGATAACTCGTCGATAAGCCTGAGCAATTTCAAGCGACGCTCGCGTCAGTCTAGCTTCATTGGCCGAAACGACCCTCAAATCAGACCCAGCAGCCGCGGCGGCAACACACCGAGTATCAGCTCCACCCTTCATTTTGGCAACTTTAGGCGGCGCGCAAGAGAACCCAGCATTCTCGGCACTGCGCGAAAGCAACGCCCGGATGAAACTGGTACTGAGCAAGAGGATCATTCTGAAAGCGAGGAGGAGTTTTTACCCGAGGCCGAATCAACGCCCCTGAATAATAGACGGCGTACCCAGCCTGCACCCGACATCGAAGACGAACGTGAGACTTCGCCGGAGGTAGAGGTGGACGACGACTCTCAACCATCAAAATCAAAGAAGCGGAAGAGCGAGGATGCGACCTTGAGCAGCGACAGACCAGAAAAGGTTTCGCGCATGGAGAATGAGGATGAAGATGTGGGTGGAGCAGACGAGCCAGATGAACCTACGGATGAAAGTGATACTTCTTCTCTTTCGTCCCTATCGTCGCCCTTGGGGCCTCCACCAATGCTCCCAGAGAGGCCTATGACCCCTTTCAATGATGAAGAGATTATGGCGCCTCCTGCCAGCAGTGATTCGGAAGACAATGGCGACATTTGGCCAGATATCCATACCCTGGCCAAGCGACGGCGACGGCCTTCTCTCACCACGCCTCTCAAAGAAGGGGGAGATAACATGTCAGATATGTCTTCGCCACCATCTTTGACGCATTCACCAAATTATTCCCACAATAAGGCCCCCACGACGAGAGGTCGTGCTGCGACCAGGCGGCACCATTCACCCGAAGTCACAACTGCTGACCTGACTAGCATGTTGCCAAAGCGCCGGTATAGGCCACGAGGAGATTTGGAAGAAAGTGATGGAGAATATGACATCACGGAGA
The DNA here is from genome assembly GCA_930272665.1 of Mariannaea elegans. NCBI lineage: Eukaryota > Fungi > Ascomycota > Sordariomycetes > Hypocreales > Nectriaceae > Mariannaea > Mariannaea elegans. The sequence goes on along the minus strand of CAKNEU010000001.1, from coordinate 687,051 downwards.
TGCCTCAGGGTGAGGACGAGCTATCGTATGTAGATAGCAGAGCGGCGCGCAGAAGACAGGGCAGTCGACCGCCTAGCCGTGCAACCTCTGCCCGTCCTAATTCACGCAGTGGACGCGCAGCACACTCAGCCTTGAAGCCAAGACAGATACCCGCTTCTGCTGGGCCTACTACCCGGAGCGCGCAAACATATTCTCAACGATCATCTGACAAGGAAAATGAGGATGAAGAGGATGGCAACGACGAAAGCCGCTTTGAGCCTCTTCCAGATGACACCTTCGATACTGGTGCTACACAAAGCGGCGAAACCACTTCAGCAGATGAGCTAAAGAAGGCTACAAAAAAATTCAAGGAAGTTGACAGATGGGAGCTTGAGTTTGAGGAGGTCACACAGAGCTCGTCACCGTCGGGTGCACGATGATTCGGGGTTGGAGATTTGGAGCCGGTGGAAATGGGGAGCTTTCTTGGCGTTGGTTCGCGTGGTCCAACAGTATATCGGCGTCACGGGGTTTGTGAGCTTGAATGAGCTTTTTTATTTTCTTGCATGTATGAATGTCCTAGGATCATGGTCCATCAAAGGGGTGAAGGGAAACAGGGGTTCATTCCAATATGCGTTTTGATATCAAAATTAAGCAGACCGATTTATTCGAGGCCGAGCCCTGCCGACCGCTCTGTCGTGAGGATTCATTTAAGATTTCCGGAACGCCGTAGTAACTACAAAAACCAAGTCTTTTCAACACAAATATCACCTCATTCTCTCAGGTTGACGGCCTCCCTTCGCTGTTCGACGAAAGGTAGCAGGGGCGCTAGCACATTGGGATCTCGAAGGGCAACCGTGATGTCGTCTGGTAGTCTCCCAGACATGAAGAGTCTCTGCGAATCGTTATGTGAGTGAAGAGTGACCTAACCAGATATGCGTATATCTTACCCTCTTGACGTTCTCGAAGCTGTCTTCTTGGGCCGTATACTCACGGATGACCTCGTCCATCTCGAAGTCAACGTAGACACGGGTATCGCGTACCCGCAAAATGACATTATCAAGGCGCATGAACAGCCGGCATAGGAGCAACATTCGCTTTTCGTGCACGCGCACCTTCACGCTAAACATGGAAATGCCATTGTCATCCAATTCACTCTCATACAACATGACGTCGTCAAAGAACAAAATAGGGTCTCGGCGCTTCAAAAGCTCAATAGGGATAGGCTTCTCTGAAGGCTCGAACTGCTTCGCATCGATGCCAAGCGTACCGGCGTACGTGGTGGAGTAACTCCAATCGTAAGGCTTGACAACTTCCTTAATTCCCTGGGTAGTGCTTTCTCGGGTGCTCTCCCAGTCACGAGCGTAGGCGACCTTGAGCATGTGCTTGTCTGTCTTGTCGACGGCATCGAGGGCGTCCGGGGTGGAGAAGGCGAGGGACCAACCGGAGGGGGCGTGGGTGATGGAGACGAGGTTGTCGCCAAAGATCATCTCGGGCATGGGGATTCCGATACGGTCGGTGAGGTTGTCAATGAGGCCGGCCTTGGAGATGGGGAGCTTCCGCGTGGCGATGCGGAAGCGGTGCTGCGCATGTGTCGTGGTGCCGGCAGCCAGGGCTTGCGGCGTTGGGTAGGGTTCGTTCGGGGAGGATATGTGGTTCATTTTGGGAGAAAGCAGAAGCATGGAAGCTCCCTGACAATGAAATGTTGAAGGGTCGAAAAGAAAGGGACAGTGGCAGATGCGCAAGATCACGAAAGTGGTGATTCCCTCTCGAGAAGTTGAGAGGAGTTGAAGCTGTCGGATGTGGTGGGGTTTGGTGGGGGGGGAGCTCCGATAGGGAAGCTGAAGTCCCCTACTCCATGCACACCATGATACCCACCCCACCATCGCATAGATACATGACGATGACCCTGATGTGGTATAAAGTCAGCAAACGAAGTCTAAGTTATTCAGTGCAAAATGTGCGATGAATAAATAAATGAAATAAAATAAAATAGATTACAGACTCGTTCTAGTTGTTTTCGAATTTCTTCTCGAATTGCTACTCTTGATCAATAGTCCAGCACCGTTGTATGTACTGTATATAGGTCGATGAATATCCAAGGCATAATTATAAAGTTCGCCATTTTCAAGCCGTCTGTTCGCGGTTACAGCATCTACCAACTCTAGGAGAAAGACTTGGCATGATGGAAATTGGCATTCACCCCCTTCGATTGCAATCAAGACCCTTCCTTCTCGTTGGACTCTCTTGACAGCATTGTCATTCTAAGACCTCCAGGAAACAACCGCATTTCAAGGGATATTCAAGACGCTCTAACTTATATGTCGCCAAAGTTTAGTTTCCTTCCAATAGCTGCAAGCTCCCTAAGCAACATTTACCGTTAAATGATGCATCCATAAATCGTGTGACAATATTAAGAATATCAGACACCAACGCCAGGAGCCTTTAACAATGCTAGAAACTTTGCCACGTAAGGGCCGTCCAGTAAAGAAAGTCTTAGTTGCAGTCAAATCCTAAGACATAGGCCGAGCGAAGAGCTTCAGCATCCTAGCCAAGATTTCCATCAATGACACGTCCCCTTCCTGTTGAGTGTTGTAATGCCTTCCTCCATTAGGAGCCATACCAAACCTATGACAGTCCCGGAAACTGCTCTGCACGATAGCAACGGATCGATGCGGGGCCGTTACTTTTGGCAAATCCTGATAACTGTTGTATCGAAGTCTGTACGACCAAAAACTAGTGGCCTACGCACTCGGAGCACACCTTCAAGGGCCATGTGAGATGGCCGTGTCAAACCTTTCTCTTTATGATGGGTGCGTGATCACGAAGGAAGCGAAGATGCAATAGTATCTCCGATGGTTTGGGGTCAGGTATATATCCTCACATGACCTCACTCTATCCCATCCAAATGTTCTCCCATTACAACTAAGACCTTCTCTTACCTGGATCTGGATTGATCTTCTTACCTGCTCACTCAAATATATTACCATCTGTAGTCTCTTTTATTTCTTTTAAGAGTTCATTCAAGGTAAGTAAAAAAAAAAAAGGGCAGCTTGGCTGTCGTTCACACGTACACTAACTCTCACTAAGAACCAAGAGTTGGTAAAAGCACCAAGTCAAAATGACAGCGTACTACACAGCGTTCCCAACGTCCCCGACCCATCTGGATGTGCCCTTCTCCTGTCTTTCCACTACCCCAGTGACGGCAACACTCCATGAGTCCCCGAACCCTCAGGGCACCTTAGACATGGTGACAGTCACGATTAGTCGCCATGTCATGGACTTTATTTACGATACTGGGTATAGCACCTGTACCCAATATTGCTGCAGCTCAGAAGGCATTAGATGGAAATTGTTTGCTCCACCATTTGATCCATCTATCAGAAACCATGAGATTCCTCGGTGCCAACGGCTCAGAAATCGCCACATTCAGCTCGCCCCATGCACCAGCAACCACAAAGGCCATTACTGTGCCAGCCCTACCACAGACAAGTGCATTATCTTATGGGTCAATGAGTACTCCCAAGTAGTGCCCAGCTCAATGTCCTTTCAGTCGGAGCCATGTATACTTAAGGGGTGGAAAACCAGGCACCATAGTTGCCTGGCTGGCAACGAGTACATCTCCTTCTGTCGATTCCGTGATTGGCAGCTCAACAACCTTAAAATGAGACAGCAAGTGGCCCGTCTCTGGCAGAGGAAGCATGATATCATGCGCTATTCGAAAAGAACGTGCTCTCTTTCCACCACCGTTGGGTTGCCAGCTGTTTCTTCTGGGACGATATCCGGCCTGGGTTTGACGCTCTTTCAAAGGGTTACCTCGCCTGGCGCTTGATGTGGTACTTGTATGTCTTCCGTAATACTGAGGAGATATCCAGACGAGGAATTGCTCGCAGAAATGGGACAGGCCTCGAACTCATTTGGGATTTGGTCAAACCGAAGCTGTTCGAGCAGTTACAACTTTGGGGCAACCTTGAGAATGACTGGAATCTGTATCACTACCAGGAGTTGACCGCCAAGGACCTGCGATACTTGTATGAGCAGGAAGTCGACTGTCTGAGATACATCCTCGAGAACCTCAACGACTGGCATGTGGAGTGCCAAATACTCAACGACTACGTTGGCCTCCGCCGTGACATGCCCAGGGAACAGTTCCATAAGGCCAAGACTGAAGCCCAACGAGCTGGCTCAGCCATGCGTAAGGTTGTGGAAACTGAAGGTCGTTTTCGCAAAAGCCAGCGACCCCAGGACCGGTTAACTCTGTTACGCAAGATACACGTCGCCAGAACCTGCTTCTTCCAGCTCCGAGGTATCCTTTGCGCCGAGCTGATCCCAGCTTTCCAGCCGCCCGATTCAACGCCGCAAGAGCATAGCTCTTTGATTCGCGAGTAAGACCTCCTCGTAGCAGCGTCGTGAGATAGGACATGATTTATGAATGGGGGACATCGACTGATTCAAGGTGACTCTATAATTGTTTGGCCTTTGGACCTTGTTTGAGTATGTAAATTTCCCTTGCGACGATTGTAGTTTTACTAGCCGGTTCTTTTTTTTTTTTTTTTTTTTTTTTGGGGGGGGGGGGTTTAACTTGGAGTTGGAATATGGGTTTT